>OY720637.1:197500-1397500 GCA_963169105.1 Ceriagrion tenellum
CTGTAAAAGTAAAGAACGCCACAAACTCAGGGTTGACACGTGATTAGTTTTGAACGTTACTATGGGCAACGGCAGTTAAGGATGTACATGTGACTGCCTATAGTAAGTGTTTCAAATAACCGCAGAACTTTACCCCCGAAGACGATTTCTTTCTTCAACAATCTGCAAGAGCTACCTCCCAGAATCTCAACCAAGAAGCCTTATTTCCTCCCATTCTCCCAACATTTTCCCCTTAATGGCAGTCTACAGAATCTCATCCGACCTTTCTCTCCACTACAATCACGTACTTTTTACTAAATACGTCTATAAGATCACTTCTCATTCTTCACTATATCAGGGTTCTAAATACTTTGTCGTTCGTAATCCTTTCCGACTGTCAGATCCTCTCGTTTCATCTCAAACACCTCCAACCTTCATTCTCTCCTCTTCTGTGTCCAGACTTCACTACCCATCATTGTTACCCTCCGCAACATATCTTCTCAGACGGCCCCGAGAAATAGATACTTAAAACAGCAGACAAAACTGTAGAATCCTAGTCGAGTTTCACTGTATTTTTCTGTTTTCAATCTGAGCCAATATATTTTTAAATTTCGAGCGCGAAAGACTTATATAATAAAAATAATAATCAATTTATATACTATTCTAGGAGATTTACTCCTATAGAACAAAGGTTTGTTAACACTATATTGAACAACAACAGTAGGAAAAAGAAAAGAAAATATACAGAATTCACTCAACCAGGAACCAATGAATTGTTAAGAAAATTATCAAGAAAAACTCATGAGAATATTGCTGATTAAATATTTGGGTAGTCACAAAATGAAATGGCAGAAATGCTTCTTTCTGATATGAAAATAGTCAGCAGACATATACAATAAACAACATAGACAATTAACAACGTAATCACACCATAAATAATATGTAAAAACTAAACTTCTTCTTCTGACACGAAAAAGAACAGAAAAAATGAATAGCATGAATGAATGAAGAATCACTGAAAATTAAATATCTGAAAAATATTCTTTGAAATATTTTCAACGATACACTGTCTTTCACTTGTTTCGGCAAGTCATTCCACAACTTTGAGACAACAACTATGAAGTTTGATAAAATGTGGATGGCCGGAAATGGGGGCATACAAAAAACACGGGTCTTGTCATGTTACTACACTCATGTACTTACAGCAAAGGGGAAAAAGATCAAATAAATACGGTGGGCTCCCATGTTTTAGGATTTTTGAGCATAAAGCAAGCCATATTATATTTTCTCCTCGATTAAATATCTTCTTACTCGGTGGTTATCCACATAATTACCATTGGTGTGTACCATTGTACATTTTGTGCCCGCGGTGTACCATTAGGCAACAAAACAAAAGAAATATGCATATATGCTCATTTTACAGGCCACCAGATTCCAAAATAGACGTTTTGTACACATTAGAAACTCAATTAACATCATTTACCTCGAAAGATAACAAAAGCGTGATAATTATCGGTGGGGATTTCAACAACCGGCTATAGACTGGAAAAGTAATAGCGGTGACCCAAGTTCAAGGAAGCGTGATATAAGCGAGGCCTTACTTAAATTGTAAACGAACCTACGAGAGGTAATAAAACATTAGATCTTTTAGCTGTTAGTCGCCCTACTATTATTAAACACGTAAATATATATCCTCGAAGGTATAAGTATTCATAAATTAATTTATACGACTTTGAAAACAACGGTAGAGTCCACTGTAAAATCTAAACGGAGAGTCTACTTTTTTGAAAAATGCGATTACATAAAATTTGGAGAGATGTTAGAAGCCTCATTCACGAAAATTGTAGCCACTATGAAGGACGAGAGCACCGACGTATCATGGAGATATTTTTTGTAAATAATACGTAAAGGAATCAATAAATATATTCCACACAAATTTAAACGAGATAGTAAAAAACTTCTTTGGTATAACCACGAAGTAGGACGAGAGCTCAGGAGACAAAGGCAATTACACAACCTGTATAAAAATTCTATTAAGTCTTGCAACAAAACAATGGGACTTGCGGCGAGAGAAATATACGTTGCCCAACGCTCAAAAACGAAGAAAATCTTGCGCGCTACTATACGAAACTTCAAGAAAAAAATGCTAGGTGAATTACTCTATGAAAACCCCAAGTCATTCTGGTCGTACGCGAGAGAGCTCAAGAGCGAATCTTCGACAGTAGAGTCTTTTTGGATACAAACGGCAAAATGGTCACCAACAGCATTGATAAAGCCAATATATTAAACCACTACTTCGAAAGTGAATTCACTAAGGACGACAACATACACAATTTAGACATTCCGGACGTTAACGAGCCGATGGCGGATATAACGATTCAGCGTGATGGAATAATTAAACAACTGCGTTCGATTAAAAGAAACAAGTCCCCAGGTCCAGAAGGAATACCTGTACGCGTGCTCAAGGGGATAGCGCCACAGATTGCACCATTTCTTAGAAATTATATTTAGCAAATCATTATCCGAGGGCAAGGTGCCCCAAGACTAGAAAATAGCCAATGTCACACCGATATTTAAAAAAGGAAATATAAGTGACCCAGGAAATTATAGGCCCAAATACATCACTTTTATGCAAGATCCTCGAACACATTGTCGTTAGCATAGCATTATGCATTCATGGATAATCGTAACCTCTTACACAGCAGTCAGCATGGCTTCAGAAAGGGCAGGTCCTGCGAAACACAGCTTGCTCTCTTCCTTCATGATATCCTAAAATCAGATGAATCGATGAAGCAAGTCGACGCAATATTCCTCGATTTCAAGTAGGCATTTGACAAGGTTCCTCACAAAAAAGTCATGTAAATTGCAATCATGCGGAGTTAATGAAAAAATAGTGAACTGGATAAGGGACTTTCTCAGTGATCGAAAACAAAAAGTAGTTATTGACGGTTTTAGCTATGATATGGTTGAAGTCACATCCGGTATTCCTCAAGGAAGCGTGATTAGCCCTCTTTTATTCATTATTTATATTAATGCCCTAAGTTCTCGAATTAGCAGTAAATTAAGATTATTTGCGGGCGATACAGTAATCTACCGTGAAATAAGCGAAGACGCGGACTTTGAAGTTCTGTCATCTGACCTTAACAACGTTCATTCGTGGTGCCAGGAGTGGGGTTTAGAACTAAATATTAGTAAATGCACCACAGTTCACTTCCGGCGAAAGTCATCACAAAAATTCTGTACCTATATACTCTGGGTGGAATAATCATAAAATATTCAGATACAGTAAAATATCTTGGAATTACCTTAACATCTGATATATCGTGGGGATTACACACACACACACATATATATATATATATATATATATATATATATATATATATATATATATATATATATATATATGCACTTAGGATCACTTAAGTGACGAATATATAAAAGTTTGCCAGAGGAAGGCAGACGACAAACACAGAAAACAAAAAAAATGATGAACACACAAAGTTTCTTGATATTTCGGTGCCACTAGCACCTTCTTGCGACCAAGGTGCTAGTGGCACCGAAATATCAAGAAACTTTGTAAGTGTGTTCATCATTTTTTTGTTTTCTGTGTTTGTCGTCTGCCTTCCTCTGGCAAACTTTTATATATATATATATATATATATATATATATATATATATATATATATATATATATATATATATATATATGTACAATAGTTCCGTATATATGTTCAGTAGTTCCGAACACAAATTAGACTGTCGTCTAATTTGTGTTCGGAACTATTGAAATGCGATTTAACTGCTAAAAATACTCCGCCGCCAGCCCTATCTGGTCTATCCCGTCAAAGGTTTTTTATCCTGTCGGAATATCTTTGCTATCGCTAATATCCTCTGAAAGCCATCTTTCAGTTCCAATTACTATATCTGCGTATTATAATGTATGCTCAACTTCGGCACGTTTGTTCTCTACGCTACGAAAATTAACTATTACTAAATTTATTACGCATTTAGTTTGATGATTGTTGGTTCGTTGTTTTCTGTGATTCTGTGCATTATCTTTTTGATATTCTCTGAAGCCACTGAGACGAGAGTTTTTCTTAAAAGTTTCGTAGTTATCAACAGAGCGCGTGTTGGAATTATTTTCGCTATGGAAGTAACATTTATTCATTTGTGCTTCTCTTAAGTTTTTTCGGCAATGAAGGTTAATGTGGCCTTATGGCCTTAATGTCCATATATGTACCGCATATTATGTGGTGAAAGTGGGCAAATAGCAATTTGAATTCATGAGACCTTTTTCTTCGTTTCCACGAATCTTCCGCTACGCTGAGGATTCCCATCCTCCCGTCCGGCAACCGCCAGGTCAAAGCACTCGCGTGTGGCGTCAAAAAAGACGAACTGTCTCCCTTAAGTACTTTTAAGGTGATAAATTGCGGGCGATAATATATTCACCTCTTCTTTCGAGTCTAATCTTGGTTAATTCACATTTTCGTCCACAGAAACCTTCTCCTGACACTTGACTTGACTATAATGTCATCGACAAATTTTAAGCTATCCGGGACTAGCCACGGAGTTTCACTTTTACGGAGTCACCCGCAATGCATAAATGTGCGAATTTCCACAGAGAAAAAATCATCCGCCTTGATCGGGATTCGAACCCGGATCCCTCGATTTCCGGCCGAGTGCTTTAGCCAGTTGAGCTACGATTAAATTGCATTTATTTTCAAGATGGATGTACAGAGTTATTTCAAAGTTCATTTGGATATTTTTAAAGACAAAAAGAAACCATTTAAAGAAAAAAAAGAAACGTTAGAACAATTAGAACATTTTGAAGAGTGCTGTTGCCTTTCGGTAGTCTATAGCTCAAGGTCCTTTCTGCATACAGCTGTCACTGCCCTGGTGTGCTCCCACATCAAGAGTACGTCGAGCAATCAGGGCGACGTCCAGTCACTTCACTCACTCCCTCGCCTTCAAGAGTCTTAGGAGCCAGGGTCGTGTAGACGGTGGAGCGTCGCGGAGGGGAAGGTTGCTGAGCAGCATTGAGAGACCCCCGCCCACATCCCCACCATGCAGTCTTAGATAAACAAATTTGGATATCAATGTGGAGAGGATTTTGTTTTTATAGGAAGGGAAAAGTCGAAAATTTAGGGAAATAAGCCTATCGTCACTATCTGGACCGGCACCGAAAGTGTCCCAAGTTCTGAGGATCCTCCTTAAGACTAGCCATTCCATAGGGGGTTCATTGCAGCCAAGAATATGATGGCTGTTGGTGTCCTCTTGCCCACAAAAAGGGCAGTTTGGGGATGCGGCAAGACGCATACGGTGGAGGTGTTGTCTTATAGGCAACAGGTCGGCTATCACGCAGTACATCGTACTAATGAGTCTAGCATCTTTCCCACTATCAGCCCAGTTCCGCCACGAATTAGACGGTGGACGAGTAAAGTGCGGGTATTTAATTCCCAGTGCTCTCTCGTAAATAATTTTCGTAGTAAATGATTCCCCCGCACGAAGAATTTCAACTAACTTTTTAATGTTTGTAGAGGCTTTTCGGAAAGTAATGAGATTATCAGCTTTTGCCCATGCATTTGTCATTAAGGTTTTCCTCGGATTGTCCGATCCCGCGAGAATTCGTACGTGTGTTTTCGCTAGCAGTATATCGCATTTTAACGCTACGTCCGTCAATTTTAGCCCTCCGCGATCAAACGGACCGTAGAGCTGCGAGCGGGAGACCTTCCGCATATGTTTATACCAAATCATAGCGTTCGTAGATTTTACTATGATGGCATGAGTCTTGTTAGGGAGGGGCCAAACGTGAGCCGTATACCATATCTTGGGCGTTATCACCTGCTCAACTGCGCGGACACGGCCCGTGAGAGGCAGCGAGCTGAGTGTGTACATCCCCACTCCTTGACGCACGGCCCGCTCCACCACTTCCCAGTTTCGAGTAAGCATATCTTCTGGATTAGCGCCCCACCATAGGCCTAATATCTTCACAAATGGAGACACCTCCGCCCAGGGTGCTGGCAATACTGGTCGTGGCCCGCTGATATGGAGGAATTTTGATTTTTTCTCATTAATGATTAACCCGCCGGATTGATATCTTTGAATAATCTCTTTTGCAGTCACCAGCTGCTCGTCTGAATTTACAAATATGCTGATGTCATCAGCATATAGAATAGCTGTATGACGAAAACCTCCACACGTGATGCCAATGTTCGCTGCTTCTAGTGTGCGAATAACCGGGTCCATCGCAATGGCGAATAATAGCATAGATAGCGGACAACCCTGTCTCACGGAATTCCTTATTTCAACGACCGGGGTGAGGGCATTGTTTATTTTAATTCTGGCATTCACGTTTGAATATAGGGTGCTGATGAACCCAATGAATTTATTAGGAAAGAGCATGCGTTTCATAATTTCAATAATATATGGAACGCGAACAAAATCAAAGGCCTTCTTGAGGTCTACAGCAAGTATGGAGCAAGGGTCTTTTTCCATTTCGGATGCGGATAGAATTATGTCTCGGATGAGTAAGGTGGCATCTATTATGTTTCGTTGCCTTGAGATAGCAAATTGTAACGGAGACAAAACAAGGTCCGTAACTTCGATCATGCGGTTTTTAAGCACATGCGCCAATATTTTATAGTCGCTGTTGAGGAGCGCTATCGGCCTGTAGTCGAGGAATGATTTTGGGCGCCCTGACTTTGGAAGGAGGCTAATGACGGCGCATCTTTGGCTCGGAGTCAAAGTTCTATCAGTCAATGACTGATTGAGAACATTTTTTAATGTTTTCCCTAGTATATTCCAAAAAGTTACATAGAATTCAAAGGGTAGTCCATCCATACCTGGGGCTTTTCCTTTTGGTAGCGATTTTATTACGGCATCGAGCTCCTCCTCAGCGATGCCGCCGGTGAGTGTGTCTTGCGCTTCGAGCGGGAGGGTTGGAAGATTTGGCAAAGGGGGCATGTCGGCTTCACTCCAAGGGGGGTAGCGTTGGAAGGTGTTCGTGAGGTGTGCGGTGGCTTCCCGGAGAAGGCCATCTTTGTTGTTTGAGAGGCGAGGCGAGTGTGTCTGGGTTTGTTGTAATCTTACAGTGCGTTGGAGGTCAGCAAGTGTAAGGGGACCCCATGTGTCGGGGTTTAATTCCCGCTGCCAGCACCGTGGGGCATATTTTCTTAGTTCTAAATTAAAAATAGCAGTTTTCAATGACATAGCAAGTTTTTGAAAGGTAGCATGTTTTTCTGGTGTTTGCATCAGGTCATTCAATGCACTTCTATAAAAGAAGAGTGTGAAATTGATCTCCTTCGACCTTTGCCTCTGTAGTTTCTTTATGTAACTCGCTATTTTAGGTTTGAAGACCTTTTCCCACCAATTCGTGATGTCTGTCATGGGGCGGATGGAGGATATTAGGCCTGTGATTCGATCTCCAATGGCTAATCGAATGTTTTCTTCCCCAAGGATGCCTACATCCATTCTCCAATATGGAGAGGGGGGATGCCGGGCAGTGCAAGGCGTATCAGTGAGGTTAAGGTCGAGCACTAGAGCGCAGTGATCCGAGGTGCTTACAGGTAGAGTTTGGATAGAAATGAATAGGGGTTTGATGGAAGAGGAAAGGAAGAAATAGTCAATTCGAGTGCGAGACTTGCGTCCTGCTCTCGTGAAAGGGGCGGGGCGGGCGTCGGGAAGGAGAGAGGCGTCAGAGGCACGCGTGCTTTGGATGAGCCGCGCGAGAGAGCGGCTCGGCCGGTAAGTGATTTTTTCGCGGTTCGTGTCCGAGTCTTCGCGTCTGTATATCGAATTGAAATCTCCCCCCATTACAGCCTTCCCAGTGAAGGTTGTTAAGTATGACAGAAGATCGTCTTCGAAAAAACGGTCACGTGCATGTCTATTTCCTTCCCCGGATGGGGCATAAACATTGATAAAATGGGTTCCTGCGGCAATGAGTGATAAAATACGTCCTGAGGGGTGACGCCGGATGTGGTGACAGGAGATATTATTGTGGACAAGTGTGACAACACCTAGGTTAGTCCCTAGGTTATTAGAAAATATCTGAAAGTTTGGGTCCGGCCAGACAAAATCAAAAGTCGTCTCCTGTAGCAAGACGATATCAGGCTTCAAATTTTGGATAAAGGACGAGAGGAGTTTTACTTTTATCGGGTTTGAAATCCTGGCAATATTTAAAGTCAGACTGCGCATGGTGGTTGTGAGGCGGGGTGTTACTTACTCTCTTTGTTTTTCCCACTTGTGTCGCCCTGGCGCCGTGGTTTCCGACGGCCTGTTTCCCCTCGCCGTTTCCCGGGTCGCCTGGGGCTCTTCGGTGCTGATGTCTCTTGTCTAAACTGCGCCCCATCCAAGGTCTCCTCATCCGCACTCGTCTCCGACGTCGTCTCGGAGACAGGGATGAAGAAACGGTTTCTGGTGACGCTTGGTCTCGACTCGGGTGGGCAAAACAGGGAGGAGTCAGAGTTCGCATGTTGGTGCTCAGTGGACATGTCCTCAGGCGTAGGGGACAAGGAGTAGGATGTCGGAGGTAGTATTGGAAGAGAAAGGGATTCTATGGTCAGGTTGTCCCTGATTGGGGAGAGTGAAACGGAAATGTTGATTTCCGAATCCTCAGGTGTGAGAGTCAGGGTATCAATGTCCTGTGATGCCGCAGGCTGGCTAGCTGTCTTCTCCTCCATTGTCCGGAATAGGTCCTCGCTGATGATCGTGACTTGGGGGAGTTCGGAGGCCACAATTACGCCACTATTTTCCGTCATGGCGTCTTCTTCCCGTTCGCGCTGCGTTACCGGCTTGGGAGAGGCAGGGGAGCAGTCGACTGCGGCGGGAGGGGGTGTCGAAGTGTGGGAGGGGGAAATGTCGGCCACAGCTGCAGGAGGGGGTGTCGAGGTCTCGGGGGCGTCCTGCAAAGCCGAGCGAGCCTCACGCGCTTGTCGCTTCCGATCCGGGGATCCATGGTCCGATTCGGACTGTCTGGTCCAATGGGGCCTCGTGGGTAAGGCTGGAAATTCGTCTCTCGGTGCGGTCTCAAGCGCGATAAGGCCTCGTGCTGCCTCTTCCAAGGACCTTTCATCCAGGAGCTGTGCAGAGGAGAGGGGGGCAGCCATTGCCTCTGCGTAACTTCTTCCGTTGGTGTTCCGTGGGCAGTTTTTTCTCTCGTGGCCGACTTGACCGCATCTTGCGCACGTACGCTTCTGCCCCTCGTATATTATGAGAGCACGTTGTCCGCAAACCTTAATAAAAGAAGGTATGTTGCTGTCTATCACCATGCGGGCTAATCTCGTACCTGTGTAGAACCTTTGCATGCGGTGGCTTCCCCATGTACTCTCCCAAATTCTTTGAACCTTTCCAAATTGGGATAATTCCTGCGATATCTCCATCAATCCAATCTCGAAGGGGAGACCAATGATTTTTACTTGGACAGGTGTTCCGGCTGCGCCCTCGATGGAGCACTTTGTTCTCTCGTTTCCTCTTGATGGAAAGGGCAGACTTCTCGGTCCATCTTCCATGATTATCTGCATTCTTTCTTCGGTATGTAGTTTCACAAAAACCATTCTTCTGTTAAAACCAAATTGGATTCCGTAGATATCTTCATCCACGAGGCCCAGCGTTTCCGTTAAGAAAATGTAGACCTCCAGTGGTGAGGGAAAATCGTCCTTTTCCTCCGTCGTGAGAAGAAGGGTGCTTCGTCGTTCAGTCGCCATGGTTGGGACTGGGCGCCTGAGCGGGGGCCGAAGCCGAAAGAGTGCCGGCGAACGAGGTCTCGCTCGCCGGTCGAGCTTTCGCGTTCCCGTTAAACAAGAGCTCGGTAGAAACACGTCCGACTACGAAAGCTACCGAGGCATCCTCTTTCTCTGTGGATTTTTATGACCTTTACGGGACTAGATGTTCTCGACTGCCGGACAGACAATGTAACAACCAGTCGCACTGAGCGCTTAGCGCCACTGCCCACGAGGAAAGATCGAACTTTGAACGCAGAGTGGCGTTCACTCTTATTTGACAAATTTTAAGCTATCCGGGACTAGCCACGGAGTTTCACTTTTACGGAGTCACCCGCAATGCACAAATGTGTGAATTTTTTGCGAATGTGCAAATGTGCGAATCAAAGTTCGATCTTTCCTCGTGGGCAGTGGCGCTAAGCGCTCAGTGCGACTGGTTGTTACATTGTATGTCCGGCAGTCGAGAACATCTAGTCCCGTAAAGGTCATAAAAATCCACAGGGAAAGAGGACGCCTTGGTAGCTTAACTGGCTAAAGCACTCGGCCGCGAATCGAGGGATCCTGGTTCGAATCCCGGTCATGGCGGATGATTTTTTCTCTGTGGAAATTCGCATACAATGTCATCGTTTGTCACACCCTTTAATATCATTCCGAGCTTCTACATCGAAATTTTACTGTCTTTCGGCAACTTTTGCTTGAACAAAATGCCAGGGAAGGTGTCCTGCTTTCCTCATTGAATAAGTGATACGTATTAAGATAATCTGTACTCCAGAATGAAGATAAACCCTAAGAAAACAAAAGTAATGAGATTCTCTTGGATAAAGAAAGCGAGGCTGGTGATTAACGCTGAAGGACACAAACTCGTGCAAGTAGATTTTAATTACTTAGATAGTACGCTAGAAGAAAACGGGCATAGTAGCAAATACATGCATATGCACTCACCGGGAGTTATTCCGCACCAGGCCTCCACGTCAAGACAGACAGCACACACCCCTGTAGTTTTATCCCAAAAACTCCTTGGACCTTACGTTTTCTCCCCCGTCCCTGTGTGTTTCGTGTGTGACTGTTCCCGTCAGTGCACCTCTACCGGATTCCAAACAGCTCCGGCATTAAACTTCCCTCCCTCTGACTCCCGGTCAGTGTGCTGGAAGGAGCTCATTAAGTTAAATGGAGTTCTAAGTGTACTAATGAGCGGAAGGATACCTATCCGATCTTTTACTGAATTGTTCGTCCGCCTTGGACGTCTAATTGTGAAGGACTATTTTATGCCTGATCATGAATAATATACCTCTATTTGCGATATCGCCACAGCAGACGTTGGCCTGCATTGAGAAGGGGAACGTGTGATCAGGCACTTTCGCTATATTCTGTTAAATATACTAATTTCCCGAAATGCCTGTGTTCTATCTATATTATACTCGGCGCTCTGAGAATTTACCCTGTCTTCTAACAAGTGCATATGTCTCCCCGCGTAAGATGCTAATACTTTATGGCCATTCGATGATATTTTTTATCTTTTGACAATGATGTTAAGAGATTGAGCTCAAGTACGGAACCCTCTTTACCTAGTGAGGGTCAAATTTTCATAGAACCGATCTATGGCAACTACTCTGGACCGTTATTGCACGTGGGGAAGATGGCATTCGAAAATCTATTGGTTCTCGATCTCTTATCGATATATTCCTTTCGATCCCGAGTACTTTCGTACTCCATGCTTTTCTTTAGATTATATACTCGGAAAAGTGCATACCGTGGTATTGAAATCTAAGGTATCGAATGCAGCAGAGCGCCGATTAACCGCGCTAATGGAGAGGAAGCCCAATTGGATAAAAGCAAGTGACGGGTAATCCATTCATGTTCAATCTCGTGGCAGTTGTGGCATTCGTTTTAGCGCCTTGCTTTCTCAACGTCTAAAGTGACTCTTGCGTTGAAATACCTATCAGTTTTTCTTTTCTGCCATTTCCTTTACCAAGCGTTCGGTCATTCCATTAACTTCTCCGAAACATTTCACCGACGGAAATTAATATCTGCTGAATGCTGAATATTATTCTCAAACGCGTATCGCGTGCTTTTTTTTACTTACCTACGTATGGTATTTTCCTTCAGTAGGGATAGTCCTCACCCACGATGGAACGGTTCAATGACAAACGAGAAACATTAGGTGCAAACATCTAGGTGTCACACCGAGTCGATATCTGAATTAAATTTACAATTTCTGTGAAATTTCGTTCACATATCGAATACCGCATCTAAAACTCTAGTATTAGTACGTTTTCAAATGTACGAGGAAAATTAAAAAATATATAGTTTTCATTCTATTTCCAATACTGTCTCTGTGGTGAATTTGAATACAAAAACAGATGCATTTGAATGAATTGTGGTTCAAGAATTTTTTCTTCGTCCTTAAAAAAATATCAAATGCGCATTCATTGACTCTCGGAAACCTCTCTACAGCCCTATGGATCATTATAATTCGAATACGTGCATATAGAATTGTTTCTTCTTACATTAGTACTATGATTTATGCTAGCCAGCATTGGGGTGTCATACCGTGTCAAGTATCCGAAAGAATCTTATTGAATAATAGTCTCGTGTAAATTTCGCACACCGCGCCGAAAACTCTATTCAAAATGTTTTAATTAAAGTAGAGCTGTGCGCATGCTTCACAATCGATTCGAATCGACTCGAATCAGGCTTAACTCGATTCGATTCGCCTGCGAATCGGGAAGCATCGAAACAATGTTTCTAAGTGTTCGAATAGATAGATTTGTCTTCGAATAATTGCATGCAATCAAACATGGCGCTCATTCTCAAATGGCGCGCCGTCCGTTTGGAGGATGTTTTCCTCGCACGAAACGAAAATTTAAATGACCATATGTTATGCTGTGCTATTCTTTGTGCCACTATAGATGTATAAGCTAATTTAAAGCCCTGAAATATCGTGAAAATATTTATTACTTTAACTCTTCATAAGCTTTTGCATTTTAATTAGATTCCAATTTGATTCGCTAGAGAATGTTTCATGGTGTTTTGATTCTCTACCAAAATAATTAAAAAATTAGTTTCGATTCGATTCGAAACTTTTTTTGGGAGATTCGATTCGAAATGAAAATCCTTGATTCGCACTGCACTAAATTAAAGGAATTTTTAAAATATAAACTCTTCTACCGTTTTCATCAATGGTGAGTTTCAACGCAAAAATTGAGGTACTTCAATGAAAGATTTTTTTCGACTTCCTTAAACAAATCATTAAAATGCGAACGCAATGGCGCACGATTACTGCTCCAGCCACCTAAAAGGAAACTAACACAAGCCAGAGGTTGGGAATCGCTTCGGTCGAGTGAGGTACTCCCGCCGTGAATACGACTGCGACCAGGTTTTCCGAGAGTATGAAAGGCGAAGGTACATCTTCATCTGCGTGCTCCCCTGATGGCCGCCGCAAGAGCGCGTGGCATAGGCGCATGTGGCTTCAGCAGGCGTTTATGGGAGAGGTATAGGACAGGGAATCGGAAGATGTAAAGGATAAAAAAATAAGATGTTTCCACGTCGGATTGTTTTTTGGTAACTTTTTGTGGTGCGCGGGTTGGAAGAATTCCTAAACCTGTGTTGGACGGTGGATTTCTCTTCTTTTGCGGCATTGGTTAGCTCCACTTATGCAGTGGAAGGTAAAAGTGATACATATGATAGTTCTACGTATAGATATGTGTTCCCCACGATATATCAGAAGTTGAGATAATTCCAAGATATTTAATTGTATCTGAAGATTTTATGTTTACTCCACCCACACTGTAGGTATGGCATTTGTGTGATGACTTTCGTATTGTGCGCAGAAAGAACACATTTTTACCTATCTGTTAGGCAACATATCGCTCATATTTTATCTTTTCTATCGGACCTAAAGGTGTAGTTCGGCGTGAAAATGATATTCTCTCTGTAACACTAAAACTCACAGGTCTGTTCTAACATTCTCAAGTAATCGTATCTAGCGTGTGGCTTCCGATTATACTTGAAACTCTTTGTACACTAGCATTTCCAGGAACCGCTGCCTAACATGTAACTTTGAGAGTCTCCAGAAAATCGCTACTTAGTCCTAATAGTTTTCTCTTACTTCTTGTTCTTTTACCGTAGGTTTTTTTTCAGAAAACGCGCGGCTTATCTTTATATTTCATTGAGGTAGTGGGCAAACCGTTTCTTACCCGGGTCCCAGTTGTTTGTAGCATCCTCCAAATGTGGCCTAATGAGTGTAAGATATCATCTGTCACTTTTTTAGCTGTGGTACTTTCAACCATCCGCTTGTTGCTTCCAAATTCCTCTGATGAAATAACGCAAACATTCTTAATGTGGAGGAGTTCTTTTCGAGTTCTCCGCGGGGTCAGAACTTCCATTCTGAGCTGAAAATTCGATTCCGGACTGATCATCAGGACTGTTAACACTTAACTTCGAGTTTGGCGTAGAAACGCCAATTAGTATTGAAGTCTTTACCCTGTGGAGATCCCGAAAAGAATTCCTTCATCAGTACGACGGGAAAGTACAAGATCATACATCGTAATTCAATAGTTTCAGCCTTAACTTGGCAAACATTTTCCATGCTTAGGAATTAACCAACTTTGTAAGTTTTACTTAGAGATTTTATTGTACGACCGGTTTCGTCGAATAGTCGACATCATCAGGCATGCTGTTCCGCAGGACCCGATGATGTCGACCATTCGACGAAACCGGTCGTACAAGAAAATCTCTGAGTAAAACTTACAAAGTTTGTTAATTCCTGATAATATTTATCCTTCCTAATGTGTTTTCCTCACGATATATCTGAAGTTGTGGTTGAGTGAATCTAGGAAGAAATTGTGACAGAAAGGAGAGTCTTAAAAGAATTGCTAGCGTCTACTGCAGAGGGCTTCACCGTGCCTTCGTTGGGGAGGAAAGGTGGCACGAAAGGGTTGAGAGGAGGGGGGAACGGCAGGGAGGGATTAGAAGGGAGTAGTTTCATTCGCGCGGCGCCAGATGGCGCAAGGTCGCGGACTGTGCTTTTTTCCATTTGGCATCACTCACCCTCTCCGTGCCCTCCGGCGAGGGAAGAACACGACGCACTCCTCTGTCCCAGCGGTGGAATTCCAAGAGCGTCGACTCTGGAGACATTAAACTCTTGCCATCGGTGTCGCGTGTGATTTGTCAGCGAAGTGCGTCTCCTGAAACGGTGCCAAATTTCGTCTCGAGATTTGTGAACCGGATTTCCCCGATCGCAGTCCTTGAGACAGATCGTGAGGAATGACCCTCGGTCGTGTCGGCGGGCGAAGAGTTTATTCGGCGCGTTAAACGATATGCGCACCGGGTAAATCACGATAATGGGAAGGTACAGAATAATGCACGTGGAACACCATATCTAGCTAGCGATGTGGATAATATCTTGGGGTGAATAGTGGCGAGTATGATAGAAGGAGAATAGTATCAGCGAAAGGGGCGCTAACGAAAAAAAAACTTGATGGTAGGGGCCTTGTGTATGGGTGTAATGAAAAGACTGCTGAATAGCCAGTGCAGTTTTGTGTTATGATGAAGAGTTCTCGGGTTTCCCGCCTGCGTGAAGACGATGGCAGACTACGTCGGTTCATTTCTACACCGTAACGCAGCTGGAAATCTGAGAACTCTTCATTCTAAGCATTCACCGGGAAAGACTTAGATACTAATGAATGAAAAAAAGTAAAACAGCAAACCAGCTGTCATCCTTCAAAAAGGTTTATCAGGGTGATAGTTAAAAAGAAGAGATACGAATCTTCCTTTTTGCTGTTTAAAAATTTAAAATTGCTCCCACTTAGGCATTTGCACTATATAAGGTGCTTAAACATTTCTTCTAGAGGTGTGGTGCAAAAATACCGGTTTCAAATGGGTCACGCTTGTGCAACCTACGTGCAGTTTTGCAACCCTTGCCCAGGCCCAAATTGTACTTGTTCAGGCGAAGTTTTTTTTACATTGGGCCAAAAGCTTACAATTTACTACCTGCAAAAATGCATCACACAAAACCTCATTTAAAAAAATGTAAGATTTTGGCTATTTAATTATCAAAATGATGAAGACATATTTTGTTAAGGGAATATTTTTTAAATGTTGGTATATTCTTTCATGTTAAGTAACAATGTACGGTCACTCATTTATTTATTTGATGGTGACTTCAATACAAGTTCACCTTCTTAGTTACCTAAAGCTCCCTATCTTCTTGAGTGTATTTTATGAATGTTGTTTGGGAGTAATAAAACAGTATTATTATATTATTTGGTTATGATTCCACACTTTATTTAAAGCAACACGACCTAGGTTTCGGCATATCATGCCATCATCAGACATGATATGCCGAAACCTAGGTCGTGTTATTTTAAATTAAATGTAGAATCATTACCAAGTAATTTATGTCATTCATTATGAAGGAGTTTCACCGAGTAACGCCAGAGACAGTGACTTTGATCCTACATTTTTGTTGTTTGTCCAAGAAACGTGGGTTCTTGAGGGAAGAGGTGGGTGAAGGTTGGAGGCGTTTCACTGGAGGTAACGAGGAGAATCAAGAGAATATGGTGTACGGAAAGGATAACAAATGGCGCTGAGCTTTGAATGGGGGTGAGCTAAAAATGTGTCGTCAGCTGCTGGAGTTATAAAGAGAGGACAGAGTTTAAATGAGTTGTAAGAGGCGATGGGATGCTGAAGAAAGAGTGCATGTTTGGCAAGCCGGAAAGGAAGAGAATTGGGCTGGGAGATTGAATGTGAGGGGGTTGAATGTGAAATGAACGCTGCTGCGTCATCTTCAGGTACATAATGGTACCTGAAGATGACGCAGTAGCGTTGAAACTAGTTGCACCAATAAAGTTCGCTGTGGATTTTGATATAGTTGGTATTGTCTTGACATATTCAGGATTTGGACTCATTTTTAAAGAAAATTTTCTCCAATCTAATTTTCCAAATAAATCAAAATATCAGTCCACTTACCGTTCTTATTTTCGAAAAATTTGCCAAAACTTAGGAGCCATTTTCATTGAAATATTGTGTGAGTTTGCACTCGAAAGAGATTCGTTTAAAAAAGAGATTTTTCAACGCCTAGATCTCGTCAGAAATGTAACAATGTAGTTTGTATTTTTCTGAAATATAGAATAAAGAAATCAACTACTCACTTCGGTTATTTTTACAAAATCATTAAAAAAGCCTTGTTTTGTGAAAGCGTCAACGCCTTAACTGCGTGAATGAAACGAGTCAAGTTGAAGACTTATATTTATGAATCTACTAGCTGTGCCCGGCTTGCATTGCAATGCCTTTTTCTGGTTTTTGGGTTAAAAATCGGTCCCTAAACGAATTTGAGACCTAGTCCAATGAATTCGTTTACCTACACAGTAATTCGTGACGCACAAACGCTGGCATGATTTTCCATTCCGTGTTTGTCCTGCGGTTTCCAAGTAAATAGAATATTCTGGTGTTGAAGAAGTGCAAAAATTTAAGATTTTCGAGCTAAAAAATCCAATTTTAGGCAAAAGTGAAGTGTATACGGAAATCTAGTGCAAGAATAAAAAAAGCAATAAAAGAGATCATTGCACCAAATCTTATTCTAGGTACAAATACATTACGTACCTTTTAACACAAATTATGTCTTACTGATATGATTCTGATGCACGCTATACTATGTCTCACTGATACGATTCTGATGCACGTGATTGAGCAACTCGTAAACGATCTGCTTCGTCGCTTGCTTATCGTTCCTCTCTTGTTTGAGAAGCTCGCGTGCCAACACTCATTTGTTGAAACGACTCGCGCTCCACCTATTGTACAATGGGTTTAATAATTCAGAAACTTTCATGGGCGCGGGCACAACAACTCACCGAAGTTTCATCATAATCTGATGAACGTTATTGGAACGCATGGAAGACGAATAAACAAATATTCATTTTTATATATTAGATTAAAACATTGTGAATTGTAGTCATGAAAAACTATATTTTCACGCCATTAGTCTTATAATATATTTACGTTATGCTTCTTACAGCGGCTGAAATTGAAAAATTGGAATATGTTATCCGTTATAACTGGGGAAAAATCTCCGACGAACTACCTTAATGCAGTGTTAACACGGAATGCCTCTTTGGCCGCCCTCCCACGTAGTCCATTAAGGGCGTATGCATTACTAGGTGGCCCGCACTTGCGCTCCACGTCAATTCTCGAGGATTTAACCCAATCGGGAGTAGATGTTGTACATACATACTCGCCACCACCATTGCGTTTTCGTTCGTCAACTGTTTCCCTCTACCTTTCGCGCATCATGCATAGTTTTTCATGCCGCGAGGCTTACCCTTTTCTCTCCCTCTCCATTTCCCGTTCCCTATCCCCCCGAGTGCACTGTATACACGTATGTATTCCGTTGTATATATGTGCCTATAATCCGGAATCACCTGCTCACCGTCGCTCGATCATCTCTCCGCTGTCTCCATAACCTTTTTTCTCCCCCTTCTGTCCTTTTCACTCGACATAATCCCTCCGCTAGTCTTGATTCGCTCATTTTTCCCCAGATAATGCGTCGTCTGTTCTGATTTGCTGTTGCATTAGAGGATGAGGGGTGGTTGGTGGCCAGTGTTTTCCATAAGATTGAAATTAATAGTAGGGAAATACCTCGTTTTTACCCTTCACTGCAATTTGCTACGCATATAGTTTTTACTGCACACAATGATCTGTTTACTGCACACAATTCCATTTACATCTACGTCTACTTATTACCCTGCTAGCCACCACGAGGGTGTATGGCAGGGGGGTGACTTATCACCAACATGAACTACAATGAAGAAATTTACTTTCACCAACATGCACCACATAATGGGTATGCTGCAAATGCTACAGAAACCACAAAATTAATCTATAATGTAACTCCGTAAACGTGACACAAGGGAACGTGCAATAGATGGCGTTAGTACTACTCGGTAGATTTAGAAACATGCATTAGGGTGCATATGAATTAATCAGCTACACTACCTGTCAACTAATCTACTTCTAAGTCTCAACAGATGCATTATGGTCTCTTATCGATCGCGGGAAAAACAATTTAAACCTATCTGTTCTAGAATCTATTCCCCTTAATTTCATCTCATCATCTGATCTACCGTAATATGGTGGAGTTTTTTAGATATTGAAGACTTCTTCTGAAAATAAATCGGTTTTGAATTTACTTGAAAGATAGAGTATAATTTTCAATTTACGGTCTGATTGCGATTTCTATCCTAGTTTTTGCAAGAGATCATTTACACTTTAAACTACATTTATTGCTTTCTGGAAATGTCTTCTTCTCTACCAAATGGTGTATCAGATATGATACACTGTTGTAATACTACGTGGTTCTCGGTATTATAACGTAGTAATTGTTGCGTTCGTAGACGTATTTTATCAGAAAAATAATTTTTGGTACGAATTTGGAAATTCATGCAGTAAACGGTTAATGGCGGGTAAATTGTATAAAGGTGTATTCGTAGATTTTAATAATTGGATATAATTCACTCAAAAAATATACCTGGCAATTGCCAATTAAGACAACCCTTGAACTAGAGTCCATTTTCAAACAGCTCGGATGCGAATTTTCCCGTCACAGACCAGAAGATGTTGAAAATAAATTTAATACTAAGTTCCAATACATCTGCGGGACAATTCATTAAACTCAAATAAATTTAAATAATAAAATAAACTAGATTGAAGATTAACAAAAAAAATGGAATCTTTTATTTCTGTATGGTAGCGTCTCGGAGGTTCTCTCAAAGAGAGTCGCGTAAAACATCACTTCAAATGAATTGAGGTTCTTAACAGCAGCAGAGGGTTGTTCATTAAATGATAGAGTTTGGATCTAAATAATTGGGTATAATTCAAACATTTTCAACCTTGTAGAAAAGATTAAAGTATGCTAAGCCAAGTAGTCACTGAAAGTATAAAGACTTTGAGCCATTGGAACCTACACCATTCCTCTTGAGCTCTAGGACATAAATAAGCTATAGTAAATGTAGCATCTTGGGACTCTAGAAGTGAGCAAATATCTTCGTAGAAAGCGATAGACTACGCATACCGAGGGTCCAAAATTACAAGAATCAATGTACCGTCTAGGAAATATTCTATTGTTGAAATCGGAGGAAAAGTGATATTCATGGAAATGAAAAGGCAATTTTTAAGCAAATATTAAGCGTGCAACATAGTCGATTGCTAGGTTGAAATGTTACATTTCTCTAGCCATCCGAAAATGAAAGTTGCAATCGTATATCTTGATTGCAGTCATTAATAGAAACAAGGTAGGAAATCTCTGCTCTGATTCCAAACGCGTTAAAAGTGCCAATGTTTTGGGTCCTTTGGCCATTGAGACCCTGAGACACTTTCTCAAAACTCTGTAGCTCATGTTAACATACGTGCTGCGGAAATAGAGGTCGGGTTAAAAGCCCGGGCGATATATCCCGCTCGAAGTTATTTCTCAGTTTGCCAAAAAAAGATGCTATTATTGAAATAGGAGAAAAATTGAGAATTTTTGCGTAAGAAACGTTGTTTTTAAGAAAGTATGAAGTGAAAATAAAATCGAGTGCGATAATTAAATTTGGTATGCTTTCAGCCATCGGATTGCGAAATCGTCAACTATATATCTTGAGTAAAATAATTTAAAAAAACGAAACTCTGAAAAACCTTCTATGATTTTCTTATGCGAGAAACTTTAAGGGCTCGTTCGGTGGCTCTTGAGACTCACGGACAATTTTATATGGGCTACAGCTCAAGTAAGCATATATGCTAGAATAATGCAAATTTTTACACCAATTGGTTCGGTAGTTTTTGAGGAGAAGAGTTACGAACATACAGGCACCACTCCGTTTAATTCATAGTGTAGATAAGCCATAAAATACCCGAGCGATATATTCCGTTCAAGGGTATTCCTCAGGTTTGCTATTAAAGAAGTTATCATTTAATTATTTTAGGTTTCATTGGAAATAAATGCTCTCATTTTACTTTAGTGGGCCAGTCTTCAAATTTAACTATTTCCGTAAATGAAAATGTTCAAGCATGTTGATCTAAAATAAAAGCCGACTTATGTTTCTTTAAAACTAGAGATAGTTCCTTACAAGAAAATAACCAATAAAAACTTTAAAGGTGGTGCCAACTAAATAATTAGACGTTAATATAAATGGTGAGTCATAACCATATTCCGTATCACTGCAAAAACCCATTTCGTAACTTGTTATAACCATGTGAATTTTTCTTGCCCGCTTACGTGGCGCCACTGGCGGGCGACATGTATTTACATTTGAACTTCTCCTAACTTTATTTATCAATGTATTGCCATAAAGTTTGGATATTTAGTACCAATAATAGTTCATCTGCGTCTTTTATATTAAACGAATCCTTCTTTGACTGCCATGAAAAAGGTCATTTCGCCATATATAGCATTTTCGTGTGGAAAGTAAACCCAAACTTTTTATTTGACGCTGAATTCCGTAGTTACTACAGCATCATTGGAAAATAGCAGCATGCCTAAATATTACCTTATTTTTTCTAAATAGGTTAACATAATTAGATAAGCCGCAGATGTCATAGTAATTTAGTAATTGAATTTAGAAAATGTGGTGTTAGTTTCTATCGGGCGCCATTTTGATGACGTCATCATTCGAGTCCTAAGGGACATTTTTTTGGGAACCAGGTTGTAAAACGATCTAATTGGTCCAAAGATCATGTGTACCTATGGAAACCTTCTTGTCATCGAATGCAACGTTTTTCCGCGTAGACCATAGACTATATTATTAGATCCAATTATTGAAATCGGGGAAACAATGAGACCCTTCGCATTGTAAACATGATATTTAGGCTGATACAAAGCGTTTAAGAGAATCAATTGCAAGAATTAAATTCTGCACATTTGTACAATCCGATAGTAACAATTTCTATAGTCATATTTTTCAATAGTCATAATTTTATCTTTACTGCAAGTAGACTAAAAAAGCGATTGGCTCTTTTCGTCAATAATCAGAATTTTTAAACATATACGAAGCGAGAAAAAATTAATTGCAATAAGTAAATTCTGGATACTTTTGGCCACCCGATAATGAAATTTTCAAACCGATATCTTGATTCAAAGTAACTGATAAATAAAAAAAGAAACCTCTGCATTAATTTTAGGATCCATTTTGCGGGCCCTGAGGCCCTTGAAGCCCCGAGATCTTTCTTATATAGCCTGTGGATCCTTCCGACAAAAACTGCAAATTTTCAGGTCAATTGATTCTGTAGTTTGGGAGGAGAAGCATAAAGAACGTAAAATCACCGTTTTTGACGTGCACGTTTTATAGACAGACAAGGCCCTTAGACCCTTAAGAATAGGGTATAAGGACCTTATCGGTTGAAATCGGACAATTATGGGTATAAAAAGTACCTTGGACACAGACACCGACTGCAGCGCCATTTTTGTGGAAACAACTAATTTTTACTTCAATATTTGCAGTAATTATGTAATAACTGCAAACATAAGGTGCCAAGGTGCATGCTGTTTATTCTCAATCAATTTCCCGGGGATTTGACAGAAAAATACTGTATTTCCTCTTCCATACCCCATTGTTACTTTTTACACCGTGTTGCTTCAATTTTCAATTTGGGAGAAAGAGTGAACATTATAAAATATGCAGATGATCAGGCGGTAATAACAGAGAGTAAGAAACAGTTACAGGAAATGGTGTATAAAATCGAGAGGGTAGGATTATATTTTGAAATAAAGGTTAACATTGGAAAAAATAAAGAAATGAAGGCAGGAAAGGAAGTAGGGGTTCTAAATATCACACTTGATGGAAAAAGGCTAGAACAAATACCATCCTTAAAATACCTCGAAAGTGTTATAACATGGAATGGAATCTGTAGGGAAGAAATAATAAGTGGAATATCATAGGGATAGGCAGCCAACTACTTTCAGCCAATGCAATAAACATAGGCTAAAGGAAAAGATAAGCTAAATGTTTTGTTTGGTGTGCTGTGCTTTATGGAGCAAAAACATGGACAGACTGGAGAAAAGAGGAGAAATTTGTAGAGGGTTTGAATAATGGCTATAGAGGAGAATGGAAAGATTAAAATGGAGTGATAAAGTTACAAACGAAGCATGAATGAGGAAAGGAATATTTTAGATCAATGAGAAAGAGAAAGGCAAACTGGATGGGACACGTCCCGAGGAAAGATTGCCTACCGAAAAGAATACTAGAAGGAAAGATCGAGGTGAAGAGAGAAAGAGGAAGACGAAGAAATAATAATTTGACAATATTATGAATTGAAGAAGTTACAAAGAGCTGAGGGAGAGGGCATCAAAAGGTAAAAGAGCATGGAGGGAGCAGTTCAATTGAAACCTTTCTGAGTACAGATTCACCTCAGAAGGAGGAGCTTCATTAAATAATAAATGCATTGAAAAGTAATATCCATAATTGTGCTCTACAATGACATAATAATGTAGTTGGCTGAAAAAGAGTATTCTGATAGTACCTACTTCACACTTGGCTGAGAAAAAATATTTTTTTTTGTTTATTTTCACAAAACCTCTACAGGATTGACTCTTTTATTTTTTACATAGCCGTAAATCAAGTCATCTTATGCGCCAGTTCACGTATAAAACTTATCTTGTGCTTCGTGGTATAAACCTTATTTGATCATTCCAAAAGTGCATTCATATTTATTGAGGATTTGTTAATTTGGATAGAATTTCGTATCTTCTTAAGGGTCATATTTGTGATAAATGAAGAAGTTTTCCTACAGCTATTAGATCACCTAGGTAAAATAGGCCTTCACTCGTATGTTCAAGAGCTTAGGGAGGCAACAAAGGATATACGAGTATGGAGGGAGCAGTTCAATTGAAACCTGTCTGAGAACAAATTCATCTCAGAAGAAGAAGCTCAATTTTAATTTGCAAGAAAAATAACACGGAAAAGTTACATTTTTGTTAAATATCTGGAAGAGCCTAGGGGACATGTTTTCTAATGTTTCCAGAATATGAATGAAATGGCATCCACGTTCATCTACGGAGGATCCACCTTAATGTGAAATCAAGTGAAGACATTAGGACATGCTACTAATCTTTTCGCAGCACTTATGCCGCCTACTTGGATTCTCCTATATTGAATCGAGGAAAAATTAAACTTCTCGTAGTGGCGTCCGATATTGTGTATGTAGCTAGATCCTTCGATGAGTCATAACTTTTATCGTTCATAACTTTCAATCGCGTGACTATTAAGCGTTGTGCTAATGATCAAATCCAACGAAGTTCCCGGAAATGCCTACAGCGTGTTGTTTGTTTGAGGGAATGATTCCTCGATGGCGAAATAGTGGCGCGGCTCGTCATGGAAGGTAAACTTGAGATAATGAAGGTATCTCGAAAGAGACGTGACCTCAGCCATTGGCCGAATACCCTGAGAGCGGTCTCGGTATTGTGACATTGGGTGATGAGTATGAAATCACCGTCAGAATACCCTCTAATGAAACTAATCATTAGACTCCATTGAAATAAGGTGTTTTTTTAACATGGTGAGTTCAGGCGCGACTTCGTGGAAATTTATGGTTAATTATGAGAAAGAACACTCGGCGTTTTTCCACAGGTTTATTTAAATGCCACAACTAATTCCGACGGTTAGGTGTCATCTTCAGGTACCTGTGTCTTTCATGATTAGGTCAATGTTTTTAGAAGGATTACGAGGCGAAGAAACAGTGAAATTGTTATCAAACAAAATTGAAAGGTGTACGAAATAAGGGAAAAGTGAATCAATACGTGTACTAATTGAAAGAAATCAAAAGTGATCAGTTCCAGTCGAAGGGTTTGAGGTTTCTCCTCCAAGATTTATTCTTAAAACGGCTGAAAGTATGTCAGAATAACAAACCATTAGTTGGAGTTGTACTTGGAGGAAGCCATAAGCGAAGCACAAGAAATTGGACTGGGCGGGAAAAAGAGAAACGGAAAAGAAACAAACATACCGCTTCGCAGATGATATCGCAGTCGCAGTTGGAAATATCGACGATCTGCAAAGGTTGCTATAAGTAATGGACTAAGCTCTCCAAGAATTCAACATGAAAATAAATAAGACCAAGACTAAAATCCTAGTATGCGGAAGAGAGAAGCTGAATGTAGAAGTAACCCTGAGAGGAGAGAAATTAGAGCAAGGGGATTCCTTCACCTATCTCGGAAGTATCATCTCGTGGGACGGAAGAAGTACAACGGACATCAAGCGGAGAATAGCCCAAGCTAAGAAGGCATTCATGTGAAAAAGACAACTGCTCTGCTCAAAGAAGATGGGACTACAAACCAGGAAACAGTATGTGAAAACATTCGTGTGGAGCGTGGCACTCTACGGATCAGAAGAATGGACCATTGTAAATGCTGACCAGAAAAGACTAGAAGCTTTCAAAACCTGATACTGGTGGAGGATGCTGAAGATAAAATGGACGGAAAAAATAAGAAACAACAATAAAGAAGAAAAAAGAAAAAAATAAGAAGAAAAAAGAAAAAAATAAGAAGAAAAAAGAAAAAAATAAGTACGACGCGTTTCTCCTAGATTCGGCATCGTCAGGAGTGCTGTGCCTTTCAGTGATGTGGATGTGTACTATTTCCACGAGGTGTACGCTGAGACGATTGATTTTAAACTCTTCGGTGAGAAATTTGTTACCTGGGAGTTCTTCGTTCTTCAGAAGTGATCAGGATATTGTGAGCGGAGAGGCCGAAATTTGCTTGATGAAAACTGAGAATAAGAGGATACAAACTAATTGGACACATTGTGTGTCACAGTAACCTCCTTTTATCTTCAAGTAGAGAATAATGCATTGATATGAAATAAAATGTGGAATTAGACTGTTGAGCTCAGTTCTAACTAGCTAACAGAAACGACCTTTGGTTCGAGTCTCTTAGCGATTATTACTTTTATTTTTTGAATGATAGAATAGAATAGAAAAGAATAGAAAACAATTTTATTATCCTGGGACAAAGTCCCTTAGGACATTGAATTAGTTTACATGCCTTCATGAGGAGTGGAATACAAAGACAAAATACAAAGCCTTACAAAAAAGGAAAACAAACAAACAACTTTCAAGTCAGCAGAGAGATATAAAATGAGCGAGGTAAATGAAAATGAAAAAAGTCTCAATGTCAATAATCGAAATAGTATGTTAAAACAAAAATGCACAATCTGTAATATCTATTAATAAGAAAAAATGAAAAGGAAACAAACGAATATTTTATAAGACAGAAAAACAGCAAATGATTATAGTGAACAAGTAACATGTAACAATATCATCTCATATCATTTTGTCTTCTCATATGTTTTTGTCTTCTCATATAGAGGCGAGAGAACATTTGGGAGGCAAAAAGTCAGCCATACTCCTTTTAAATTGTGAGACATTCCTAGAAAATGTAATACTATCAGGCAACGAGTTCCATAATTTACAGGATGAGATGTGGAAAGTATTTTCATATTTTGTTGTGCGGTATTTGGGGATGTAAAATGTTTTTGTTATACGGGTCGATCTCTTGTTAGTTTGGGCATTAAAAATCAAGTTTTCAAATAAATAAGAAGGGGTTTTCGACTTCAGTACTTTGAATAACATTAAGGCCTTTTGAATTGTTCTTCTCTGATTCAATTTTAACCAACCCAGCTTTGCGTAATAGGGAGATACATGCTCGTTGAAACGAATATTAAAAATGAATCGCATACATGAATTTTGCAGTCTTTGTAATTTAACGCTTAATTCATTAGTCATATCGGAGTATATAATTGAAGAATAATCAAAATTAGGAAATATTAAACTCTCAACCAACCTCTGGCGCAGTGTTGTAGGGATTAAGTGCCTGAAATACTTCATTCTGTGGAGAGTTTTGTGAACTTTATTTGAGATGGCAGTAACTTGATCGCGCCAGGCTAAGGTACTGCTTAAGCAAACTCTAAGGCTTTTGACTGGGTTCGAGTAGTCAATTTGAATATTTAGAACACTAACTTTGGGTAGGTCTTTTGAAAGGAGCATGCGTACGTTAGGAGCACTTCCAAATATTATTGATTTTGTCTTGTTGGGATTTAGTTTTAATCGACTTTTGAACAGCCAATCGCAAATAAATTTAATATCCTCGTTAACCAACGTGATGGCGTGGTTACTTTCAGAAGGGTGGTACTCTATATATATTTGCAAGTCGTCAGCATAAAAATGATATTTGCAATGGGATATTTCACTAGCGAGTTTCTTGATGAAAATACTAAACAGAAGGGGCCCAAGTATTGAGCCCTGTGGAACTCCACATGAGACGGGTTTGAAAATTGATACATTGCCGTCTTCGTCTTTAACAGTTTGCTGACGATTTGACAGATAGGAACGATACCAGCTAAGGGCAGAGTAAGAGAAATTGAGTCCACTCATACGTTCCAGTAGTATGTCATGATCTACTGAATCAAAGGCCTTGCTTAGATCGCATTGCACCAAAACAGTTACTTTCTTTTCGTCTATTGATCGACGTATATCATCGGTTACCTTTAAGAGAGCCGTTTGTGTGCTAAAGTGTTTTCTAAACCCTGATTGATACTCATCGAAGAAATTTTGCCGCATAAGATGTTCCACTGTAGCGGTATGAACTAAGCGCTCGAGGGGTTTAGAGAGAGCGCATAGTGGTGCTATTGGTCTGAAGTCGGACATGTCTTTGGGAGCAGGCTTTGTTGCTATGGGCCTAACTAAGGCAGATTTCCACAAGGTAGGAAAAAAGGAGTAATTTATTGAGCAGTTATAGATGTTGAGTATCATTGGCATTACAGCGGGTAGAATAGCTTTTAAAATTTTTCCACTGATTCCATCAACACCTATTGCATTCGATTTTAAAGCTTTCACTTGCTTTAAAAGCATGTCAGGTGTGTAGTGAGGGAAATAGAGCCTCGTGTTATCGAAAACGGAGAATAATGTATGATCAAATAAAGTTGGACCGTTTTCAGTACGAGTAAAATAGATGTCATCTGGGTATTCGTACGAATTTTCTTCCCTGAAGACTGGTGTAAGGAAATGGCTATTCAAATCATCTAAGGGGAAGTTCATTTTGTATGGGGAATGTCTAGGCTTTCCAAGGCCAAGGCGCCTCAGCTCCTGCCAAATGGATTTGGCGTCCCATTTTGCAGAAAAACACTCAATATAGTGCTTTTGTTTGGCTGTTCGGATGTGGTACTGCACTCGATTTCTAATAACTTTGTATTGCTCGTGAAGGTGAGGTAGAAGAGTTCTTCGGAAATTTCGACGAAGACGATTCCTGAGTGACATTAAGTTCCTAATTTCAGGGGTTAACCAAGGGGCTGGTTGACGCTTTGGCCTAATTACTTTTCTAGGCGCATGAGTATCAGGCAATTTCAGAATAAGTTTGTTAAAAATGTCAACTTTTTTATCCACAAGATGGGTATTGAAAAATTCACTCCAGTCACTTTCAAATACATCTGATTTAAATTCAGTTAAATTAAAATCACGGAAACACATTTCACTTGGCTTATAAGCACGTAACTTAAATCTATATTTTTCTTAAATTAGGTCATGTTCCGACAAGAATGTGGCAGGGTGCTGCTCATACTCTTCTACCTTTGACAAATCGTCAACGATGAAAAGACCTAGGAGAGTATTGCTGTTCATGACGTTGTGGGTTGACTGATAGGGAACAAGGAATAGATTACAGCTGAATAATATGTCACTGAGATACTTACTATCATAAGTTTTCCTCAACATGTCATTGTTTAGGTCACCACACAATATCACATTTTTGTACCTTGGAAGAAGATTATGAAGTGACGGTTCAAAACATTCAGACATGAAACCGGTTTTTGGGGGTCTATGTATGACACAAAACAATATTTTACCTTCCTTTCCAGTTATTTCTAAAAACATGTATTCAGGTCTGAAAGGAGTACCATCAGACTTTAATAACAATTTAAATGACAAGCTTTCGTGAAGATACACACATACACCACCGCCTACTGTTCCTGGTCTATCGTTACGTAACAATTTGTAATTGTTCAATTCAACAGCGTCCGAGGAGATATTTTCATTAAGCCAACTTTCGGAGATAGCAATAACGTGATAATCACGTTTATGAAAGTAGTCACGGAATTCGTCAATATGCCTGAATAACGACTGTGCATTAACGTGACACAATTTTAACATTTCGAGGGTGTCAGACAGTTAAAGTTACTGAGGTCTTCAAGACAGGTAATAACACTTCGTTTCCCCCCGTCATGTTTCCTCACATAAATTCTGCCTCCTCGTATCCAAAGGTACTTGACCTTATCTGCTCTTTTGAGTTCTCTGGCTTTGGCGCATAGTTTCCGGTTCCACTGAGTGAGTGCCTCATTGATGAAAATGGGCTAACTGGGTAGGTTGTCAATTCCAATATCACGAGTACTTAGGTCACGTTTCACTCTCCGTCTCCTCAAGAACTCACTAGCAGTGCTCTGCCTCAAAAATCGCAGAACAGTAATGGGGGGCCGATGCGTGTCACTTTGTGTTCCCACACGGTAAACAAAGTCAATGTCAGCGGCTTCCACTTTGACTCCTAGGGACAAGCCTATCTGATGGATGATGGCACTAAGGAGCTCTCCTTTACAATATGGAACTCCCTGAATCTCGACCTCATTTTTCTTTGCTTCTTCCTCCATTTGATTAACGTGTTTTTCTAGTTCGAACACGCCTTTTACGGAAATATATTTTTAAAAATAAACTTTGCCGATGTTTGGGATTGATACTCACTAAGTAATTTCGTCAATATCTAGCTTGACTTAAAATATTTAGGATTAATAAGTTATTGATTCCAAAGGAACTTTCGTAATTCTGTAGGGTTAATAAATACATAAAATATATCAAGTAAAGTATTTTCAAGACAAAATATGCAGTTAAGAACTTAGTGGGTATAATCGTGCCATTTACTTATTACTTTGGGATATTCATTGCTATTTTCTAAACTTCCATCGGTGAGATGGGTTTTACTCTACACAGATAACAAATGAAATCGAAGCCACTTGAAGTTTGCGGATTGAATATTCAGTGCACATGTATCAAAGTTAAATTCTTCCATTCTCTCAGGTCTATTATATAACTGACACTCTTCACGGAAACTCGGCGCAGAGCGAGTAGGAATAATGCGCTTTATTCGCACGAGTCATTTAAGCAGCGGAACATTCCCGTGGATTTCGGCTAGAAGGAAAATATCGGCAGCAAAAGCAAGGAAACGCAAACCTGTCCTTGAGCGTTTCTTACTTAGACCCTTCGATTGGGGCGACAAGAAACCTCCATTCAACCCCGGCACTCGGACATCCCCTAATTTTTCTCGACTCCATGACCCTTCTCAATGTATGGAACCTGCCCACATCGCTTAGCAGCCATGTAGTACCAACATAAATAATTAGTTCTCCACATGGCCACGCATGGCGCGACCGAGCTTGCCCACAGACATTTACAAATGCCTGTACATCTTTTTATCTTTATAATTGCCATGATTCAGTGCCTGAGTTTGTGTTTTGACGACAATTGGTTCATGCATGTAAGGAATTAGATATAAAGACGTCAGCTAGCTTACTAATTGTCTATAGTTTTCCCAAAAAGCATTCAAACAGCAGTTCACGCGTTGGACTTTCAAGTTAACCCCAGAATTCTAATTCCTCGGCAATAATGATTATTTTTAAGGCGTTATCTGCTGAGATTTTTCTATTCATATTAGTATACCGATGAGCGCGCTACAACAAAAGACCTTGTGGAGATTTCATTCGAATTTACCGTAAGAACGCGCGGTTATAACATTAATAAAATTTGGCGCTGAGAAATCTTCATCATTAAATGGTTAGTGAATTATCCCCCAAGTTTCTAGCTTGGCTCCTGGTCATGGCTGAAATTTTTTATGGTGCCATCATTACTATTAAGCGAAAAGGTTCTAAAAAAAGCTTTTCTTAAAATAGGTGTGATCAATTAATGGGTAAAAATCATTATTGCCACGGAGCTGTTAGGGATGAGAATATAAGGTCAGAGGGGAGAGGAGACAGAAAGGCTGGGATAGAGTGAGTTGGGAGTCAGGATAGAGGGAATAGCTCATGCTTATGCTCGCGTTACATTTGATAAGGTTTTTCTTTGGAATGAAACTTATTTCATTTCCTTTCTTTTCGTGAAACACCTAGAAGAAGGAATCACCAATTTAAAATATTTATAAGATATTCATTAGGAAAAATTAGTATTCTTTGTATTACAAAATTTCGCATGCATGAGAAACTGATAGTAAAATTGATTTACCAGTACATCATGTAGCTAAAAGCTAATCCACCTGCACGTCTTAGTTTTAAAGTTATGCTTGATCAAAAAAATCATTTTACTATTAATGCGTGAATTCAAGTGACTTACCACCACTTTGATTTCCTACTCTGTGGAAAGAATCTGAGTAAATTATGCACGTTTAGTAATTTATTTCATTATTTAAGAAATTGCCCACATACATCATTAATGCCAATTTACAGTGACAAAATGTAGCAATAGATGAAAGGCAAGACAGATACATTCAAATACAAATAACTGCGATAGTAATATTGAGATAAGGAAAAATAATAAAGACTCATGAAGAAGGGTGCTTAGGTATTACCTATTAGGTGAAAAGAGTGCTGCGGGTGAATGTGTAGGAGGAAAGGGAAAACGGGACAATGTTGTCTGGAAGAGAATTAATCAGGGAGGAGGAGAGGCGGAATAGAAGGGAGCGTTTGATTAAGGGTAATCTGGGAATGGGCATGTGGAGCAGAGAATGTGTGCGAGTGGTCTACACTGGACTCTAAAACTGAGGCTGTAAGTATGTCAGTTCAGGACAGTCAGTTGTTGAGTTGAGAAAGTTGCTTTAGATGTGTCTTAGGTCAGTTTTGAGCATTTGTTTTGGGAGATCAGGGATGGATAGAAAATAATGGAGAGAGGTAATCTGCTTTGACATTACCTTACATTTATTACCGAATGAGCATTCGGTATCGTGGGGCTGAGGCACTTCATTGTTTAAGGGAGAGTATTTTAAGTGATACAAATCGATATTCCTCGCCCAATATTGTGCTCTAAATCCAATGGTATGCGCTTGAAATTCCATTTTTTCCGCTTAAAGGATAACATTCGACGCCTTCTATAACGTGAAAAATTCTTCTCGATTTTTATTCGTTCTGCATTATCATCGCTCAGGAAACAAATGGACCTCAGGTTAGGGAGGAACAAATTCAATGGCCACGTGAAAGAGGGGAAATAAGACGGTAGAGCTACAAGGTTATGGAGGTGTTAAGGAGCAGATGTGGCAGAATGGAAGGCTGCGTCCACCAAGTATCAGGTGTCAGTATCAGATGACTGATGATGATTTCTACTATCTTTATGCTGACCCCTGATATTTGTTGCTGTCTGTCGCCTCCTAACACGCCCCCAGCTTAATCTCCCGATTTGTTTCCCTAAGGACGAGCGAGACACCTGTTGAGTAGGAGAGCAAGAGATAAGCAGGGTTTGGAAGGGTGGAGGAGGTTAAGGGGAAGGTGGGGGTGTGAGTGAAATGTGGGAGAGGGGGCTGTTTTGTTATTTTTCGAGTGCGTGGTGGGGGTGGCTTTCTGTTTGCACGGCTGGGAGGCTGGAGAAGCGGGCGCGAGAAGAGGATGATGGGAAGGGGGTGAGGAGAGGATAATAACCCCTCCTTAACCCCCCTCCCCGCCTTCTCCCCAACCCTCCCCCCTTGCCCGTCCTCCCTCTCAAAACCCCACCCACCCCTCCCCTCCGATTGTTGCCGCAAGTTCTGCGCAAGCGTTCTGCCCGGAAATCTCCCTACCACTCATTCCGCCCCCTTCCCCCTCCCTTCTTCACATTCTCCCCTCTTCTAACACCCCCCCCTCAATACCGCCCACCCCCGTCTCCACGGCACGACATGTCTCTCCCCCGCTTCACCACCCCCTCTCCGATCTCTTTCTCACATGCAAACACACACACACACACGTTCAAAACACTATTTTTTTACTACGCGTCCGAGCAAGAGGAACCCTTGTTCATTTTTTCACCGCCACGCGACTTTTCGAGGGAGAGGAGGCTCATTTCTTCTCCCTTTTTGTGCCGCAGAAACCTCGTGGACGTCCGCTGCCTTAGTTAGCGCCGTGAGATAAAGGTGTCTCTTTGTAGTACCCATCCCCGCGATAAGGCTTTTGAACCGCCAACCTTTCTTCAACCCTATAAAACTCCTCTGAGATAGCGTCAGGTTAGTGGCTGTAGAGCGTTTGCTCTACCATCCCGGAATCCCAGGTTGGAATCCTGGCATAGGCGGAAGTTTTAATTTTTTTGGTTTCAGCGGTATCCTGCATTCATTCTTGAGAGTTAGGTAGAGATTGAGTGCAATATTCGGTCCATCGGATTGGACATTCAGGTGTGAAACCCCTCAAAGAGTAAGCCAATGCTGATTCCGGGTTTCTCTACACTCTGTCTCCGATATCTGAGACAATCGCACCCTTACTTACCTATCCTTACCGGCGCTTTAGACCGCAGTTGTCTGTCGTTTCCCCACCTAATAGCCAACCAACCCAGGGCGTTCCTATTCAAACACTCTTCTCGAAAGAACTGAACGTCTCGTGCCTCCTTACCTTCTTTCCCCCACCCCGCTCTCGTAGCGTTCGCCTCCCATAATGCCTTTCGCGTGAGAAAACATCCCTTCTTTCTCGCCTTCAACGAGGATTTAACAAGGTGTTTGGAGTGCGCCGCCGAGGGAATTGAGGGTGAAGCAGAAGGAAAATACATTTATTTTTTTCTTCTTTCTTGCTTTCATTCCATTTCGACGAACTCTTCATGCGATTGCGCTCCCCTCCCTTAAACCTTCTCCTCCGTTCCGGCGAAAAGAGACGGAGGTGGTTTGATGTCGTCGAGAGGGTTCGTTCAGTTTTCGTGTGGCTTCCAAGACTCCCAAGTTGATTTCATCCCCACCTACGCTGAGGTGGTGCCATGTGCCAGCTGGTGGACGCGCTGAATAGACACCGCTCTCGCCTTCGATGACAGACACATAGAGGAAAAAGTGCTCAAAAGCTGTTTTAGAATCCTCGAACGACCAAATATTTGTTGGTATTAACGTGTTAGTGACCGGAGACGTCGGTGACAGCTTGTCATCAAAGTGGTTGTTATGTGTGTAACATGCGTGAAAGTTATGGTTAACATTAGTCTCCTGTGCTTCGTGCGCTTATCGTTCCACATCCTCTGACTCTTTAAGGGATCAACGGATTAGGTACTTGATACTTTTGCTATTCTAAAATGAGCCTGTTTCCCGAGTGTTGTTCCTGTGTGGTATCTTTCTGACGGCTGTGGTGAAAGTTATTCTTGCATTGCTGCTTTTTTTGTGACCGGCTGGACTTAAGGAAGTGGAATAATCGGTCAAGCTTGTGATAAAGTGCAGAACATCCCTGGAATGCCAGGGACTCTAACATGTTATTGAAGTGTATTGTTTTATGGCTGTGAAGAGGTTTCCAGGAAGCATTCACCAAGTCCCACGTGGGCGACATCGGTCTCGATATTCACAGACTAAGGCAATTTTCCTCGGAAGCTTCCGGCGTGTTTGGCTTGTTCCTCCGGAATCAGAAGGATTATTCTTTGAGACAGTCGCAAGGGATTGCGGTCACCAATTTCTCAGTGCATCGTTGAGGTGCCCTCAATTGTCACCCAGAAAAGTTCCAACTTTTTCCGAGTCCCTTGGCTGACATTTAGGAAATTGGGAGTGATCGTTAAGGGACGATCGAAAACTGCTATATCACCGCTTAATTTAATGCACGCTGTTGGAGATTTAAGGCCCTTCGTCGTACTCATACTCATTCGCAGTCATACGGAGTACGTACTCATATGCAGACTCATATTCATCTGAAGGATTTATTCAGGAAAATTTTGATGGGAGTATAGTGAAGACGCCAGGGTTAGTTTGTACCGTCCGCTCTCTCCCTTTTTTCTAATGGTACGCCATCCAAATCTGACTATCCTGAAGAATTCGTGGTCAGGGCTCCCTGTTGTGCTGCCCCCATAGTTACGCGTCTAATCTTTTGGAGATTTGAGTGCAGTCGTTCGGTAGAGAGGAAGTTGGAAGTGTGCCTTTGTCATTCGCTGCGTCCGCATTAGATTCTTCTAACATCCTCGTCGTAGTGATGCGATCGCTTTTCTGTGCCGCGATCTTCTAGTTCGTCGGTGGAAGAACGCTTAGAAGAAGCCATGTCCTCGTCTTCCTACAGGAGAATCGGATACGGTTCCGGGAGGCTTGGCGGAACAGGCATTGGGGGCAGCAGGGGATCATTTCCCCCGCACCCCCCACCATCCACGCCTTCCCGCAAGCCCCCGAGGCCACCACCACTGCCCCCGCCTCCGGACATACCCCCTCCTCCTCTGCCCGACACCCCACCTCCGCCCCCGATGGGTCAGGAGGCCAAGAGGTACATTGCCGGCGAAGATTGTCCGAATCGCGGGGGTTTATATTCCTACGGCAGGCCTCCGCCGCTGCCGCGATCCACGCAGCAGCCTCCTCTGGGACTGCCCCCGACGGGTCTGCCCCCGACCGGGAAAGTTCAACTGAAGCCCCAGAGGCCATCTTCGATAAACATCCGGAAGCCGTGGGACGACCACGTCCGCTCGAAGAGAGGAGTGGCCGGCTCCGGAGGGCGGGTGGTGAGTTTATGTGGTCACGGGTGTGGGACGTGTGGGAGGGATGGGCTTCCTGCCTTGCTAGTAGACGAATGTTTGGCTTGAAAACTTGGGAGAATTTTATAGAACTCTCAGATATTGTGCCCAATAGTATGAGAGAGTTGGCTGGTATGTCATTAGGAGAGGGAGTGTGAGAGGGACCTACACAGAGGTCATTTTTTCCTTTCAACACGGGTGAGTTGGATTTTGAGGAAAGCATCATTTGGGAAATGGGAGAAGAAACTTAATGGTTGAAGGCGTGGCTTTGTGGAAGGTTTCCGCAGACATGACGAAAAAGAAAAATCTCTTTGTGAATTCCACACTTAAAACTTTTATTACCGACCTAGGTTTCGATTGCCTTGCAATCATTTTCAAAGGTCGATTAAATTTTGAAAATGATTGGAAGGCAATCAAAATCTAGGTCGGTAATAAAAGTTTTAAGTGTGGAATTTACAAAGAGATTTTTCTTTTCCGTCAAATGGGAGAAGGTTAAAGAAATACCCGGCGTTGAAATGAGCTCGCTCTCAACGAAAGGACAGCTTAACGTCCCTACCCTGTAAACTCTGTTGTTGGATTTAGCTGTTGCAATATCTGATTAAAAATCAACTTCAACATTTTTTATCTTCAGGCTTTTTTATCAAGGCTTCATGGATCGCAAAATTTGGTCTTACTGCATCTCTTAATGAGGAGAGTCATCAGGCTGACTGGATGTTACAAATGAATATTTCTGCTTCCAACTTTATGTGGGTACTTGGAGATTTTTTATGAAGGTCGAATGAACGAAGAATTAGTATCCCAATATGGGTTGATAAGCCAACAATCTGGCCCTTCGAACGACTCACCATGGCATCCCATGTCGGTTCATTTCTTTGGTTAAAAACGAAGATGATTCCTTAACAATCGACAATTCCTCTTAAACGTGGCCGGTAGCTGAAATATAGATATCGTAGATTGATACTTTTTTAAATCATTGATGGCCCTCATTTGTGTGCTTGTGGGCGCATTATAGATTTGCTGCCTCATTGGGCTTGGGACCAGGGGGCTGTTTCTCAGAGCTACAAGTCTACAAGTTACAAGTCACGTGACTATTTTCACAAGGTGGATGGGTTACTTAGATATACCTAACCGAATACTTGTACTAGACCAAAAAAATGGCGGGCCTAATCAAGACCATACGCAACTCGTATTTTGATGATTACGATACATTTCGGGCGTGCACCTTGCAATATATCCAATTTAAAAGTTAGTGCTATGTTTTTGGGTAAATAAAAATGATTGAACATGTGCTGAAAAGTGATTTAAACGTTACAATGTACCATTTTTCATTTGTTGTTCAAAAGAAAGTCAACTGGTGTGTATTTTTGGGCGAAATTCACGACGACACAGCAGTCGAGAGAAAATAATTAAATATCCTGATGTTTCACCCTCTTTAACTTATTAGTAATGTACAACTACTCATCAATTCGTTTCTGTTGAGTAATATAATCATTAATAACTGGAAATACGAACTGTAAGTTTCGATACATTTTATTAACGTCAACATACGGTATGCTACCATGAAGTTTTGTTATGATTTTCCGTTGTAATGCCATTACTAGTGGTTCTATTAAGAAAACTAAACATGATATCTTGAAATGTAAGGTTTATTACTAACTACCATTTAGAGCTCACCCTTCAAGAAATACGGCGAAATGAACGATTATATCTTATGATGTTAGGTTTACCCGAAAACTCGCATTCGCTTGGGATCTTTTAAGGTGCGTTTGGACATTAAATTACTTTTCAGCTATTGGATATATTGCAAGGTGCACGCCCAAAAGGTATCGTAATCATCAAAATACGAGTTATGTATGGTCTTGATTAGGCCCGACATTTTTTTGGACTAGTAAAAGTGTTCGGTTAGGTATATCTGAGTAACCCAACCACCTTGTGAAAATAGTCGCGTGACTTGTAACTTGTAGACTTGTAGCTCTGAGGAACAGCCCTCTGATATCGGTATAATTATGTTCCTTTTGAATCTTCGAAAGTAATGGTACTGTTTTAGCGGGAGAAAGTTTTCATCGCGACTTTTTGACTAGCATAGGCTTTCATGAAGTCGCAACACCATTGTAATCCACCGTGATTTTTCACTATCAACTTTGTCTTGGTGAAAATGATGGGTTGAAGTTGAAAAGATGCCAGTTGTATCCCACATTGAGGGCCTTTGGGGATTGGATCCCTTTGAGATCAGATCTCTCGTGAGTCGTCATTGGTCGTTCAATCCAATCATAAGATTGGTTGACTGCAGCCCTCCACCCTTCCCTATCTAATGGCAGTTCCCTTACCTCCTGGTGTCTCTTCCTATGTTCCTTTCTCTTTATTTGGTCAATGAACTTATTCCTGGATCTTCCTCTGGGGACTTTTCCCTCTATTTTACCTTCAATTATTTTCCTCACAAACCCATTGTGTCCCTCGTTATTATGGACATACATTTCTTCAAATTAATCATTGGTATAATTCACCCATAACACTTTGACGCTAACACTGTTGGTTGGTCCTTGGACAGTTATTTCCTTGCTTCTTAAATCCTAATTTTCGGTCCTGCGAGGATTCACTGCTGACGTCCGAAATGGCCCTCATCTTTGAATCATCATATCTCACCGTCGCCTTTATTTCTCGTACTTTTGACGAATATAAAGTATTTTTATCTGAGCTTACAGAGAATATTTCGATTTTGCTGAGAACTTTTCCAGACTTCTTTTAATTTATTTTCTCATAGTTCGGATATAATGTTATGCAGTTGAGAGAGTACGATTGAAATGAACGTGCAAGTTGAACATACATTTTGGGTCAGCAAGGATCTAACTGCTGTGACGTCTTTCAATATGCGTTATAGAAATAAATCGGACAAATAGTAATCCCGAGGAATATTCCCTGTGCAGTCAACGTATGGTAAAATAGATGTCGCAGGGAAAATCCATGTCTAATTTTAATCTTCGACGAAATAGTTTATTGGAGTAAATATGCATCTACGTCTACATAATACCCTGCGATCACCTCAAGGGAGTGTGGTAGGGTATGAGTTATCACCAACATGTACTAAAATGTACCCTAGTGAAGTTAACCAGTCTACGACTATTAATGGATTGGCAAAAGCCTGGAAACACTTGTCAGGAGATGTAATTTCACCACCATGCACAACACTATTAGGTATAATACCAATGATACAGAAACTATTTTTATTATTGTACTTTGCCTCAACATAAACGCACAGAGATACAGAAGTCATGCAGGGAGCATGCGAAACGTGCTGTTTTTTTTTAGGTGGCAGATAAGCAACCTCGCAATAGGGTGTGAATCAAATAGCTAGCTGCACTGCCTATCGACAAACCTATCTCCAAGTCTCACTGGAAGTTATTACGGTGTCTTATCGTTCGCAGGAATAAATTCATATTAAACCTGTCCGATCTGCAGTCTAGTTTCATAATTTTATTCTCATGATCAGACTTACCGAAATAGACTTAACACCCTCATGCGTCACATCGTGGAAGTATTTTAAACTTGAATCCATATTAAAACAATCTTTGTACTTTTCCACTAATATTTCCAGTAAATATTAGAGGAAAAGTACAAGGATTGTTTTTATATGGATTCAACTACCGAAATCGGTTGAGTTTCGTAAATGTCATATTCGTCTCCAGAAAATAAATTAAGACTTGTATGAAATATTAAGCCTACATTTAATCGGCGCTGTGGAAGCGATTACAGTCTCAGTTGTTTCAAATGTTCAGTAATATTAACGAGATGATCATATCGATCATAGACGTACAGTTATGTATCGTTCGCGTTATCTCTCTATTATTCGCTAATTATTCGTAATTCGGTAATTATTCGCCAGGCGTTTTATAGCGCTGTGTGAAGAAGTTTCTTTATGTGTTTCTGCACAATGCAGCCTAAGTCCACCAGCTACTCCCATTGTGCTTTCGGGTGCGGGACTAATGGTCAGTTGTAGGAACGTAACATACGTATTCCGTAAATTTATGGGACCCGTAAGCCATGGCAACGATTCAAAAAGTGTTTCATAAACATTCGATAAATTTATTGGTTTCATAACTTATAGCATGGAGTAATGAGTTCCATAAGTAGCGAAGATGGCGGATGCGCAGTGAACCGCTTGGAGCCTTAATTTCTTGATAAAAGAGTTGCTTTAAGACGAATAACCAGTTTGTTTACTCTTACTGACTAATTTTTTTATCTGCATTAGCAATTATTCATGGGCTTAACTTCGTAAATTTTATATTGCGGTGGAAGATTAGATCAAATTTTCGAAGCTAGTAACTAGTGGAAAGTAAGATAAGTAACTAGTAGAAGTGTTCCTGCAACCCGAATATTTTAAACAGATCTGTAACATTATGGACCTCATAACAATTGATTCCACTACTAAATGTTCATGCAACCAGCCATCATGGAGTGTATGCCTTAATGAACGTTCGGGAAAATTCTTATTAACTTTCGAAGAAAATCCTGTCTTGTGAAAAATGCAATTTGTGTCTCGCTCTTTTTCAATTCTGCGAGGTGAAATTTACTTTCCTATCTTCTTGCTGTCCGTGATTATTTTGATTACCTCTATATTTTCTTGATCCATCAATGTTATTGAATGTATACCTACCTCAAGCAATCCTCATACAAGTTGGCACACTTAATGTTTTAAAAAAGCCCATTGAATGCTGACATGGTTAAGATTTTAAAATAAAGGGTAGTTTTTCGTCTTGAGATACTTGGATGTGAAGTTTGAACATCGAGTTCACACCAGGGAGATGTCATTTCATAGATTATATTCCATTAACTTGCATTATTTGTATTGCGTCTCCGGGAGGGAAATATTTGTACCTTCGTTTCAGATGGTCATTCTACTACAGTTGATTCTGGAAGCCGATATTTAGTAGCATCTATTTTATTAATTTTTGGATGGAAGGAGATAAAATGAAACTTTATATTCCACATTCTAGAAGAAGATATTTAATGAAGATGAATGACCTCGGTTTCACTATCGTGGCAATATATTATGCTATAGTAAAGGTGCAAGACATAGTCCATTTAAGCATTGTATTCAGATGCTTTCCTTTACATGAATACATGATGCATACTTTACATGAAACTCCCTCATCCTTAATTTCAAATCTTTACTTAATGTTTCTATAAAATGCAATTGCTACCACACATGAAGTTTGTGTATAAATGGTGAAGACATAGCCACAGCTCTTTAGTCAATAACCAACTGTTTATTTACGTTCTGTTAGATCCTTATACCTTAGCTGAATTTTTTACTGTAGGTTCAAGATGTGTGTACCTCAAATAAGGATGGAAAATAGAGGTTATTATGCTCTCATTAACTAAATGCCAAGTTTATTAGTATGTTTGGTTTATAAAATAAACTATAATCCATCAGTTTCTTGCGAAATATTTATATCAAGTGGAAACTGTCCCGAAAGAAGTGTGCTTCGTTGGTTTGGACATGTTGGGAGAATGGATGAGAGTCCAATAACGAAACAGATATATAAGAGTGAAATGAGTGGTACGAGAGGTAGAGGTAGGCTGGGAAAGTTGTGGTTGAATGTGGTAGAGGAAATTCTTAGGAGGAGGAATATTAGGAGTCTTAAAAACAGGAAAGAGTTAATGAAGCAGTGTTTGGGGGTAAATGAAGCAAAAGAGGTTTGCAAGGCTAGGTCAGTATGGAGGAAATTATTGAAGCAGAGTTAGGTGTACAAATATGTATTTATGAGTGAAACTTAGTGACTCTCCCTATCCTGGAAGGGAACGGCGTGATTGGTATGTATGTATGTAACTGTCCCGAAATTTTGATTCTTGTGCTGAAAATTCTGGACCGGTAAAATCTGACTTTCTCTCTGGTTGTGTTCTGCTAATTCTTGAATATTGTTCTCCCATATGGTCCACTGTTTGTCCGGGAACACTGAAACTCCTCCACCATCCCATTAATTTCTTTCTCGTTATTGACCGTCATCTCTCGCAATCTTTCGCTGAGAAACTTATCCCGTTCGCTAATTCTTTCCACCCATTGAATTCAGGACTTATATCTCAGCCATGATGTATCTGACCTAAAATAGGAGTTTTTAAGAAGCCTCCTCTGGTAGTAGTATGCTACAGTTCTTTTCTCATTTACCTCTTCATCCTTTCTGGAACTTCAACCCAGTGTATGTTCTTAAATTCAGGTTTTCCATATCCCAGAGATCCCGTTATTTCTGAATTCCGACCCCGACAGCTAAAAATCCTTCTGTCGATCTTTTTTCTAAATCCTCCTGCAACCACTTTGAGTGACATTGAATTTGTTGAGGCTTGTGTTATTATGTGTGGTTTTTAGGTAACTATAATAGATGTTCATTTTTAAAATATTTATTAAATTAAAGAATTACTAACCTACCAACAATTTAATTTAAAGGCCTGCTAATGTAACAGGCCTCTGTGCTGTTTTTAGCTCGCAGCAAATATATCCCAGAAATTAATAATGAATGTATTTACTTAAGTGTCACATTATTGCTCCCAACTTGTGTTGTCCCCTCAAACAAAGATTTCACATGTATTGCAGAGAATGCAATATAAAATGCCATACGAGGTGTCAACGAATAGTGCATGATGGGAACAGCTTGGGCATCACCATCAACCATCAATCTCAAGATTGGTTCTTCCCACCCCACTCTTCAATTATGTAATCGTTTTATTCTTACCTATGTTTTTCTTTTAGCGTTTATCATCATTTGCTTTTCGTATTCAATCGGTGGTCTTCCTCCGTATTTATTTTCCATCATTTCTCCTTTCCTTATTATTTTCAAGAGCCTGCTATACCTATTGAAGTGGTCAATAACTTTGTATTCCCTAATTTTCTGAATTGTTGTGAAACGACTCTTCGTTGCACCTCTTTATTGGAGATTTTCCCCGTTCGTATACTTTTAATCATTCATCCGTAACACCACGTTTCCATTGCTTCGATCCTTGTCCGCTCTGGTGCTCTTTTCATACAACCGTATCTGCTATAAGACAACATGCTCTGTGCATCCTCAATCTATCTGGCGAGCTGCCGCTGAACAGAGTGAAATGGGGAAAAACTAATACTATAAGATATCTGGAGCGACTTGTTTATCTACAGATTTACATGAAACTTTGAGTACATTTTCCTATTAGTGATATCTATAGATCAAAGTGAAAAGAAATCGTATCAGGTGTTTTGGCAATTCAGTGCTATTTTTACTCGTACGTTTTATCCCGTAACTGTTGGCTGATGACATAGGTAGGTACCGTAACAATACAATTACTTGAGTACAAGTGCCCTACTAAACGTGAAATAATGTATGACCCTTCAAATTGTGCATTTAAATTGTTATAGTTAAAACTTTAATTTACTAACCAACGTCAGTGCGTCACGTCGAATCCAAATTTCGAAAAAAAATATTTCAATAAGATGTGGAAGTTTCGAACACCGTGCCGAAAACTCCATTATCATCCTCTATCGTGTAGTAATGGACGAGAGTTGATGCCGGGGACAATGGGTAGGGATGTGAAGAAGAGGCTGATGAAGAGCTTGATATGGAGCGTAGCGTTGTATGGAGCAGAAACGTGGACCCTGAGAAAGGAGGACGAGAATAGGATGCAGGCATTTGAGATGTGAGTGTGAAGAAGGATGGAGAAGGTTAGGTGTACGGAAAGGAAGACTAACGAGGAAGTGCTCGAGATGGTGGGCGAGGGAAGGAAACTTCTGAATGAAATTCGGGATAGACAGGGTAGATGGCTGAAGGATGTAATAAAGGGTGATGGGTTGCTGAAGAGTGTGATAGATGGAAGGATGTTGGGCAAGCGGGAAAGGGGAAGAAAGAGAATAGGTTTTTTGGACGGAATGAATAAGGGTAGATCTTATGCAGAGGCGAAAAAGGATATACTAGAGGGAGATAGGCCCCTGAATATGTAAAAGACCCGAAGGAGAATCTCTGACATTCAACAAAACCTACCTTTACCGGTAGAATACCTAACAATAATAATAATTACTATCATAAAATGCATAAATTTAGGAACAAATTTTTAACTATAAATCTTGTATCGTTTCTATTTTTACCTGCATGTCGTGCTCCAAAGCATAAACAGATGCATTCAAAGTGAGAATCCTAAAATTTTTGAGTGAGAATCCGAATTTTTTTCGACGGACTTAAAAATTATTAAATTGTGCTCTCAATGGCACACGGTAACCGCTCCAGCCACCTTAATGGAGTGATCCCTCTATTTTATGCTTATTTTTCCGGTTGTATTGGGTCGCCCAAATTTAATGGTGTGTTGAAAATTGCACTGAGGAGGCGCTGATAGACGAAATTGGGTCAGAAGAAGGAAATTCGTGGCGTATGCCGTACACGACCCAACGGTGCGCTTTCGATTGATTTTTTGATCCTCTTTTCTGTGACCATCGGATATATGGAAAAAATATCGACCGCCCAGCCCGTCCTCTCTCAACGGGCCGTGGTTAGCAGAGGTGCGTGCGTGTTCTATCTATCGCTTCACCGTCGCCCGGTGATCGTGGACACAGCCGGCCCGCTGTAAATCCGCTTACGTCCCACGCCCCGCATGGCGTGGACTTCCTCTCCGTTTGACACCTTTAGGGAGAGCGAGAGCCCTCGTCCCTCGACGGAAATAAAATATCGCGAGAGGAGACCGCTACCAGTCTTCATTCTCATCCTCAACTACAATATATCATCAAGTTATCATCAAAATGCATAAAAATAATAATAATCCATTTTATCCTTAGAACACATGCCATTACAGAATATATACCTGATATCATCACAGAGTACAAGGAATATCAGCACTCTTTAGAAAAAATATTGCTGTTTCGAGGTTTCCGACTCTTCAATTACGTGCAGCAGAAAAAAATCAAGGTACAGCACAAAATAATTTTTCAACTTGGTCAATGTGTTCATCATCATTGGTCGTTCAAATCCTAAAATTGGTTGAATGCAGCCCTCGACCCTTACCTATCTAATGCTAGTTCCCTTACCTCCTGGTATCTCTTCCCATGTACTTTCCTCTTAATTTGGTCCATGAACTTATTCCTGGGTCTTCCTCTGGGGACTTTTCCCTCTATTTTCCCTTCAAATATGTTCCTCACAAACCATTGTGCTTAAATGTGTTACAAGTACTAAATGCAGGTGAACTGCTGGAACATAGTAAGGAAATGTAATTCAATACAAGCCGCGAATAATATTTTGTTACATTAGTTAAGCTAATACATTACACTTCGGGGTGCATGTGATTTAAAAACATTTATATGCATCGAGTAAAAATTCTACATTTTTGTTATTCAGTAACCAATTCCATAATAATCTTTTGAACCTCCATACATTATTTGCCTTTGAAATATCAGGTGTTGGAGTACAAAATGTTTTAGGCATCCCAAGTATTTTCAGCCATGTCGAAACAATTCCATTTTAGACCTGGGTATAAGTAATTCATATGATTTCTTTACAAATATGATCTAGGCTTCGTTAATCTGCCACCACGTGTATGGAAAATTTGTTGTTCTTTAAAAACAAATAAATGTTTTAACGGTAAAGTCTTAAGTGTTTTGAAAATGAGATACAAATATATAGTTCTTGGCATTCGCATAATTACTTTTAATATCTTTTCCGGGCTGTGAGCAAAGGTTTGATGTTTATGAATATAAACTCCACCCCAACCAGCGATACCATATTGCAATCTTGAGTTTACAATAGCAAAATAAAAACAGATAATGGACATAGGTACCTTATCAAATAAACTTTCTGGCAACGTAGAAATCAGCTTTGATTTTAAATGAAATATATATTGTTTCCTGTTGACCTGTCGGTCAAATAATATTCCCGAGTATTTTGATCGATTAACTTGCTCAACTTGAGTGCACTCATTGCAGGATTTGACATTATCATTTACACATTTAGCACATCTATAATAAAGTTTTCGCTCTATGTTTGCCTATTTAAGATTACATATAAAATATTTTGTTTTGCTGTTCAACAGCACACAGTTACTTGAAAGCCAGCTTTTCAGTTTATTCAAGTCATTTTGCATTTTCCTGTGCAATCCATTCACGCTTTTGGCGGAATAACACAAAGCTGCATCTTCAATTGATGAAGTCAACTTCGCATGAAAACTGCCAAAACACTAATCATAAATTACTGTATATCCTTTTGAACCTTATGTAACTATGACCGCTGAGGCATTAGCCGAAACCTGCGTATACTTCTCTGAAGGCAAAATTTAAACTACGTGCGCAAAACTATAGTTAGTACCTCTACTAGAGAAGCTATTTGAACAAATATATTTTGCAACCACATCAATTTACCCAGGCAGAGGTACTAAATAGGAAACATGCACGAAGTGCTATTGGAGGACAGTTATCACCTTGATAAACGCTTTGTGAAGTCGACAACTGGGTCGGAATTTTTAAGAAGTATCGTAGAATTTGACTAAGTGAAATTATTCTAATACTGCGATGTGATTCCTCCGAGTTAAGCTTACTAATTTAAAATTAATGCCTCAGTTCTGTTACTTCAATAAACCTGTGCTTCTATAGGAGTTTTCATGACGACATTCCGCATGTCTTACAGAACTTTGTTCAGAAATTGCTGATTCGCTAGCCAATCCTGCCTTGTACGGATCCCAAATACAGGTGGAGTCCGAAAAATGTGGCCTTCATAAAAAGTAGGTCGAGAGGGGGATAGGTAATAAAACTCTCTTACTCTGACGTCGTGCTTGCTCTCAATCCTTTTAATGGGTCCTAATTTACGATCTGCTTGATCACCCAACAATCGAATGACTTTAGCACTCAAGAAATCGGTGGTATGTTTCAATCCAATACATGGAATGACTTCTACGTTATGTCATTCGCTATGACTTAAGTAGTCAGCGTCTGGTGAAGAGCTTTTCTTTAACCAGGAATTTTTTTCACATCATTCATTCGTATTCTGTTCGCCTTCGTACTCGCTTGCAGGTCATCATGACTCTTTGTTTCTCTCTCTGCACATATGAGTCATTGCAAAAAGTCGAAACTTCCTCAACCTCATTGGATGAACATAATTGGACACATCACGCTACTCTTACTGACCGCAGATATGACTTTTGGCTTGGTTTTCGGAAACTCCGTCCACAACGACCTGTATAATATGTGGTCGTTGGAGTACCCTGTAGTGAAATGATAAACCATTATAAATAATCATATTCTACTGGTTTAAAATTTGATCGGAAATCATTAAAAATCCTCCAGATTTTGTACACGTGCAGGACCCTATCTACCGCTAGTATTTCTTTCTTCACCTTGGCGCACGTGCCACCCTAATTCATTCCGTCCATAAAATTCTTTTTCATCCCCTTTCCCGCTTGTACAACATTCATCCATCGTCCATCTATCGCATTAAGCAACCCTTCGCCCTTATTTCTTCCTCCAGCCACCAACTATACCTTCGCCTGGTTTCATCCAGAAGTTTCCTTTCCTCGCCCACCTTAAGAAGTACTTTCTCGTTCGCTTACCTTTCAGTCTACCACACCATAGCCATTCTTTTCCACACCCTCATCTCAACAGCCTGCTATCTATTTTCATCATACTTTCTCAGAGTCCACGTAACAGGCCCATACAACGCTACACTCCATTTCAAGCTCTTCACCAGCCTCTTCTTTATATCCTAATCCATGGCCCCGTCGTCAGGTCCCCTGCGTATTTCTTTGGTGCGTTCGCTAACACTATGCTCCTACCTTATGTCCGCGCTACTATGCCCATTTTCATCTAGCATATTATCCAAGTAATTGAAATGCTCTACATGTTCCAGTTTGTGCCCTCCTACTTCTACGATGTGAGTCGCTTTATTTGTCTTAGAGAATCTGTATCATCGCCTATAATGTTGATTTTTAGTTCACAAGCAACTTGATCTATGACCTTTTACCGATGGATGAATAGAGCCAAAATTTTCATTCTCAGCTTAAGCATTTTCTTAGATCGGATTCACGAGAATTACCTGGACACTAAGTCCATGATGAGTTTCACAATTTCACGGCGGTACGGTAAACTCACTCGCCGTTTCATCGTCCATCAGGATGAGAGTGCTGAATAGGATTTTCGCGAGGTGAGGGAAGACTTCGTGGAAAAAAAGTTGGGACACGCCCCCGTTAATCCCTCGCCCCCAGCCGCCTCCTCCACCCCCGCCCTTCTAACCGTTCACCGTCCCCTCCCACCCTCGACCCCCGTCTCCGGCTGTCCATCCTTCTGCTCACCCCACCTCTTCCCATCGACCTTCGTTTGGGGTGTTTGTGTGTGTGGGAGTATTGGTGTCAATAAAACCGCTCGAGGTTTATCTAAACGCCACTCACCCGCCCGCCACCCCGTTGGGCTGTTCGCCCCCACTTACCCCCACCCCTTCCCTTGTCTTCCTGTCTCCCCATCTCTCCGCGGCTATCCATCGATCTCCCTCCGGGGTGGCAGTTTCGCGGGAGGCCCAAACACCGCCCGAGAGTTAAAAACCATGGCATTAAGGTGGAAGATGGCTTATTACGCATAAACCTTTGCCTTGTCCGTTCTCACCTCCTGGGCGACCGATTGAATATCTACGGAGGCGACTCAAAATCCTTGAAAACGTACTTGAGAAACTCCTGGAAACGTTTCAGTAATTGGTCGTTTAATCCTGAGATTGGTTGACTGCATCCCTCCACCCTTCCCTATCTAATGATAGTTACCTTACCACCTGGTATCCTTCCATGAGTACAATCTTCTTTATTTGGTCCATGAACTTATCCCTGGGTCTTCCTCTGAGGTCTTTTCCCTCTATTTTTACGTACAATTCCTCACACACCCATTTGGTCTCAGAGTGTGTCCAATTCATCTGGTTCTTCTTTTCAGTATGGTGTTCCATACGTTCCTTTCCTCATCTATTCTCCTGTGTACTTCATCATTTCTTATTTTTCCGTCCATTTTATCTTCAGCATCCTCCTCCAGCACCAGGAGTCGAAAGCTTCTAATCTGGTCAGTTCTGATCAGCTTTTCCAATGGTCCATGCTTCCGATCCATAGAGTGCTACGCTCCACACGAATGTTTTCACATACTGTTTCTTGGTTTGTAGTCCTATCTTCTATCACGGCAGTTGTCTTTTTCCTATGAGCGCCTTCTTAGGTTGGGCTATTCTCCGCTTGATGTCCTTTGTACCTGGAAACAGTATCCTTTTTGAAAACTGCGAAAATTCTCTTTGGTTCTGACATGATTGGAGTTGAATTGAACTGACTGATTGGAACTGAAGTTGAACTAATTGTTCACAGCCTTAAATGTTAGCGTGAAGTGCCTGGTTTAGCTCCTTGAATGTATTCGAAGAGAGACAACTAGGGGTATCGGACCATGTGAAAGAGAATGGACTGTCTTTTCAAACTACTATTGTTGCATCTTTGGCGATCCTTTACATCATATACAGTGATAACAGCGCCATAGTTAAGTTCATGGCTGAATAGCGTGTGATGATACTCGCCGCGTCACCGTATTCCGATTAGCTGGCGCGCAAGTCTGGACCCCGCCGCGCGATCGAAAAATCGAGTTTATTTTCGGCGCCGCGGACTGCTGCAGACTTTCTCAACGGATTCGCATTTTAGAAGCTTCTGTGAATAATGTGATGTAAGTTACTTACGGTTACTCCGTGTCCCTCTCAACTATTTTCTACCTAAAGCCAGAAAATCAGTGAAAAATAGGGTCCGCCATTTTGTCCCAATAAAAGAGCAAATATTCCTCTAGATCATTCAAAATTTCAACATGCCAAAGACTAAAGTTTGTTCTTTTAAATAATATCACTTTTTATTTCAATAAGCTTCTATAAAAGGTTCTGTTGACTCTTCATTTTGGAGATTTTCAGCGAAATCTCATTTCTGGATTTTTTTGCAAAATTTGTTTAACTTTAAACCCTTGTGTAATGTTAATGCGAAAGAGTTATGCAAAAAGAATCACACATCATATGCACCATTAGTAGGAGAATCAATATGCTAAATTTCAACTTCCAGACTGAAAAAAGCCACTTTTTAAATTTTTGCCAGTTTTTTTTTCGATTTCAACCCACTGTGCGATGTTTCGAAGGCGTAGTCTGCCATCGTCCTCAGGGATAATTTTGGCCTGGAGGGTGTCACTTTATGTATGCTCTGTGGATGGGCTACCTTTGGCCCTCTTTTCCCGCTCTTTTTCTTATGAGACTCGTGATTGGTTTCCCCGCATTACTGATCTTAAAACCTCTGTCTCTGTTGATGCTGTCTCTGTGGTTGTTGATTTCCTCGGCCTCCTTCACAATCCGGTCCCAATAACTGGGAGCGCGGTGAAGGATCTCGGTTCCTTTGAAATTGATCCTGTGTCCATTCTCGAGGCTATGCTCCGCTACTGCGGATTTTTCGGGGTGGAAGAGCCTGATGCACCTTTCATGTTATTTTAACCGTTTTTCTATCGTGCGGCCAGTTTCGCCGTTGTATTCCTTCCTGCATTCACATGGGATGTGGTACACGCCTAGTGTTTTTAATCTCAAATCGTCCTTGGCGGTCTCCAGGATGTCTTTAATTTTTACTTTTGGCTTATGTATAGTTGTAATGATGTATTTCGCCAGTATTCTGGCGATCTGGTTGGATATCCTGGGGATGAAAGGAAGGCCGGCTCTGCTCTTTGGTTTTCTCTCTTCCGTCGTATCTCCATTCCTCTCCCTCAAGGCCCTTATCTGGGCCATCTGGATATCTCGTTCTCCATGTACATTTACAAGAAAGAAAGGTCCTCATCAAGTGCTTGATTTCGACCACAAGGTTGTCTTCATCCGACACTGTTTTGGCACTATGGAACAGGGTGGTCATCACGCCTCTTTTTTGCCAATCTTTGTATTTTTTCTTCCCTGCTGTACGCTGTGGTTCGGTAAGGTAATTTACGTATTATGGCGTAATCATTATCCGATTACACCGAACTTACATCCCTTCCAATCCTCTCTCTTCGTTCCTTCTCACCGTACTTGCTTTGCTTCTACAGGATGAAAACTCTAGCGTGTGTTGCTGGCTGTTTGCTGACTCTTCTTTGTAAAGAATGCCCTCTTAATTTAGTCGACTTAATAGACTACTTTCGGTTAACTTAACTTACTTGGAAAGCTCTGTTCATCATAAGGGTCTTACTTCTTTCGCCACTGAACCCGAATTCTTAGATAGCAAAAATATTTCTTTTTTCACCATGTTTTTATTAACTCACTTTCTTGCATGTTTGTTTGTCTATTCGGTACAATTTTTGCATTAGATTTAAACTAACTTCTTGATGAGCTGGAGACTAAAATTTTTAAACATGGCTCAGAACTGGATGACAATGCAATAATATGCAACAATAATAGTTATATGATATAATACTAAATAATAATAATAAATAATGATCATAGTAAGCAATAGATAATAGTAAGGATTTTAGGGAGTAGCTGTCGTAGAGAAAACTCACCCAACAGTTAATATCATTTGCAGTATAATAAACTTTATAGTGACTTTTGTGAACTATTCATGCATAAATTTTCTATTCCATGCGCCCCACGTTTTTCGTTTTTATAAGTATTTTCATAGCTATTGAAATTCACAATCAGAAATTTTCACGACAATCCGTATGAGGTTAGGAATCTATATCGGGTTATAAATCTGTACGGGGCTAGAAGAAATATTTTATACTTTAAGTCCAATTTAGAAACGTGGTTGTTTAAAATTTTTATAATTTAAATAATTTTCTACTTTTTGCTGTCCAAATAACTTGGTGGATTTCCTTTTTCTTTTCTTCTCGCCATTGCTTTGACGGCAGTACAACTTTTGCATGCGTTTCGACATTTTACCCAAATCGTCTTTACACTTTTCCAAAATTGCTTTGTCACCGGCATGGTTTTAACTTACTGATTGCTTGGGCAAGGGCCTAGCCTCGTTGAAACACCAGTTCCCGTAAGATTACTGAAGTTAACAATGTTGGGCCCGGACCAGGTTGGATAGGTGACCATTCATACCTTCACCGCCACGGTCTTGACATACCTTCACCGCCACGGCGCTCTTGTCCCCTGTCTGCATGTGGCAGGCAGGTTAAAAAAGGGGTTGGCACAATGGACCACTCAAGGTCTAGGTGCCTGAGCTCCGGTCGAAGGCTCCCCCAACTAACAATCTAATCTACTGATTGCTTCCATGTGCTCCCTTTTTTCCAATTTTATCCTTTATCGTTTATAAATTTCTTAGTTAAGTTAGCTTTCCTTCCCCGCGGACTTCAACCTTGACGTGGACGTGGACACCAGAAACGTGGACCCTCAGAAAGGAGGACGAGAATAGGCTGCAGGCATTTGAGACGTGGGTGTGGAGAAGGTGAGGGGGACGGAGAGGAAGACTAACGAGGAAGTGCTTGAGATGGTTGGCGAGAAAAAGAAACTTCTTAATGAAATTCGAGATCGGCAGAGTAGGTGGCTGTAGGATGTAATAAGGGCGATGGGTTGATCAAGAGAGTGATAAAGGGAAGGATTTTGGGCAGGCGGGGAAGGGGAAGAAAGAGAATAGGTATCATGGACAGGATGAAGAAGGGTCGAGCGTATGATGAGGCAAAAAAGGATATACTGGAGCGAGATAGGCCCCAAGAAGTGTAGAAAACCGGTAGGAGAATCTTTAACTTGCATCAAAACCTACCTTCACCGGTAGAATACTTAAAAAAAAAGGTTAGCTTTGAAATCTCTTTTCTGGTAGATGTATTCCATATTAATGAGTTATGCTTCTATTGCGGTAGTAATTCCGTATTCAATACGAAATCATCATTCCTATTCTACCAAACGCATGGTAGCGTGAGGTAGAAATGAAATATACTAATATTTTAATTTTAAGGTTGTCAGTATACACTTCATTGGCTCAGAAAAGTTATCAATTATGTCGTAAATATTCTAAAATGCGTGTCTACGGACATAGAATTTTTCTCGGGTTTTTATTCGAGCAGCTATGAGGGATTTTCCTAATTAACCGATCATATTTTATTCGAAGTGTGTGTTAAGGCTAAATACAACGGCGCGGTAGTGTGAATCTCCCTCGCAAGATGGGACGACGGTCGTAGGCCGTGAGCAAGGTCCTTATACCCAGGTCATGACACGAATTTGTCTAATGTAATCCACCATCTTGGATCAAATTTTTGGCGGGGTTCAAATTTTGCATGCAGATGAATGGGTGTTATCAATACAAAGGTCCACGAACATTTCCTTGAATAATTTAGCATTTGCTATAAAACTTTTTGAGTTGATAAACAATGCTAAGAGGCTTTAGAACCCGTTTGGATTTCTGGTCTGAGACCTCCCATTCGACTCCAGGAAAGTCTTAAACATTGCTTCCGACTCCGTAATTAAACACTGGCCATAGGCACAAAGATCCACGAATATCTCCCCGAATAATTTAGCCTATGCTATGAAATTTTTTGATTTGATAAGCAATGTTAAGCGGCTTTAGAAACCGTTTGTATTTTTGGTCTAAGGTCTCCCGTTGGACTCCAGGAAAGTGGTAAACAATGGTTCCGACACCATAATTCAAACGTGGTCATAGGGACCAAGATCCACGTATATTTCCCAGAATAATATAGATAATGCCATGAAAATGTTTGAGCTGACTGAAAATACTAAGTAGCTTTAGGATTTATTAAGACTTTTGGTCTGACACTTCCCGTTCGACTCCAGGAAAATGGTAAACAATGGTTCCGACTCCATAATTCACACATGGTCATAGAGACAAAGATCCACGTATATTTCCCAGAATAATATAGATAATGCCATGAAAATCTTTGAGCTGACAGACAATACTAAGCGGCTTTAGAATTCATTTGGATTTTTGATCTAACGCCTCCCGTTCGACTCCAGGAAAGTGGTAAACAATGGTTCCGACTCCATAATTCAAACATGGTCATAGGGAAAAAGATCCACGTATAATTACCTGAAAAATCTAGGCTGTCCTAAGAAACTTTTCAATTTGACAGAAAGTACTAAGCAACTTTAGAATTAGTTTGGACTTTTGGGCTGACGCCTCCCGTTCGACCCCTGGAAAATGGTAAACGACGCTTACGACTTTATAATTCAAATTTGGGCGTAGGCAACTTGATCCACAATTATTTCCATTTATAAATGAGCTAATGCTATACATCGTTTGCTGATAATAGGCAAAACTAAGGTGCATCAGAATTTGTTTAAACTGCCGGCCTGGGACCTCCCGTTTGACTTCAGTAAAGTTGAAATTATTGCATTCGATATAATAATTCAAGCATGGACTAACAAATTTAAGTATGCTCCAACTCTTCCAATTGATTTACGCATCTAACATATTAATTTTCAGGAGTCGTATGTAGAAATCAGAAAAACTGAAATAAACTGGTAGGATGAATAATTTAAGCGGCGAAAAATAATTGCCGCGCAATGGAACTGACCCTGCGACTATGCCGATGACAAGAACAAACGCTAACCAATACGCTATGCTGAACATGCGTTGGAGTGGAGAAATTACATGTATAATATCATAATATGGCTCCAGTGGGCTTCAAGTTTGTTGTTGCCCATTTTTTGGTGGAAAAGTGTATGTATTCCTTCCAATGTTGTCATTTGTACACAATAGCAATTAGTATTTGTATGTATCCATTTTGGCTTCATATGCTGAGAGGAAACTAGCTCAAAATTCGTTAATTACCTTAAATGCTATAGGACGGTGTCCTCTTCTTGCCTGGTAAGTTTTTGAGCAAAATTTATCCATTAAGTTCTTATTTTGCCAACAATTGACGCTTAATTATAATTAAGCACCATATTAGTGATTGATCAGCATGCATACATAATTACTGTGCGCCAAAATACGCTGAGGAAGGTTACCCTAAAATACGAGGTGTATTCGAGGAGATATAGTTCTGGTTTCGTCGTGAAAAATATTTTATCTTTAATGAATTCAAAATATATCTCTTAGAGCTTACCTAGTCCTTTTATAATTTAAAGATCAAATTTCTGTTTTATGTTTAAAAGAGAATTTGTAACATTGATCAAGGCTAAACACTTTTGGTCACTCAATGAAGAGTAACAGTGCTACGAAACATCGAGTCCGATCCAAAATGAAGAAATCAGAGTGCATTATGGGATCGTGTCATGACCTGAGTATAAGGACCTTGGCTGTGAGCGCGACCTCCTAAACATGTATCGGGAACTACGTAGGAGCGTGGAACTTGAGAGAGTCCTCTCCCTTCCAAGTCTTCCTCTCTCCTTCCACAGCGGAACCCGACACCACCGCAGCTGCGAGCTTCGGTCATGGAGCTGGCCCATTTTTCTTCGAGAACAGAGTATCAAGCTGCAATTTAAGTATCATCTTACACACCTCACCTTTCAGTCGCTTCCAAAGGAATGTTTTCCTCGGAATACTTGGTTGCTTGGAAAGTCATCTTGGTTATATCACCATGCAACGAAAATTATCCCTTCTCCCATGCTAGCATTCTTCCCTTATCGCACGTGCCCTACCGTTTGAGAAGCTGAATAATTTGCTTTTGCAATAATTAATTCTATTTTGTTGTTCACTACCCATTTATTTATCTTTTGGTTGTTATTCAATGAACTTCACTAACGCTATCGTCTTAGACTTTCCAGTATAAAATGCCGTCGTCGACATAGAATTCGGCAGAGAGTTCGTTACCAAGACGAACTTACTTACATAAACCCCATAAGGTCTCTCTCCATAATATAATCCTTTTTTAGTTTTCCAATCTTTTCTTTTAGTTTATCGTAACCGAATTTGCCGAGTTGCCGAAGGTCTTGGACTAGAATAACCGCATCTACTTCTTGAACCCTATCTAACCAATTGTATATTTCCTGGCAGATCCCAAATTGCTGACTTTCTTAGGATTACCTCTTGAGTAAGGCATTTCGGTTTTAAACAGCCAATTATTGTCATCCCAATATCGTACCATGCAAATAATTAGCAATAATTTTTTCCATAAATTTACAGGTTACAGATGTTTGCTGATAGATCGCTGGTTCGCAACAAGTGATTTATTGCCACCCTTGAGGACGGGAATATTACATACCTTCTTAAAATCATATGGAATGTCATGGATATTTAAGGTTAAGCTCAATACGGCTCAGATGCATTGTTATAATTTAACAGCGTCACTAGAGATGTCTTCCCGGCAAAAGGACTTCGTCAGTGGCACCGGCGATTGTTGTTTTTGTGATGATATTCTGTTCGAACACAAAACTCGGCCGAGGTTTTTTTCTATATCACAGTTGTATCGACACGCTATCACACAATTCCTCAGTACACATTGCTCCATTCATCAGCGCTTAAGTTTGCCGATAAGTTCCGATGTGCACCAACTTCAACCCGTGGAATGGAAACTATTCTCATGATTTATTATCTAAATTCACTCGGATATTTCGGCTCAAGTTAATAAAAGAAAAAGCTTTAAGTGGTCATTTATTGTAGTAAGTACATAAACGGCGTCGATATAATGAATTGATCTCAATGTTGAACAAACAGCTACCAAGTGCGCATACCGTGATTAATCAAAACTGTTCGCTTCTGAAGAAGCAACGTTATTCAGCTCAAACTCGGGCGCAAATATCTATCAAAAATAGAAATGGCCGCGCTGTGGAAAGGAAGGAGGAAGTGGGAAGTAATGTAATACATAGAGAAATTATTAGGCAGAGGATATATTTAATCGGACGAAAGCAGAACTCGGAGATGAGAATGAAGTGTGGAGTGCTGCAGCAAACTTCTCTTAGGAATTAATCTTGGTAAATGCTAATAAAATTGACCAATTATATTGATTGACGAACAATTTCTATTGCTGAAAGTAGGTCATTTTCCGTGGCTTTTTTACGTACGAAAACGGACAAAGATGCATTAATTTGAAGGAAACTCCGGCTTACGTAAATCCATCGATCTACTTACCCTAGGAATAATTTTTTCCGGGAGGAGAATTTGTTTATTAAAAAAAATTAACTAGAATTCAATTTTTTTAAACCAAAAGTCACCGTCCCCTAAAATCCTGTTAATTCTGCAATCATTCTTAGTCCATACCACAAAGTCGAAGAATGGGGCGCCGGTTACATGTAGCTGGCCATCAATTTGGTGGTAATAATTGCGGTTTGTTTTTAATCGCAGACTTTCGTCAAAACAAAAGTACAAAAACATTTTCGCTGCTTCTTCCAACGTCAACTGTTCTGCAGAATTAGGACATTTTACCTCAATAATGCCCCCATCATCAGTGATGCCATCCGGAGGAGCGGCATAGAAACATTGCTTGAGGTCTATGAACAGCCCTGAAGGAGTCACCTTACGTCCGGAGATTTCCTCGTACAGCCTTATCGCTTTGTTTTCGTGAAGCTGCCCATATTGCGTTGCTTCATTCTGCTACTTGCTGTCGTACAGAAGCCGTCTCAGCCTTTTGCAGATTATTCCGAAGTTGGATGAAGTCAATCGATTAATTCGTTCCCCCCACCACCTTTCCTCCTCAGATTGGCCCTTATTGTCCTTCTCCAGTTGATCTCTAGAAGCTGTGGTCACTTTTAATTTTTCCATAGATTCTTCTACTTCTTTATCATATTCTTCGCCATCCGTGTCTAATTTTTGGCACATTACACCGTAACCAGCCCCATCACTTGTTTTTGTCTTCTTCTTTTGCTGTTTTAGATCTTGTTTGTCGAGGAACTACTTGACTGCATTTATACGTTTTAGCCTTCTGTGACAAGTGAATTTGATAGGCTTGTGGAGACTTCTGCCTGTGAGCGTTTCCCAAGTTGAATATCTCCACTCGGGTCCTAGTTGGAAATCAAGACCAGATCCGTAAGTTCTGAGTTGATGTGATCCTCTTTTTCCCCTATTCACATGTTTTATGCCGGAAATTTTGGCCTAAGACAAATTTTTCTGCACTGTTACTGGTGTCGTGCGATATCAACTGTCCAGATTTTCGGATACAAGGCTTCATAGCCACATCAGTTTTTTCGAGGCATGCTATTTCTTCTTCGAGGAAAACCTTCAACTTCCTATCGGCAGCTTGACAGAAGTAGTCTCGGCATGACGCGTGACATCCAAATACGTGCTTGGAACCATTTTTTTAAAGCCTCGACCAGGGACTCAACGGTATTCCTTTCTGTACAATTTACGTATCTAATAGCGCCGCGAGTTGCTTTTTAAATCTTCTCATTGTTCCTTTTGTTAGAATGCTTTTGACAATGGGCCTCGCCTCCGCAATCTTGAACAATGCTTTGGTGTAGCGCTTCACTGCGTGATTCGCGTATTCATTTTTTTAACGTGCCTACTATACGGCACTAGTTCCCGTACTTTTTTTATCAAGCTTGAGTCTCCACCTCCAATAGAGCTGGCAGAACAAAACATGCACGTTAATTATTATTGAATTATCTAACATTATGGAACTGCGTCAACACACATTAAAGTGGGCGCTAACTTCAAGTAAGAACATCCAGTAACCTATAGGAGAAGTAATATTTAACAACTGAAATGACTGATTTTCCGACTTTGTACATAGGACTCACCAATGCAATACTGATAGAAAGTCCACAAGGTAGTGCATATCTACAAGGTAGTGACCTAGCTCAGCAAAGCAATACCAAAGCACGTAGCTATGGCTTGGATAAGAGAAACCGTAAGCCAGGGCGTCCGAAGATTATGCCGTATGACCGGGTTGTTGCTCCTCGATTGAGCTGATAAGGTGGTCGCGTCTAGGATGAGGTAGGTAGTACTCCCGTTTGTAGCCAATACCGCCGTCTTAGTGGCCGGTGCTACTATATGGGATACCTTCAGAGAGAAGCCGTGAAGTCTGTAGTCCGGAGTCCCTGAGAGAAAGTCAAGAGGATGCGAACTCAAAACAGGAGAGTAGGGATGCCAGCAGGAGCCGAGTCAATGGTGGTGCCGTCAAACACCGGTTGATGCCGACTCTTCAGTTCCTTGTCCACTGTGTTAAACATTTCTTACACGCCGCTCTAGATCAACCCTACCAAGTCTCTCCAACTTCATTCCCTTCCCCTCATTCCCCTCCAGTGGCCACTCACTCACTCCCCTCGAATCCCCGTGAGCGCCTGTTTGCCTATTTCGCCGCTAGAGCCGCTCTTGATCGGCGCTTTTTCAGTTCTAACTTCCCCAATAACTTATTTAGTACTCAAAGTATTTCCGTTTTATTATTTTTAATTTAATATTGAATATATTGTTCACGTCTGCCAGAGACAATTTTTTGTGAAAGGCAAAAAATTAAGCCAAATTTCACAATTTTGAGGTCTTCATTTTCAAAAAATTCAAAATTTAAACCCTGGGAAACATAGCTAGCAGTACACTTAATCAGAATGTGAAATTTGTTTTTTATTAAGAGAATTCCTCAATCTACAGGGAGGAACGCCGTTTTCGACGCTATCGTATATCGCCTTAAGGGAGGGCAATATAGCCCTCGGGGAACGTTTTTCTTTTAAGCTTCGTCATAGTCGGCGTATTATATTTTTAATCACCTACCTTAAGGTCATTAATTTACTGCCTGACAGGCTGAAGATGATGGACTTAATATCTTCTTTTCCAGTAAAAAATATATTTTCCTTCGCTCCCGATTTTGGCAGTTTAATCGAAAAGTTTTGCCTTTTACTATCCCAACTTCATTTTTTTGTCCCTTTCGCTTCCGTCAATAAAGGGCTTAATAAAACGTCGACGAGTCAAATATTTGGAGCAGATGCGGTGACAGAATTTTTTTCACATAATTAATGAATCGTTAAGTAACCATCTTGGGGATGGACTTTAAGGTACCTAGTCCTTATGGAATGCATTTTATTACTCGGATACTATAATAGTGCTGTTCTCGATGAAGTTCTCCAATCTCACTCTGTGGGCATGACTAGAATTCGGCCTACTTTTATATCTCTAGTGATCTACGGAGACTTTTCTCTTGAAATGCCACGGAGGCAAAATAATCATCCTCCTTGATCGGGACTCGAACCCGGATTCCTCGGTTTTTGTCCCAGCGCTAAAGCTATTTAGCCAGGCCTCGGTAGGTTAACTATCTGAAGCACTCGGTTGAAAGTCGGGGAATCCGGAATCTAGTCCTGGTCAAGGCGAATGAATTTTCCTCAGAGAAATTTTACTCTTGCGCACACCTGTGGATGACTCCGAGAAACGTAATGCCTTGGCTTGGCTCTGTATCCTCAAAATGTGACTTTTCACTAACGTGCCTAATGTTTGAGCCTTGTAGAGATGCTCATTTTTCGATCCAATGACACCTACACGATTTAGCGCTTGGGATCTCTTTACAGAGCGTGTTTAGGGGCCGCCGAATTTGGAAATGCTGTCTTTCGACGTTTGTGTACGCTCAGGTGACGTAATGGAGAACTTTAAGGTTACCGCCCTTAAGATAATCTATCGTCAGTTTTGTGGAGGACGCTGTTGAGATTTTCAAAAATTAATGTTTAAAATATATACCTATATATATAATAATTTCAAATAATATCAGTCGATAAGCATGGTAGGTAATTGCCCCATTCTTTTTTTAATTGCACTCCCATTGCGATGATTTTTTCCCTTTATGTTGATTGTGTGGTATAACCATCGTAATTATTACCTTCTGGATTTCATCTGCCATTTAATATTTTTTCTTTGCAGCTCATTACTATCAATTACTTAGTAATACACTTGCATGGCAAATGCGAGCTTTATACCCTAGTGATTTCATTATATTATTTGTAAAACCACGCGGCACCCCAAATTTGACCTTATTTTAAATAAAATACGCCACGTTTATTTCAACGCCACCTACAACATTCAGCCGACTTCAAAATGCCTTGATTTAGGAGACCCATTGGCCATCCCATAATGTATTTTCCAAATGCGCATCAGCGTGTTATAATTAGTGAGAAAGGGCATGATATTTCAAGTAGTGATCTGTTCGAAGATCTTCCTAGTATCTGATATTAATTATTTTGGTTGGTAGTTACCTAAATCTTATGCTCCGTCACCTATGCGAGAGGAAATAACATGATGCAGCGATACTGCATTTCTCTATCATACCAACGAAAGACTATCTTAAAGTGGTTGTAAAATATGCACCTTGATAATGACGCCTTGGATGTTGAAATCTATCAGGCCTTAAATAAAGATTGGAATTCAACGAATTATTTAATTGATAATGCTTCAAATTGTGATGCCTTACTATATCAATATTGAGGTAATAATATAGGGTACATGTACATTATGTAAATTAGGTCTGCAGAATTGATTAATTTCGAGTTACCCGTGTGCAATACCTATGGTGATGCCACCAATATCAGGTGATGTCTATTGTCTAAAAGCGAAGCTTTCACTTGATGGAAGGACGTCATAATGATCGAAAAAACGTTTGTGACTTCCACAATTTATTTACAAGTTACCTACCGGTTTTAGCAGTCATCTGACCTGGTGGTGGCTTGACAGCCGAAACCGGTGGGAAACTAGTAAATAAATTGTGGAAGTCATAAAAGTTTGTTCCATCATCATGACACTTTCAGACCGTCGATTGGAAATTAGACTCAATCTTTTATGTAAATTTACAACCGACTTATTTTCAGACGAATTTTTCAATATCTTACGAACTCCGACATACTTTGGTAGATCAGATCATGTGAATAAAATAAGGGAAGTGTATTGTAGAACAGAAAGGTTTAAAATGTCGTTTTTCCGGCGATCGATAAGAGGCCATTATGGCTACGTTTAGACTTTGAATTAGGTTAGCGGGCGTCCATTAATTACGTGAGGCGTTTTGGGGGGGAGGGGGTCGAGCCGAATCTCACCCAATCTCACGTGGGGGAGAGGGGGGTCTCGGCAAATATCACGTAATTATTTTTCCGCAAGAAACAAGTGTGAAATTGCGATAAAACTGGGTTAAATTAAGTAAAACATGTTTATCCAGTTCAATATGGCTAAATCCTACATAATAATATTTATCGCGGTTATGCGAATGCCACAAAGTAGCACAGTGGCCCCTCGATTGTTTAGCCGCCACCGGCCAGCCAAACGCGCGGCTTGACGAACGCTGCGGCATACGAGTCGTTCTTAGTAGTCTTAAATACTAGTCTTAACTAGTTTTAAATAAAAATAATTAAGCAAATTATGTTTTTTTAATTAATCCAACGCAATAAAGTACATAGTTACGTATTTACGCTAAAAATACGCATGTTGGAAAATCTCACGTGAGATTAGGGGTAGGGGGAGGGGTCGTGCCAAATCTCGCGACATCTCACCAAGGGGGGAGGGGGTAGTCGAAAAATCGTCAAAATCGCCTCACGTAATAAATGGACGCCCCCTTAGTTGACAATTAGCGTAGCTGATCAATTCATATGCACCCTAATGCATGTTTATAAATCTGATGAGTTGCGCTATCATCGTGTTTTGCATGTTCCCTACATGACTTTTGTGTCACATTTTCATAGTTACATTATGGATTATTTTAGTAGTTTCTGTAGCGTTTGTTGTATACCGATAGTGTGGTGCTTATTGGTGAAAGTAAATTTCTTCTCTGTAGTTCATGTTGGTGGTAAGTTACCCCCTGTCAAGCACCCTTGTGGTGGCTTGCAGGGTAATAATTACTTGCAGATGTCCATTGCATAAGCAGATGCAGCTAAGGGACATGTAGTCCAAAAATTTTCACCACTGACTTGAAGAATCATTGTGGAGTTCTCTCAATGGTCCACGTTTGGGTAAACGTGGGCCATTTTAAGGGTAGAAGAAATTATTTTATCTTCAGCACAATCCGCCCTGACCTCTTATATTTACATAACTACCCATCAGTGGAAAATTCTTATTCCATTTCTACTACCACTCATTATGCCTTCGTATTAGAGGTGAGATGACCGACCGGTTTCGCTGAGATTTTGATCTTAAGCCGAACGGCGTAAGAGTAACGTACGCAGGGCTCCGAAGCCAGTTCTTATCTCGGCGCCGGCTATGGCATTCCGGTAGAGTGCATTGCCGGGGGAAGGACTTCTCGGCCCGGGTTGAAGTACTCGTCGGAATCCCAGGGAGTCGAACCAGTTGCCAGCCGACAATAGCGATCACTTGCCCCGTTGCTTAATTCCTTTAGGTCTCTGCTAACTGCATTCCACTTAACTCCAGCTTACTTGATTACTTCCGGCGAGTCTTTTGTGTATAAAGAACAATTTCTGCTTCAGGACGGAGTTCTTTATTTCTCTTTTGTAGCATGGTGTATTGGTTCAGGTGTGATACTCAAGACGTTCAACATATTTTGTTTGAGCCAAACTGTTATGGTAAACACGGTCACAGGCATAAGATTAAGGAAATATACTGCAGAACCGATAGGTTTCAAATGTAATTTTTTCCACGTACAATAAGGGACCATAATAGTTGCGATAGATCAGATAGATACGTTAAATACATGTGGATAATTGCTATGTGATTTATTCATCAACATGCCTCCCTCATTTGAGCATTAAAATTTTATTCACTTATAGATTTTTTACCTCAAAAAAATGTAAAATGAAAATAAAGAGATGAGACTTGAGCAGTGAGAACTTTACGTACTGATTTTCTCCAAGCTTTTCTTGATTTTGGCAAAGCCGTTGGTTATGTCGTCGTCTGAAGCTTTATTTCAACAAAATTAACTAAGAAACTGAAGTGTGGAATTATGAAAATTTTGGCGATACTGTTTTTTCTTCCAAATTGTCGCTTAGACGTGGTATTTCACTACCTTACGTTTCCTGCCAGAAATTCCATGTACTTATTGCAATACTACATCCTTGCAATCGCTACATGATATAAAGATTCGGCGTAGGTACCAAGCTGTGTCAAATGAAACCTAATTATTTAAAGTAGAGCTAAGTAACTGGATGAGACCCAAGTTACTCTACCCGACCGAAGGGAAACAAATAGATTAAATATTCTACGAAAGTTTGATGAAGACCATTTTTTACCGGTCGTTCAACATAATTTCTTAGAGGCTAACTGTTATGGTAGAAACGATCACAGGCATGAGATAAAGGAAATAGACTGCAGAAGCGATAGATTAAAAATGTCATTTTTTCCACTCATAATAAGGCAAAATAATAACAAAAAGATTCCCCTTAGGATAAGCACAAAAGGGTTCCCTTTCGACAAAGTTCCTCACAAAAAACTCATATATAAATTGCAACCTTACGGAGTTAATAGAAATATATTGAATTGGATAAGGGACTTTCTCAGTGATCGGAAACGAAAAGTAGTTATTGGTGGTTTTAGCTCTGATATGGTCGAAGTGACATCCAGTGTTCCTCAAGAAAGTGTGATCGGCCCTCTTTTATTCATTATCTATATTAATGACCTAAGTTCTACAGTTAGCAGTAAATTAAGACTATTTGCAGACGAAAAAGTTATCTACCGTGAAATAAGCGATGCCGCGGACTTTGAAGCTCTGTCATCGGACCAAAACAACGTTCATTCGTGGTGACAGGAGTGGGGGTTAGAATTAAATATCAGCAAATGCACCACAGTTCACTTCCTGCGCAAGTCATCACAAAAATACCATACCTATACTGTGGGTGGAGTGAACATCAAATCTTCAGATACAGTAAAATATCTTGGAATTACCGTCACACCTGATATATCGTGGGGATTACACATACAGAACATATGTGACGCAGTATAAAAGAAACGAGGTTTTGTTAAACGTATAACAGGAAGGACCTCTAATGAAAAAGTCAACGAGAGACACTACTTTGCTCTGGTTAGGCCAAACCTCGAATACAACGCGATCATTTGGGACAATCGGCATAAAGATATTACCAAAAAATTAATAAAAAACAAAGAGAAGCAGCACGCTTCGTTAAAACTTGCTATGAGTGTATCGTACATGTAGTGTCTCACAACTCTTAGAGGGATTAGTGCGGGAGCCCCTAGAGACTCGGAGGCTACACGCCAGGCTTAGGTTGCTTGATAAATTCAGAGCTGATATTTTTCAGAGCGACATAGAGAATATTATCATGACTCCTCACTACACCTCTGGGTCTGACAGATGCGATAAAATAAGAGAGTTACACTGCCGAAGAGATAGGTACAAAAACTCGTTCTTTCCGCGCACAGTAAGTGACCACAATAAAAATTGAGTTCCACTAAATATACTCCCATAATACATGCCAACCATTTCATCTCCAAAAAACTTACACCTTTACACTTACTTTACACTTACTTACACCTCACGCTGGTGACCTAATACATCCTGCCACACGCCCATGCGGCGGCTCGCAGGGTAGTACGTAGATGTAGAATTGATAAAAATGAAGAAATTACATCTCACCGATTTCGTTTTTTTGGCAATTTAATGCTATTTTAACGAGTGGCCTTAAGGCACCTTAAATATATTTCGTAATTACTCGATGAATTGTTACGAAGACTTCCGCGGTTTTCTTGTTTATTGGTATTTTTCGGGTTCTCTCGGATGTCCCAACACGCCCATGCGGCGGCTCGCCTGGTAGTATGTACATGTGAACTTTTAGTTTTTTTACTTGGTCGTAAGGGGATCGGGTTGGTGTGGTGGCTAGAGGGTAGCTACTGGATAACTATACGGACGGCCAGGGTTCAAATCCCTGCAGAGGAGGATGTTTTTCACAGAAAACCCGATCCCTACTGGAGTGTCTTGTGGAGGGCACTTAAAGCACAATACTCCATCTGTCGGATGAGACGTTAAACCGTGGTCCCCTTGGCGTCTATCGTTAAGAGCAGCCTAATGCCGACGCCGGGTTTCTATCCATTCGTCCTCCTTTACCTATCCCCTATGGCGCAAATGACCTAAGCTGTCGGTCGCTTATCAAATATCCAACCCAATACTTGGTCGTAAATCAAGGTATTTTATGCGGTAATTCACGTATAAAAATACATCTTGTTCTTCGTGGTTTATTTCAACCTTATTTGATTGATTCAAAGGTGCATTGATATTTATTGCGAATTTTTTTTTGGCGTAGAGTTGTGCATCTTCCTAAGGGTCATATTTGTGATAAATGAAGAAGTTTTCCTTCGGGTATTAGGTCACCTAAAATAGGACGACACCTATCTCACGAGTCCCAGGGTGTTCGCTCTCTTCCGAATGGGCGGATGTTTGGTGTGTCCCTTCCCTCGCCGTGAGTTTGCGGGTGGAGAGTGACAGGGGAGGGAGGAACGGAAATAGGCCGGCCAATGCTACCGCATATAAGGTTTCACCCTTTCGACCCCCCGGACACCGCCTCCTCCGCCAAGCCGCTAGCGCTTGCCGTCGAAGCAACCTCAAATGCATATGTCTGTGTGTGTGTTTTGCTCGGGGGCAATGGTCGATATGGATTTCCTCCATGGAATGTGCATTCGCCTCCGTACGGGGAAATCGAATTTATGGGACCTTTTTTCACAGTTTTTCTCGCCCCAAATAGTTGGCATTACCGCAACGAAGCCAGAGGACATCGCGTCAGTAACGATAGCCTCTTAGTTGTCCCATTAATTATCACAGACCAACAAGGGCATGCTTTTTTATGTTATGGGTCATTTCTGACATATTTTGTGCGCTGAATCCGAATCTACTCGCGAAAATTGGCTATTACGTCATCATTCTGTGATATTCTAACCTTAAAGTGTCAAAATGTCCATTTTTAGGTCTTTTTGAGTTTAAATATCTCATAAACCAAATGTGATAGATTCGTTCTGGAAACGGATTCGAAGTCTGCGTTAAAAATGTAAAGAATACATCTATGAAACTTAGAAAAGCTGATGTTTCCATAACCTGTATCTTATATTTCTAATATGAGCACTCAAAATTATAGAATAGTTGAATTATAATAAAGTTTTTGATAGTTGATAAAGTCATACAAGTTATGACAACAATAGCCTTGATAGTCGTCATAGTTGAATTCTATACATTTTTAACGCAGACGTTGAACCCGTTTTATTTCATTTTATAATGTATTCTACCGGTAAAGGTAGGTTTTGTTGAATGTCAGAGAATCTCCTCCCGGTCTTTTACACATTCAGGGGCCTATCTCCCTATAGTATATCCCTTTTCGCCTCTGCATAAGATCTACCCTTCTTCATGCCGCCCAATAAACCTATTCCCTTTCTTCCCCTTCCCCGATTGCCCAACAATCTTCCCTCTATCACACACTTCAGCACCCTATCGACCTTTATTACATCCTTCAGCCGTCTGCCCTGCCGATCCCAGATTTCATTCAGAAGTTTCCTTTCCTCGCCCACCATCTCAAGAACTTCCTAGCTAGTCTTCCTTTCTGTCCACTTAACCTTCTCCTTCCTTCTCCACACCCACATCTCAAATGCCTACAACCTACTCTCGCCCTCCTTTCTCAGGGTCCACGTTTCTGCCCCATACAACTCTACGCTCCATATCAAGCTCTTTACCAGCCTCTTCTTCACATCCTCACGCATCCTCCCCTTCATCAGCTCCCTTCTATTACTAAACGACTACTTAGCTAGTGCTATTCTCTTCCATATGTCTTTGCCACTATGCCCGTTTTCCTCTAGTGTGCTACCTAAGTAATTAAACTGTTCTACTTGCTCTAGTTTGTTTCCTCCAACTTTAATCACAAGCTTAGCTCTCTGTGTCCTAGGGAATCTCATTACTTTTCTCATTACTGATTCCGTTTGCAGAACTAATTTGTCACATTTGATTTATGAGATATTCAGTTTCAAAAAGACCTAAAAAATGCCATTTTGACTCTTTAAGGTTATAATATCTCACAATCCTGGCGTGTTGGCCTATTTTCGTGAATATATTAGGATTCAGCGCACAAAATTACGTTGGAAAGAGCTCTTCGCGTCAAAAAAGAATGCGAGACCGTAAAATTTGTAGGCCTGTGTTATCTTAAGGGCTCCACAATTCTTGTATCTTACCTGTCTGCCCCTTCACTTGTGTTCCTTGCAGAGCGGATTGCGAGTGGAGTCTTTCGAGATGTTGGTGTGGAGAAAAATAGGTTGATAAGTGTAAGAGGTGAGAGGGGGAGCAAATGAAATGTTGGACGCGGTAGGAGACGACGGACGGTGAATGGGAGGAACTCGGGGGAGGAAGCCAATGTGGGAGGGTCCTCTGAGAGATGACGAAACGTTGGAGTCGGTGATAAGAGAGGAGAACGTGCGGATAACTCGAGTGACGGAGGAGGGGGTTGGGGTTTCATGGACGATATGAAGGGAGCATGAAAATTAGAGCAAGTGAATTCCTCTACCTATCTCGGAAGCACCATCACGTGGGATGGAAGAAGTACAACGGATATCAAGTGGAGAATAGATCAAGCTAAGAATGCGTTCATGAGAAAGAGACAACTGGTGTGCTCAAAGATTTTTTTTCATCTACACGGCGAATCAGTCCAGAATAGGTCCTGCTAAGCTATAATACATAGCTGTTTCCATTTGAACACAAACACCCATGTCCTGAGTGGAGATAATTCCACCCAGGAGGGACTCGTACCCGCGACCCTCAGTTTAGCAGGCGAGGACTTTACCCCCCCGCCACCGGGCCGGCCAGTTAGGACTACAAGCCAGGAAAAAGTAGGTGAAAACATTCGTGTGGAGCGTAGCATTCTACGGATCGGAAGCATGGACCATTGGAAAAGCTGAGCCAAAAAGACTAGAAGCCTTCGTACCTGGTGCTGGAGGAGGAAGCTGAAGATAAAATGCTGGGAAAAAATAAGAAATGGTGAAGTGTACAAAAGAGTAGTAGAGCCGGATGGATTGGACACACCCTGAGACAATGGGTTTGTGAGGAATATACTTGAAGGTAAAATAGAGGGAAAAGTCCTCAGAGGAAGATGCAGGAATAACTTCATGGACCAAAAATAACGAGGAAAGTACATGGGAAGAGATACCAGGGGGTAAGGAAAATAGCATTAGATAGGGAAGGGTGGAGGGCTGCAGTCAACCAATCCTAAGATCGAACGACCAATGAGTGATGAAGTGAGGGAAACGCGAATGAAGAAAATAAAGAGTTTCAATATTTTATGCCGAAAAAATAATGTGGATTGAGAGAAATTCAAAAATAGTTGTGAAGTCCATGCTAGTATAAATAGTAATGGTTCTGAAGGATTTTCGAATGCAGAATACAGGTATAAAGGTGTTTCAAGGGAGAAGGGGACGTTAAAGCCATGATGGGGGAGTTTATATAAAAAAATACTGGACAGGCTATAAGTGTACTAGGTATCTATCTGGGAGTGAACATTTATTTTGAAGAAAAATTTACCATAGATTAATACAGTTGAATTGTTCTAGAAGCATGGCCACAGGACTTAGCTTTTTTAAGTCTATTCTTGCCTACCTCTGAATGAATGTATTATATTGACAGAAAACCGTTTTTTGATAAATGTTATGTACACTAACATTTAGGTTACTGTCCTAATTGGTTGTTTCTTTCACAGTCATCCGCGGTGTAGGTCCTTTTAGAAGGCACTTACCAACGCACCTTCCCTTCAGCACGGCTTAAAGACGCTCATAGCGTATTAAGAAAAATAATGCCATCTTAAAGATGCCGCCGTGGAAGAAAACCGAAAAAGAGCTCTGCTCTTCTGACTTATTGCCTTTACTCACGGGTGTACGCTTCTGAAGCTTTCTTCGTAATATCATCCAAATTTGACTTCTTTTATTTCCTTGATTATATAGTGAGAATTTTACCCATCATCTTGTCGTTCAGTCTTTTTTGTATCAAGAAACAATTTCTGCTTCAGAACGGAGGTCTGTATTTCTCTTTTGTAGTATGGTGTATTGGTTCAGGTATGCTGAATGCTTACGTCAAAAAATGTGAGATGAAAATGAGGAGATAAGACTCGAGAACTGAGAGCTTTACTCTGAGAGATTTTCTCCACGCGTAATCCTGATTTTGGCAAAGCCTGATTTTGCGGTCATGTCGTCGTTTGCAGTTTTATTTCAACAAAATTAACTAAGAAACTTATGTTAGGAATTATAAAAAGGTTACACGAATGGATACATATGTATTTATTTATTGGTGAAACTGTTTCCTTCCTCCCAATTGTAGCCCAAGTGTAGTATTTCCCTTCCTTACATTTCCTGCCAAAAATCCGCTGTTCGTATTGCAATACTACATCCTTGCAATCGCAATATGACTTACCCGTTCGGCGTTGGTACCAAGCTGTGTCAAATGAAACCTAATTATTTAAGGTAGACCTTAGTAACTAGATGTGTTTCGGTAATTTCCTCCCTTGTACTTTATCCTTGCCTACCTCGTGATAGCATGCAAGGATTCGATTATATATTTTTTAGCAAAGGTATCATGGTATATTTTTTACAATAAATTGAAAACATTTTAGCTTTTAAAATACATAGCCGTATGGCCATAATCATCTTTCCTTAATCTTGTTTGTGACTCCCCGTCCAATGCGATATTTCGAATAAATTGTCTTTCATACAACACTCATAGCCTTCACTTTTTTGCTCAAGTTCTTCTCCTTCTGTCTTACGCTGCCCAGTTTTCGTAGCCCTGTAATCAATGGCCTCCGATGCTAGCCCAAGTATGTTGCACAGTATTTTACTTCCTTTGAATCTGTCTTAACAATCTCCTTTCAATCATTATATATTTTTCCCTCTAATTAGCTTCTGCTTCCATGCCTTCTTTTTCGCTCTGTGAACATTTTCTTGTATCACTCCATCACCTAAATTCACTTCTTCCCTGTATCGATTAAACTACCGCCTGGTTCGTATGTATTTTCTCCTTTTTAAAATGTAATGAGAGAACTCGGACCCAATTCTTGCATACATACTTCTAAAGTTGTTGCTATGGAATGGATTTGAAGCAGCTCAGTTCTTCATTTAAAGTTAACATGATTCAGCTCCCAAGTGTTGCCAAGTGTAATTTTCTTAATCGCTGAAATGTTCGATGGATCGTTGATAATTTAACCTCGCTTCTTCCAGAAGTTTACGTTCTTGCATGTTGACGTCAAACTCGACTTGCTACTCTCCTGAAATTAAAGTTTTCTCCATTGTATTTCGAACTCCGTGAGCGGAGGTTATGCTGGAAAATGAGATCTTTTAAAAGTTGATGTGCTTATTTCATGTATCCACTCGCCGTTGGAGGACTTCTTAATGGAGTTGATGACGATATGCGTCGCTTCTCGATACCATGCTGTCGCATGGAAATTCACGATCCGTCTATCGCAGCTTTTCTCGTCTCACCAAAACTTCTTACATGTGTCTTAGGCCTTCAAAACTATTGCGTGACCTAACTTTTCTTGATAGGTTCGTGTAAGCTCTATAACTACTGCCATTTTTATTCCTATGAAAGCAAAAATATGCAGTGTCTATTTTGTTGAAGGTAGGACAAAACAGTAAATTTTTTCCTGTTAAGCATGCGAGTCCTCTAAGTGAGGTCAGTCCTCTACGTTCTTGCGAACAAGGTGCTAGTGGCACCGAAATATCAAGAAACTCTGTGTGTTCGTTTTTTTGTGTTTCTGTGTGTTTATTGATTGCCTTCCTGTGGCAAACCGTTTATATATTCGTCACTCGAGTGATAGCCCTTCTTTTGCCAATCTTTTTCTAGGTCTTCTGGAAGAGAATTACCTCTCCCAAGCCCCTTTTAAACCCCTTCTGTGGCTCCGTTACATAGATGACATTTTTCTACTTTGGACACATGACATCGACTCCCTAAACTCCTTCATTTCCTCTCTCAATGACTCCTCTTCTGTATCATTTACCTCTACTATATCTTCCACCCATATAACCTTTCTAGATGTCGACGTAGCTTTATCCAACCGTAAATTCAGTACTTCTGTTCATATAAAGCCCACTAATAAACAGCAATACCTTCACTTCAGCAGTTGTCATCCCGCACATACCAAACGCTCCCTCCCATACTCACTTTCTATCAGAGGTCATCGAATTTGTAACAACCCGGAGTCCCTTGATTGCTTTCTTTCCAAGCTACACCAGTCTCTTCTTCGCAGGGGCTACCCTGAATCCCTTTTAAATAAAAAAATCCTTAGAAAACCGTACCAACCTAAATCAACTTCTTGTCCTAAGTACAACAATATTTCTATTTGCACCACTTTCTTCCCAGGCGTACAGTCCCTAAAACATCTCCTCAAAGAATTATTCCCAATACTTTCTAGCAATCCTGCCACTACTAATTTATTCCCTAAATGTCCCTCTGTTGTATACAAACGTCCCCCGAACCTGTCTGCTATATTTAGAGCCACTAACCCCCTCCATAAATCTTTGAATATTTCTAAAGCGCCAGCCACCCGTTGTAACCGGCCTAGGTGCAAAACGTGTTTAATTCTAATTACAGACCGATTACCCAAAAAATTCGTTAATCGTTATCTTCCTTCTGTTACCTCCCCTTCCTGTGCCACAACTAATATAGTATATATCCTTATTTGTAAATTATGTACAGCTTTTTACATTGGGCTCTGTAGTACCCCCCTCAATATTAGAATTAAAAATCACCGTGCTTCTTGCAATCCCTCTTCAACCAACTTCTCTTTCTCTGTCCCCACACATGCTGCCTCCCACAATGTAAAATTTGACGACTGCTACAATGTAGCCATTCTGGCTTCCCTCCCGCCCACAGCCACTATAATTAGTCTGAAGACTTTAGAACAATGTTGCATCAGATTTTTTAACGCCCTCTGTCCACCTGGCCTCAACCGTTCCCATTAATTTTTTCCCCCACTTTTCGCTACATTGTTTCTTTCTCCCGAATAGATCTTTGGATCCTTCCCTCCCCGCCCTTCCCCACCCCTCCTACCTGCTCCTTCCCCTCACCGCCCCTCCTATACGATTCTTCCTCCTCAATCCTCATTCTATCACTGACAAAGGTGCGGGCGACCCACCGAAAATTTTAAACTCGTGAGTTTGCTTTTTTATGTTTTATGTTTAGTGTCACCCTGTGACAAAGTTTTATATTATAATTGGGTCATTCCACCACAATTCGACCAGAAAATTGGCGAAATTGACCCTTGAGGTAACCGATTTCGACCAAATTTGGCAAATCGTCTTCATTTGATTACAAAATGAAAACCCCAAAGCCATTTTGTAATCCATTCAACGGTTTACGAGATATTGCAGTGTTGTAAAACAAGAATTTTACAAAAGCGTCGTCGCATTTGACGGCATATCTCCGGCAATAAGGAAGATAAAAATGCATGCAATGACTTATTTTAAAGGTATTAAATTGAGAAAGATAATTAATGGATTATCACATAAAATTTAAACAATTAAATAAAGTTTATAACAAATTCAAATGTTCAAATCGATTTTTGACGATGTAGCTATGCCTTCGATTTTCCTCATTTTTTAATATGTTGTAGATACAACCCTCCTCTACAAGTGAAAAAAATTTATTTAAGAAAGAAAAAAATTTTTGAGTGAAGGCGTAACGCTGGTCTCCCGCCGCGGCGGCGTCCGGCTCTCGCGCCGAACGTTCAGTAGTCGATTCTCCAGATCTCATCAGTGCGCTTCCTTTTCCATCTTCTTTTCACCAATTTTAACTGTATACCGACTCTTTGATTCCCCTTACCCATGTCATTCGCTATTTGCTTCCCACTGAAGTGACCGCCGCTTTAGAATCTAGGATTAGCGACAACATGCTTAACAGCGGGGGCGACCATGGGCCCACCAGCGGCCGTGCTCGGAGAACAATAGACAAACCTCGCCCAGTCTTAGACCTCCAATGCTACTTTCCTCTCTTCCCCTACCTCATTCACCTCGCATACCCTTTATTATGTTCCTCCTAGTCCGTCACTCGGGCACTTTCTTTGAAATGTTGCATAGAAATGCCATTCAGCATCACCGTCGAAATCTTCTTAGTGATGAGACTGATTCATCATGTTGCAGCGGTTCTTCTATTGAGCCACAGCACCGTCGGAATAGTAAATTATTCTACTTAAGTAATGTACTCTTCTTCGAAGAAAAGTTATCAGTTTCCCTTGAAAGGTATAGAATGCACTCACGTTGTGTTCCATACAGTCTGAAATAATAACCAAACTGAAAGGTGCGACTTGATCGCAGCTATTTCTGCTGTAACACGCAAATGGATGTACTGTAGTCTGATCGTTACACCAATGGACCCTTTGTACAGCATCTTGGTGAAGAAAAGAAAAATTCTCAGACAAATCGGCCACAACGACAACTTTACGCAATTTCAGATTGTCACTGACATTTTAAATAAAATATAGTTTGCATGCAAGCGATGTAGTCATGCCTTCTTACTTTGGTGGTATTCTCAGCGAAAGCCTCACAAAAAATATTTACGTCCTTGACCTGTGTGGTTAACGCAAAATGATTTTCCTGAGTCCATTGCTTGAAACAAACCTTATCCGTATTTTTTTCCCTGATGTACTCTGAAATAATTTCTGACATTCAGTCTCTACTCCCACATTTTCTGACGACATCATCACCGTTTTCGCACTCTTCTCGTGGCAGTGTTTCTGGGTACTCACTCATGACGCACATTTCTAACGGAGGGCGACAGAGTGAGAATTCCAGGCATTCGCGATAAGTTTAGAAAATCTTTTCTCCGTTATCCGACTATATTTGCCCTAATCCAGCCCCGAGGAATTGTAACTTGTATATCTGGTGGATCATGCAGACACATGTGGTGTGAGTGCCAGGTTCACCAGCCAACACGCACTCAGGAGGCTTCAAATCTGCAAATTTGGAGAAACCAATCTTTAAATTAGGATTTTTCTCTTAAAAGGCTTCATTAGCTTCCCTCAAATTGCAAAGAATTAACCTTTTCTGCTTTACTACGCGCACATTTCCCTCCTTTACACTCTTTTTTGCCCGCCATTTCTCTACTAATATCTGGTTCACGGCAGAACTCAATCACTATCAGTTTAGTGTCATTTGAGAGGTATTTGTTTCGTCTCGCGTTCGCAGAGTACAGAATTCCTTACTCAGATACGTATTTTTTCATCTTTTTGACCAAATACGTCGATGTTTGAAACTCCTGCTTTATCTTTGAAACACTCCAAGATTTAGGTAGGACAGATAGGATAAAAAATCTTTCACTCATTTTCGTAGCGTTTAGGGACTTATCCTTCAGCTTCATAATCATTTCCTTGCCATCTTGGTGGAAGAGATCTTCTTGTTCAGGAATATTTTCTTGAATATTCACCTCCCCACCAGTAACCTTTTGAAGAGATAATCTCAAAGCAGCGGTTGACACTTTTAATTTCTTCGCCAGATATTTGCTTGTCCTCTGCAATTTTTTGTTGTTGTACAGGTGTTTGATCCAGGGATTTTAACGTCTTGTTCAGTTTTCCCAAGCGAATTTCTTTTCCTGGAATGTACTGACATCCATTGGTTTCATCAGTCCCGCTATCTTTCATAGAAGTAACTGATAACTTTGACTAAGAACCTTGAGATTTAATAGCGAATGTAGCACTGGTTGAAGGTCCTTCTGCACCATAAACCCTACTATGATAATCGTCATTTGTGGTGACCTCTGACTGACTTTCTGGTACATGTTGAGAGCAACCTGGATTGTTCTATTCGGCAAAATTTTCTGGCTTGTTGAATTTTTTTACACCCACTTAACATTGAACACAGAGCTTCTACCCTCTATTACAACAGGCGCTGTGTCACGGTAGAAATTGTGGAACTCGTTTGTTATTGTCTATAAATTAATCGAGCGAATGTTTTTATGCAAATTCAAGGGATTGCAGCACCGCTCTTGACGAACCTCGTAGAAGAGTAAATAATCCTTACAATGACGGTTGCACACACTGAGTACAGCATTTACACCACTTTTCAATTCGATCAACTCAATTTCACGAGTAAAATAGCTGCAAAAACTCCTCAATACTGTTACACTCGAACATTTCTGGTTTAAAGCATCACCAACTGAACATATCATAATCAACCACTGCAGACCAAAAAATGTTTACTCGCAATGAAACACGCGCTCTCTAAAAATGAGACCAAGGAGAGTTTTGAAACGTCACTGACGGAGGAAAGACGGCAACTGACGAATTGCTTGCAAATGCGATAGTTAGGGAGGGAATAAAATGTCATGGGAAGCTCTTCGCATTTACCGTTGTTTTTTTATCAGGGGTTAATATGTGAATGGATGAGGGTGGGCGACGGCTACTGGGCGCAATGGTTGTAAAGATGTTTCTCAGAACAAAATAAAGGGTATGTGAGGAGAATGAGATAGGGGAAGAGAGGAAAGTAGCATTGGAGGTCTAAGACTGGGCGAGGTTTGTCTATTGTTCTCCGAGCACGGCCGCTGGTGGGCCCATGGTCGCCCCCGCTGTTAAGCATGTTGTCGCTAATCCTAGATTCTAAAGCGGCGGTCACTTCAGTGGGAAGCAAATAGCGAATGACATGGGTAAGGGGAATCAAAGAGTCGGTATACAGTTAAAATTGGTGAAAAGAAGATGGAAAAGGAAGCGCACTGATGAGATCTGGAGAATCGACTACTGAACGTTCGGCGCGAGAGCCGGACGCCGCCGCGGCGGGAGACCAGCGTTACGCCTTCACTCAAAAATTTTTTTCTTTCTTAAATAAATTTTTTTCACTTGTAGAGGAGGGTTGTATCTACAACATATTAAAAAATGAGGAAAATCGAAGGCATAGCTACATCGTCAAAAATCGATTTGAACATTTGAATTTGTTATAAACTTTATTTAATTGTTTAAATTTTATGTGATAATCCATTAATTATCTTTCTCAATTTAATACCTTTAAAATAAGTCATTGCATGCATTTTTATCTTCCTTATTGCCGGAGATATGCCGTCAAATGCGACGACGCTTTTGTAAAATTCTTGTTTTACAACACTGCAATATCTCGTAAACCGTTGAATGGATTACAAAATGGCTTTGGGGTTTTCATTTTGTAATCAAATGAAGACGATTTGCCAAATTTGGTCGAAATCGGTTACCCCAAGGGCAATCACCTGGTCGAATTTGGATGGGATGGAATGACCCATATATATATATATATATATATATATATATATATATATATATATATATATATATATATATATATATATATATATATATATATATATATATATATATATATAAATGCACTTAGGATCACTTAGGTGACGAATATATAATAGTTTGCCAGAGGAAGGCAGACGACAAACACAGAAAACAAAAAATTGATGAACACACTTACAAAGTTGTAAGTGTTTTCTAACTTTGTAAGTGTGTTCATCAATTTTTTGTTTTCTGTGGTTTGGCAAAAATTTCAACTGGGTGATTAGAAGGAAGGGGTTTGGGTTCAAAAGAAGAAGGAGGTTTGAATTTGGTGAGAGCGGGGTGAATTGAGTTGGAGTTGGCTGGGTTAGAGGGTTGGGAACTCCAGAAAACCTTCCATTTAAGATTACGGCAAAAATTAATAGCGTCAGAAAGAATGCTAATGGGATTTACTAAGGGTGTTGGTGAGAAAGAGAGACCTTTACTTAACAATGACAGTTCAGCTGGCCTTAGAGGCATGGAGGATAAGTTGACTACCTCTTGTTGCGGCGTATCTAAGGGAGTTTCCTCTGAAGGGGAAGAACCAAACGTCGAGGAAGAATCTTTAAACTGGGGGGTTCGCTGCGGAAACATCCGGGTGGTAGAAGGGGCTGGTGGAGAGAGATTAAAGAGGGTGGCTAGATCTGGTTTGTAGAGGAAAAGAGGAGGTGGAGTTGTGGATGGGATAGTTACGTGCATTGGCAAAGAGACGCCATGGTAAAGATATGAAGCATAAAGAGAGGACAACTTTTTGTAAGATTTCTGGCGTCGGAGGAAAAGAGAGTCTTGAGCTGATTGTAGGCATCTATTAATATACGGAAGATTTTTGGGGGATGAGAGGCTAATGATATTAATAAGGGAGTGGATATTAGATTGATACTTGTGAACTAGTGATAAACATTGGGAGAGAACAAACAGACAAAGGGTGAACGATTGTTCATAAATGAATTTATGAAAGGATGGGTGAAGTGAAGGAGGCACTCCTGAAAAGGGGAATTTAATCAGAAGCCCATTGGGAATCACTCCTAAAGAAAGGCAAGAAGATAAAAACTCAGTATGGCAAGTAAATTGGGCTAGTTGAAGGGCTTGTTTCTTGATACTACGAAGCCAAAAAGGGGTTGGGTCAATGGCAGCCATTATAGGAAGGATGTGGGAAATAAGTAGAACGAGACCAGGATATGTCAAAGGTTAAAGGAAAGTAATAAAGAAACAGTGGTGAAGGGAGGATAGGACACTGAGAAAGGTTGTAGCGACTTACAGCTCAGGAACTGAAGAAGCAGCTTGAAGAGAAAGGAATCTGCGATGCGCAGTTTTATAAAGTTCTTGCGAAGATTCCACGAACGTGGCAAACAATATAAAGCTTCGTCACAGGGTGACACTAAACATAAAACATATAAAATGGAAACTCACGAGTTTAAAATTTTCGGTGGGTCGCCCGCACCTTCATCAGTGATAGAATGAGGATTGAGGAGGAATCACCATATAGGAGGGGCGGTGAGGGGAAGGAGCAGGTAGGAAGGGTGGGGAAGGGTGGGGAGGGAAGGAGCCAAAGACCTATTCGGGAGAAAGAAACAATGTAGCGAAAAGGGGGGAAAAATTAATTAATGGGAACGGTTGAGGCCAGGTGGACAGAGGGCGTTAAAATATCGGATGCAACATTGTTCTAAAGTCTTCAGACTAATTATAGTGGCTGTGGGCGGGAGGGAAGCCAGAATGGCTACATTGTAGCAGTCATCAAATCTTACATTGTGGGAGGCAGCATGTGTGGGGACAGAGAAAGAGAAGTTGGTTGAAGAGGGATTGCAAGAAGCACGGTGATTATTAATTCTGATATTGAGGGGGGTACTACAGAGCCCAATGTAAAAAGCTGTACATAATTTACAAATAAGGATATATACTATATTAGTTGTGGCACAGGAAGGGGAGGTAACAGAAGGAAGATAACGATTAACGAATTTTTTGGGTAATCGGTCTGTAATTAGAATTAAACAAGTTTTGCACCTTGGCCGGTTACAACGGGTGGCTGGAGCTTTGGAAATATTAAAAGATTTATGGAGGGGGTTAGTGGCTCTAAATATAGCAGACAAGTTCGGGGGACGTTTGTATACAACAGAGGGACATTTAGGGAATAAATTAGTAGTGGCAGGATTGCTAGAAAGTATTGGGAATAATTCTTTGAGGAGATGTTTTAGGGACTGTACGCCTGGGAAGAAAGTGGTGCAAATAGAAATATTGTTGTACTTAGGACAAGAAGTGGATTTAGGTTGGTACGGTTTTCTAAGTATTTTTTTATTTAAAAGGGATTCAGGGTAGCCCCTGCGAAGAAGAGACTGGTGTAGCTTGGAAAGAAAGCAATCAAGGGACTCCGGGTTGTTACAAATTCGATGACCTCTGATAGAAAGTGAGTATGGGAGGGAGCGTTTGGTATGTGCGGGATGACAACTGCTGAAGTGAAGGTATTGCTGTTTATTAGTGGGCTTTATATGAACAGAAGTACTGAATTTACGGTTGGATAAAGCTACGTCGACATCTAGAAAGGTTATATGGGTGGAAGATATAGTAGAGGTAAATGATACAGAAGAGGAGTCATTGAGAGAGGAAATGAAGGAGTTTAGGGAGTCGATGTCATGTGTCCAAAGTAGAAAAATGTCATCTATGTAACGGAGCCACAGAAGGGGTTTAAAAGGGGCTTGGGAGATGTAATTCTCTTCCAGAAGACCTAGAAAAAGATTGGCATAAGAAGGGCTAAAACGATAATGTTCATATAAAGCCCACTAATAAACAGCAATACCTTCACTTCAGCAGTTGTCATCCCGCACATACCAAACGTTCCCTCCCATACTCACTTTCTATCAGAGGTCATCGAATTTGTAACAACCCGGAGTCCCTTGATTGCTTTCTTTCCAAGCTACACCAGTCTCTTCTTCGCAGGGGCTACCCTGAATCCCTTTTAAATAAAAAAATACTTAGAAAACCGTACCAACCTAAATCCACTTCTTGTCCTAAGTACAACAATATTTCTATTTGCACCACTTTCTTCCCAGGCGTACAGTCCCTAAAACATCTCCTCAAAGAATTATTCCCAATACTTTCTAGCAATCCTGCCACTACTAATTTATTCCCTAAATGTCCCTCTGTTGTATACAAACGTCCCCCGAACTTGTCTGCTATATTTAGAGCCACTAACCCCCTCCATAAATCTTTTAATATTTCCAAAGCTCCAGCCACCCGTTGTAACCGGCCAAGGTGCAAAACTTGTTTAATTCTAATTACAGACCGATTACCCAAAAAATTCGTTAATCGTTATCTTCCTTCTGTTACCTCCCCTTCCTGTGCCACAACTAATATAGTATATATCCTTATTTGTAAATTATGTACAGCTTTTTACATTGGGCTCTGTAGTACCCCCCTCAATATCAGAATTAATAATCACCGTGCTTCTTGCAATCCCTCTTCAACCAACTTCTCTTTCTCTGTCCCCACACATGCTGCCTCCCACAATGTAAGATTTGATGACTGCTACAATGTAGCCATTCTGGCTTCCCTCCCGCCCACAGCCACTATAATTAGTCTGAAGACTTTAGAACAATGTTGCATCCGATATTTTAACGCCCTCTGTCCACCTGGCCTCAACCGTTCCCATTAATTAATTTTTCCCCCCTTTTCGCTACATTGTTTCTTTCTCCCGAATAGGTCTTTGGCTCCTTCCCTCCCCACCCTTCCCCACCCTTCCTACCTGCTCCTTCCCCTCACCGCCCCTCCTATATGGTGATTCCTCCTCAATCCTCATTCTATCACTGATGAAGGTGCGGGCGACCCACCGAAAATTTTAAAGTCGTGAGTTTCCATTTTATATGTTTTATGTTTAGTGTCACCCTGTGACGAAGCTTTATATTATATATATATATATATATATATATATATATATATATATATATATATATATATATATATATATATATATATATATATATTGTGACGATACGTACCATCGGACGAGCTCGCCAACTCTGATGTTGGACGATTTCGATCCCCGGCCCCACTGGTTAGAAACCAGCTGCGATGGTGCATACCTTCACGTAGTCCACTGACCCACAGCGGGTCGACGGCGGATGAATCTTACTGAAAGGACAACCACGTGGGTTCTACGGCACGCGATCACGAAAGAGAAGGAGAATACGGGAATTTTGGAGCTCAGTGCGAAGCACAGCAAAGACGAAACGACCTCGTTCAGATTTTGAATGGTTTTAGGCATTTATTGGCAAAACAAAAAATAAACACAAGTAACTTTCTCCTTAAATCTAATGAGGGATGAAATGATTATCTGTTTGAATGACACACTGATGGAAAGAGAACACAAAAACGCAATAACCCACCAAAAAAACTAACACTAACACATAACAAAATTCACAATGGTCTCTGTAAGAATCTATACTACAATTCTTATTGTCGAGTTGATTGTCCACCTTGAATTTTACATGCTCCGCGTCCGATCGTGCGAAAGTGTCCAGCACTACTGGGATTTACAACACAAATCACAAGGACGGGAGAATAATTATACAGATTTTTGCTTTGTGATAATCTTAGTAACGTTAAGTGGAATTGTTCCTGAGTCTCTATTACATGCGATCACCTCCACTCGAGGTGTCTTCTTCGGTGGAGAAATGCTGGTTGGAGCAGGAAGAGTGGATAATTCACTATCCAGGGAGAAGGGGATTTGTAGAGTACTTATGTGTCAAGCTGTGGCTCCACGTCGAATTCACCGCTGGGCGCGTCATCAACCCACAGGTCTTTGGTTGCCTGAGGTTTTCTGGATGATCGGCGTATGGGCGTTAGACGACGTGAGGAATCTCCTTGACACTGCACCTCGGCCCTCTTTTCTCTCTCTCTCTGTCTTGCTCCCCGGTGCTCTGCTGAACTTTGCTGCCAGACTACGGAGTACATGGGACTGCCTCCTCGCACCTTCCACCAACATAACTCCCAGACGCCTTGCGCCGGGCCCGTTTTATACGGTCGTTCACGTGACACAAACACAAAATGACATGCGAAACCCCTATTGTAGTTGAAAGTGAGGCCGCTCGTCTAACGCTGTGCCCGCGAAATCTGAACGAGCAAAAGCTCGAGACAGGGAACGTCCGAAACGAAAAATGGAATAAAAAATGAAACGTGACTTGTGCGGGGCATACCGTCACAATATACATATACATATATATATATATATATATTTATATATATATATATATATATATATATATATATATATATATATATATATATATATATATATATATATATATATATATATATATATATATATATATATATATATATATATATATATATGCGTATACATATTCAAATTGAGAGGTAGAAAGAAAGTGGATAGGAGCACATAAATTCAACAAACACAATGGTGGTGTGTTTTCTATTGTGTGTGTACCGATCCCAGTGGATTCTTAGTAGACTGGGTAGCTTGATGGTATGAGCAGTGGACGCGAAATCCATAGGTCCGTGGCTCCATTCCCGGTCCAGTCGAATTTTTTCTGCTTGGAATCGGCCATCATTACATCTTCACACCACCATTGTGTTCGTCAATTTTATGTGTTCCTATCCACTTTCTTTCTACCTTGCTGTATAAACATTTATGTGAGTATTTGTCGCTGAGCGGTCTGAGTGAATGAACGAACGATTTTATATATATATATATATACATACATACACATATAAATGGTTATATATATATATATATATATATATATATATATATATATATATATATATATATATATATATATATATATATATATATATATATATATATATGTTACCGGGCACAATAATAAGAGAATTCACTCTTCAATTCTCACTTTATTCACCAACTCAACATACACAGCAACCTCGCGCTACCACATGTCCTCTCTCACTGCTCTTCCCTCCAGTCCACCGTCCTTCCCCTACAGCGCACCGTCCTTCCCCTACAGCGCACCGTCCTTCCCCTCATGTCCACTCCCCTCTCCCATCACATCCACTCCCCTCTCCCGTCACATCCACTCCCCTCTCCCGTCACATCCACTCCCCTCTCCCGTCGCCGTCGCTGCTTCCCCCCCTCGTGGCTGTTCCCTCGACCCCCGCCTTGAGCGTCATGCTGCGTGTAATACGCCGCCCCTCGTTTTCCCGTAACAGCTCGGCCATCCTGACCGCCGAGTCGTCCTCGACTCGGGCATCCTCGCCGTCTTCGGAACTGCTCGGCTCCTCATCTTCTTCACACCAGGGTTTCATCCGGTCGGCCGCAAACACGGAGTGGAATGTCCGCTGAGTCCTCTCTGCCCCCGCGATATCGCCCAAAAGATATCGGTCATTTCCCAATACCGCCTTCACCTGATACGGACCCTTGTATTTAGCGGCTAACTTCCGAGTCTGCCCACAGCTAGCGGCTTCTCTAAGAACCAATACCAGACCCCCGACCTCGTATGTATGCGGTGCTTTATGTCTGCTATCAAACCTACGTTTTTGCGCAGCTTGGCTCCTTTCTATTTCTGTAAGTGCCTGTAGTCTCCTCTCCTGTAACTGCCCCTCGATTTCAGGATCTCTGTGCGCCTGTATTTCTAAGGTGAGCTTATTTTTAAGGGCGGTCCTGGGTTGGAAACCAAACAATAACTCATGTGGTGTCCGTTTAGTGGTCTCACTCACAAAGCTGTTGAGTGCCCATTGTATTTCCCTTATTTTTTTGTCCCAATCTTTTCCCATCCTCCCGTGTAGTCATTGTTGTCACCGCCGTCAGGATCGTACGGTTTACACGTTCCACCTTCCCGTTCGCCCTAGGAGTTGCTGTCGCGTTTTAAATATGGCGTATATCATTTTCTAGACAAAGGTCCTCAAATTTCTTCGCCGAAAAAGCAGTGCCCTGATCCGTGATCACCCGGATAGGTGAGCCGAAGACGCCTATGATGTCTTCTAGGAATCTACATGCTGGTTTCGTTTCCACCGTCTTTACCGCTCGTAAGACCACATACTTTGTGAAATTATCTACGCACGCGATGATGTACTTGTTCCTCTCTGAGCTTTCTGGAAATGGTCCTAAATGGTCCAAATGGATGGTATGGAATGGGATCGGGACCCGAGGTATGTTGTGTAGTTCTCCTTGCTCTCTCCTAGCCATTTTCTTGTGATAAGCACACTCCACGCATGCTTTAATGTACTTCTTAATAAATCGAGTCATCTTTGGGAACCAGTATGACCCACGGCGAGGATACCCTAGCGAACTTCCTCAAACCTCTAAATCAATTCTCATCCATTCGCTTCACATCGGCCACTTCTCCTTCTCAAATCACCTTTCTCGACGTCGACATTTCCATCACAAATAATAACACCTTTGAGACTTCGGTCCATATCAAGCCCTCCAACAAACAACTGTATTTGCATTACAACAGCTGCCATCCCAAACACACTAAGCACTCAATTCCTTATTCGCTGTCGATCCGTGGCCACCGGATTTGCAACTCCAAAGAAAAACTTCATGAATACCTTGACAAGCTTCACAACTCTTTATCCAATAGAAATTATCCCGAGCCACTTCTAAAAAAACGTATTTTACCCTCCTCTGCTAATTTCACCCCACGTAAAAAAGACACCCCCCTGGACGCCCTAAATCTTCACATCACATATTTTCCTGGCGTCCAAAAACTCAAGACCATCCTCAAAGACTTATTCCCAATTTTAGATACTAACAGGTCGACAGCCAATCTCCTACCCAAATGCCCCACAGTATGTTTCAGACGTCCACCTAACTTAGCCAATCTTCTTCGCTCCAATTCTTCGCGAGAGGGTACATCGAATGACACTCCCCGTCCCACCACACAGAGATGCAACAAACCACGGTGCAAAACGTGCAACATGTTTCGCCCCCTATCCTCATTTCAGAGTCCTAACACAGAGACGCCGTTCGACATCAAAGCCTCCGGCTCTTGCGACTCCCACAACTTAGTTTATGTGTTACAATGTAAACTATGTCCCGGTTTTTATGTGGGCGAATGTATTACACCCCTTAATATTAGAATGAATAACCATCGGTGCACCTGTAAAGACCCATCTTCCACTTTCCCCGTCCCTACTCATGTGCGGAAGCATGGCTTGTCCTTTGACAAGTGCTTTGAGGTGGCAATATTGATCTCCCTTCCCCCGGACGAATTGAAGTGCGCCAGAAGGAGCTGGCCATAATCTGGTTGCTAAAATCGTACGCCGCGCCCGGATTAAATAAAATACATTAATCGCACGCTCCCCGTTGTTTTCCATTTACCCCCTTCCCTTCCCTCTCCCCCCCCCCCACCCTCACTGCGACCCCTTCCGCTCTCTCCGGCCAAGACACGAGCTGGTAAAAATTTCCCCTTTTCAAGAACCGTTCGTCAACCGCTGGGAAATACCCCTTCCCCTTCCCCCATCCCCACTCCCCTAACCTACCGCCCCTCCTACCCCTATCCTCACCAGCGCACACGACATTTGTTCCGTGATACGCCTTGAAGACGGACTAGTTCCGAAAGCTAGGTATGTAAGTGTGATCGTCTCTTTTTTGTGTGTCTATCTCCTCCATCCTATCCACATCGTGTGTTCATCGCCGCATGGCTGACTCCAATCCATCAACGTATTTATATATATATATATATATATATATATATATATATATATATATATATATATATATATATATGTGTGTGTGTGTGTGTGTGTGTGTGTATGTATATATATATATATATGTATGTATATATATATATAAATATATATAAATATATATAAATATGGTAAATCTCTCTGCTTCTCCCTCTGAATTAAGGAAGTTGGTTCGCGACTGAGTGAGTCATAATTCTAGCGGCATCCCGATTGTTTTAGTTACGTACATGAGCCTTTAAAAGAATACTGCTTTAATTTGTAACATGTCTAATTTAGAGGGAAGCTGAAATATTGCATTAAAAATGAATATTAGGAAGATCAGTCTACGAAAAGATTATTTAATCAAATGCCGAGAATGGAGTCGTGCAGCGATTATGCCTAAATAAGTAATTAGATTTATGACCTTTTCAACGATATATATCACCAGAAATATCTAAAAATTCATGTGACTGTTATATCATAATAGTTTCTCAAGTAAACCCTACATTTATATTTATTTCAAGATTTATAAATTTATAAAAACTTTGGCAACGCTGTACTGAACTTTGTTGATGTCCTTAGTGAGTGGTGTTTGATGTGCGTGTACTGAAGTGCTTTCCTACTTTTAACACATTCAAAAAGACCTTTTTAGAAGTTCTCATAAAACATAAGTCCTTTTCAGGTCTAAATTTATCACTGAATAGTGTTGTTGTGGAGGTCAGTACTATAACGCACTTTATACATTGTTTTTGTATAATTTAGTTGCTGCTACGCTGTCCCTAAGTCCAATCTAGCAGTGGACGAGAGGAAAGGTAGTGGGTTGTGTAGTGTAAGGTGTGAGGTTCGTTTCTTTGAAGGGGAATATATTTTCCTTCTTTTTTCATATTTTTTTTCACTAACATCTTTAAAAAAATTTGTTCTCATCATCGTAACTCGTTTTAAAAATATTTTCTCCAAAAAAAGATAAAAATTGAGCGTTTGAACGAACGTTTCGTTGGCTACAAAAAATTGAATGTCAGAATTTCGATCAGATCGACCGTTCATACGCTCGAGCTCAAAATTGTGAGAAATGATATGGAAAAAAGAGTAAAGAAAGTAATTTATATAGATGATGAGCTAATGGCATTAAGAATAGGAATGTTACCTAAGGTCATAATCCAAGTGTGTATACCTACTTCTGCCTATGACGATGAACAGACATGAATTCAAAATCACCAACGTATACATTAGGATTAAAAAACAAATAGTTTGTATTATTCAGAAATAATAATTATTTCAAGCGTTCATTAAAGCTGTAAGTGCCGCATTTATTAGTCGTTTATAAGTGATGTTAATTATTATTATGTGACAACAAAGTGTGTTAGGAATATTTACTGGGCCTGTTTGGGCTATATGAAGCCCTTCGTTTTTTGACCGATGTTTGTCATTGATCGAGGAGGTACTATATTTTCAAACAAACAATTTACTGATTCTGAAGTGTGCCTCTCTGTTTGAATTCCCACGGTATGTGTAAGTTCACTTCCAACGCTGCCACATGTATGACTGACCCCAGCGCCCCGATCAGCTAACTACTGTGTCTCGGATAAAATTTCGATAATAATCATTTAACTTCTCAAAAACTAAGTCGGTGACCTACCGTCATTTTTGCACTAATCAATTTCTTAAATCCTTGTTTATGTCACATCCGTTTTTTGTATAAATGACATGGGTTTCAACACTCTAAATCTATATTTTATGTACCAAGGATCCGCTCCTACTGTACTACGTAATGTAAATACAGCTATTTTCAAATGCGATTATTGGAAAAACCAGGACGGAAAGGTGTACTTCTAATTAAGCCGATCGATAGAGGGCCTTTTATTCTACAATTCCTGCGAATATGAAGAAAATGACATGGACTTCAGTTGTCGGACCAACCTCCTTAAGCTTCGTGTAGTTTGTCCATTACGCAAAGTTCAGGGCACAAATTGGAGCGAATTGTACAATAGTAGCTAGGTTTTATATTGGAGGGCACTTGTGGAAGGGCACGAGGCTTCAAATAATATGAGGATTCTAATGACTTTGGACTTATTTTAGGAGGTCAGGCAAAGGCTAGTTAAGAGCAGAAATCAACCGTAGTATAAGAAAATGTAGATATTTGCTCCTCGTTGCGTAGTTTATGGGTGCTGATTCTTATTCAGGCATTTTATTTTGATGCTTGGTTTTTAAAATGTTTTTATTCAGATTAATTTTTCAGTTAAAATTATCGCTCACTCACTCTCTCGCATCAAAGAACACTCACGATGTTACTTTAATATGGATACCAAAGCACAATTTGCCAAGCATCTGCTGGCAATTGTGCATCACCTAAGTCATTTAATCCCCGAAATTTTACATGTCCTACCAAAATTTTTTAAGACGGATGCTTCTACATCTACATAATACCCCGCGAGCCGCCGCATATGCATGTGGCAGGGAGTGTTAGGTCACCAGCCGTGTAAAGGTGTAAGTTTTTTGGAGATGAAATGGTGACATGTATTATGGGAGTATATTTAGTGGAACTCAATTTTTATTGTGGTCGCTTAATGTGCGCGGAAAGAATGAGTTCTTGTTCCTATCTGTTCGGCAATGTATCTCTCTTATTTTATCGCATCTGTCAGACCTACAGATGTAGTGAGGTGTCATGATAATATTCTCTATGTCGCTCTGAAAAATATCAGTTCTGAATTTCTCAAGCAACCTAAGCCTAGCGTGTAGCCTCCGAGTCTATATGGGCTCCCACGTTATTCCCTCGAAAAGTTGTGAGACACTATATTTACGCTCGTGGCAGTTTTAACGAAGAGCGCTGCTTTCCTTTGTATTTTATTAATTTTTTTGGTTAAATCTATTTGATCAGTGTCCCAAATGCTCGCGGCATGTTCGAGGTGTGGCCTAACCAGAGCGAAGTAGAATCTCTCTTTGCCTTTTTCATACGAGGACCTTCCAATTATACGTTTAACAAAACCTAGTTTCTTTAATGCTGCGCCACATATTGCTGTATGTGTAATCCCCACGATAAATCAGATGTTAAGGTAATTCCAAGTCTGCTTAAAGGTAAATTTAAATTATCAGAGAGTCAAACCTTTTCAACGAGTTACTTTTTCCACACCCCGCCCCACTCCTTTCCGGAAAAATTTCCCTTTTCACAAGCCCCTGACCTAAGTTCCCCTTTTTTTCCCCAATTTTTAGTTTGTTCTCCAAACACCACCCCCCCATCTTTGTGTAAGGTTACTATGGTAACAATCAATAAATAAATAAATAAATATAATTGTACCTGAAGATGCAGCAAGCTGCAAAACGCGTTGTAGTTTGACAATAAATAACTGTGTAAAAGTACGAGACTTATTTTCAATATGGATTCGAATATAAAATTCTTCCACGAAGTGACGCCCGAAGGTGTAAAATTTAAAATTATCGCGTTATACATTATTAGACGTAGACCATTCGTCCGATTTTGATAGTCTTGGATGGATAAAAGATTACCTCAATTTGTCGTTTCAATGGGACAACATTTTCCTGACACTTATTTCCTCTTTCTTCTTTCTTTTCCACACCTCTTTCTTCACTTCGGCATACGCCCCACTACTTTTTATTTCCTCAGTCTTTTCCCCCGCTTGAATCGCAACCCGCTGCGGCAGCTTACTCTACCTCCACGTTATCCCCTCTTGCAGTGTCTTCTCCTCACCCTACGTACGAAGCACTTCCTCGATTGGTCTTCCTTCCGTATTGTGCCGCCAAGAAATGGAAATGCATCAAGTTATTGGTAATCTGCCATCCAAAAACTCAACTAGTATTGTTCGCTGAAAATCAGTGCTAAGAATCAAACGAAAATTCTTTTTCCGTATCTTCCAACGTCTTCGCTAACCAAACCATATCACATTCCAAATTAAAAATTTTTTTTCCATCTCGCCATATTGAGATATAATTTGTTAACATTCTACTTGCTATTGTTATTTTGCTACGTTCAATAATAGAAGGGAGCTAATGACAGGGACCTTAGGCAAGGATGTGAAGAGGAGGCTGTTGAATAGCTTGAAATGGAGCGTAGCGTTGTATGGAGCAGAAACGTGGACCCTCAGAAAGGAGGACGAGAAAAGACTGCAGGCATTTGGGTGTGGGGAAGGATGGAGAAGGTTAGGTGGACGGAAAGGAAGATTATCGAGGAGGTGCTGGAGATGGTGGGCGAGGAAATGAAACTTCAGAATGAAATTCGAGATCGGCAGAGTCGGTGGCTGGAGGATGTAATAAATGGCAATGGGTCGCTCAAGAGTGTGATAGAGGGAAGGGGAAGAAAAAGAATAGGTTTCATGGACGGGATGAAGAATGGCAGATCGTATGCTGAGGCGAAAAAATATATACTATAGCGAGATAGGCCCCTCAATGTGTAGAGGACTGGGAGGAGATTCTTTGAAATTCATCAAAACCTACCATCACCGGTAGAATACTTAAAAATAATGTTTTTTGTACGTGTGCCCATTTGTGTTAAATAATTGTATCACTTTAAAATTGGATCATGAACTTGTCGGTCTGTTTTAAAAAAGTAAATGAAAGAGAGAAATACTCACCAGGATTGGCCGGAATTCTAAATAGGAGGGTTCCAGGTTTGAGTCCCGGCCAACAGTCATGATTTTTTCCCCCGTGGAATGTTTGCAGATGCGTGAGTGAACTCATAAAGTTAAAGAGAGACTCCTCCCCTTCCTTCTCGCAAAAATTGTTTCGTTTCTAACCCCTTTTTCCGGGGTCAAATAACTAGAAAAATTGGTATCATCCTTCGAAATTTCTTAAATCTAGTCTTTGAACCATAGATGCGACAGGAGTTTCGTTTCCTCTGCATCGAGGATCGATGCTGTGAATCGAGAATCGCCCCAGCGTGGAGGAGATTAAGGGCAAAACAAGCGGCGAGGGACGCGAGGAAAGGACCAGCAAAAAGGGGTTAGAGACCCTTTCTTTTATAAGGGGTGCTGGATGGGGAGGAGGCGGATGTGAACGAGGCAGGCAATTTGTGTAGGAGGGTGGAGAGAAGAGGAAATGGGGCGAGAGGGTGAGAAGAAGAGATAGTGGACCCGTTGTGTGTGTGTGAGGTCGATCAGTTTGGATTGGGCCGATGGAGAGAGAAATAGAGGCAAAAAATAGAATAGAAAAAAAGGAGTGGAAGTTGGGGTTGATTCTGTCCTGCGGGGGGGAGGGGGGGTTGTCACATTGTGTGCGTGTTTCGATGGACTGAGGGTCGGAAGAGAGGTGGCCGGAGGAAGAAGAATTGTGTGGATGGACGCTCCTTTGGTCGTCGACCGGGCGCGCGCTGATGAGGTGTCCGACGGGAGAGCATAAAACACGCGCGACGATCATTTTCATCTCAACCGGACATATGTGGTTCCGCTGGGGTTGGAAGGTCGAGTGCGAGGGAGGACGATAAGAGAGAGAGAGAATACGGACCCATATGAACATACATATATGAACGCCTCGTGTGCGCTTTGCCAGAAGGGAGGGCACTACGGGAGCGATTGTGGGAAGCGACCCCTCGAAGGAGGACTTCGTGTATCGAATCGAGATACGAGTAGGGTCGGTTCAATCGAAGTCCGTGATCACTGACCCCCATTTTCTTCTTCTTATTTCTCTTAACCGGCTTGGGTTGGTGCTACAATTTCATTTCCATAAAATCTGTGGTGTGTAAATTTTGTACATAAATACATAGAAAAGGTAGTAAGAAATGAGCACATATTTTTGAAATATAACTAATAAATTCAGGCTTCACTTTGTGGAACCTCTCCATATCGGAAATCAAAATATTCTTGTATTGGTCCACTAAATAGATTTACCTGAAGATGTCATTATGTGACGAAACCCGGGTCGTAAAGAATAAATCTATTTAGTGGACCGATACTAGAATATTTTGATTTCCGACATATTTTTGACATAATTATGCGAGTTGTTTTGAACTCTTATATTAAAGCATAGTTTTTGAGCCAGTTCTCTGTGCTACTTTTTCAAAGTATGTACTACGGAACTAGTCGCGCAGTAACTTTAACGGAGTCACCTGCTAGTGATCACACAATTGTGTGAAATTCACAGTGGAAAAATCATCCGCCCGTGGACCGTAGCGCTAAGCGCTCGCATGCGGCTACTTCTGGCAATCACATGCACTGTACCTGTGAGGACAACTTGCTCGTAAAAGCCCCTAAGAGATTCACTGTGGAAGAGGACGCCTGGGTAACTTATTTGGTGAGAGCAATCGAGGGATCTGGGTTCGAATCCCAGTCCAGGTGAATGATTTTTCCTCTGTGAATTTCACACAATTCTCTATGTTACAATGATCACCTACCTCAAGCTGGAATAAATTGCACATATATTTTTGACATAATGTCGTAAGTTAAAAATGAACTTCCCGATCTTGGAGTGAAATAATGATACTGAAAATGGACATGATACATACCCACGTACCATTCACTTTTGGAGTACGCAAAGGCGGGGAATGTAACTGTTACCGTTAATCCTAGAAAGTTGGCTTTTAGTAATTTCATTATCAATGCTCTGCCTTAAAAACCACTTTCGCTTCCAATCAACTAATACAACACTTCACACATCCTCTAATATCCCTCCTTAAAGGAGTTTCTCTACCTCATTCACCTATGGCTTCTGCGGTTTACCCCTTCCTCTCACCTAGTTCACCATACTTTCATATACCTGTTCAGGTATTCGGCAATTCCATCAGCTTGACATGGCAAAACCAACGAAGAACTCTCCTTTCATGTATGTCCATAGATAGAACATCTAACCAACATTCTTTCATCATCCACTCTTTCCATCCTACTTTTCCCGCAAATACTTCAGGTACCCCTGTTTGCAATTTTTATTATAAATAGTACTGGAGTTATTTTGTAAAATGGGAACTGGATATGCCAAAAATAAATAAAATTAATTTGCGTTTGCGGAATTTTGGATCAAATCACGACATAAACATACTTTAGTTTTAAATTTATTATAAATCAGGATTGTCATTTTTTTCTTATTTCTTTCTTTTTTATTTCCATTGGTGTCTTTAGATGTGGCTGACATAACAGATGAATACGTTGAAAGAATTAACATTAAAGTACAGCGAGAGTCACAAACGAACGCATGAAAAAGCACGTGCTCCGAAAGTCGAAAGGACAACCGCGAAAGGGATGAAATGGGTTGAAGGTGGAGGAAAAATATCTCGGGAAGGGTATTTAGCTACAAGGGATACATAAATACATACTTAACAATCACGCCGTTCCCTTCCGGGATAGGCACAGTCACAAAGTCTCACTCATTAATACATATTTGTACACCTAACTATGGTTCAATAATTTCCTCCATACTGACCTATCCTTGCAAACCTCTTTTGCCTCATTTACCCCCATACACTACTTCATACACGCCCTCCTGTTTTTAAGACTCCTTATATTCCTCCCCCTAAGAATTTCCTCAACCACAACTTTCTACCTCTACCATCTACCCCTCGCACCATTCATTTCACTCATATCTCTGTTTCGTTATTCGACTCTTATCCATTCTCTCAACATGGTCAAACCAACGAAGCACACTCCTTTCATATATGTCCATTACTGGAGCATCTAACCCACATTCATTTATTACCCACTCATTCCTGACCCTATCCACCCTACTTCTGCCGCAAACACTCCTCAGATAACTCATATCCACAGCGTTTAGTCTACTCTTATGTCTATTCTGACATCGGTGTGTCAGTACACCGCATATTACTCCTAGTGGTGGGTTGAGGGCAACGGTATGCTGGCTCTCAAGGTTGTGCTTTCAGAAGGGATCCTAGCTTGAGCCGAATAGTGAAAGCGGGCCTAGGGTATTACTATGCTTTGGTTTCTCTTGTGGCATACTGGCGGAAATGTGCCAAAACTGACCGGTAGAGTGCCGAAACTGTTAGCAGGGAAAGCTGCACGTGGTGCGGGTACTGCAAAGGCAGTCCTAAAAGGGGTAAATTCCTCGCGACCAAGAGATCTATAGAGATCACTGATCCCCGACCATTACCTCGAACCCTTCTGCCACATCTGAGACGTGGTCGGCACAATATGGATCGCTTGGCTAGTTGGCGGCCGAATCTTAACATTTTGTGAAAATAATTTGTGCTATCTTCATCACTATATCCATTGTGTGTTTTCATTACATTTTTATAATGTGCACTCCACTGCCTGTGAAGCTCTGGACTTCATAAAATCCGAATGATTTGTCTTTTGTTTCGCAAAACAGTATAAATAAGAATAAAATGTCATTTATATCTTTGTTTCTTCTTTTAATACCTTCTTTTCAATTTCTCTTTTTATTTTAGACCTCGCCCTTTTACTCATTCTCAATTTCATTTATTTACTTACTTTTGTTCATGCTGGTGACCTTTTTTCCTCCTGCATGTCCGCGGTATCTCCTGCCTCTTACAGCGGACATCGGGGCGCATGAAATGAGTCGTTTTTCTGAACTTACTCTTGAGGAGAAAATACATTTAGCGTCTTTACAATTTGTCGGGAATGACGTGTGTAAAAATCTAAGTGAATATAATTATTAAACTCAATAGTCTGAAGGGTTGGCTGATTTCGAAAGTTTAACAAGTATGCACCTCATTTGCTCAAAAATTCAATCCGTTGACTACCTATCGACGCACTTTGATTATTATGAGGACGAATACTTGGGTAAAGTCATACCCTTTGATACTAATCACTACTTTTCTTTGACTACAATTCGATGTAACTAAACTAAGTGGGAAAATCAACTTCCTTACAATCAGAATTTTGCCTGCTTGATGCCTTCTCTAATTAGTTATTTGATTAATTTGTATATTATGTTGCGTTACCAAAGTGGTTAGCAATAGAGTTTCATCTACATCCACGAGGGAAACTAAAGTATCAAGTTATTACTGGAACGGCACTTTTCTCTCTCCGTAAGGCTTCCGATAGGGTGCCTCAAAGTTCTTTGGCATATTTCCCCGTATGGCAAAATTTCCCTCGAGCAAATCTTATGATGCATCCGAAAAGGCATGACTTGCTACATACCCCAGTCACGTTCCGCCACGTTTCACGCGTTTGCAATAAATATTTTCTTCAATTCCGCTTAATTCCTCAGTCAACAGTTGCGTTGCGCATTCTCTGGCCACCACTTTCACATGATTCCAGGTTTTCAAGAGTTGATTGTTGAAATTAAAGTGCCTTTTATTCTAATTTTGCCGTTTTTGGTTTTTTCTCTCCTGTTTTGTCCAAATCTTTTTTCTTTAGGCCCTGTCTACTACTCTAGCACTATTCATTCGCTTTATGGGGAAGAATTTTCAAGGATGGACCTGGGAAGGGTATCTGTCTTATCTAACCCAAAAACACCATTGGTCCAAGGTTGTATTTTTTTTAATCAAGGGACTGAGTATTGCGCTCAAGGCTCTTTCCTTAAAGCTCTACATCAAGAACTACCGAAAATTCTTCATCAAAGATTCCTCGACACTTTCGGCTTTTAATCAGGAGCTTAAAGATATATTCGGCTATAAAACTCTATTGATGGAAGTAGAAAATGTTTTCAAACATTTGATGGCCGAAGTACATACATGTCTATAGCTTTTCGAAAATCGTCGTTCAAGATCCGAACCGAAGGTATCCAATGCTACAGGTTTACAGGGTGTGAACATATTAATAAAACCCAATGACTTCCTGGGTTACACGTACTTTCCCGGACGTAGATTGTCGTCGTGGTAGTTGCGATTATCGAGTTGAAATTGTGGCTTGAACTTTACTGCTCAACTCTGCACCACCATCTGTTGGGTTGTGTAAATATCGGATCCAAACTGACTTGAGAGGTTCGCATGGAACCGCCACTTCTTGGGCAAGCTTCAATATATTTAACATTCGTTCAGTGACGTAAAAATTGTCGAATTTCCAATCATTGTATTTACAAATGATGTGATACGAAAGCACTCGCACGGGTGCATACTCACCAAGGGCTGAAATTCGCCATTAAAAAATCATTTGACTTGACTAGGATACGAACCTGGATCTCCAAATTGCCGGTGAGGTGTGTTAGCCAGTTACAACACCAAGGAAGATATCTTGGTAATGTAACTGTCTTACACACCTGACCGGCAACTGGGAGATCCAGGTTCGAATCCCGGTCAAGTCAAATGATATTTTTGTGGCGAATTTCTACCCTTGGTGTAAAAATAGATCTTTTTTGTGAAGCTTTAGCTAATGGCAAAGGGAGGTCTGTATCAATTCTGTTTCACAAGTTTTGCCAGATGTATGATGATTCTGTTTGGACATCAAAAAGTTAGATTTCTTTACGGATGTTTGGAGTTATACTCTTGCTAATGCTTATATAGGTAAAAGTTTTAGTGTAAATATGCTTGAGGCTGTCCTTAGAGGCTTAATTTACCTGCCTCATTCTTCCTATTCTTTATTTGTTGGGCAGTCATGCATCTAATTATACATACTGTAGTCGGTAATGGACCAATGGCTCACCTGCTATCACTCGTCTATTACGGTAGTTGGGTTGGAAAATATTTCACTGTAACTCTTTTGATAAAAAGTTATGGAATGAACATCGTTCTTAAAGGTTATCGTTAAGATATTACTTTGGATTTATCCAGCAGATAATCGCCTTTTTTGGGCAGAATTCTGCCTCGTGTAGAGCGGCCTGTAAAGAGTCATGAGTGGCATTAATGCATGCTCATAACACATTCGATGTAGTACAACGCATACATTTTGATACTATTAATGAAATGCCATTTTTAATAAAAAAATAACCTTAGAAAAACAGTATCAATATAAATAGACAAATGTGAAGCTAAACAACTTAATTACCAGCAGATTACTAGCATCATGTGAATTTTAAAGCGAAATTTTGAAGCCGCTATATGGGCGCCTTGAGCTATGTGGAGGTAATATCTGGGATGAAAACTTCGCTTCGCTTACCCGACCATTATATGCTTTATTCTTCGTTTAAAAATCCAAGAAACTTGCAGAAGTTTGTACTGATTTTTTTCAATCGAGTGATCGTAGGATTAATTATCAGCAAAATGATCGACAATTCTGTCCCAATGGGTCCTTAGCGCCACAACGTCAAGACACGGAACATACCGCCCGCCAAAAAATGGATATAGGGCTCATTTTTTAATAACACAAAATAAATGTAATCAAATGTCAGTTTCGTTTAAAGGCAAAACACAAATCTTATTTATGGGCCTCTTATATGTTCCCTGTTTGGTTCGCACTGTTGCCACACGCACAAGTCCATCGACACCAGGATGAACCTGTTCAATTACACCTAGGTTCCAGGACATAGGAGATGTGTTGTCCTCCTTTAAAACCACTAATGCACCCGGATTAATGTTTTTCCTGACTGTGGACCACTTGTTTCTTTGCTGCAGAGTAGTCAAATAGTCATTCGACCACTTCTTCCAGAACTGCTGCAACTGCCGCTGCAACTGCTGCCAGCGAGAAAGCAAGCCAATCCTTACGTTAATTAGATCTGGTTCTGGGATAGAGGTAATGGGTTGGCCAATGAGAAAATGACCGGGGGTTAAGGCAGAGGGGTCGTTTGGATCGTTGGACAGAGCAACTAAAGTCTAAAACCTTGAATTGAGGCACCCTTCAATTTGCGTAACAAGAGTGGCGAATTCTTCAAAGCTCAAACACGCCATTCCCATGACTCTTCTCAAATGAAACTTGAAGGACTTAACACCTGCCTCCCATATTCCACCGAAGTGAGGAGATCGGGGTGGAATGAAGTGCCAGCGTATCCCTTCTCTACTTGAAAACTCAGCTACAGATTCATGTTTTTGAACTGTACTCACGGTCTCACGCAAGCTGCGCAACTCCTTGTCGGCCCCCACGAACGTAGTCCCATTGTCACTGTAGATATTTTGGCACCTCCCTCGACGAGAAATGAATCTCTTCAAGGCTGCAAGAAATGCTTGAGCTGTCATATCACTAACTACCTCTAAATGTATAGCACGCGTGGCTAGACATATGAACACTGCTGTATAGCATTTAACTCTCATTCTGGATCGTGGTGAACCTGATCTTATGAAAAAAGGTCCTGCATAGTCAGTCCCTGTATTTCTAAAGGGTGTAGAGGGATTAACTCGGCAGCTCGGAAGCTGTCCCATTAACTGTGTCGTTGCTTGAGCCCTTAGCTTGCTACAAGGCAAACAGCGATGGACTATCATTCTAATCACATTCCTTCCATTAGGGATCCAAAATCTCTCTCTCAGTGAATTTAGTAACAATTGGCCTCTCGCATGAAGAAGTCGCTTGTGTTCCTCTTGGATGATGAGTTTGGTCAAATGATGTCGTTGTGGTAAAATGGCAGGATGCTTCTGTTGAAAGGGAAGGTCGGAATTCTGCAATCGGCCTCCTACCCGTAGAAGTCCATCCTCACAACAGATTGGATTCAGGGATTTTAAATTGCTCTTACAACTAACTGCCCCATTGTCTTCAAGGTCATGTATCTCCTGACAGAAATCACTATACTGAGCCATCTTGATCAAGAGCTGAAGTGATTTCTCCATTTCTTCCTGAGTTAATTCACCGATTTGTCTTATTACACGTGTGGTTCTTGAATTCTCTTTGAAGCGTAAACAATACGCTATCACTCGTTGCAATTTCCTCAGACTAGAAAACCTTTCTATGATTCTAGATGTTTGAACGTTCAAGCTTACGAAGGTTTTCCTTTTTCTGTTCTGGAATTTCTTCTGCCTTGACGTGTTTACTGGAGTTCGGCCATGTAGATGGCATTCTGCAAATCCAGGAAGGTCCGTTCCACCATGTTCTATTACGGGTAAGGATATCTGGATGCACTCCTCTTGAAATCAAATCTGCTGGATTATCTTCCGATGAAACGTAACTCCACTGCGCGTCTGACGTTTTCTCTTGTATCTCTGCCACTCTGTTTGCTACAAATTTTTTCCATTTACTTGGTGATGCTGCTATCCATGCTAATGTCACCGTAGAGTCAGTCCACATAAATGTCTTGAATTTGATGTTGCTAACTGCAGTAGTCACCTTTTCGAGTAGACGTGCTAACACTAAAGCTCCGCACAATTCAAGACGTGGAAGCGAAACCCGTTTCACTGGAGCCACTCTTGACTTAGCACAAAGTAGTTTAACAGTTGTCTGGCCCCTTTCATTGGTTGACCGAATATAGATGCAAGCACCATATGCCTTCTCGGAAGCATCTGAGAAACCGTGAATTTGAAGGTCACTAAGGCTTCCCGTTACAACTGCTAGCCTATCAATAAAGATTTCGTCAATTTTCTGAAGTTGAGTGTACCAACGTTGCCATTGCTGTAGCAGTTCTTCATTCCAGTCTAGTCCCTTTAACCAAAGTTGCTGCAGGAGAACCTTGCCAGTTATCACTATTGGGCTTATGAGACCCAAGAGATCAAAAATGGAAGAAATGACTCCTATCACCGTTCTCTTAGTAGTATGGTTCCTAAAACTTGATTCTTGATATTTGTGAAGACCGTTGATAATCTGAAATCGGTCAGCAGCTGCATGCCAAAGAAGACCCAAAGTTTTCACCTTGTCTTGGCTGTCTAGACGAAGTGGAAGGTGCATTTCTCTAAGTTCTAGTGGAATAGATTCCGGTAATGCTGGATGATTTGAACACCATTTGCGTAAGTGAAATCCACCCCTTTTCAATAGTTTGATGAGCTGGTCTTGGCATTCATGAGCTTCGTTGAGATTCGATGTACCGGATATGCAATCATCCACGTAGAAGTCATGAGAAAGGATTTCTGCTCCCTTTGGATAATCGCCTTCTTCGTCTTGGGCTAATCGTTGCAGACACCTAGTTGCCAGGAATGGTGCTGACGATGTGCCGTAGGTGACTGTCTGTAACTCAAAAGTTTTCATAGGTTCTGTCGTTGAGTTTCTCCATAAGATTCTCTGAAACCCACAATCCCGTTCATCTACTCGTACCTGCCGATACATCTTCTCTATATCTGCAGTAAACCCGATTTGGTGAATTCGAAATCGAAGTATGATCGACTGCAGATCTTGTTGAACCGTTGGACCCACCATAAGGACATCATTCAAAGACCTTCCAGTAGTTGTCTTAGCAGATGCGTCGAAAACTACCCTTGTCTTTGTAATTGTGCTAGAAGCCTTCACAACAGGATGATGTGGCAGGTAACAAGTGGTTGTTAAAGCACAATCGGCATCTTGAACGACCTTCATGTGTCCAAGAGATTCGTATTCAGCTAAAAATCCTCCATAGTCTGCACGTAGATTAGGGTTTCTGTCAATACGTCTTTCTAGGTGATGAAGTCTCACTGTCGCCATTTCCAGTGAGTCTCCCAAACATTCAGGATTTTCCTTGAAGGGTAACCGAACCACATATCGTCCAGTGGCATCTCTGGTTGTGTTCTTGACAAAATGCTGCTCGCATTCTACATCTTCCTTTGATCGTGGAGGCTGTGTAAAGTTGTCCATCTCCCACAATCGTTGTAATTGATCATCAAGACTAAGTGCATTTGCAAGAAAGAATGTCTTCTTCGCAGAACAGGTGACACTGCCGCCTCCTGAGGATGAAAACGTCCAGCTAGAATCCATCCCAACTCCGTATTTTGCATGACAGGATAAGGGCCTGGTCTAATCTGCCGCTCAGGTTTGAGAATGTGAAAGAAGATCTCTGCTCCTATCAGCAAATCTATTCTTCCCGGTTCATTGAACGTAGGGTCTGAAAGAGGAAGTTCCCTCGGAAGATGCCAATTTGCGGTATTCACGTACGCTGAAGGTATGTCTCCTGATATTTTTGGTAGAACCAAACACTCAACTGCGATGTTGTATGGACTAAGTCTAGACTGCATCTGAAGAGTAACACAGTGTTTCACTTGGGATTTCTGCGTGTTGATACCTTCAATTGGTGTGTTTTTTCTCGTTTTCCTCAAATTTAAACGCTGCACCAGTGATTCTGTTACAAAGTGAGACTGAGAGCACAAATCTAACAATGCTCTACAGGTGTGGAATTTTCCGCTGCTGTCGCGTACCTTAACCATAGCAGTGGATAAAAGTACCTGAGTTTCTGACGTCCTCTTCAAAGAACAATAAGAATTGCTCGTTTGAACTCCATTGGCGTCCTCTGTCAAATCATTGCCTGACTGGTGAGGTGATCCATTGGTGGAAAAAGGTTGCTGTCTTGACACGGAATTGCTCCCTCCCATCTCGTGCAGAAGAGTGTGGTGCCTTCCGTCGCAATTCCGAAAATTACCTGACTTGCACTTATTTATTCTATGTCCAGGTTGAAGACAATTATAACAAAGAGAATGTTGCTTCGCAAATTCATTTCGCTGTTGAACACTACGCTTGGTGAATTCTGCGCATTTATGAAGAGAATGCATTTGATTGCAGAATATACACTGACTATTGGTAGCTACATACGTTTATCTTGCATTTGTTCGCCATTGCTTATCATGTTCCTGATGCTTGAAACTTGTTACTACATGTTTCACGTTCTGATTGGCCCTAATCACTTCTAACGACTGACATTTATTCTCTAGAAAGTCTAACAATGCGTTTAAGCTTGCGAATTGATGAGAATTCATTTTCAGTTCCCATTCCTTTCGAGTAGGTTCGTCAAGTTTTTCAAGAACAAGTTGTGAAAGAAGGACTTCATGCAGAGGAATTTCCAATTGTAGCGCCTGCACTGCATTGTAATTACTAACTAACTGATTGACCAACGCTCTCATGTCAACAACTGAGTACTAACTCACGGCTGGCAGTGAGAAGAGACGTTTGATATGCGCTGTGGCGATAAGTTTGGGATTGTCATACCTTTTACAAACGATATCCCAAGATACCTTGAAGTTGTCGGAAATGATGGGCAAGTTCTCTATTAGTTTATGTGCCTCTCCACTAAGAAAGGACAGTAAATAATAGTAGCGTTGAATATCATCCAAGCCATATTGTTTAACACTAAACTGGTGAAGATGTCATGGAAATGTCGAAATTCTGTAGCGTTTCCGTTAAAATTGGGCAACTTAATGTTTAGTAGCTTCAGCTGTCTTGACCGTGAACTACCTCCACCGTGATCCGAAGATTGGACCGAACGATTTGAGTCTGCTTGCTCTTCTTCTAAAATAGAAGTCATTCTTGCCAGTACCTCCATGTACGTTTCCTCAAAAGTTTCCCTATCCTGAAGATGATGATGATCATCATCACCTAATTCCAATTGGTGTTGAACCTCGTCGTATTCTTGAAGGATATTGGGCTACCTCTCACGACGAAGCCTAGTTAACGATATCTGACCCTTCCTCAAAATTATCCACGTAATTTTTCTTTCGAGTAAGACTCGCCTTTACCAAACCTCGAGTTTTTATTAGCACATGCTTGGCCTTAGCATCCATCCTTAGAGTTAAGGGAAAAGGAAGTAAAGTGTTTGTCTAGGAAAGGACAAGGAAAGAACCAGACTAAACGTATGACTTAGCTTATAAGATAGGCCGCCCGCCGTTGAAACACCACAGCCGATGAACCGCGATGAGTTCTCTCACCCGACCGCGTCGAGTTCCAACAGCTGATTCTTGCACTCCTGGTATGGAGAGTAGAGGCACCGACTGGAAAGACCGCTGCGTTGTCTGCGTGAGTCGCACACCTGGAACTGCGTAGTAGTGGCCTAGCCTCGCTAGATGGCCACCCAAAACACTAGTCTTGCAAGGTCGTTCGATATCTCGATTCTTCACCTCTCGAGTCTCGAGAATATCGATGGTGCAACATATCGAATAAATCGACCCTGCTAGTCTTGCTGGAAGCGCTGCCTTCCTCTCCCCCTGGTGTGGAGAGTAGCGACACCGAGAGTGCGCGTTGCTTGCCAAGGTCGTACACCCGGAACTGCGTAGAAGTGGCCTAGCCTCGCTCGTAGCCACGCGACCTAAGAGTCAATCTTCGTTTGTAGAATCCGGCCCGAAGGACCAAAAAATGTTTCGTGCGATCTTCGATAATGAAAGATAGTGGACTGTATAAGATACATTTAATGCGCTGCTATTCAGATCTCTGGATTCCACAAACAAAAATTACACCCGCAATGAAACAACCATGAATAATAGAAACACCACTCAGAGAGCATGGCACTGCCGAACCTCTCCCTGCCAGAGATCAGGCGCGATTGACTCCCACCACTGTCTCGCGCTACACCAGCGCCACAACGTCAAGAGACGGAACACCGTCAAACCTTGATTTTCTAAAACCTTCACCAAGTGGCGGCGGTGCAGTTACTTTGGAATCTTTATCAAAGATATTAGTGAAAAAATACTACAATTGTTACAAGATATTCGGGCTGCTGGAAAAACTCGGAATGGATTACGACGACAGAATAATAATCTGCCAACTATATAAGGCGCATGTCGTCACAATGGGAAGAGACGGAAGATATATAAAAGCTAAAATTAACAAAGAAGTAAGACAAAGGTGCAACCTCTCACCAGCTTTGTTCACCATTTACTTGGAGGAGGCAATGAGAGAAGTACAAGAAACTTGATTGAATAGAATCACAATTAACGGAGAAGTTTCACCGACGATGTCGCAGTCATGGCTGGAGATCGGGATTATCTTCAAATTTTCCTAGCGCAATGGACCAAATTCTCTTAGAATGCAGCTTGATTACGGCGGAGACTAAACTCCTAGTATACGGAAAAGAGAAGCTGAATGCAGAAGTTATACTGAGAAGAAATGGATTAGAACAAGTGGATTCTCGGAAGTACGATCACGTGAAATGGGAGAAGTACAACGCCCTTCAAGCGAGGAATAGCTCAAGCGACTAACGCGTTCAGGGGGAAAAGACAACTGTCTGTTCAAAGAAGATAATACTACTAACTTCCAATTTTGTGGTCTTATCTTTTTTGAACTCAGCAATTGTGAACAGCAGTTGTGAAAGGTATGTGAAAACATTCGTGTGGAGCGTGGCACTCTATGGCTCGGAAGCGCGGGCCATTGGAAAAGCGGTCCAGAACAGAACCGAAGCCTTTGAAACCTGGTGCTGGAGGAGGATGCTGGAGATAAGATGGACGGACAAAATTAGAAATTATAAAGTGCACAGAAGAATAGAAGAGTGAAGGACTGTATGGAGCCCTGGAGAGAGAAGAAGAACCTCTGTGGAGATCATAATTGAAGTCAAAATAGAGGAAAAGGTCCCCAAAGGAAGACCTAGGAATGAGTTCATTGACCAAATATAGGAGAAAGGGCATTGGAAGAGATACCAGGAAGTAAGGCACCTATCATTCGATAGGGAAGGGTGGAGGGCTGCAGTCAAACAATCTTAGGATTGAACTACCAAAGAATGAATAAAGTGAAAAACTAAAAAAAAATCTTTTGCTATATATTTTAATTAAAATCAAGACCAGATATAAGAGTGCATAGGATGCGGTATGAAGTGACGTGTGGCATTCGTAAAAGGTTTGGAAAACGTAATAGACAAAAATAAATGCTGTCGAGCAGTGTCTTGGAGCATTAAGAAGTACAGCTAACAACGTCTTAAACTCCCCAGAAGATGTAATTTAGCCTAATTTTTAACACAGGAAAGTTAATTTCACTTTACGCTTGAAAGGACTTAAGCATCAGATGATTGAGAGTTTGAAGATTAAGATAAGAAATGATGAATGATTTTCATGAAGTTGTGTGATATGAAATAATTTTCTAGAAAAATTATTTATTTCATATGCAAATTCAATTAATTTTCCAGGAGAGGAAATGGGAGGAGCTGCGATTAGTTTAAAAAATGTATCTTTTGAAGAAAAAATCTGACGGTGTGCATGTAAGATTGTGTACACTCCTGGTAGTTTTCTGCTTGTAGAATGGGTTTATTACTAAAAGTACCTGCGTGGACTGGACAGGAAAAAGTGCTTAGTCCTCCAATCCCAAATAAACGCGTTTCATATTCCTCTACCCGAGGGAATCCTGCGAATCCCATTAAATCGAAATTTATTTTGTAGAGAGCAATAAACGGGGTTAGGGTATTTCGGGAGTACACATAAAATGAATTACTTAATGCTGTTTGGACGTGCCGTAGTTGGTTCCTTAATTTAGTGCATTAGCTCGAAGCATATTGGCGAGAAACCAAGGCAAGTACATGCGTTGTACCTCCATATCGTGTTGACAGTATGGCGTTATTTCATGCAGTAGAAGCAATGGACGTCTGTACACCTGATAATAAGGTAAAATCATTGAAGTTGTAGAGAAAATAAACGTTTAAAATGAATAATAGCCAATTCATTACCATCCATGTTATTGACCCTTAAAAAAATCACGCCAGACACGATATCACATAATAATTTAATGAATCTTTGGATTCACACTGAGGGCAAATCTCTTAAAAAGGAATGAGTCTTCAATATAGGTAATTTATTTTATAGTAGAGTTAATATGGATAAATTCATCAGCAAGAAAACCACTAAAATAACGAAAGAATTTTCGGTATTCCGCGAATTGTGATGTGGTGGAAGATTTTTATTAATAACTAGCTGTGCCCGGCATACGTTGCAATGCTTCTTTTTCTTTTTAAGTATGCTCGTAATATATAAAGCAGACACATTTACATGTTCAAAAGAAATGAAAGACGATGTGTTATTGTAGTCCAATGAATTTGTAATATAATAGTATCTTTTAACAAAAATTTTGTCTCATTGATATGATTCTGATGCACGCGATATTATGTCTCTCTGTTACGATTCTGATGCACGTGATTGAGCAACTCGTGAGCGATCTACCTCGTTGCTTGCCTGTCGTTCCTCGCTTGATTGCGAAGCTTGCGTGCCAACACTCATTTGTTGAAACTTCTCGCACTCCACCTTTTGTACAATGCATTTAATAATTCAGAGATCTTCGCGGGCGCGCGCACAACCACTCACCTAAGTTTCATCGTAGTCTGATGAATGGTATTGGAACGCATAGAAGACGAACAAATAAACATTCATTTTTATATATTAGATATGAAATGAATATGTAAATTTTAAACTTAAATCCTTAAATTTGCAAGATGTTACACTTCCATGGGTGCCGTAAACTATAGATCTGTAAGAAATCCCAGCGGGGCGATTATGTAACTGTGAGAAGGGTGAGAGCGACGTCGTTGCCAAGGGCAACGTCATACGTATGACGGAGGGTGATAGCAGCGATTATGTATCCGTGATAGCACTTTTTTACCTTCACGCCGTCATAGCGTATCACGCTCGAAATTGATGGTGATAGGGGTGATAGGCGTCATAAGGTATCGGATATACGTGCGAATGCGTTGAATAAAAATTTAATTACAGTAGTCCATGCCCATTTAACTAACTTTGAGTTTATGAATGACTTTCATAAAGCACTACGACTAATTATTACTGGAGAATAAATTGTCTTAGTCCTTTAAAAAAATAAATTCGATTATTTAATTATATTTCCACTTTTTAAAGCATTATAGAATTTTTTCTCGCACACGAATTTAATATTAATTCTAAAAAATGTTTATTGTTAACAATTCACAATTGTCATCATTGTAACTTGAGTTACCTAGACAAGCGATTCGGCTCACGCCGCAGGATTACAACTTCCACCCCCAGACTGAAGCTCTCGCTTATCTCCGAGGATATGGAAGAGGTGGAAGGAAAGGATGGGTAGGGAAGGTTAGCGAAACCACTGCCCCTTCGAGGCCGACACCAATGAGGCGGATTGAGGTCAAAAGGACCTCAAGGGCCTCCGCCTCCCCGAAGTGCTCGTTTTAGTTTGGTTCCCCAAACAACTGAGACGAGTAACCGTCGGCTCTGTTTTCGCTAGAGCCTACCGCACATCTCTGCGTACCGAGAGAGCCTGTTGCCCAAATAATTGGGATTAGGTATCCCTCTGAACTTTTTTTTTTTACCTAGTTACCTAGACAGTATGATAGCCATGAATGTACGCCTTCATATAATAGACGGAAGGTTTATTGACGTAAGTTAGTTTCGCTCTATATATATTTGTTTGCTAAGACAACCGTGAATGACGGTAAGAGTTGCGACGATAAAGTGTTCGGGTCGTTTTAGGATTTGTTGTTATAATCCTATGCAATTTACGCACTCTACTGTGGCAATGTACTGCAGGTGGACATATAAAACTTCAGCTACCGTTCAGTTGCACAGCCCACTCGACTAATACTTTCAAAGGCACACTTGAATAACTCTGCGAATTATTTGATGGCTCATATATATGGCAATTTCGAAAGAGTTCCAATATAGAAAGGAACTTAAAAAATTATACAAGTTTGCATTATGTTAATACCTAGGTACCTTAGGTGTAACGAATAACCAGCACGTCATCTCATACATATAACGTAAACGGAACTAATATCGATTAATGTGGACTGAAGTAATTTTCAATGAAATTAATAAGGCGACGGAGAGGTTTGAATTCATAACAAATCTGCGATGCATTTGCAAGACATAGGTAACATTTTATTACAAACGAAATCATAACGATAACAACATGATTTTCACTTCCACTATAATTAATATGATGTGTTAGGTATGTTATAACATATTTAACACAATAGTTAATTCCTAAACATACAAAAATGAATAATGTGGAGTACTTAAACTCTAGTGCCGCCGACATCGTTTCAGCCGCTCAACACGCCGCAATTGTTTGCTTGGAATGTGTCGATGGTTTTCATTGGCTGTTCAGATTTTCTATTGCTACAAACCTACAGGAAGCCCATGACTGTCATACGTGCTATGACGGTGCTTTACATGATCGCTCGATGACGCCGACCGTGTTAGGAGGCCGTGATAGCTATCACCCGCCGTCATCGCTCTCACAGTTACATAATCGCCCCGCAGGAGTGGATGGATCCCAGGACGGTGACTCAAGAGTGATGGTACTGACCTAATATTTGTGGCCTATATTAACTAGCTGATAGAATCGGATGAAGATGGACAAAAATTTGGTACAGTGCTCGCTACTTTCTCGATCCTTTGCGAAGAAATTGTGGGTGGTTAAGATTTGATTGACGTCGGATGGGCGTGACCAAAGATTTGCTGACGTACTTCCGGTTGCCGTGGTTGAGCACATCTTTAAATTGAGGAGAGGACGTGAGAAGCCTTCAAATTTGATCGAAAGGCCTCCGTGTCACCCAGCGTCTCCTTCGCCTCTGCCTCGAAACAGTGTGCTCGCGCTCGAATCTTTACATTCGGATGGAAGTTTGCCGTGGGCGACTGTGCCAAAATTTCATAATTTATTAGTAAATTCAATATAATTATTTGCATTGAACCAATTTTTAAAGTTTTCGATCTGTGCAAAATGACGACATTGTGCCCGGGTAAAGTTCTTGACTATATCAGCTGGTAATAATAATAGGCATGAGCCACAAACATATAGTACCCAGTGAAAGACTGTGCAGGTATCTTGCTTACTCGTGATGGCCTTTTTGTATGAGGTCCTTATTTCACAGTTTGAATTAGCATCTGCTTTGAGGATGCGAGAATGCAGGCCCGGAATTTGAACCGGGACTATCTTCCAGTATCTCGTTTATGCATTAGCGCATGCATTCTAGCAGTCAACTGCTTTTTACGGTGCAAATATCCATGCACATGCATAAGATTGTGCAGTAAAATGCCTCGTGTTAACCGGCCTTTTGGGTTTTATTCGGTGTTTTATTAAAATAAATAGGCAGGTTAAAATTATTTCGGGAGTGATAGTTTCATTCAGTTGAATTCTCAATTTCAGATGATGAATTGGTAAGAATTTCGTGTGTATTATGGCCATCCCTTATCCTTTGGATTTGGGGATGGACCTTAAACCCTCGTAAGTTCACTGGCTTTGGTATTTTCTGAATCTCTCTGAATTCGTTGATTATGCATTGTCAATCATCAGATAATATTTAATAATGTTGATGATATTCAGATTAAATTATTAGAATATAAACTTTGATAGTGGCTCGATCCTTTCATATTCACGTCAGATCTCCAATGTCGCTTAATTATTCTTATTTTCTTTGAAATACCCTCCTATGCCTTATGGTGCTAATGGATGCTCATAATCACTCATTTATCATGACGCTTAAGCTTGGCTGTAATCTCTGTGTTAGTTTTTATAATTGTTAGCATGCAATGCTGTGAAATCACCATATATATGAGGCAGCAATTATGTTGGCGACGTTGAGCTAATGCCACTTGCTCGCATACGTTCATAAACGAGGGTCGCTACGAAAGTTTTGAGATACACAAAAACTAAGAAACTTGAAGTAATTTTAATAACTATATTTTATAAAAATACTTGCCATGGCATTATATACGTTTTTCATTCTCGTAAACCGCTTCTCAAAACAGTTTTTCCTCTCATTTTCCTCGAGGGCTGAAAGTTCACTTTTCTAGGCATCAACAGCTTCTTCAGGGCTGGAGAACCTTCTTATACGCGTACAATTTTTGAATGTAGGGAACAGAAAATAATCTCATGGGGCCAGGTCAGGACTGTAAGGTGGGTGAGTCATTAGTTTAACCTCTGTGGACTCCAGGAACGGCATTGTAAGGTTGGCCGTGTGCGGAGACGCATTGTCATGTTGCAGGACGATTCCCCGCAGTCCTGTCTTCGGCCTCCAGTGTTGAAGATTTCCGAAAACTTTTGATAGGCATACTGCTGAGTACCACAGAGCAGTAATAGTTCTTTGTTCTTCCAGGGGAAGAGTTGCGACATGACCGCTTTTGGAGAAGAAAGTTGCAACCGTTCTCTTTCCGACGCTTTGAGGCCGCTTCGTTTTTGTTGTTGGACGTTCGTCAGAAAAAATCCATACAGTCGACTGGCACTAATTTTCAGGATTGAAGTGTTAATCCACCTTTCGTCACCAGTATCTGTCAGAAACGCGCTTAGAGTTTTCTCTGTCAATTCTTTTCAACATTTCTTCGCACCAGTCAACACGAATGCGCTTTTATGCCTTTGTCAAAGTGTGAGGCACCCATCGAAATGAAAATTTCCTGACTCGAAGATTTTCATGCAAGATTTTGGAAACTGCCGGCGATGCAATCTATAGTGACGCTTCAATGTCCTTAAATTACGCAAGACTGTTTTCTCGCACCAGTTTTTCCACAGCGGCGATGTTTTCCTCAGTCACTGCAGTCACCGGATGCCCGCTCCTCTCCTCGTATTTCAACGAAGTTCGACCTCTTCTAAATTCTTGAAACCACCGAAAAATTATCACACGGGAAGGAACAAGTTCCCTGAAGGCCCGTTGCAAATCATCAAGGCTTTCAGATTTGTTTTAACAACTTTTAAAGTCATAAAGAATCATTGCGCGAAAACGTTCTCCTACCGGCTCCATTCTAACAACACCTGTATACCGCATAAACGCAAACAAAGGAAGACCTCTAAATAACAGCGATAAGCCGAGCAAGCTGCAACTAGGACACGTTACTCGGGAAGGATGCCGCTGTCGACCCGCTTTCTTCACCCGCAACCAGCAACCCGCAACACAGAGTCTCAAAACTTTCTATTTTGCCAACCACGGTTTCGACACTATAGCATCATTTTCAGTCCTAAAAATTTACTGTCAAGGAACAAGTCTTGAAGATGACGCTATTCATTCGAAATCGTGGTCGCCAACAAATTAACCGGTGAAAATAATATGTGTTCTTTATTTCCAATAAGCTATAGCATGAACTCCCTAAATATATAAAGCTATTTAAATGGTGGTAGTTTCATTTGAATTCTGTTGTATTCGAGTCTCTGTCTTTCATTCGAATAAAAACGCAATAACCAAATAACCATGGACAAACAGAGAGTTTGTATTTTGCATTATAATTCGGCTTCTTGACGCACTCTCATTAGGATAATCCAACAACTTCGTTAACTACGAGTATTCTTTCATGATTCAGAAAATTGTGATCATCATAGATACTATTGGGGTCGAAACATGCAGTATAATTTTACCTCCTTATAATGAACGTAAGAGGTACATATTGGTTCTCAGGTTTCCTCGGAGCTGGAATGTAGATCTCGTATCTGCAAGCGTAGTTTTTTACTCGTAGCACCAAAACTTGCCTTCGAATTCGTGACGTGAAATTTGATCTGCTTGAGTGATAATATTGAAATGTATGAATATTCGGATTAAAGCAAACAAAAAAATGGAGCCACGTTAATGTAATAAAATTAGTCAGCGGCACAGGGCCTTCAGAGAGCGGGGCCTTTGCGCTATCACTGTTCGTACTCCCCCTCGGGCCGGCCCTGTAGATGTGTAACACCCTGGACTAATACCAACCAGATGGACTCAGAACCACCGTGGACTCATAACCAACAAGATGGTTTAACACCATCTTGTTGGTTATGAGATAATTAGATTAAAAGACGTTTTAGCTATCCGCTGCTTTATCCAGTTATTTTGACGCATGTTTGGAAGGCGATGGTTAAATAAAATTGTTACCTCAGTGGGAGGAGTGGGATGAGGAAGGAGTATAGCACCAAAAAAAGGTGGAAAGCACCTTTGCAGAAAACCCAGAGCCCGTTTTACTCGTGGGACGACTTTGCACTATTTTAAACTATATTTTTTCCTCAATCTGGCATGCAATAATGATTGAGTCAGAGCAGGGGCTATTTTTCCATCTTGCGTTCATGCTTTCGCGCATTCGTTATTGCAATTCACCGTTTTACACGATGCAATTTGAAATGCAAGTTCGTACCTTCTTCAAATTGTGCAATTACGTGCCCCGTGTAAAATGAGCTTAATACTTAGACCTAATGAGGAAGTGAAGATTATCTTATCCTTTGTGAGGTTAATCCAGGGTTGGGTCATTACACGTAGAATATTATTTTTCTACATACACGTAGAAAATAGTGTAGATAATGTAGATTATGTAGAATATTGCGTAGATTATGTAGAATATTATGTCGATTATTTATTTGTCTGTAAAATAATGTTTTATGTTTAATAAAACGTAGAAAATTACAATAAAAAAATAAAATTTGACATTGATTTCACGGTTACAAAATTACATTACCTTGAACAAATAATGTTAGTATTCCTAAATCATTGTTTAATTGCAGTTTTCATAACTATTTTTCTCTTATTTTGTTAACTATATTATTTAATTATAGTATTTACATATAATTAGTTGTGACTTGCCCTGATGGAGGAAACCAGAGTAATTACAAAATGTTGACCTCGCATACAACGAAGGTAAATGTTAACCTGTGGCCCTTCAATGCAGCAAAATAATCTGCTTCACACCTTCTCTTCTTTAAATATTTATTGATAATTTTTTTATAATTATTTTATAATTTAGATGAGATTTTAGATCGGTAGGCCTACACCTCAAAAGGTAGGGTGTGTGTCAATCATTTATGTTCATAGAATTAGAAATGAAGACATTTAAGCTTAGTCAAGGAACTTTTTATATGCATGGCCCTAGGGTTTCCAGCTGAATATCTATCTATCCCACATAACTCAATGTAGGCATTTTAAATTAAGTAGGCCTACAGTGTCCTATACGGCATCTCCAAATTTAATACTATAAAACAATACTAAATGCCAACTTGTCAAAGATAAGACTTAACACGACCCAAAATTATAGTTTAATTGTTTTAATCTTACTACTTGAACACTAATCTTGTCTCCACGTGGCTTTATTGTATTCTTATTCTTGACGTTTTCTAATTTTATTTTGTTGTAATAATTCCGTAGAACTCCCAAAAATACATCATAATTGTAGTTTTAGAACAATAGAGATACCTTCCTCTGTGTGAAAGAGAACTGGTCAGCAATAAAGAGAGCAGTTAGCCCTGGAACAACAAGTAAACATACAGCTCTTAATTAACTTAAATAAAACTTTGCATACTCCACTATAGGTTTAATAACACGACCCGGGTTTCGACACTTCGTGTCACCTGAAGATGAAACGAAGTGTCGAAACCCGGGTCGTGTTATTAAACCTATAGTGGAGTATGCAAAGTTTTATTTAAGTTAATATGAATTACTTCCACAAAGTCAAGCTTGGATACATTTCCTTTGTGATACAGCTCTTAAGTTGTTTTTTGATGGCAACTTTCTCTTTGCCTTGATAGAGGTGCAGTAATATATTTCCTATAATGTTTCACGTAATGGCAGTGGATTTAATTTCACTTCAATTAAAATACAAGTTAATATAATCCTTAATCTAGCCTACTTAATATACAACTAGTTGCAGGTACTTGTCATAGAAAATTTAAAAGATTATATGAAGTGGCTACAAATGACTCAGGCCTACACCAATCAATCTAGAATATATTGCTTTGACTCGTGGATAATTTGGCATTTAGACAGTTCAGTCTTGGATAGTTATTGATTTACTGGCAGGCCTAGCAATAGTAGGCTTGTAATAGGCTATTTAAGTTGAAAATGCACTAAATATAGGTTTAATTATTAAAATGTATTAGTATATTGTTAAAATAAAATTTTCCAATAATCGTAATCACTTCTTTAGCAGTATATGTAAAATTAAATTTCTACGTGTAGAATATGTAACTATTAGCAATATTCTACATTACATATTCTACGGTAGAATATACACGTAGATTACGCATTTTCTACACACAATATTCTACTGACCTAACCCTGGGTTAATCCCTTGCCTGCACCAAGATATCCTATTCCTCGTGGAATTCGTATTCGAGTAGATATCATGTTTCTCATGATTTTACTAGCCTTGGTGATCCGCAATTTAGAAGCAACTCCTGCACTTTTTACTCGGTCTGTGGACGTATGGTGTTCCAACATTTCTGTTGCATCTACCAGGTAATTAGACTGGCGTACCGTGATAAGAATGTAGCATCACTTTTATCGCCTTCGCATTTCCTTGTGCTCTGTATCTACTTACGAGCTTCTTCTGTTTTATAGCAGAGTTTTTCATCCAGAAGGCATTCCTAAGGGTGTGAGAACATTTCGTTTTTTTAATGTAAATGGTACTTTTTTCTCGCTTGCTTGCGACTTTTAACTTGTGATATTATTTATTTTCCACATGCATCATTTTCCCCGGAATAAGTTCATGGACCAAATATAGAGGAATTACATAGGAAAAACTACCAGAAAGTTAGGGCCCTAGCTTTGGATAGGGAAGGGTGGAGGACTACAGTCAACGAATCTTAGGATTCAACGACCAATAATGTTGACTTTTTTTAAAATGCTATTAAAAAATGAACGCAAAATTTGTTTTGCTTTCGTTTACTTTTCTTCTTGTATATTATTTCTTAGCATGGTGGGAGAGCATATTAATCGTTTTCCAGAGGTTTGGGACATAGAAAAGTGTGGAAACCGCTGTTTTTCACGTTGCTACGGTCCATCTACGAGCTGTTTCCCGATGTTATCAAACTCGTGAGTGATTCCTGCCCTCGTACTTTGTGCTTTCTATCACTGTACCATCAGCATTGATATGAACTTAATGACAAGATACACTCCAATTATAATTAGTTTCTAGTTATAATACAAAGTTTGAAGTGGCTAATCTTATCTACCTCAATCGACTCTCTTCGCGCATAATTGCTCTTTTCTGCCTAATCATGATTTACCTTTCGAAATTTCTTTATAAAAATATTTCGATTGCCATTTTTTCTGTAAAGATAACGGCAACTTTCTATTTTTCGTTTTATATATTTCGTTAAATATGTTCGTAACCGCTGCTGTAGCCGCCTTGCCATTATTTTAATCAATGCTTCTTCATTTGTTATCGATGTACAAATTTCTGTCTTTCTTTTTTCCTTCTTTCTTCTGTATACTTATCTCGAATTTTCGATTGATGGACTATGTAGCATACTTCCTATATTGACTGGAAGACTATTTTTTCCATACTGGTTGTCGGTGACCTGCCATCGCGTTACTATAATGCGGCTAAAATTATTGATGGATCCAATGCCTCAATTTAATGCCATCAAAGAGTTTACTTATGCCATGGTTTGGGTAAACAAAAGGATTAGGTGAACGGATCTTGTCACTTGTCAAACTTCCTACCTTCAATGCCCATGTAAATTTAGCTTTAACAACAGTAGATATGATCTATCTCTAATTTAAATATGTTTAAATGGAAAAGGCAGTCGCATAAAGCATAGGCCAGTGTCCTCCTTATATTATTTCACACTTTAATTTGGTATTCCTCTCAGTCCTCTACATTTCATTCGTGACGCCTATTCTCTGTATTCTTTTTACCCTCTTATCTGGCATCCTTCCATCTTTCTGGACCTTCAGCCACCCTTAGTCTCTCATTACCTGTTTTAACCTTCTGCATGCCCTTTCCTAATGACGAAGTTTCCTCTCTGAGTGGGTATGCAGAGCACTTACTCGATGTCTTCCTTACCGTCTCTCTCTTTCACTATTCTCCTCCTTACATCTCTAACGCCTGAGAACTATCCTCATTCTTTTTCCTCAGAATCCATGCTTCTGTACCACACAAAAATACATCAATCTAAGTTTCTTTGCCGCTTTTATCTTTCCACTGCTACACCTAGCCACCGTCATTAACTGTCTTCCGTAAATGAATGCCGCCCTCGCTTCCTCCAACTTCTTAATGATTCCGAATTCTTGTAATATTCTTACTACTACCACGATTTTCCTCCATTACACCACCAAGGCAATTAAAAATGTATACCTGATCTAGTTTGTGCCCTTCTAATTTGATGGTAAGCCTAAACTGTATAACAGCTTCATTTTCGAACATTCTGCCGTTGTCTAATGCACGGGAAATCTCGTGCCACCAACTTTTCTACGTACGACCTGATTTTGGGTTTTCAGTATAATGTTTACTGTAGTTTTACAGTTTTTTATAACATGGAATGTTAGATTTCCACAAATGCACGAGTTAAAATTAGCAAATTAGTCTTGTATGCAGCACTGATGTAAATATCAACACCTGAGAGAGCTACGTCTTTATATTACGTTCCATTTAATTTATATGTACAAATATTGATATATACAACATTGACGTCATAAGAAAAATTTTATTCCCGTTCGAGGTATCATTTGGACATGATGAAAGTATAAAGGAAATGAAAGTATAATTTGAATTTTCCATTTAACATTTTGCATATATTTGGGGCAAAGTTTACAAAAATTTCTGTAATTTAGTACAAATTCCCTGCACTTTTGCCGAAGAAAAAAATAAAATAACCGGTACTCGTCACTCGAAGAGTTTAAGCGGTACTCGGTACTCGAAGTGTTAAACGGTACTCGATGTGTTTAAGGTAGTGCGAGCGAGATAGTTCCCTAATCATAATAGAGACCATATCCGACGTATACGTTTTAATTTCTCCAGCTGTAGGACACATGAATAAAATATTGCATTATTAATGGTGCAAAAAAATAGTTTTACATGACAGAAATTGTATGTAACCAATGAAAATATCTAAATAAGTCTTTAACGTGACTAATTTTTTACACGCGGTTCGTTTGTAACGCCATCAAAACGGAAGGTTTATTGTGACCCCGAAGAATTTACTGCGGTGCCTGTATGATTAATTTTAAAAAATAGTTGAGATAACACACAAACTGCACACTGATGATTTTTTGACGAGATCTAAGTGTAAGGAATGCCTCATTTTTAATTTAGGTCCCTCTGGAGTGCATACACGTACCATTTCCCATGTAAAAGGGCTGGTATTTTCTGGCAAATATCTCGGAAAGTAATGTGGTAAGGGGTTGAATATTTGGTGGTACTAGAGGGGTGAGATATTTTTATTTAAAATGAGACCAAATTCATTGCTTTCTATGTAAAATGATATTTCGCTCAAACTACCTTAAGCGGCCTATAGAGATCTGAAAGTCGCAGAAGACACAATCTATTTTATGTGGCTAAAAGTTAGGTTTTGATGCTTGTCTTAGCCAAATTATTGGAAAGCAGTGACTGGAACTGAGGGATAACTGAAAGGACGAGAGAAAAAGAAAATATATATAGAAAATAGCAAGATGAAAGCGGCTGGGTTTGGGGCAGCGTGAAATTAAATAACACGCTCTTCAAAAATGAGCCAAGTTTTTTGGCGGCGGGGAGGGGACGGGGGGCGTTTCTCGGATTTTCCTGCGGGTCGTTAGCGCCGTTAGTGAGGAAAGGGGGAGTCTTTAAGGAGTTTGCGGCGACCTTTTTGGTTATCCGTGGCGGTGAGGTGAAGGCGACCTTCCAGGCTGATTTAACGAAGCGTAAGAACCGCCTGGGAGTGTTTTCGTATTACTTGGACGCGACGCCGTCCCGGGCTCCTGAAAAAAAGGCCCTCCGTCCTGTTCTTCTTAATGTTTTCTGTCCCTCCCCCCCTCTCCCCCCCCCCCCGGGGTTTCGGTCTCGCGTGGAAGATTCTTAAAGTGGCTGATACACCCAACCAATTTTCTTGCCCCCGCAACCGTTGCCGTCTCCGCCCAAATTCGTTTACTAGAAAATCAAATATTCCTTTTTGTTCAACTCGCGGGCCCGGGTTTTCACATAATAATACGTGACTTAAGATACACACTCACGAAAAGCATTCAAGGAGTACGTTCCTAAATGCGCATTAATCGTCGCACGCCTTTTTTAGTTCTAAATGCCATAAAATCGTACATTTCGTCCCCAATCACATAACTTAAAATGAATTGGGCTATAAATTTACAAGTATTAAATACAGATTGATTGATGTGTGATGTTTCGTTAAATTAACCGTTCAAAATAACTGAAGCAAAACATTTGCATTTCTCCGCTATCAAAATATTTAAATTAACTAGATTCTGATGTTAATACACTATCTTAAAGTGTGTATTACGTAGTAATATCGAAACTTGTCAAATTAAAGCTTTTGATTATTTGATTGTGGAAAATCGCTATGTTATGCTTCTGTCATTAGAGTTTAGCTATTTATTGACAAAGCATTTTCATGTCTGCTCTCTAATTGCCCATGCACCGTGGTGCAAGTAGTTCAAGGGCTCACTAAGTTACTAAGCATAGCATTGTACATCGCGTCTTAGTTGCGGTAGCAATAGTTGAAAAAAATGGACTTAAAATTTTCGACGCGAAGTCTTCACGTTTTCGTAAATGTTATCGGTATTAGAACCGACCGGCAGATGAATCTCAAATGCCACATTATTCTTAGCAGTTGTAGATAATTAGTCGACATGTGGTTACACTGTTGTAATCTTCTCTTTTGTTTCATTACGTGTAGAGTTTATCATTCGTAATAATATTAGATATAATGTTTTATCGGTTAATATGCGAGGGTTTATGTTCGCTTTTCTTATTATTTAAATCGAGTTTCGAGCGAACACCTCAAGGGTGATCCGAAGGCCCATTATGAACTCAATAATTATAATTATATATAATATTCATTATTAATCTACATGTACATCTGCATAATACCCTGCGAGCCGCCACATGGCCGTGTGGCAGGGGGTGTTAGGTCACCAGCCATGTAAAGATTTAAGTTTTTGGGAGATAGAATGGTGACATGTATTATAGGAGAGTATTTAGTTGAGCTCAATTTTTATTGTGGTCACTTATTGTGCGCGGAAAGAACGAGTTTATGTTCCTATATGTTCGGCAGTGTATCTATCTTATTTTGTCGCATCTGTCAGACCTAGAGATGTAGTGAGGAGTCAAAATAATATTCTCTGTATCGCTCTGAAAAATATCAGTCCTGAATTTATCAAGCAACCTAAGCCTAGCGTGTAGTCTCCGAGTCTCTAGGGGCTCCCACCCTAATCCCTCTAAAAGTTGTGAGACACATGTACGCTCGTAGCAGTTTTCAACAAAACGCTTTGCGTTTTTTTTGTTAATTCTTTATGACCAGGGTACTAAATGCTCGCGGCGACGTGGCCTAACCAGAGCGAAGTAGCATCTCTCTTTCCCTTTTTCATCCGAGGACCGTACTATTATACGTTCAACTAAACCTAGTTTTTATAATGCTGTGCCACATATATTTTGTATGTGTAATCCCCACGATATATCAGACGTTAGAAGTATTAATGATACATAATTATAATAATATATATTAATTGAAAGTAAATTCATTAAAGATGGTGTTATTATGCCAAAGAAAATATATCCTGTGGTAGAAGTGACGGAATAAATACTCACATAAATGTTCATACAGAAAGGTAGAAAGAAAGTGGATAGGAACACATAAAATCTCACTTCATTCATTCATCTTCACACCACCATTGTCTTCGTAAATTTTATGTGTTCCTATCCACTTACTTTCTACCTTTCAGTATGAACATTTATGTGAGTATTTGCCGCTGAGCGGTCTGAGTGAATGAACGAACGATTGTATGGCCTGAACGGCTCATTTCCTACGTGGGTTAGCGTACCCCGAAACGCCTGTTCTATATCTTTCACCACTGTCTGTGTGCTTGAGTTATTCTTTCATTTCGCCTTCTGTGTGTGTCATTCTCTCTCTGACGGTGGGTGAAAGGTAGAAAGAAAGTGGATAGGAACACATAAAATTTACAAAGACAATGGTGGTGTGAAGATGAAATGATGGCCGATTCCAAGCAGAAAAAATTCGACTGGACCGGGAATCGAACCACGGACCTTTGGATGTAGCGTCCACTGCTCAGACCAACGAGCTACCCTGTCTACTAAGAATCCACTGGAATCGGCGGGGGATTTATAGGAACAGACACTCCCCAAGGCATGACCCACGAGACCGGCCAATAGATGGTGCCAGGGCTGCTTTTCACCCACCGTCAGAGAGAGAATGACACACACAGAAGGCGAAATGAAAGAATAACTCAAGCACACAGACAGTGGTGAAAGATATAGAACAGGCGAACAGGCGCCAGGGCTGCTTTTCACCCTCCGGCAGAGAGAGAATGACATACACAGAAGGCGAAATGAAAAAAATAACTCAACCACACAGTGGGTCGTGCCTTGGGGAGTGTTGGTTCCTATAAACCCCCCCCCCCCGATTCCAGTGGATTCTTAGTAGACTGGGTAGCTTGGTGGTCTTAGCATTGGACGCGATATCCAAAGTATTATGTATATATATATATATATATATATATATATATATATATATATATATATATATATATATATATATATATATATATATATATATATATATATATATATATATATATATATATATATATATATATATATATATTTATATATTGTAAAAAATGTCACAGGCGTGACTGGCAGTAACACATGGAAAACACAAAAAAGAAAAACTCAGATATTTTTATATATTCGGCGGACACAACCGCCTTCGTCAGAAAGAAGTAGGTACTGACGGGTAAAGGATAGAAGGGAGGGAGAGGTGGGGGGAGGAGGTAGGGGAAGGTAAGGAGAGGGGTTAGTGAGAGACATTGATGCCGGGGGGAGGAACGCGTGATAGAGCCAAATTAGTGAGAGCTCTACAGAATTAAGATCAATAGTGGAAGCAGATGGTGGAAGGGAGTACAGAACTAAAACATTGTAGCCGTTGTCGAAGGATTTCTTGTGATGAGAGGCGTGGATCGCCACGGGAAGGGAAGCAGATTGAGATGGGTTTTTACAATTGGCTCGGTGATTATTGATCCGTATATTAAGGGGGGTGGAGCTTTTTCCGACATAGAAGTTTGGGCATAGAGTTGTGATTTTCTCCCGCTGAGGAAGGGACCACTGCTCCTAAAGCGTCCACTGATATACCTATCTATCCATCCCCAACCTCAACGCCTTGTTGCTAGCTTATATTTCTAAATTTATTTCCTTTTTCTTTAATCTTAAAGAAGGAGATAGCTACTCATCTATGGAGTTATGAGAGTATAAAAAGTTTTTTGTATACTTGACATTAATTCCAATGCCAATGTAATATCAGATGATGCTAAATTGGATACTTTCCTAATTTCCTAAAGAATTTCCAGATTACTTTAACATCATCAGCTATTAATAATAAATAGTCAATTGCATCTCATATATTTTTCTTATCGATATATTACAAACATATTCAACTCATTTGTGGAATATTTTTGTTATTCCCCTTTGCCCTCTCCTACGCTAACTCACAATGGCGGAGGTTCTTTTGCATGACCATATGCTTTCAAGTAATTCCTTGTAGATTGTACAAGATGAAAAACCCAGCTGCACATTCTAGATTATGAAAGATTTCGCTTCTTCATATGAAGTGGCTAATACAAGTATTTGAGATCTTTAATTTAGATCTGTAATCTCTTCTAGAGATAAACCAAATAAAAACAAATGTAATGAGATTCTCTAGGACAAAGACAAGGTGATTGAAGTTGGGGGACACAAACGTGAGCAGGTAGAGCATTTTAATTACTTGGGGAGTACGCTAGAAGAAAACGGACATAGTAGCAAAGACTTACGGAAGAGAATAGCGCTAGCTAAGGAGATGTTTAGTAATAGTAGGGAGATGATGACTGGGACCTTAGGCAAGGAAGTGAAGAGGAGGCCGGTGAAGAGCTTCAAATGGAGCGTAGCGTTGTATGGGGCAGAAACGTGAATTTTGAGAAAGGAGGACGAGAATAGGCTGCAGGCATTTGAGATGTGGGTGTGGAGAAGGAGGGAGAAGGCGAGGTGGACGGAAAGGACGACTAAAGGCCCATTCACATTCAAGCGTTTCACGCGGCGCGTGCGCGCAGTTTCGTGCGAAACTGTGCGAAAGGTTCACATGCAAGCGTTGTCGATGTCGTGCTACGCGTCAACTGCACATGGCGACACGTAGCGGCGGATAGCGGAAGATGTGAAAAATAGAAGATCTGTGTGCGTACCGTTGAACTCCATGCACATCATTGCTCGTTGAAACTGATTTTCAACGAAGTGAGACAGCTTGTTTCGATAATAGAATGGATGTTAAACTGCCTCTTGATCCAATTCAGATGTGTTGGCGGTTCAATGCTATATTAGCCCTCTTCTCAAGGAGAAGACGGTTTGCCCGTAGAAGGTGGTGGATCCGTCCAATTTTCCAAGAAAGGAGAAACCAGGGCGATTTCCACCATCTTCTACAAGAAATGAGACTTCCAGACACAGATCTGTTTTTTAATTACTGCAAGATTTCAGTTGAGATGTTTGACAGTTTATTAAGACTTGTTGGTCCTTCTATTATTAAGTCATCATGGGTGAGAGAATTAATATCGCCTGGAGAAAGTTTCAGTGCCACTTTGAGGTAATTATACCTCTTTTTACTATCATCTGCTTGTATTTTTATGGGGGCTTGTGCTTAAAAATAAAATTCTGATTGCAGCAGAAGTATGCCTGAATTTATACAGCCCGAATCTGTACTGAATTTTAGATATTTAGCGGCCGGAGATAGCGTTACAAGTCTATGCTATCAGTATAGAATTAATGAATCAACCATGAGCAAGATCGTAGGTACATGAAACTTCCGAGGCAATATGGATAGCTCTGAAGGGTTGAGTCTTTCCTGTTCCCTCCGTTGGGAACTGGAGGAGGATATCTTCACAATTTTGGGAGAGTTGGAATTTCCCAAATTGCATCGGGGCGATTGACGGCAAACATATTGTTATGCAGGTATGTGTAGTTTTTGATAAAAGAATGAATTGGTGCTGGCTACATGACAAACTAGAACTCTAGAAATCTAGAACTCCGAGTATGGCTACGTATGGCTTACATTGTAGCTATTTCACGGACACAAGTGGAGAACTGCGTATCTCTTTCAAAGTGAAGAAATGTAAATTACAATGCAGACGATTGGCTACAACCGCGTTAATTTCATTTTTCTGACCAAGCGTCGAGATCCATCCCTCCCCTCAGTTTGGAACGTACCTCTCATTGTCCAATCTCGTATCTCGCTGACTGGGAGATGGTATAGAAATTAATTCGAAAATTGAGGTAGAAAATTTTCCCTCAAATATCCTCACTTCAATAAAAATATTTAGCTCTCATTGTAAATGACGATTTAGTAGGGTCAGGAAAAAATTATCGCTATATTTGGGAATTGCAAACCGGCAACCCGGTTACCGGAGGCGAGCGCGCTACCAACCATCTACTTCTCACTCATCTAATTTTCTGATTCGGAAAACATTATATTAAACCTTGTAACCTGAGTATGGCCGCATAATGTATGTCACCGTCTTGAAGAGTTTTTGGCGCACATTGCTCAGTAAACGTTCCTTGAAGGTAAGATTTGCACTAAAGACAATTATAAATAGCTCATTTCCGACCCCACTTAATGCTCTGGGCATGGATATGGCCCGGGAAACGTAAATTATGATGGATATTTGGACGGCGTACCAAAGTCGCCTGGGGTGTTTATGCATTGAAATTAGTCCATTAAGTTCTTAATGTGCCCGCAATACAACTGGCTCGTATCAAGCACTGTAGCGATGATACACAGAAATGTACATATCTTGTGTGCAGGCTAATATATCCAATTAAATCGTCAAAGTAAATACTAACGACTCGATATGTCCGCCATTTGTTTCAGGCGTCTGGCGCGTCGCTCGCGTAGAAAGTTGAGCAAAACTCAACTTCGCTCGCGCGAATCCACGCGTTAGAGGCGAAGCACCTGATCGGCTGCGCGCGAGAGGCTACGCTTAGTTTCGTGTAGAACGCGTGCATTTGAACCCCCCTTTACAATTTTCCGAGAGAAATATAACACTTATATTAGACTTGTAGTAGTATTTAGTCTTGATAAACTATGAGTCACGGTAAAGCCCTCATTAGATGATTTTTATGGAGATATACTTTAAAAAATAAAATATAAAATTTCCAGCTTTACGATGGAAGAGACACCATGCGGCCTTCATCTCGTAAAACATACGAAAAGCGCCATCCGTGTCCATAATTTTTGTGGTTGATGGAAGTCGATTGCTTCTTTAAAATGCCTCCCATCCGTATGCGACAAATTAAAAGGGAATATATTTTTTTAAATCTTATTGCTTATGAATAAAATAATTCTCATATACCATTATGTGGTGAATAACTATTATGCTTCGATTGCTAGGGTCTGATGAAGTGGACGGCATATCACTCACTGTATTTCACCACATACAACGTCTTTATGCACAAAAAGGCATAATATTTCTTGTCTACAGGAGAAAACAGGTAACAGTATTTTAATATATTACACTCCGAACAAAGTACCTATGATCTTCGATTGATAACTGATAAATACGCGCGTTGTAACTAACATAGGTATTTAAGTTGAAAACAAATTACATTTACCCTAATGGTTTATTGTCCCCTTTCTTTGATGAATGCAGTGAAAACCTCTCCAATGTCAACGTTATTAATAATTATGATGTTCGTTCGCTAAAAATAATGCTGCCAATGAAATTATGGCTACATTAGAGTACTTTCCATCGGACCATAATTCTTTCATATAATTTCTTTCATCATTTTTTCATTTCATTTATTTTCCTTCCAGAGTAAGGAAGATAGATTTTGTAGGTTCAATGAAGTAAACAAGGACGGTACATTTACAATGTATGGAATTATTCACACAACTATTAGGTACCATCTTTTATCAGTGTATTCACATTTGAAAAGCCTTTAAATATAGCGAATTCATGAATTTTTCTGCAAAAAATATAAATATCACACAAATATACGTAGTAATGATAAAATAGTAGCAAGCATAACAAGTCTCCTTTTTTGTTGACTTGGTATCTTTCCTCCGGTAAAAGCAGCGGTGAAGGGCACGGGCTGCTCTAGACTGCGGGTGGTGGCACATGTAGGCACCAATGATGCTTCCGAGCGCGGAGCCAATGAGATTTTAGATTCCTTTAGGGATCTAAACTCGGAGGTGGAACGCATTCGGAGGGGCACTGGTGTCGATATGCGGCTATCCATCTGCAGCATTGTTCCACGGACCGACTGCGGTTCTCGAGTTTGGGACAGGATTGCCTGGATCAACAAGAGGCTGTGGGAATTCTGTGTGAGCATTGGGGCAGAATTCGTTGATCTTCGGCCGGTGCTTAGATCGTGCCGGGCTCCCCTCAACTCGTCTGGGGTGCATTACTCCAAAGAGGCGTCTGAACGGGTGGCTCGTAGGATTTATGAGCACTGCAGGTATTTTTTAGACTAGAGGGTAGGTCATCTAGTGGGATTCGTAAAAAATTAATCAAACGTAGCCTCCGAGGAAATCAACTTTGCGAAAACCTCCACATCAAAGTAAACTTAGGCGCGGTTATGCCGGAAAATAGCGGAAATATTTCCAAATCGCGTAATCCGGAGAAAGATATTGTATCAGGTGTAATTAGGACTTCCAGTGTAAATCGTCAACCTAATACACGTAAGCTTGAAAAAGGACCAACCGACTCTCACCTTACGAAATACGACATTAACTTTGTCGTAGTTAATTGCCGTAGCGTAAAAAACAAGCGCGCAGAAATCGAGCATATATTTCAGGACGCAGATGTAGTCTTAGGAACAGAGAGCTGGCTTGTGGAGGATATAAGCGACAGCGAAGTTTTCCCGCCAGGATATAAAATCTACAGACGCGATCGACGCGATAGAACAGGTGGCGGAGTTTTTCTAGCGGTTAAATCACATTTACATAGCACCGCTCACGAAATAACCGACAATGTAATAGAAAGCGTATGGTGTACAATTAAACAACAAAACAATAGGAGAATACATGTTTGCTCTTTTTATAGACCTCCAAACTCCGAAGTAGATACTATTTACCAATTAGAAAATCAAATATCCGCATTTACTTTGAGAGATAGTAAAAGTGTAATAATTATTGGGGGAGATTTTAATCTCCCATGTATAAATTGGGATTCTTACACGGTAAAACCGAATTCGAGGAATAGAAAAATCAGTGAGATCTTACTCAACGTACTCTCAAATCACTCGCTATCCCAAGTAGTCGACAAGCCTACGAGAGGTAATAAAATATTAGACCTTTTAGCAGTAAGCCATCCTAAGTTGATAAAACATATCAATGTTCTCGACGGTATAAGTGATCACAGAGCAATTCTTGCAACCTTAAAGACAGAAGTGGAGTCAGCCGAAAAACCAAAACGCAATATTTATTTATTTGATAAATGTAACTTCATTAAATTTGGCGAGATACTTAATGATTCATACACGGACTACGTAGCTAAAACAGAGGATAAAAGCACCGATGTGTCATGGAAATACTTTTTAGAAATCTTACGCCAAGGAATCAATGAACACATTCCGCAAAAACTGAAAAGTGATAGCAAAGAACCTCGTTGGTACAATAACGATGTTAGGAGAGACCTTAGGAAACAGAGAAAACTGTACAACATGTTCAAAAAAACCATTACGTTTGATGAAAAATCGAAGGAACTAGAAGCAAAAGAGAGTTACCTTGCGCAACGCTCAAAAACCAAGAAAACATTGCGTGCTGCACTGCGAAATTTCAAGAAAAAAATACTTGGAAAATTACTCGAAGAAAATCCAAAATCTTTTTGGTCATATGCGAGAGAACTTCAGGGAAAATCTTCTGCCGTAGATTCGTTATTTGATAAAGATGGTAAACTTGTCACAGAAAATATTGATAAAGCTAATGTGTTAAACTCCCACTTTGAAAGTGTTTACACTACAGACGACACTGCGTGTAATTTAGACATTCCATACATTGAGGAACCGATGAAAGAAATAACAATTCAGCGCGATGGGATAACTAAACAGCTACAATCGATAAAAAGTAATAAATCTCCGGGTCCGGAGGGAATACCCGCGCGCGTCCTCAAGGAGTTAGCACCACAGATCGCACCGTTCTTAGAGATAATATTCAATAAGTCATTATCTGAAGGAAAGATACCAATGGACTGGAAAACTGCAAACGTTACACCGATATTTAAAAAGGGAAACAAACATGACCCAGGAAACTATCGACCAATATCATTAACATCGATTACAGGCAAGATTCTCGAACATATCGTTGTTAGCAATATCATGACTTTTCTGGACAGTCGAAACCTCCTGCATAATTGTCAGCATGGGTTCCGGAAAGGTAGATCATGCGAAACACAGCTCGCGCTCTTTCTTCACGACGTTCTCAAATCTGGTGAATCGAAAAAACAAGTTGACGCACTATTTCTAGACTTTAAGAAAGCCTTCGACACGGTACCTCACAGAAAACTATTATACAAATTACAGTCATGCGGGTTAAACGAACAAGTAGTAAACTGGATACGTGACTTTCTGAGTGATCGTAAGCAAAAAGTAGTTCTTGACGGAATTAGCTCTGATATAGTTAAAGTGACATCAGGTGTCCCGCAAGGAAGCGTTATTGGCCCACTTTTGTTCATTATATATATAAACGACCTTTGCTCCCGAATTAGCAGTAAAATACGTTTATTTGCCGACGACGCTGTCATATACCGCGAAATTAGTGATCAATCTGACTTTGAAATTCTGTCATCGGACTTAAACAACGTTCATGCGTGGAGCAAAGAGTGGGGACTAGAACTTAATCTGAGCAAATGCACGGCGGTGCATTTCTTGCGTAGGTCGTCCAACTATCCCCATGTATATGTTGTGGATGGCGTTAGCATAAATGCGACAGATGAAGTGAAATACCTGGGAGTTACGATAACTTCGAACCTATCGTGGGGGACACATATAAGAAATATTTGTGGCAGAGCCCTGAAGAAGTTAGGATTTGTCAAGCGTGTTGTGGGAAGATTATCGGATGATAAAGTGAAAGAGAGGTGCTATTTCGCACTCGTCCGGCCACACCTTGAATATGCAGCTAGCATATGGGATCCGGCGGAGAAAGACCTAGTCCATGAACTTGATAAAATACAAAGGAAAGCTGCGCGATTCGTGAAAAACTGCTACGGCCGTACAGAAAGCGTTACACAGATTTTGAAAGATTTAGGGTGGGAGCCGCTAGAGACTCGGAGGCTACGCGCTAGGCTTGGATTGCTTGAGCAATTGAGAATGAATATCTTTCAGAGCGACACGGAGAACATCATATTAGAACCACATTATATTTCCAGGTCCGACAGAATCGATAAATTAAGGGAGATATTTTGCCGAACGGATAGGTATGGGAATTCGTTTTTCCCCCGAACAATTAAGGACTTTAATAAATGCTAGGCGGAACTTTGATTTTTTTTGTTGACGGCTGGTGTCCTAACACCCCCCGCCACACGCCTTTTGAGGCGGCTTGCGGGGTAGTATGTAGATGTAGATGTAGATAGCTAGTGAACAAGCGCATGGTGATGACGCGTCAATGACGTCATAGCTTTCGATGCGTACTAGGTTTCAAGGCAAGATGCTAGATTTGCCAAGTTCGAAAACGGCCTTGGTACCTAATAGTTGTGCATTCCATACATTGTAGATGTTCCGTCCTTGTTTACTTCATTGAACCTACAAATTCTGTTTTCCTTGCTCTGGAAGGAAAAAAATTATCCCATTATGGTCCGATGGAAAGTACTCTCAGGTAGCCATAATTTCATTGGCAGAATTAGTTTTAGCTAACGAACATCATAATTGTTAATAACGTTGAGCATTGGAGAGATTTTCACTGCATTCATCAAAGAAGGGGACAATAAACCATTAGAGTAAATATAATGTCTTCAGCTTATTTATGTTAGCTACAACGCGCGTATTTACCAGTCAACAGTCGAAGATCATGGGTAGTTAGTTCGGGGTGTAATGCATATATATTGTTACGTGTTTTTTCATATAGGCAAAAAATATTATGCCTTTTTTTGCATGAAGACGTTGATTGTGGTGAAATACAGTGAGCGATATGTCGTCCACTTTAGCAGCCCCAAGTAATCGAAGCATAATAGTTAATCACCATATTTTGGTATATGAGAATTATTTTTTTCATAAGCAATAAGATTTTAAAAATTATGTTCTCTTTTAACTTGTCGTATAAGGTTGGGAAGCATTTTAAAGAAGTAATCCACTTCAATCACCCACAATAATTATGGACACGGATGGCGCTTTTCGTATGTTGTACGAGATGAAGGCCGCATGGTGTCTCTTCGATCGTAAAAGGGCTTACGAAAGTGTCAAGTAAGGATTTCACTTTGCTTGCCTAGGAATCGAGATATCTTGATATCAAGTTGACTAGACGTTTGCCAAGTTCGAAAACGGCCTTAGTTTCGCGTAGAACGGGTGCATGTGAACCCCCCTTAACGAGGAAGTGCTTGAGATGGTGGGCGAGGAAAGAAAACTTCTGAATGAAATTCGAGATCGACAGAGTAGGTGCCTGGAGGTTGCTGAAGAGTGTGATAGAGGGAAGAATGTTGGGCAGGCGAGGAAGAGGAAGAAAGGGAATAGGTTTCATGGATGGGATGAAGAAGGGGTAGATCGTGTGCTAAAGCGAAACAGTAATATAGATAGATACCCGAGATAGATAGGCCCCGGAACGTGTAGAAAACTTGAAGGAGATTCTCTGACATTTAGCAAAACCTACCTTAACCGGTAGAATACTTCAGAATTATCTCTTCCCGAATATATTACAAGAGTTCAAATCTTGGAAAAAAAGCTCTTGAAGTAAAACTAAATTACCGTAATTGCATTGTTATTCTTTCGAAGAGTCTTAGGTAAAAATATTTTTTTCACGTTCTATAACCTTGAAATTTTGTCTTGAAACCTTGAAAAAGTCTTGCGTTGTATTTTCAATTGTCACCTTGCTATATCGGCTTCGGACGAAAAATCTTTTCTGAACTCTAGCTCGGTCCTTTTTTCGGAAACTCTCGATTTTTTCGTTGTTTTTGGGACAAAAACATTTAAATATCATTCTACCCACCAATTTTCAATCTTCAAGGTAAACTGGACAGGTCGAAGTAACATCCTCTTTCACTTTTTCATCCGAGGACCTTCCTAATATTCGCTTAACAAAACCTAGTTTCTTCAATGCCGTGCCATATATGTTTTGTTTGTGTAATCCCCACGATATATCAGAAGTTAAGGTAATTCCAAAATATTTTACCGTATGTGAAGATTTTATGTTTACTCCTCCCACAGTATAGGTATGTCATTTCTGTGATGACTTTCTCGGGAAGTGAACTGTGGTGCATTTGCTGATATTTAATTCTAACCCCTACTCCTGTCACCACGAATGAACGTTGTTTTGGTCCGATGACAGAGCTTCAAAGTCCGCGGCATCGCTTATTTCACGGTAGATAACTGTTTCGTCTGCAAATAGTCTTAATTTACTGCTAACTGTAGAACTTAGGTCATTAATATAGATAATGAATAAAAGAGGGCCGATCACACTTTCTTGAGGAACACCGGATGTGACTTCGATCATATCAGAGCTAAAACCACCAATAACTACTTTTTGTTTCCGATCACTGAGAAAGTCCCTTATCCAATTCACTATATTTCTATTAACTTCGTAAGATTGCAATTTATATATGAGTTTTTTGTGAGGAACCTTGTCGAATGCCATCTTGAAATCAATCGCTTGATATCGCTTCGACTTGCTTTTTTCATTCACGCCATCTTTCTTGAATATCTGCCTGCTTGATTAATATTCTACCTCTCTGTCCTTAATCTTTAATACCGTTTCCCCTCGCTTACCTCCCGATAGCAATTTTACCCTAGCGTATAATGCACCCACTTCCTCTTCCTCTTGTGTCTCCATTTCCTCGCATTGCATTTTCTACCAATTTTTCTACGCCCGATTGGTTTTTCGCCATAGTTGATTGTGTAACTCCGTATATTTCGCCTTAATTATGTCGGTGTTGACGTTTTTTCAATTCCTTCTCTCCTCTATTTTCCTAATCATTTCTTTCGTAACCCACTGCTTCTTTACACTCCTCATTTCCGCTGCTCCTATTGTTTTTTCTGCCGCTCTTACAATGCGTTTTAGTATTCTCCCTTTTTTCCTCGATTGTACCTATTTCCTTGGCTACGCATATGTTCCCTTCCACTATCTCTTGGTATTTCCCTCCTTTTTCCACTTTCGACGCTTCCAAGTTCCACCTTTTCATCCTCCTACTCTTATTCAGCTTTTTTAATGTAACCTCACAATTCAGTGTAACTAAGTTATGATCCGAGTCTGCATTAACCCCCGGATAGCTCCTCGAGTTCTTTACACTGTTCATAAATCTTTGCCTAACCATGATGTAGTCAATTTGATATCTTTGTGTCTCCCGGCATTTTCCATGTAAACCTCCTCCTACGATGGTACTCCTTACGAATATTTTCACTTACTGTTTCCTGGTTTGTAGTCCTATCTTCTCTGAACACAGCAATTTTCTTTTTCCCATGAACGCCTTCTTAGCTTGGGCTATTCTCTGCATGATGTCAGTTGTACTTCTTCCGTCCCACATGATGTTATTTCCGAGATAGGTGAAGGAATCCTCTTGCTGTAATTTCTCTCCTCTCGCGGTGACTTCTGCATTCAGTTTTTCTCCTCCGCATACTAGGATTTTAGTGTTCGTCTCATTAATTTTCATGTTGTATTCTTGGAGAACTTGGTCCATGACGTTTAGTGACCTTTGGATCTCGCCCTAATAATGAGAGTATTAGGTGGAAATATCACCGGTAATATTAACCTACTAGGTAAGATGTTTGTAAAAGATGGACGGATACATGAGGAGATAAAGAGACGTGCGAATGCTGGAAGGAAAGTGGTAGGTAGCATGTAGAGCATATCAAGGAAAGGGTGCCTGTCCAAGGATGCGAAAATCGCTGTGTACAAAAGAATACTTCTCCCAACTTTGTTTTATATTAGTGAAACATGGGTATGTCAGGATAGACATTAGAGTACACTAAACGCCGTGGGTATGAGTTATCTGAGGAGTGTTTGCGGCAAAAGTAGGAGGGATAGGGTCAGGAATGAGTGAATAATAAATTAATGTGGGTTTGATGCCCCAGTAATGGACATATATGAAAGGAGTGCGCTTCGTTGGTTTGGCCATGTTGAGAGAATGGATGAGAGTCGAAGAATGAAACAGGTATGTAAGAGTGAAATGAATGGTGCGAGAGGTAGAGGATGGCTGAGAAAGTTGTGATTGAATGTGGTAGAGGAAATTCTTAGGGGGAGGAATATTAGGAGTCTTAAAAATAGGAGGGCGTGTATGGAGAAGTCTGTGGGGGTAAATGAAACAAATGAGGTTTGTAAGAATAGATCAGTATAGAGGAAATTATTGAAGCAGAGTTAGGTGTACCAATATGTATTTATGAGTGAAACTCTGTGACTCTGCCTACCCCGGAAGGGAACGGCGTGATTGGTATGTATGTATGTAGGAATCTTCCTAGTGGAGTTGACATTTCAACCGATCCCAGTACGGAATTTTGAATTCGCATTTCTCCCTCGGGATTTATTTGATCTCTTTGTCTGACAAAGTTTTCATTTTGTCCTCCGTTTATTTTATCTTGGATGAATGAGCTGTTCTCTTTATCTGTCCACGTAACACGTCGGCGTCGTTTATACCCTCTTTCATCTTTTTTTTTCTTTTTCATGGCCCGCAGCTGCCTCGAGGCCATCTCTCCCACCTTCTCCTCCCTATACCCCCCCTCTCCCTCCTTCTCCGCCCGACCATCTTCCCCAAAATACACATGCAGCGCGTATAATTATGTCTCCCACATGCTCTCGGACTGTTTCGTCTGCGTGTGTTACACGCATCCATGTGGGCGGATGGGTAAACAGAGAAAAAAAAACATCTCGAAACTGTTTCCTTCCGACTCTCGAGAATTTGAACCCAAGTCCAGGCAAGGCAAGCGTTTTCAATATCATTTCTCTTTCCATTTTCCCCCTAAAATATCCTTATGAGATTATTTATGTGTACCTGTGCTTAATCCGACACTGTCACGCTATGAACCTCCTCTAGAATACATATTTACACTAGTTATACTCAGGTTAACAGATATATAAAAATGAATGTTTGTTTGTTCGTCTTCTACGCATTCCAATACCATTCATCAGATTGCGATGAAAATTTGGTGAGTTGTTGTGCGCGCATCCGCGAAGGTTTCTGAATTATAAAATCCATTGTACAATTGGTGGAGCGCGAGTCGTTTCATCAAATGAGGGTTGTCACGCGAGCTTCTCAGACAGGCAAGGAACGACAAGCAAGCAACGAAGCAGATCATTTACGAGTTGCTCAATTACGTGCATCAGAATCGTATAAGTGAGACATAATATTGCGTGCATCAGAATCATATCAGTGAGACATAATTTGTGTTAAACGGTACGTAATTTATTTGTATGTAGAATAATATTTGGTGCATAGTTCTCTTTGTTTGGTTTTTATTGAATTCTTGCAGTCGATTTTCGTATACGCTTCGCATTTTCCTAAATTTGGATTTTTTAGCTCGAAAACATTTGCTTTACTACAATAATAGAGTATTTTATTTACTTGGAAACCGCATCATAGGCATAGAATGGAAACTCATTCCATCAATTGCGTGCTACGAACTCCTGTGTTGGTACGAGGAATTCATTGGACTCGTTTACAAATTCGTTTAGGGACTGATTTTGAACCCAGAAAAAGTCATTGCAATGCATGCCGGGCACAGCTTGTATAATAATATTTTTCAGTGATTCCGTTAAATATATAAATCTAAAATATGGTGAAAGTTGCAAATATTTTAATAAATTCTTCTCGGGTTCCAAACCGGGTCAATGTATCTATACAGGCTCACGTTTCGGCAAGCGCCTTGCCTACCGTCATCAGGGCTGTGACAGCCCTCTAGAGGATATGACAGCCCTGATGATGGTAGTCGAGACGCTTTCCGAAACGTTGACAAATATGGATACATTGACCCGGTGTGTAACCCGAGAAGAAATTGATCATAGCATTCGCCGGGAAAGAATTAGTTCTTATGCCTCAAATCTCGGTAATATCAGCTCGAGAGCACCTCATCAGGTACAGTTCTACTCAGCGTTAATATTAAAAATCCCTAATAAAGTGCGCAATGATGTTGAGTGGTATCCTGTACTGCGATAAAAAATTTTATCTTTTAAATCGATTTTTTCCATTTTTAAAAATTATCCTTCAGGTTCGGATTATCCTTCCAATTCACGTGAGATGGGAAGTGATGTATCACCCTGACTTCTCTCACTAAATATTATAAAAATATTTACAATTCAGTCAGTATTACCGTGGAATACATTACTAAATATCTTAACTATAGTGGGCCTGATTTGGAGTGTATTTTTTCTCGCTGCGGAAACCTGGACACTTGAAGGAAAGAGCGAGCGTTATATCGTGGAAACTGCAGGAGGAGATTTTAAATCGAAGGATAGATATCATTAGGTAAAAAAGATCGAAAGCTCAGTATTATTATGTCTAGGGAATGGTTTTCCGGGTCTCCTTCCGAGTTTATGCATTTTTGATGGACAATATTTCGCCAGCGTTCCAGCTGGCTTCTTCAGGTCCGCTGAAGTGTCGATGCAGAGTTTGGTCCATCCTTTTATGCTATTCCGTTTTTCGCGCCTTCGGGTGGAGGCGTGTCGTCATTGGTCGGTGCTATTGAAGAGCCGTTTCCAAGCGGTGGCGCGAAAAACGGAATAGCATAAAAGGACGGACCAAACCCTGAATCGACACTTCAGCGGACCTGAAGAAGCCAGCTGGAACGCTGGCGAAATATTGTCCCTCAAAAATGCATAAACGCGGAAGGAGACCCGGAAAACCATTCCCTTCATCAAAAATACTCCGCGGAAGCTTTCACGAAAAATTATAATGTCTAGTTAACGTAAAATGAAACCTCCTGTTTTTGTGCCAAAATTAGTTACTTTTAGAAATTATAATTCATTCAATCAGGAAAAATTCTGTGATGATCTATCTAAACTTAACTGGTGTGCTATAGGTGAACTGGGAACTTTTGACGAAAAAGTCGAGGCGCTTAACTCTTTGCTTCTGAAAAATCTCAATGCTCACGCTCCTATGAGGACTGTGCGTGTAACCCACCCTCCTAAACCATGGTTTACATTAGAAATTAAGGTGAAATTAAAAAAAAGGAATGAGGTATGGGCTTTGTTTAGACGCACCAAGAACCCAGCTGTGCATACGGAATACAAAGAAACCCGAAAGCGAGTCAAAGAAATGATTCGCAGAGCCAAAAGTGAATACCTTAAAAACGCCATTCGAAAGCAGACGGATACTAGAACTATTGGGAAGACTGTTCGCAGTCTTGGTGTAATACCTTCCAAATACAAAAGCACTACTAATATTAACTTAGATACCCTTAATAACTATTTTTCAATGGGCCAAAGTGGCTATAAAAACGACACTAATCCCACCTCATTCTTTGAAAATAATACCCAAACTGACTTCTCGGGAAACCAATTTTATTTCTCACACACATCCGTCTCTTCTGTAGCCAAAGCATGCGCAGAAATCACCACAAATGCGAAAGGCCATGATGAAATAAGCATCGCAGTGATAAAGGAGTCCCTCCCGATTATTCTTTCCGTGCTTTTAAATATTTTAGATTCATCCCTCCAAACAGCACAATACCCCAAAATCTGGAAGCACTGTTTAATACATCCAATCCCGAAATGCAATGAGCCCGCAAATCCATCAGACTATAGACCAATAGGAATCCTGTGCACTTTAGCTAAGATATGCGAACGAGTTGCTTTCGAGCAACTGAATGAGTATTTTATGGAAAACGAAATTCTTAATATCCGTCAATCCTGTTTCCGAACAGGATTCAGCACACTAACTGCGCTGCTAAATATCACTGCTGATATCAGAGGAGCAATGGATAGGCGTTGTACTAGTACTATTTGACTTCTCAAAAGATTTCGATATGGTAGATCATGATATACTACTCCGTAAGCTAAGTAACCAAGTATAATCTTTCGCCTAGTTCCATTAATTGGTTTAGGTCTTACTTAAGCGACCGCACTCAATCTATCATAGGACCTAGAAACAGTCGTTCTAACTGGATATATAACCGCAGAGGGGTTGTTCAAAGCTCAGTTTTAAGCCCCCTGCTGTTCTCTCTATACATTAATGATCTTCCCGAAGTAATAATGCACTCCAAATACCATCTCTACGCGGGTAACTTCCAGATCTACTGTCATTCGTCAATATCAGATATATCATCAGCTATTGCGTTAATCGATAATGATATCAAAAGAATAGCCTCATGGGTGTGGAAAAACTAGTTACGGCTCAACGAGGAAAAAACTAAGTCTATTATAATCGGGCAAAGACATGTAATTTCCCAATTGGACACCTCCTCTCTCACCAAAATTCAATTAGACAGTCATTAAATACCATACGAAGAAACAACAAAAACTCTCGGAATAACATTCGACCAGCAACTTAACTGGAAAATACAAGTTCAAAACACTGAGCAGAAATGTCTGAGTATCCTTCATCAAGTATATAGAACCAAGAGCATCATACCGCCCAAAGTTCGCACCACCTGGTGCAATCATTAATCTTTCCACATTTAGACTACTGCTCCTCTTTATTTACAAATCTCGACGAGGAAAGTAATGACAAATTACAAGTGACAATGAACTCTTCAATGCGCTTCATCTTTGACCTCAAAAAGGGATAGAATTTCAATCACTTAAGCCCGCCTAAACGGGTTAAAATTGTAACAGCGTCGCTTGTATCATGTTATCTTGCTCACCTATAAAATCTTATCCACCGGGAATCCCCCCTACCTGTCGAATAGGTTCACTTGGAGAAAAGACATACGCACATTACACACTAGGAACCACTCCGTCGACCTTCATATCCCACAACATAGCACGCTTCAGGTCAGCAAATCATTCATCGTAACTGCTAGTAGATTTTGGAACTCATTGCCATCTAACGTTAGAAATCTTAAATCTATTCTTAGTTTTAAGGCCAAGGTTTACGATTTGCTATTAAATAATTCCGAACAGCTGCTTAGGTAACAGTGACAATGAGTAAACCTTGACAAATGTTAATGGCGTCAGGTGTAATTTAGTACTCTATTTTTTCTGTCATTTATTCGCAGTGGTATGAAAATGTATTTTAAGTTTTATAATTTCGAATCTGTTAAAGAGTGACACTTTATTATTACCATTCTATTATTTTGAACAATGTCATTTCCATGTCAGTAGGCACTTTTTTGTTATAATTTTTTTCTTTTTTTCCTTTTCGATTTTTTTTGTAAACTTATTTTTAATTCTGCTGTGCAAAAATTGAAAATAGAAATGTAAAATTCTTATACTTTGTAATCTGCTGTTCTTTATTAATGTACAAAATCGTCTCCTGGGCTAGTATAGCCTATGAAAATAAACGGTGTTATTATTATTATTATATGGTTACAGTAGTAACATTCCCGTCCTAGTCCTCGGCAAGCATCGGGTTTCATTGCCGTCATAATGGCCGAGGACTCCAGAGGGGTTTGGCAGTTATCGCAGCCACGTCCGACGCCTATCGCATATATCGCGTAATAGCTACAGCCGGAGAGAAGGTGGCTCAAAGTATCCGACTGGGATATATCTCGGTACGCCCTGCATCTCGTGTCCGCAACCTCCGTCTTGATAATAATGCGGCGGTACACGAGTGTGTTTATGACACCATCCTGGCATGCGAGGACGAAACCCTCGGTCTCTGACTTTAGACCAGCGGAGCGGAGGAAGGCAAACGTCAGCTCCTTCGATAGCCCATGCTTCTCCATGTTTCGATAGAAACATCCATGCATGGGCGTCTCGGTATGTGCCTTGAGCAAGGCGCTCTGCTCGGCCTTTTAAATTTCGAGCTTAAGGACGTCTGCCTTCAACGACATGAGGGACTTGCCGTCGTCGCTACCGTCTGATTTCGGGTCAAAGTCCATTCCGGTTTCGTCCGCTGCCCTTTTGGCCGCCTGGAAGAGAAACACCCCTACTCCAATACTTTCGTGGTCTCTTACGAGACTGAGCAGGGGGTCTCTGCTTTTGAGCACTCGGCATGCTGTTCCAAGCAAAACTCTGTTGCGGAGGCACTTTAGGCTCAACAGACCTCTACCACCTACACTGCGAGGGAGATACAGTCTGGCGACGGAAGATTTCGGATGAAGACTTCTGCCGATGGTCATCATCTTCCTCGTTCCCCTGTCGAGGTTCTGCAACTCGTTGACGTTCCATTTAATGCATCCAAAGGTGAACATCAGAGTGGGAACCGCGAACATGTTCGAGGCAAGAACCTTGTTCTTGCCAGACAGCTCAGAACTCCAGATTGTCCTGAGAGTCTGTCTGTACTTGGCGGTGAGTCTCTCCTTCACTGCTGCAACCTCCTGCATTCGGCTTTGGGGGACGCCGAGATATTCATAGTTGTCATCGCCCTCGAGGTGGCGAATGACACTCCCGTCAACGAGGTGCACGACTTCCTTGTTCTCCGAAATCTTCCTCTCGTCAGGTGGATTGATGCACACTGAGAAAAAACTCTGGTTGTACAGCTATAATTCTAGCTGTATAGCCAGAATATCTAGCAGTATATGGGGCAGCTAGACGTGTAGCTATACAGCGAGAAATTTCTAGCAGAGCCATCTATCCGTCTAAATAGATATTTCTAGGAAGACGGCAATACGGTATAGCTCTCCAGCCATATGGAGTAGCTAACCAATTGCTTCGCATATAACACCAGCTAGGCAGATTAGCCACTAGCTAGATATATTGCCGATAATCTGTTAAATTTCTAGCTGGTCTACGGTATATTACAAATATGTATGTATTTATACATAAAATACTTCTTCAGAAAAAATAACTTTCCTGTGCATCACAAAAATGGAAGTAGTATATGCGATGTCGAATAAATCTGAAAGCATTACACTTGGCTGCATACTGGATAATTTTGAACAAGTTTAATCACATGAAATGAAAAATATCTCAATACTGGAATGAAAAATATTTTACCTAACGCATGCTACTAACTTCTTTAATACGTTTTGCTTAAAAATTTCTTCCGTGGAAGAGTTCTAGTAGGAAATAATAACAAACATTTCGCAGTTGATACTTACCGTCAAACATAGACCCGTACGGCTTGATCCATAGATTTCAGCAAAAAAAGGTGCTAGTAGGTGACTAACTTAGTCAGCTACTAAGAGATCTTACTCGCATACGAAAAAATAGTATTCTTAGAGCCTTTCCACTGAGCTACTAACCTAGTATGCTATTATCGCCACTATCGTATCGGAGTACATAATTGTAGGTAGCGACTGCCCTAGAAACAATGAAGCTGAATGTATAGAAAAATCGGGAATACGTGCTTGTTATAAACTTTATTTTGCCACACGTAGTAATACACCACAAACTTGCACAGATCGTTCATAAAATCAATTGGACACACTGCAGCTTCACCACATCAAAGTTTAATGTACTCCATCCACTCGCACCAAATTAAGGTATCAGTTATATTCAAACAATCACAGTACTTTCTTGAGGTTTTCACCGTTCCGTCAATATAAAAACACTCAAAATGGAAAATGTTTGCCTCTAGTTAATGGATAATATCTGCCATTTACACAGAAAATGTAAAAATACTCACATTTACAAACTAACCATCATTCTGTAAACGAAAAACGAACATGCACACGGTACAGCGAACATTGTCACTATTTAATCTGGATACCTATTTGTCCCTTCATGAATCCTTTCTGAGCATAAAATAAAACGAAACTGATTTAACTTATCCACTTACAAGATAAAGCATAAAATATGATGTGATACACTGTTGAAGCACTGGAAGAAAACATTTTTCTGCGTGAACCATAACTACGTTCTGCAATCATAACAAAAACGAAACGAAAAAGAATTACGGCAGAATGTAAACAGATCAGCGCTTTGATGTAAACATATTCGCAATTACAATCATTACCTGAGCGAAATCATTACAATTCAATACGATAACAATTGTACGTCTTTATATCAATGTAAGACACATTTCTACGACAACAAGCAGTAATATACTCGAGTTTATTACTCTGAAGCACGTCACTTGATGCAGTAGTCACGAAAACCAATATGCACTTGTAAATTGTTTACGAGGCTTCCTCCTCGACACATTCTTTAAAATGGGCTCTTATCTCGTAGAGTAATCATCTAAAAACACAAATAAAGAGCACTAACGTTCAATGATTTAAAAAAATGCAATCGTTACCCTCAAAAACAGTCCATACACACAGCTATTTATGCACTTTATAATGCTGTGAGGCATAGCACTGATAAAACGAGATGAAGAAGAGGTGATAACCACTTTACGACGCTCGAAACCACACTAATCATCTCACTAACTCTTCCTTTTTCGTTGAATAAAACACTCATAAAGCACTACGGAGTACCACAACACACTGACAAAGACTAAGAGCAAATAATTAAAAAGCTCAGTTTGATCCAGCAACAGTACTACACGTCGCATCCGCCAGACTTGAGAAAAGCAATTCCACCGGTATCTTTGGTATTTTCGCCTGAAATCTCTGTTATGGCTTCAAGTTATCACCCGAAGTGAACCACCCGAGGTTGACCTCGTGGTTCATTCTGCACTAGAAAGAAACAATGGCGGAATGAGACAACCATAGGTCCGCTAAGAAGCGACGGAGCCGAGTCACGTGACTCAAGTTGGAAGTGAGTCTGTACAGCTCACCGGATGAGCTTACCAACCAAATGATTTCGCTGTGCATCTAAACACCGTCTGCTGTAAATCTACAGGTACCCAGCTTAATGCGACTGACTGTACAGTATCTTACATAGCTCCACAGCTAGAAAATCTGCTGATTCAGCAAAACTAAAGCACCAATCCGTTTTAGCAGTAGAGCGTATGCACTTTTTTTTCAGTGAACACTTGTCCAATCCGAACTCCATCCCTGTAGCCTCACTGTACTCCAGTACGGTGTCCAGGGCCACGCAAAGGTCTTTTGCGTCGGAAGCGTAGAGCTTCAGGTCATCCATATAAAATAAATGTGTGACCTTATGCTTCCTGTCACCTGGCACACCGCACATGTATCCTTTCCCTTGTCGCAGCCTTAGAACAGCAAGGGGCTCAAGGCCTTGGAAAATGCCACGGTGGTATGATACCAACTCTGTCGAGATGGACCGCTTGCCTGCGGTCAGGACAAAGCGCGTTCTCCAGAGTGGTATCTGGCGTTGGATGCAGGACACTACCTCTGGGTGGACTTTCATCAACTTCAACATGGCTACAATGAGCTCATGTGAAGTGGTGTCAAACGCCTTTCTGTAGTCCACCCAGGCCATTGATAGGTAGCGCTTACGCTGGATGGCATCCTGGTATATGCATCTATCAATGAGCAGGTTGTCCTTACATCCCGCGATTCCACGCTTTGAGCCCCGTGCTTGTACACCTCCTCCCAAACCGGCTGGACCTGGTGGAGGATAAGGTCGCTCAAGATTGAGGTGAACGCCTTGTATAGTTATAGGGCGGTTATAGGGCGGTAGTTCTTAGGATTGGACAAGTCTCCCTTTTGAGGTATTAGAACCTGACAAAGACTCTCAGTCAGCCACGGTGGAATTTTTTTCTCCACCCGAGAGAAAGGACGTGAAGATTCTGGCGAGATGGCGGTGGGTGGAAGTAAACTTCTTCCACCAGAAGTTATTCACGGCATCCATTCCAGGAGACGAGAAATTCTTCTTGCCAGAGAAGGCCTTCTTCATGTCATTCTCTGTGACTGGAAGAGGTCCATCCATTCATGTAGGTGGCAGTCGCAAAACTTTTGAAAGAGGTCTATGGCCGGAGTGTCTCCGTTGAATGGCTTCCACGTTTCATAGATATCCTTCTAGAAACGTTCTACCTCTTGGACGGGTTGCGGAGATTCGACGACAGACTTAGGAGTTCGAAAGAGACGGGAAGGGTGAAGGAGGAAGGTTGAGTTCTCCCTCACGGCCTTACTCCTCTTCAGGAGCTTTTTCTGGGCCGTGGTGAGTGCCCGAACTCTATTAACCGCGTGCTGCTTCACGGTGAGCAGCACGTTCTTGTTCAGTGTGTGATGGTGAAATCTGAGGCTGCGTGCTATGCGCCGGACTTTGGGTGTGAAATCCCGCCCAGATGTGATGTACTCCATCACACACTGAATCCTCGAAGCCTGCCGTCTCGCCAGCGTGATCTTGGCCTCCCATTGTTCCAGCCGTTTTGCCGCTTTGTCCTCCCAAGAGGTGGGCATTTGGGAGTTGGCCATTATTTTGGCAGCAGCGTAGACCACGCAGTTGACCGTCCAGGGGTCCGACGTCTCCGTTAGGATTTCGTCGATAAAGCCATTCAACCTGGTCAGGACGTTAGTCCGCAGAGAGATCTTCCGATGGATATCTCTCTGCCTGGTTTGTCCTATATCATAAGTGATTTCGTTTAACAACCGCGTTCGGAGTTCAGAGTCGGGCTCATCCACTTCCTCCCTACTTGTCGGCGGTACCGACGGTGCAGTGGCTGTCAAAACAGCCTGTGGAGAGACGGCTTGAGTCGGGCAGGGTGGTCTGGCTGGTGGTGTATTCCTCTGAACACGCGGTTGTTGGGGAGTTTCCTTTTTACGCAGGTGGTTGGCATAGTCGCGCAGATTCTGCTGCGACAGGTGGTTATGTTCAGGATGCATCTCAAACCACAAAGAGTGAATCCTTGCCATATACCTCTGCGATCGGGCTCACTGGCAACATAGCATGCGAGGAGGTCGCCCCTTAGGGTTTCCGTCCACTCCATACGAGCTCCCTTCTTCTTGGTGTTATTACTGTTGCCACACCCAACTCCACTAGGGCCTCCATCCGAGAGTGGCCGGTTGTGGGTGGCGCTTCTGGTTATCTTCCTGGGAACCAGATGAAACTGCATGTGGGGTGGTTAACGTCCACCATTGGCCGGCAGCGCCGTTACCAGGTATGCCACAAGAAGGCTGGTGGTCCGCTTTCGTACCCTTATTATTATTAAATCGCAGGATGATGTAACTATTACGTTTATTTAATGTTAACTGATTTTGAAGTTGGGGTTTTATAAATTGTCAGACTGGCGGTTAATTGACGTGAGCATTATTAAAGAAAGAACGTCTTTTTTTTTGTTTTCATTCCGAGACGAGTATTTAAACAGAGGCTATAAAACTAGGCCTGAATGATTATACTTATCGCGAACCACTATCTTATTTTTCGAGGTTTACCAATATACGCCGCTAAACCTTGACACTGAAAGAAGAAGATGGGAGGAGATAGGGGGCCCATTATGGTGAGGATAAAACTTCTGAAATAAATTTCCACGCGCTGTTATTGCATTCCGACTTTGGTTTCGACACTTAATTGGTCAATAACGACACTAAGTTTTGAAACTGGTCGGTGCAAATTAAAAGAGTATGAAATTTTACTACAGGGTTTATATTACCATGGAGATAGAATACTTCCAAAAAATTACGCCCGAAACGCTTTCATAGATTGGTTGTGTTTGAAACGTGGGTGTGAAGGAGAATGTAGAATGTTTGATTGATGGAAAATGAAGTCTAACAAGGAAAGGTTCTGCATGTTGGCTGAGAATAGGACGCTAATGGCGGAAAATCAGGAGGTAGTGGAAGAATAAGTTATGAGGAGCGAGGGGAAGCTGAAGGCAGTAATTGCCGAGAGGGTGTTGGGTAAGTAGGACACGAGAGGAAAGAGAGTTGGCTTTATGGTTGAGATGAAGATGGGTCGGCCGTTTGACGACTTCAAGTGCACTGTAAAAACTATGAAGTTTCAGTTCATACATGAACTGAAACTTCATAGTTTTTTGAAATTCAGCAAGTTCTCAGAATTTAACTTTGCAGACTTTATCAGTAAAAAGACTTGCTGAAATTCGACAAAATGCCGCTCGGAATTAAAGTTAGTCTTAGACATCAAAAAACCTATACATTATTCGTGTCTAAAAATCTGGACGAAATGATATTATGATACCCTTCCACAACGTCCCGCTGGATAGAGTTAACTTAATTTAATAACAATTTTTGTCAGTTTATTCTCTCCTCCATATTTAAAAATCATTAAGTCTTTGGGTAAATGTGTACATGGTCATTCATGGTCATGGTCATGTTCTTTTAACCACTCTTAAACCTAAGTGCAAGGGAATTATTTTTTTGTCTTGATACGTAATAAATCCTACTTAATTAAGCACCCTTTTACTTCAGCTTTTAAAGTTATAATAATGCTAAATGGCATATACATTTTAACTTTTCAATAAATGTTGTAGCCTTATTATAGTGAGAAAAATCCTATCCGACATTTAGGTTAATAATTTTCAGCCGTAAAATTTTTGAAATAATTCGCTGAATTTCAGCAAGTTTTATTTGCTTAAAATTTTAAGCTTTCCATATTTTCGTACAAGTTGGTACAACTTAAGTTAAGGAAACCTTGGTGAATTTCAGCATATTTGGGGGAAATATTTTACAGTGTGACAAGTTGTATGGAGAAGTAAGTCTATTCTCAAAAATAGATCGAAGAACAGAAGGCAATGCTTCGTTTCTCAGTCAGAACCACCCCAATAGTTCGTCATCATAGGTTGTCTTGCGCAGTTTCCTGGAGCCTCCTTTCTCTGTCGTCCACTCTTCTGTCATCAGCTTCGCGTACCCTCCTCTTCCCTGTATGTCACTCAACATCATTTTCTTCCTTCTTCCTCTTATGGGTTTCCCCTCCACACTCCCTTCCAACATATGCCTAGCTTTGGACCCTGATCATAAAGGTTTAACCAAAAAATATTAATCAAATACAATGAAAATCTGCACGCTAAGTTAAAATCTGCTATGAGCAAACATACAGTTTCACAACGAGATTGGTTTCAATCATTCGTTCAAAACTACTACTAACGAACATATAGTGTTTCACAGCTTTTAGATGGATTAAGGTGGGAGCCCTTAGAAACCCAGAGGCTTAGAGCTAGGCTTAGATTGCCTGAGAAATTTAGAACTGTTGTGTTCCAGAGCGACACAGAGAATATTATCATGACGCCTAACTACATCTCTAGGTCTGACAGAAGCGATATAATAAGAAAGATACATTCTCTCCGCGCACAACAAGCGACCACATTAAAAACTGAGCTCCAGTAAGTACACTCCGATAGTATACGTCTCCATTTCACCTCGCAAAACCTTACATATTTACAAGGCTGGTGACCTAGCACCCCCTTTCACACGCCCATGCGGCGGCTCGCATGGTAGTATGCAGATATAGATGCCGTAGCAAGCATTCCCCCGTCAAAACACACCCGATCCAATTCACTTGTATGACATTTCACATTCTTCTTTCCTCTCCCACTCTCTCCAATCAATCATCATTTGAGATTATCTACCGGTTGAGGTAGATTTAGGCGAAACAAAGATTACGTCAACTATTTTTTTTAGAGCCGCAGGCCCCTCAATTCTGTAAAGATTTTCCTTCTCCGGCTCAACTTTCGCCCTTACTCCGCTCATTCCATTTTCATTATTCCAATTATCTCTTTTCTCTTATTACCAAACATCCTCTAATAACACTATTGAATACATCACTGCAAGTAAATGTGAAGTGCAGTGCTTTTGTATTTTCTCGTAATTTATGTCATTTTTAAGGTGGCTGTCGCCGTAATTGTGTCAGTGAGTACTTATTTTAAAAACATTACAAAGTCAAAAAACATTTAGTTGATGCATATGCGTTGGAACTCACTTGATTGGCATTGATGAAAATGACACAAGTATTGTATTGTGAATTATTCCTTAATATAAGCATGTTATGACCTCAGTTTTCGGCGCAGTATTCTAAATTTAGACGAAATTATTGTGCATTGAATTATGTTATGTTGTAATATGTACTTGCTTACTTACTCCTCGGCGCTACAGCCCTTGTTGGGCCTTGGCCTCTCCGACGATGTTAGCCCAGACATCACGATTCCCGGCATGCGTTCTCCATCTTTTAATTCCCATCTTTCTCAGATCAGCCTCTACATCATACAACCATCTTTTCCGGGGTCTCCCTCTCAATCTTCTACCACCAGGATGACCACGAAATATCTTTTTCACCATCCTATCCTCAGGCATTCTCTCGACATGTCCTAACCATCTTAATCTATTGCTCTTAATTTCTGTCTCTATGTTAGGGTGTTTGTGGAGTTCCTCGAGTTCTCTGTTTCTCCGTATTTTCCACTGTCCACCTTCCTTTGTAGCACCATAGATCTTTCTTAGTACTTTCCTTTCCCATCTTTTAAGTAGCTCTTCTTCTGCCGTGGTCATGGTCCACGTTTCTGAACCATACATGACCACAGGTCTAATCACTGTTCGGTAAATCTTTGTTTTCAAGTTCCGACTGAGGTTGCGTGACTTGGGCACTTTCAATAAAGCTCGATAAGCCCTATTCCCTGCTGCAATCCTGGCTTTTATTTCTTCATGTATTTTGTTATCTTTTGTCACCAGCACTCCCAAATACTTGAAGTTGTTACATCTCTCATACTTATTCCCATTTAATATTATATATTTATCTCGAACAGCAGTACTTTTCCTGGAAGAGAACAAGTACTGTGTTTTGGCAGAGTTCACCTTTAGCCAAACTTTTCCTGCCTCCATCTCCAATCTCTCCAGTCCTTCCTCGAGATCTTTTAGTCTTCTTGATATCATATTGACATCATCAGCATAGGCTAGATTTTGCGATATACAGTTGAACAATGTACCCCTTGGATTGCTGACTTCTGTTTTCCTCATCACCCGTTCCAGTACCACATTGAAAAGAATGGTGGATAGCACGTCGCCTTGTCGCAAGCCCTGATTAATTTCAAATTCCCTGGTGAGGTTCCCTTCTATTTTGACCTTACATGCTGTATTCTTTAAGGTCATTTGTACCAGTCTGATTAGTTTAGTTGGAAATTCCATATTCTCCATAGTCTGGAACAGCTTATTTCTCTTTACACTATCGTACGCTTGCCGAAAATCCACAAACAATTGGTGCACATCCACATTATATTCGTAGCACTTTTCCATTATCTGTCTAACCATGAAGATAAGGTCTGTTGTTGATCTACCCTGTCTAAAGCCACATTGGTAGTCCCCAAGAATCTGCTCCACCAATGGGTTAAGTCTCCTAGCCAAGATTTTGGCTAAGACTTTATAGACCACACTTAACAGAGTTATGCCACGGTAGTTTTCACAGTTGGCCTTATCTTTTTTCTTATGAATTGGGCAAATAATAGCCAGACTCCATTCCTTGGGCATCTGCTCTGATTCCCATATATCCACTATCAGCTGGTGAATGGAGAGTGTAAGCTGTTCACCTCCATATTTAATCATCTCTACTGAAATATTATCGCTTCCTGGTGCTTTATTATTTTTTAGGGTTTTTATCGCTTCTTTCACTTCCCCTATCGTTGGAACTGGTACTGGGATTGTATCTGTCCGAGGTTCTTACCATTGGTGACCACACTCCTCTTCGGCTACTTCTGGTACTATGTTCTCTGCAGTGACATTCAAAAGTTCACTAAAATATTCAGCCCATCGTCCTAGGATTTGTTCCTTTCCGCCAATCATATTTCCTTCCTTATCTCTGCAAAATATTGTCCGTGGTTGAAACCCTTTTCCTATATCATGGATTTTAGTATAGAATTTCCGCACTTCCTGGGCGTTGTGTTGCTCCTCCAGCTCCGTAATCCATTTCCCCTCCCAATTTCTCTTTTTCCGTCTACACAACTTGTCCGCTTCCTTTCTCTTCTGCCTGTAAAGCTCAGTACTTGCTCTTGTTCTTCTATCAATCATTTTTCTCCTTGCCTCATTTCTCTCCCCAATTGCTTCTCTACATTCTTGATCAAACCATCCCTGCCTTTTTACCTTATCTTTTACCCCGAGGACTTCATCAGCTGTTTCTTGTAAAGCATTCTTTATTATATTCCATTTTCCTTCCACACTTTCTCTCTCCCAGTTCTGTTGTTTAGTCTCCAAATTCTTTTCCAGGTCGGATTTATATTGTTGGGCAATTTCCTTTCCTTTTAATTTTGAGACATTGTATCTCCTAAGTGCTTTCTCCTTCCCAGTCGATCTGTACATTGCAATACGTTGTCTGTATTTTACTCGAACCATGTAATGGTCTGAGTCACAGTCCGCTCCTCTGCAGCTGTCAATCTGGAGTATATTGGATGCATGTCTCCTATCAATTATCAGATGGTCAATTTGATTGAAAGTAATCCCATCCGGTGAGCACCACGTGGCCTTCCTTATGTGCTTTCGCTGAAGCCATGTACTCTTTACCACCATTAAATTTCCCATGGCAAAATCAATCAATCTTTGCCCGTTATCATTTGACACATCATGGAGACTTTCCTTTCCGATGGTTTCTCTATATGCTTCCTCTTTACCAACCTTTGCATTGAAGTCCCCTAAAACTATTTTTACATCTTGTCTTGAAATTCTATCCATTTCACTTTCCAGTTGCCCATAGAAAAGATCCTTCTCCTCATCCTCCGCATCCTCTGTCGGCGCATATACACATATGAATGTGATGTTGAAGAAACGGGCCTTCATCCTTAGGGTGCATATCCTTTCGTTTATGGGTTTGAAATTGAGAACTGCAGCGTTATATTTCTTATCCACTAAGAAGCCTGTCCCTCCTATTGTACCACTCTCTCCTCCACTATACATGACTGTATATTTGCCACTACTTAGAATTCCATCTCCTTTTCATCTTACTTCTTGGATGGCTGCCACTCCTATTTTATATTTTCCCATCTCTTCTTTGAGGCCTTGTAGAGCGCCTGGTTTATTTAGGGTTCTAACATTCCACGTTGCTATCTGCGTATCAAATTTCAGTTTTCGTTTACCTTTCGTTTTCATGGTTCGATAATCGTTGTTTCCAGTCCGGTTTTCACTGTCTTTGAGTTTCGTAACAATAGATTTTTTACGATATAGGGTCGTTAGCCCTATGCTCAACCCCCAACCTGGAGGACCAGAGTACTTCTCTTTGTCTGGCCTATCCCCCTTGACCTGTCCGGCTTGGGTGGCTCTACCAGGAGCTTACGCTTCCGCCGGCATAGCTCTCAGGTTCACTTAGGCACACAAGCTCCCTCATCACGACAAGATGGAAGTACTATCGAGAGAGATGTTGTAATATGTTGTTTCTGAATATGTTGTGGACGAGGTGTGATACAATTTTTTATCAAAATTTATATCAATAATGGCTAGTTGCAGGAACGATACATATGTATTCCATAAAGTTATGGGACCCATAAGCCATGGCAACCATTCAATAAGTGTTGCAGAAACGTTCTAGAAATTCATTGGTTACATAACTTATTGCATGGGGCCGTTCAAGTATTACGTAAGACATTTTCGGGGGTGGAGGGGTTGGTATTATCTTACTTTGTCTTATGAAGAGGGGGGAAAGGGGTCTGGAACCAATTTAAGAAAGATTATCGTCCGTCATAAAACATTGTATCGTTTCCAAATATCATGTGATTGTTAACAACTTCATCAGCTGTGGTAATATTCCACTGTTAATGTTAATATATGTGGTCTCCAACACTGCATAACTATACGATATCCAGTGCTCAAAGCTGTACGATGGCTTCTATAGAAAGGTGAAACCTTAGAAAGTTTGCATTTAACGAAGAGTATATACAAATATATAACGTCATACCTAAGAATGGGAAGGAGGGGGGAGGTGTGGAAAATCTTACATTGTCTTACATAGGAGGAGGGTGGGGTCAAAAATGTCATAAATCGTCTTACGTAATACTTGAACGACCCCCATGGAGTCATGAGTTCCATAAGTACCCAAGATGGAGGATGCACAATGAACCGCTTGGAGACTTAATTACTTGATAGAGTGAATTCTCGTAACAGTCAGGGAGAAACTGGAATTGGAATCCTCGCTATTTTTCTACCATTACGTTTATCGGCCAGTCTTTCCTGCCCTTTATTTCACCAACTTAAACTAACGTCCGTCGCTGACGTGCATGGAATAAGCACCATCAATTCTTGGAGTATTCAGTTGTGAATCTTATTAGTTTTGAATTTTAGTTATTTAGTTGTGAATCAGACGTACAATGTATCTCTTTTGCATAGTTGTGTTAAACACATGATCACTATGCATTACGCTAATCACAAGGAATCTGAGGCTATGTTGTTCAGAAAATTTTAACTCGCGTTCTTTTTAACTTCCGAAATTTAGGTCGAGAAGTAGCTGGAGCACACTAGCTTATAGTAAATACATGCTTGTAGTTCTAAAAATACGAGATGATGATTAGAAAATTTAAAGTTGCTGTAGAAAATTTAATTCACTAGAAAAAAATATTCCGATAATATGTTACCTTTTGGTGACTGGTCAGGGAAATTGAAATTCCATCATGGACAAGTCAGGAAAAGGTCAGGGAATTTGAAAATTGGATATCAGTAGCCACCCAGTATGTGCAATAGCAATTATTCATACGCTAAGATTTCGTATATTTTCTCCGGCGGTGGAAGATTAGATCAAATATTCGAAGCTATTGACTATTGGTTAGTAAGTTATGTAACTAGTAGATGTGTTCCTGCAACCCGAATATATCTATGAAAAATATTACTTTATTGATCTCATAACTATTGATGCCACAAATAAATGTTCTTGGAACTGGCCATTAGAAATACATTAGTCCGCATTTAGGAGAAAATGTGTGCACATGTTATTGCATTATTACGAAACTTATACAATGAGGGTTAGGCATTAAAATACGTACCTTTGTATTAACTAAGCACCTAATCGGTATCATACCATTTTTTCTTTGTCACCTAAGTATTTAGCTCATCAAACCTCGCGTGAAAAGTTTTACGAAAATCTGTGCACGAACGAAAGACTCTCGAATCACTTTGAGGAGTTTGGTCCGAATGACTCTCTTTGCCCGTCGACGCGGGATGGTGGGTCTTAAATCTTCCTCCTCCTCTGCGATTCTTCTCTTTTCGAAGGTGCACCTCGTTCCCAGGCCACGCGGCACGCGGATTTTAAACACCATTCCCTCCTTCCCGTCTAGAGATGGTCAAACCCGCTCCTTTTTAGGAACTCGTTCACTCTGGACCGGTTCTTTTTGGGACCCGTTCCTTTTCATTAGTTCACCGTTCTTTTTTTATTGGTGGTCATACATTTATATTTTCAACATGATCTTGGTGTTTAAAGAATGTAAAAAAACAAGAAATACTTAGCATACCTTAATGATGGCGTGTAAGAATGTTGGATGAAATAAAAGATGGAAGGTAATATAACCCACTTTTTACATGGTTTAGTAAATGGGTTTTATTTATACTAAGAAAAAGATTGATAATTACACTGCTAGCATCAGCAGATGAATTTTTGGGGTATTATAGAGAACACCCTTTCTTTAGATTCCTGGTGGGATTCGAAAGTCGCGAGAGTCGATGTGACGCCACATATGGTAAGAAATATCGTACTGAGAGGCTGTAGATTGAATAAGTGGGTCGATGTCAACGCAGGGTGTGAGGCACAGGGATATATTATGTCATATACAGTACAGGCTATCAGCCTTATTGAATAGTTCATTTTTTCCATTCAGTCGCCAAAAAAGGTAATGTCTGAATTATTTTCGCGTTACCTTGATACATTTACAATTTAACCAGTGTCTTTCAATTGGCCCTGATAACCTAGACATTCGTTTGGCTTTCCGTAGATTGATTGGACAGCCTTTATCGAGGAATTCTCTTGATTTGTTTTCAATGTCCTATATCTGGTTCAAAGTGGTAGATGCAGGTGGAATAAATACGTTCAGAACACCTTTTAGGACCAATCTCTGGACGAGGCAGGTGATCCTGCCTCGTAGTTAGAAGGTAGATATTAGTAACATTACAAATGTTTTGAGTAAACTACTTGACCAGCCCAATATTCCCAGATTTACTTGACCACTTGAAGACTACTTGACCAGCCCAGAGTCACTACTTGACCAGCCCTTGTGAAGTAGTGAATTTTTACCTCGGAGTCTGCTTTATGCTATTCCGTATTTCCTTCTGATGAAAGTTCAAACACAGTGTGTCTGTCAAAGGTTGAATAGGATAGAATAACCATGGTTCTTAAGCGTTATGCCCACTTTGATTAGACAAAAATGACAAAGAACTTATGGGTTTTACAGAGTTTTAGAGCGTAAAGCAAGTATAAAGTGAGCGAATGTTTATCGCGTATGGCAATAATTTTAGTCATTAACCCCTTAGAGGTAGGCTTTATTGAAAATCAAGAAATTCCTCCTGAATTTCATACGTAAAGGGCCATTCTATCTCCATTATTTCTTTTTTCAACTCCGCATACGTCCTGCCCTTCTTCATTCCGTCTATAAAACCTTTTTCTTCTTAAATTTCGTAAATTATCATTCTTCCCGTAACCCGCTTGCCCATCATCCTTCCTTTAAAATATCTCAATCCTGCTCCGTTTTCGTGTAAAGTTCGAAGTAGTCAGCCATTATTTACATCTCGACAAATATGATTTACTCTATAAAAAGCTATGTAAATATTAGCTGTATAATGTATAGCTAAAAATAGCCCTATCAGAATTTGTAATACTAAGCATAATCCTAAAAGAGAGCCAAAATTTCATCAAATTGAAATGTTTGAAAGAGATGGTAAGTCAACAAGAGTATTATTACCAATTTTAAGTAAGGGATGTGGAATTCGTATTGGTTTATTCATTAGTTGCTACTTAATAAAGGACCTTGATGTGATTTAGTGATCTTAACAACTACCACTAAAGTTAAAAATTAATATAGGACTACTGCGATAGTTATAATATTATTTGGATTAGTTAAATAGTCCTATTGTTATCATTGCTTCATTATTTTTAAGATATTATTTTAATCCGCCCCTCACCACCTCTTCCAGCAGCCTACCCTGCCTCCTCCTGATCTCATTCAGAAGTTTTATTTCCCAAACATCCATACACTTCCACGTGTCTCCCTCTCCGTCCACCTCATCTACTCCATCCTTCTCCACACCAACATCTCAAATGCCTGCAACCTATTCTCGTCCTCCTTTCTCAGGGTCCACGTTTCTGCCCCATATAACGCTACATTAGTCACATATTTTTATAAACAAATTCGAAGGGATTTTCAGATTTTGAGCAATCAGAAGCCTCTTGATCCACCTTCCTGGCCTATGTATTTTGGAACCAAGGAATTCACGACCTTCTACCCTGAAGACGATGGACGACTCGGCTATCGATACGTCGCACAATGGTCTGAAATCGAAAAAAGCCGGACAAAAGTCCAAAATTGCTTATTGTGAGGTACACACTTGAAACTTGGCATACATGCTGAAAATTAATTGCTGATCATGGAAAAATAAGTCATTTTTTGAAGATCTTACCCGTTTTTGAGATACAGAGGCCCAAACATGGCCAAGTTTCCAAAAACACGCCCGATCTCGTTTTTCTACAAAAATATTTGAAGTTAAGCTGCTGGTGGAGTTTTGGAAGGATTTTCATGAAGTAAAAAACATTATATCCCGGTAATATGGTACTTTATCTGTATTATCCATTAGTTTCGAAGATTTTAGTTAATATTAGTGTGGTATTACGTCGCAAAATGGCGGACCCTTTTTCAGGGCATAAAATTTGCCATAAAGTAGACAATATCTGTAGTTTTAGAAAATTACTACCACGAAAACTGTCATCAAAGTATTTACTAAAGATATTTTAAGAATAAGAAAGCAAAAATCTTGGAAAAAAGTTTGTGGCTGCGAAAATGAACGCAATTTTTCGATCGCGCTTCACTCAATTAAATTCAACCGAGTCTCTAGGCTCCGCGACGCGGGGCCTAGAGACTCGGTGACTCCGTTGGATATTTCAAGTTGTTTGGAACTAATTTTTGAAAATTGTCATTTTAAGCATGGTATACAGTCTTTGACCTGAAATACTATATTGAAGATATTACGAGGATATTGGATTGATCGAATTGATCACTGAACACGTGACTATGGTACACATGCTTTGGTTTGGATACTTTACGGAATCATGCCACATATTAGGAACATGTTTTGGGTAGTATTTAAGTTTTCACGCGAAGGGTACCTAACACATTTACCAGGAAAGGCAACAGCTGGGATTCTTTTTCTAATCCTTGCCCTTTTCACCTTCGCCGAGGAGGAACGTGCGAAAAGGGGCGTTTTATGATACCGCGCAGGACGACGCACCATTTTTGAAATGAGCGCCATGTTTGAATGCATGCAACGATTCGAGAACGAATCTATCAGATCATTCAGTTTCGAAGAATCCCGATTCGCAGGCGAACGGAATCGAATGAAGCCTGATTTGAGTCGATTCGAATCGATTTCGAAGCATTCGCACAGTTCTACTCTATTCAAATTTCATGCATTTCTATTTGCTTGTCCTCTTGTACCTCCGCCATTCCTTTTTCTCTCTCTTAAGCCTCCCTATCCTCATTCATACATGAATGCGTATGTGTTTCTCTTAGCCTCACACTGTTTACATTTATTTATACGTCCGTTCGTCGCTTTATCTATAAAAATTATGCTCACCTCCTAATACTTAACAGCATCTGTCTCTAAAAATTATTTTAGTTTATTTCATTGAAATAATTAATTATCAACGATCGTATTATATTATTATTTGTGAATAAACTTTGGTATAAGTTACTTTAAATTGGTTTTATGTGACTGATATGGTTTTTGAACGAGTAAATTGAGTCCAGAATGAGATAGGTTGCTTATGATCGGTCGTTAGCCGCGCGGCTGTGCCTAATTTCATATCCGTCGTGTAGCCGCAGATTGTAAGGATTATATTCGATTTATGCTCGGGAGTTTGGGGACATGATTTTGGCCTACTTTCACTGGTAATGAAGTGCTTAAATGTATACTAATTCACATGACAGTGGCACGACTGCCTCATTACTCAGGGACTCTAATAGCCCTACTAATAAGGGAAGCGTTTTTTACCCCCGATTATCTCCTGTCTCGATACCCATTAATTTTCTAGCTAGTGATCGCGAACGATTCGAAGAGTAAGGTTTACAGCCAGCTTTGCCTAGCCTGTCTCATTCATTAATGTTCGTCCTCCCAGCTCCGAGTATTTTTCACCCAATCTGAGGGGAAAATATAAGATCGCTCTGGGATCCTTGGCGGAATCACGCCCCGTGGTTCTATTTGCATCCTATTTATCAGAGATAAATTTAGTCGCTCGGAAGGAAGTCGATATATTTTTCCGTATTTTCACTGTTATTTAGAGAGCTCTACTGTCATTCCTTGGAACTTTAAACATGAAGCAACTAGGGAATTAAAAACTAAAAATGCCTTATTTTTCTTCGTTCTAGAGTTGTGCTGATCGTTTTCATCTCCTCATTTAACATTTCACGAAATTTTAATGTATCCTGGAAGTGATTTTATTATTTTTGTAATCTACTTACGTATCTTTCACTGACATGTACCCCGAGTTTCATTATCCAACGGCAAGAAATATCTTATGTAAATGGAACCTAAAAATCGACTTGAAACTGTTCATAGGTGATAACGGCTTCGTTGGTCTCGTGACTAGATGGTCATTTTTCTATGGTGAAATTATTTCCTATTCCTTTCTAACGTAACTGCGGCTTAGAAGAGGCAGTATTGGTGAGTTTAATATCTTTTCTTTCGATTTCCTACGCGTATTGGTTTATTATACTCAATGGTAAGTTACCGGGTTGAAATGTAGGGATGACGTCTTTGAATAACTGACTGATGATTCACTTGTATGCTCAACATATGCGTTCCAACAGCGCAGTTTACACGCGATGTGCGCTGACTTTACCTCGTGTTAAGTGACATTTTGCGCTTTAATGGTTCGTGGGATCTGAGAAAGTCTTTATTCTACATTTCCCATTTCGTGGTTATTATTTGGAAGTGAACAGTTTTAGCCTTCTCTCACAGTAATACCTCTATATTGAAGGAAGTAGATATCAAAATTAGAATTTTCCAATTCTCAACGAAAAGTTCTCAAGCTCATAAATGTGAGTTCTTAATATGTTCTAGTCGTCTGATGGAATAGCGGTTGGTACGCTGCGGGCTGTTCATTTGCTTTCTTAAGCATGGTATGAAGTGACTGCGTCGTCAAATGTGGAGAGAGGTTCACAGGATGAAAAAACGAGAAAGTCTCTATTCACTCAATCGCGTTAATTACTTTTATTCCGCAGTTCAGTCTTATTCAGGTGAAATTCGAAAGGCCTTCTTGGAGTAAAAACCTTTCACTGCGGTTGTGAAAATTTTCTGCGGTAACGAATGTGGAGCACTGCAGTTAGAATTGGCTGAAAGATATATTAAATTAAACGGTTTTTCATTTATGCGTACGATATCTTTCGTCAAAATGAATGTTTCGGTATTAAATTGCCCAAAGTTAATCCTTGGCTTATTTCTTGGTTTACAGCTCGTAATGCGTGATTGTACTTGTCACAAAGCTCGCTAATTTCTGACCAACCGAATATTCATTCCTAATCACTTTGGAGATGCTGCCAACTTAATTCGTTCTGACTACTGTGACGTGAGTGGTAGGAATAATAAAAATGCTTCTTTAACTATTCATTCTATTTAACTAAAAATTCATCTATGATGGCCTAAAATTCAGTGATTTTAAAAAAATGATTTTTCTGGTGGCATAAAATTCATTCTCTGTTATGAGTTCAGTATATCTATACTATCATTTGATTACAGTATGGATTCGGTGTTCTGCCTTGGTAGATTGGCTAACCTAAGTCAAACTATTTAAGTGTTGTGTCTCGAGGTGCTTTCGATGTACCTATGGCCAAATAAAACTAAAAAAAACTAATGAATACCCATTCATCAAAAGTGTATGTTAAAAAAATTGTTTCGCGTAAAGGTTGAGAAAGTTGTTTTAATTGCAATATTTCTGATTATGCTGTTGGGTGAAAATAAAAATTGAAATAAAATATGGAGCACTTTTTGAAATCGGATCGATCAATATTTGATTATCCATATGCGTTATGGCGGTACTGTTGAGGGGTGTACGGCAGAGTTCTGATGCATAATGTAGAAATAAAATCGACCCTTCAGCACTGTATTGATTATGTTAATTCTCGACCCCACCGATGGAGCTATTCCGCTTTATTATATCAGAGGCATTTCATTACGGAAAGAAATCACAGCCTGGAAAAACCCTTTTCTTCAAAGGTGATTCATGCTTCAATATATTCTTTACCTCTTGCAGTCCATCGTCATTGGTCGTTCAATCCTAAGATTGGTTCACTGCAGCCCTCCACCCTCCCCTATCTAATGCTAGTTCCCTTACCTCCTGGTAGCTATGTACTTTCCTATTTGTTTAGTCCATGAACTTATTCCTAGGTCTTCCTCTGGGAATTTTTTCCTCTATTTTACCCTCCTCCGTATCCCTGTCAGGGAGGCTGTTCATGAAAGTAGGAGGATCCAACTGGAGCAAGTTGAGCATTTTAATTATTTTGGGAGTACTTAGGCAGTAGATGGACATAGTAGCAACGACATAGGAGGAGAATAGCGTTAGCGAAAGAAGCTTGTGATAAAAGAAGGGATCTGATGACGGAGACCATGGGCAAAGGTAAAAAGAAGAGGCTGGTGAAGTGCTTTATGTGGCGAGTGGCGTTGAAAGGGCATAAACATGATCTCTTAGAAAGGACGGCAAGCTTTCGAGATGTGAGTTCGGAGGAGGATGGATAAGGTAAGGAGGACGGAAAGGAAGGCAAGCGAGGATACGAGCAAGCGACTACACTTAGGATCACTCACGTGACGAATATATAAAAAGTTTGCCAGAGAGAGGCAGTGGTTAAACACAGAAAAACAGAAAAAAATGAACACACAGAGTTTCTTAATATTTCGGTGCCACTAGCACCTTGTTCACAAGAGCAAAGAAGACTCATCATCAAGAAGTGTCTTCTTCGCTCTTGTGAACAAGGTGCTAGTGGCACCGAAATATTAAGAAACTCTGTGTGTTCATTTTTTTCTGTTTTTATGTGTTTAGCGTCTGCCTCTCTTTGGCAAACTATATATATATATATATATACATATATATCCACTTGGCGAAAAACACTTGTAGTGCACAGATATAAAAAAAGGTCACAGGCGTGACTGGCAGTTACATATAGAGCACAAAAAAAGTAAAACTCACAGAAATTTTGATATATTTCGGCGGACACAACCGCCTTCATCAGAATGTTAGAAGGTAGTGACGGGTAAAGGATAGAAGGGAGGGAGAGGTGGGGGAAGGGGAAGGGAAGGAGAGGGGGATTAGTGAGAGAAATTGATGCCGGGGGGAGGAACGCGTGATAGAGCCAAATTAGGGAGAGCTCTACAGAGTTAAGTTCAATAGTGGAAGTAGATGGTGGAAGGGAGTACAAAACTGAAACATTGTAGCAGTTGTCAAAGGATTTCATGTGTTGAGAGGCGTGGATCGCCACGGGAAGGGAAGCAGATTGAGTTGGGTTCTTGCAATTGGCTCGGTGATTATTGATCCGTATATTGAGGGGGGTGGAACTTTTTCCTACGTAAAAGGAAGGGCCTACATTGTAGCTGGTAAACAACATTACTGGTGACGCAAGAGGAGGGAAGAGGGTTGGGGAAGGAGGCGATGGAGGGGTTGGGAGGAGGGGAGGAACTGAAGATGGGACATAATTTGCACCGGGGACGATTACAAGGGGAGGAGGTGGGTTTTGATGCAGCAGGGATTTTGGAAAGAGGCGTCGTGGATTTTAATAAATCGGACAAGTTAGGAGGACGCTTGTATGTGATTGAGGGTGGCTGGGAGAAAATTTTTGAAGTGGAGGAGTGGTTTTTCAGAATGGGAAAGAGATCTTTAAGGATAAAATTGATAGACTGAACACCCGGGAAATACGTAGTGCAAATAGAAAGGATGCGAGAGTCTTTCGTGGGATGAGATTTGGAGGAGGGGCAATTTTTCCTGATTTTTTTAGCGAGAAGGGATTCTGGGTAGCCACGCATGAGGAGCGAGTGGTGAAGGTTGGTAAGGAATGTATTGAGGGACTCAGGATTATTACAAATACGATGGCCTCGGATGGATAGTGAGAAGGGAAGAGAGCGTTTGGTATGGGAGGGGTGGCAGCTACTATAGTGAAGATATTGTTGTTTATTCGTGGGTTTGATGTGAACGGAGGTCTGAAAATTCAGGTCTGATAATTTGATGTCAACATCAAGGTGATAAACATCAAGGAAGGTGATATTGGAATTAGAGATAGTTGATGTGAAAGAGACGGAGTGAGAATTGTTGAGATCAGAAAGGAAAGTATTTAGAGAATCGGTGCCATTAGGCCAAAGAAGAAAAATGTCGTCAATGTTGCGGAGCCACAACAGGGGTTTTAAAGGATATCCAGAGAGAAAGGATTGCTCAAGCCGCCCAAGATAGAGGTTAGCATAAGAGGGGATGAACCTACTACCCATGGCACAGCCCTTGGTTTGAAGGTAGAATTTTTTATTGAAGGCGAAGGAATTATGAGTGACGATGATCTCCGTCAATTTAGAGAGGAATTCCGTACTCGGAACCTGAGGATGTGGGCGTTCGGAGGAAAAATCGCAGGGAAGACCAACCTTCAGGGTGAGGAATACTAGTATAAAGTGAGGTGACATCTATTGTGGCCATTAAGATTTGGTTATCAGCAGGGAGGGAGGGTTTCACATAAGACGGTAATGCGCACACCAGCGGTTGGAGGTAATAGTCGACGAATGCCGAAATTCTTTCCGTGGGGGAATTGCGGGAGGAAACAATAGGTCGACCAGGATTGTTAGGTTTGTGGATTTTAGGGAGAATATAAAAATGAGGAGTTTTCGGATAAGCGGGGGAGAGCAAGGATATGTCCGCAGAAGATAGACCCTCCGAAGGCCCATTTTCTTTATATATATATAGTCTTCGCTCTTGCGACCAAGGTGCTAGTGGCACCGAAATATCAAGAAACTTTGTAAGTGTGTTCATCATTTTTTTGTTTTCTGTGTTTGTCGTCTGCCTTCCTCTAGCAAACTTTTATTTATATATATATATATATATATATATATATAGTTTTTACATCGGTTTGACTACCACTCCTCTTAACATCCGCATAAATGGCCACCGCTCTAGGTGCAATGAACCACCTTCTATTTCTGTTTCCCTCCCTGTCGCCACCGACGTTTCTTCCCACAACTCCACCTTTAATAATATTTTTAAGGTTAGTATTCTCGCCTCCCTTCCCCCTTCCTCCGCCCCACTCCAAATCAAAGATCTTGAGTCCTCTTGCATTTACTTTTTCCAGGCTTTCTCTCCGCCAGGACTCAATAAATCCCACTAACTTCTTCTATCACCTCTGCCCATACTACCTCTTCTTTTCGAAATTCTTCCACTTCCCGCTCCCGCCCCCTCCTCTCCTCTCCCTCCCCCTCCTCCCCTTCCCCTTCCCCTCCCCCTCCTCCCCTCCCCCTGTCCCTCCCCCCCTTCCTTCCACCTCAGTCCTCCCTTCCTTCTCTGTCTTCTTCGCTCTTGTGAACAAGGTGCTGGTGGCACCGAAATATTAAGAAACTCAGTAAGTGTGTTCATTTTCTCCTGTTTTTCTGTGTTTAGCGTCTGCCTCTCTCTGGCAAACTGTATGTATATATGTATATATATATATATATATATATATATATATATATATATATATATATATATATATATATATATATATATATATATAAAAAATCGTTCGTTCATTCACTCAGACCGCTCAGCGGCAAATACTCACATAAATGTTCATCCAGAAAGGTAGAAAGAAAGTGGATCGGAACACATAAAATTTACAAAGACAATGGTGGTGTGAAGATGAAATGTTGGCCGATTCCAAGCAGAAAAAATTCGACTGGACCGGGAATCGAACCACGGACCTTTGGATGTCGCGTCCACTGCTCAGACCACCGAGCTACCCAGTCTACTAAGAATCCACTGGAATCGGCGGGGGGTTTATAGGAACAGACAATCCCCAAGGCATGACCCACGAGACCGGCCAATAGATGGCGCCAGGGCTGCATTTCACCCACCGTCAGAGAGAGAATGATGTGTTCCCATCCACTTTCTTTCTACCTTTCTGTATGAACATTTATATATTTGCCGCTGAGCGGTCTGAGTGAATGAACGAACGATTATATGCTCTACCTTCCAACATTCTGATGAAGGCGGTTGTGTCCGCCGAAATAGAGTTTTACTTTTTTTGTGCTCTATATGTAACTGCCAGTCACGCCTGTGACCTTTATATATATATATATATATATATATATATATATATATATATATATATATATATATATATATATATATATATATATATGTACACACGATGTGGATAGGATGGAGGAGATAGACACACAAAAAAAGAGACGATCACACTTACATCGCTAGCTTTCGGAACTAGTCCGTCTTCAAGGCGTATCACGGAACAAATGTCGTGTACGCTGGTGAGGATAGGGACAGGAGGGGCGGTAGGTTAGGGGAGGGGGTAGGGGAAGGGGTTTTTCCCAGCGGTTGACGAACGGTTCTTGAAAAGGGGAAATTTTTACCAGCTCGTGTCTTGGCCGGAGAGAGCGAGAGGGGTCGAAGTGAGGGTGGGGGGGGGGAGGGGGAGAGAAGCGGGTAAATGGAGAAGAACGGGAAGCGTTCCATTAATGTATTTTATTTAATCCGGGCGCGGCGTACGATTTTAGCAACCAGATTATGGCTTGCTCCTTCTGGCGCACTTCAATTAACGGGGCGTCCGGGGGAAGGGAGAGCAATATTGCCACCTCAAAGCACTTGTCAAAGGACAAGCCATGTTTCCGCACATGAGTAGGGACGGGGAAAGTGGAAGATGGGTCTTTACAGGTGCACCGATGGTTATTCATTCTAATATTAAGGGGTGTAATACATTCGCCCACATAAAAACCGGGACATAGTTTACATTGTAACACACAAACTAAGTTGTGGGAGTCGCAAGAGCCGGAGGCTTTGATGTCGAACGGCGTCTCTGTGTTGGGACTCTGAAACGAGGATAGGGGGCGAAACATGTTGCACGTTTTGCACCGTGGTTTGTTGCATCCCTGTGTGGTGGGACGGGGAGTGTCATTCGATGTACCCTCTAGCGAAGAATTGGAGCGAAGAAGATTGGCTAAGTTAGGTGGACGTCTGAAACATACTGTGGGGCATTTGGGTAGGAGATTGGCTGTCGATCTGTTAGTATCTAAAATTGGGAATAAGTCTTTGAGGATGGTCTTGAGTTTTTGGACGCCAGGAAAGTATGTGATGTGAAGATTTAGGGCGTCCAGGGGGGTGTCTTTTTTACGTGGGGTGAAATTAGCAGAGGAGGGTAAAATACGTTTTTTTAGAAGTGGCTCAGGATAATTTCTATTGGATAAAGAGTTGTGAAGCTTGTCAAGGTATTCATGAAGTTTTTCTTTGGAGTTGCAAATCCGGTGGCCACGGATCGACAGCGAATAAGGAATTGAGAGCTTAGTGTGTTTGGGATGGCAGCTGTTGTAATGCAAATACAGTTGTTTGTTGGAGGGCTTGATATGGACCGAAGTCTCAAAGGTGTTATTATTTGTGATGGAAATGTCGACGTCGAGAAAGGTGATTTGAGAAGGAGAAGAGGCCGATGTGAAGCGAATGGATGAGAATTGATTTAGATTGAAATTGAAGTGTGATCGTCTCTTTTTTTGTGTGTCTATCTCCTCCATCCTATCCACATCGTGTGTTCATCGCCGCATGGCTGACTCCAATCCATCAACGTATTTATATATATATATATATATATATATATATATATATATATATATATATATATATATATATATAAAGAAAAAGGGGCTTCGGAGGGTCTATCTTCTGCGGACATATCCTTGCTCTCCCCCGCCCACCGTCAGAGAGAGAATGACACACACAGTAGGCGAAATGAAAGAATACCTCAAACACACAGACAGTGGAGAAAGATATTGAACAGGCGTTTCGGGGTACGTTAACCCAAGTAGGAAATGAGCCGTTCAGGCAATACAATCGTTCGTTCATTCACTCAGACCGCTCAGCGGCAAATACTCACATAAATGTTCATACAGAAAGGTAGAAAGAATTTCATCTTCACACCACCATTGTCTTTGTAAATTTTATGTGTTCCTATCCACTTTCTATCTACCTTTCTGTATGAACATTTATATATATATATATATATATATATATATATATATATATATATATATATATATATATATATATATATATATATATATATATATATATATATATATATATATATATATATATATATATATATATATATATATATATAAATGCACTTAGGATCACTTAAGTGACGAATATATAAAAGTTTGCCAGAGGAAGGCAGACGACAAACACAGAAAACAAAAAAATGATGAACACACTTACAAAGTTTCTTGATATTTCGGTGCCACTATCACCTTGTTCGCAAGAACGTAGAAGACTGAGAAGGAAGGGAAGACTGAGGTGGAAGGAAGGAAGGGAGGGGAGGGACAGGTGAGGGGGAGGAGGGGGAGGGAGAGGAAAGGTGGGGGCGGGAAGCGGGAAGAGGAAGAATATGAAAGGAAGAAGTAGTAAGAGCAGCTCTTACTACTTCTTCCTTTCAAATGTCATCCTCTTACCGCTTCCCGCCCCCACCTTTCCTCTCCCTCACCCTCCCCTGTCCCTCCCCTCCCTTCCTTCCTTCCACCTCAGTCCTCCCTTCATTCTCAGTCTTCTACGTTCTTGCGAACGAGGTGCTAGTGGCACCGAAATATCAAGAAAATCTGTTCATTTTTTTTTGTTACTGTGTTTACCGATTGCCTTCCTGTGGCCAACCGTTTATATATGTATATATATATAATTCTTTTAATTCCGATTTAATACTTCAACAGAAGGGTTTTGGTTAAGGTGGTAAGAGATATTTGTTATGCAAAGATCTGCGTGAAATTAATTTGCGTACTTGTTCTCATCAGTGATATGCACGGTTAATAGTGAAAAATATGCATATACCGATTTTGTTTTTTCCGTAATTCAATGCTATTTTAACACGCACGCCATCATACATACATTTTGTTATGATTCTAAAGATTATGTACCGATTTTCATCCTGACACGAAATAATTCATCGTTAATTGTTACTTCTAAGAATTATTAAAGTGTCACGCTGAGTTCAAAATAGAAAATAAATATTTCAATAAAATTACTTTTAAATTTGGAATACTACACAGGGAACTGAATTATACTCTTCATTTCAATTTAATCATTGTTAAATTTTGAAATATAATTCTCTTGTCATTTGAGCACTGGCCGTGTAGTAAGTTCCAACGCATTAACTGATGATCTTCAATGAAATATGTTCCAAGAATATATTCGACTTAAATAACTATCAAAATGTGCACTCATGACCCATGATTACCTCTCCAGCCATTTCAATTGGATTTAGTCAAGAAGAGAATATGGTTAGAGAGAGGAAGAAAGAAGCAAAGACGCGAAGTGATGTAAAAGTCAACTGTAGTTATTGGAAAAGTGTGAAATCTTTGCTGCTGACAGTTATTATTACAAACAGTCACGCTTAGATTGACAAGCGTCGCTATGCATCAATTCATAATTCCGGTGTCCCTCGTTTTATAATGTGTTGCCTTTTTAATTTGCTGAGAAATTTGCTATGATAAGGCCTTATTGAAATAGAATTTTTAATTCTCATGATAACCCAGTTCACTGGAAAGCCTTTTTGTGATTTTTGATGAACGTTGAAGTCACCTGCCATGAATAATAACTGCTCTAAGTATTTTTTTAAACATGTAGTTCTTTAACAGGGAAACTCTGAGGAACTTACGTAACCTATTCACATCACTTTTTGCTTAAGCCCATCGGTGGTTTACTCACCATCAAGACAGAAGTTTAAATTTTATTTATCTGTTTGATGACAACTTGTCTCCTGAAAACAGAACTTTTACAGATTTTTGCTATTCCCACTCAAATGATAATAAGATTCCATGCTCTGATCAAATCAGGTTATTATTTCACAATGTCTCTGTGTCTTAATGTGTCTTTAAATGCAGTGTATCTTCCTCTTGAAGAAACTTGTATGTTTTCTTCTCGTGAAAATGTATATCTTGTTCTTGAGGAAACCTACTTTTAGTTCCATTTAAATATAACTGCTCTTCGATGATAAATAATTGGTTATGACTGCGCTGTCGATTTTCTGTGCATGCAATCGGTAACATTATCTTTAAGTGCATTAACTAGTACCTCTATTGATTCGACATGGAGAGATGATGTTCTTGGTGGGATGAACACCTATTTCTCGTCGATTGATTACTAAGAGATTAGTTGGGCAATTTAAGGGTTGAAGAATGATTCAGTTGCCATGCCAATTCTAGGAATTTGTCGAGTGTATGACGTCATGAAAACGATAAGGGTACTTGGATCATACCTTAGCGTAACTTCAGCTCTCTGAATTCTTTAAAAAAATATTTTTAAAAGGCTGCATTTTCAAACAAGATAGTGACAGTGGAAGCATTCAAAATTTTATCGCGTGAAACTTCTAGATCTGGAAACGTTCCAGGCTGAATGTTTTCATAGTTTGTTATGGAGCTTAGAGAATTATTTTCGCCTGTTTTGAAATTCGTTATTTCTACCACACTTTTTTCATTAAAAACTTTTCGCTGGGATTAGGCTAGGCATGAGTTAGAATTGAAGGATGTTCATGCTACTATCCTCTCATACATTATTTCTCATGCGATCAACTTCTTCGTGAAATTATGAACTCACTTTAAGTGACAGATTTTAAGCTATCCGGGACTAGCCACGGAGTTCCACTGTTACGGAGTCACCCGCAATACACATTTGTGCGAAATTCCACAGAGAAAAAATCATCCACATTGACCGGGATTCGAACATAGATTCCTCGATTTCCAGTTTTGCTACCGAGGCGTCCTTAAGGAGCTTTAACTGGCTAAAGCACTCGGCCGGAAATCGAGGGATCCGAGTTCGAATCCCGGTCAAGGTGGATGATTTTTTTCTCTGTGGACTTTCACTTTGAGTGCTTTGAAAATCATTTTAGGCATGATTATACATTCTCGTAGATCAGTAAGCTAAATTTTAAGTGACTTTGCTAATATAACTCAAAAATATGTTTTAGCCTATGGAAAAAAGAACTAAGAATCATTCAATCTAGCTCGTGAATTCACTATTAACTTTCACTTGTGCATCAACGATTTTGGAACTAATCATTTTGGTAAACAAATTTATGCATAAATACGAATTTGAGTGGTATCTTGATGAATTGCGCTTAAAATATAATGGCTCGATAGTTTATCTTCTGCTCATTGGTTATTCTGTTTCTATGTTTTGTTTATTCCTATTTTTGTCTCTTATAAATATACTCATTGCTTTGTTTCCTTTTTCAGGTAATTCTTGTGATATTTTTACAACTTGGAATACAATAGCTTGTTTTTTTGGTGCCCAGCTGATATTGAGGTATTTTTAGATATTCCTCATGTTATCTATTTTGGATTTTTCCGTGGAGTACGCTATACAAACTTTCCTTGTGCGCGTGTACATCATTTTTTGCACGTATTGTATATCATTCGTTGGGATTTAATGCAGATGAAAGTTCAGAAACTTAGTGGTGTGTATAGTTCAAATTTACCACCAGTTTTAATTTTAGGTTAGCAAGTTATGGACTCAGCAGTTATTTGATTAGGGAATCAGAGAAAGATTCTTTATTCTCCGAGAGAATATAACTCGCAATTTGTTAGAACGACCAAATTACGAAGAGGCTAATCCAGACATATTTGGTTGAAATCATTTCTCATTTTCGGGATTTTAAGCGAGCTTGCTCTTCATCAGCCGTGGAGAGTATGACCCCAGCTGTTAATGACTCATTCAACTTAATTTACATGCTGATGATGATAACTTGTGACACTCTTATTCCACATATTTCTATTGAAACGACCCGAACTCAGAGACTTGCTATCCTTTTTCCTGTATCTGTTTCTACCTTGTCTGATTTTCCTTGGTCGTACCTTCATCTTACGACATCCAATCATCTGCCTGATATGCTATTCGTCTCTCATCCAATCTCTTGGTATCAACCAAATGGTGCTCTCCATCTTTTCATGTCCAAATATCCAATCGACACCATGCATGCCCATATCTCCATTTTTTACCACACCCTATATCTCCTACTTTTACGGTATCATCTTCTGGATCCGATAAGTTCAAGAAGAACCTAGTAACTCCAGGTTTATGCTTGTTCTGGGCAAGGTCAAGTCTCACTGGCTTCTATTGAAAATGTGCGGTAATTTTTTAAAGTCGCATGATTGCTTCAGCTGGACTTGTTAAGTTTGTGGTGCGCGGTTACAGAGTAGATAAAATTTAATTGATGATGGCGGTAGTGTCCGCGTCTCGTGCATTCCAATGGCAGCCTCATTGCGTTCACGCCTGCAGTGAGGGATAAATACGTTTTAATTCTTCCATTGTTATTCATTCTTCATTATACTTAATTCGGTTTAATAATTATGTTTAAGGTGAAAGAAGTTTTTAAATCATACCATAGGTCTTTCTTCAAGATATATTTCGTACAAAATAAAATCTGTAAAATGCCTTAACGACTTACTTCACTCTCATTTGAATTAACTGCTTGACTTTGATCACCAGAGAGTGATTTCCCGCTAAACACGGGAAGGTGTGCTTTCTGCTCCGATGCGCTTCATTAGTCAAGTGGCAAGGGAAATTAGAAAGCCGTGGAATGAGATTATTGCCCTCGGTAACTAAGGAAGTCGGTTTAAAATTAATTTTATTTTTCAATGAAAGCAACTTTTCTTAATATTTGATTTGAGTTTATAAGCATTAAAAAATGTTTTAATCATTTAGTAAGGATTTCAACATTAAGGTGATGGCACCCTAATATGACTTCTAAATCATTATATTAATATTTTGAGTACTTAGATAAAACGTGTTCTTGATATGTTATGAGCAACGGAATTAAGCCATTCTAATCTATTATTTTGCTGATGATACTTGGAATCAGGGATGTTAAACGAAACTAAAGTCATGGTTCCAGAACGGTTCAGAGTGGGTTCAGATATAGTTTCGGTTCGCGGAACCGAACCGAAAGTGGGAACGAAAATCTCGGAACGAAAGTGGAACGAAAATATTTTGAACAAAAACCCATAGGAACGAAAGAGGAACCGTTCCGATTTCGTTTCGGGCTAGGAAAAGTTTCGTTCCCACCTCCACCCTTATGGTTCCGGCTTACGTTCCGAGGAATTTTAAAAGTGTACATTGAATTTTCAAAATGGCCTGCCGTGGAGTCATGTATTCCACTTTCGGCATAGTTTGGGGTGCCAGTCAAGGTGTTTCATCATGTTTAGTAGCAAAGGAAGAAAATGGAAAGAAACCAGCATTTTATATGCAATTAATGGAAACAAATTTCAGCCCAAGGAGGAAATGTGGGTTATATTGCATTATGTACAGAACAGTACAATCTCTCAAACGGTATGGAGGGAATGTACGACGATTCGCTCGGGATTGATCTCAAGGAATCGTCAACGAATATCCCTTCACGTACTCGCACAGCAACAGCGTAAACGATGGGAATCATTATGGTATGCCAGCAGATAAATCTTGAAATCAGCGGAAAAATTAAACTCTAGGGTATCTGAACAGCTAATATGCTGTGTTCCAACCGGTGTCCGGTGGAAATGCGGAGCATACCATAAGCCACTGCGCCGCCACTCCCTCTCCCCCCAACTCCCCGTCCCTCGCTGTCGAGATCGAGCTCTAACGCGGCGCGCACGCAACTGCTCGTGCGCGCGTTTCGTGCGAAACGCGTCGCGTGCGCGCAGTTTCGTGCGAAACAGCGAAAGGTTCACATGCAAGCGTTGTCGATGTCGTGCTACGCGTCAACTGCACATGGCGACACGTAGCGGCGGATAGCGGAAGATGTGAAAAATAGAAGATCTGCGTGCGTACCGTTGAACTCCATGTACATCATTGCTCGTTGAAGCTAATGTTTTACGAAGTGAGACCGCTTGTTTCGATAATAGAACGATGTTAAACTGCCTCTTGATCCAGTTCAGATGCGTTCGCGGTTCAATGCTATATTAGCCCTCTTCTCACGGAGGAGACGGTTTGCCCGCAGAAGGTGGTGGATCCGTCCAATTTTCCAAAAAAGGAGAAACCAAGGCGATTTCCACCATCTTCTACAAGAAATGAGACTTCCAGACTCAGATCTGTATTTTAATTACTGTAGGATGTCAGTTGAGATGTTTGACAGTTTATTAAGACTTGTTGGTCCTTCTATTATTAAGTCATCATGGGTGAGAGAATTAATATCGCCTGGAGAACGTTTCAGTGCCACTTTGAGGTAATTATACCTCTTTTTACTATCATCTGCTTGAACTTTTATGGGGGCTTGTGCTTAAAAATAAAATTCTGATTGCAGCAGAAGTATGCCTGAATTTATACAGCCCGAATCTGTACTGAATTTTAGATATTTAGCGGCCGGAGATAGTGTTACAAGTCTATGCTATCAGTATAGAATTAATGAATCAACCATGAGCAAGATCGTAGGTACATGAAACTTCCGAGGCAATATGGATAGCTCTGAAGGGTTGAGTCTTTCCTGTTCCCTCCGTTGGGAACTGGAGGAGGATATCTTCACAATTTTGGGAGAGTTGGAATTTCCCAAATTGCATCGGGGCGATTGACGGCAAACATATTGTTATGCAGGTATGTGTAGTTTTTGATAAAAGAATGAATTGGTGCTGGCTACATGACAAACTAGAACTCTAGAAAGCTAGAACTCCGAGTATGGCTACGTATGGCTTACATTGTAGCTATTTCACGGACACAAGTGGAGAACTGCGTATCTCTTTCAAAGTGAAGAAATGTAAATTACAATGCAGACGATTGGCTACAACCGCGTTAATTTCATTTTTCTGACCAAGCGTCGAGATCCATCCCTCCCCTCAGTTTGGAACGTACCTCTCATTGTCCAATCTCTTATCTCGCTGACTGGGAGATGGTATAGAAATTAATTCGAAAATTGAGGTAGAAAATTTTCCCTCAAATATCCTCACTTCAATAAAAATATTTAGCTCTCATTGTAAATGACGATTTAGTAGGGTCAGGAAAAAATTATCGCTATATTTGGGAATTGCAAACCGGCAACCCGGTTACCGGAGGCGAGCGCGCTACCAACCATCTACTTCTCACTCATCTAATTTTCTGATTCGGAAAACATTATATTAAACCTTGTAACCTGAGTATGGCCGCATAATGTATGTCACCGTCTTGAAGAGTTTTTGGCGCACATTGCTCAGTAAACGTTCCTTGAAGGTAAGATTTGCACTAAAGACAATTATAAATAGCTCATTTCCGACCCCACTTAATGCTCTGGGCATGGATATGGCCCGGGAAACGTAAATTATGATGGATATTTGGACGGCGTACCAAAGTCGCCTGGGGTGTTTATGCATTGAAATTAGTCCATTAAGTTCTTAATGTGCCCGCAATACAACTGGCTCGTATCAAGCACTGTAGCGATGATACACAGAAATGTACATATCTTGTGTGCAGGCTAATATATCCAATTAAATCGTCAAAGTAAATACTAACGACTCGATATGTCCGCCATTTGTTTCAGGCGTCTGGCGCGTCGCTCGCGTAGAAAGTTGAGCAAAACTCAACTTCGCTCGCGCGAATCCACGCGTTAGAGGCGAAGCACCTGATCGGCTGCGCGCGCGAGGCTACGCTTAGTTTCGCGTTGAACGCGTGCATGTGAACCCCCCTGAAAGATCACCAGGGGAAATGCAGAGATTATCGTCCTCTAAGTACATGCGGACGGAATATTTGTATTGGATTTCACACAAAGCAAAAGACAAGGAGAGGAGAATAGGGGATTGGAATTTTTGTTGTCCCATCACTGTTTGAGAGCCCGGCCTGTTTCCCATCACTGTTTGAGTTTCTATTGGGCACCCTTATCCTCTTCCTTGGCTGATACATATCGGATTAACAATTTACAAAGGGTCGCGGTTTTTCCCGTCTCCCCTCCTTCGTCAGAAGAGACCTCCATCCCTGTGCACCAGTAGTCACCATTGTGTCCTCAAAATCTTTGTATCTGCGCCGTGACCACTTTTCCCCCATTTTGTTTTATAACCCTTCCGCCATAAACCCTTCTTAACCGTTTCAATGAGGTCAGTGTACTGTGTCCGAACTCGGCTCATCCGCCGGGGAAAATCCCTCACGCTTTCGGTATATAGCCCAAGAACACAGACCGCCAAACCCCTGTCAGGGAATCCCAGCCGTTGGGGGGGGGGGGGGCGGGGGTGAGAAGGCGATCCCTGTCTTCCTCCTCCACCCCCATAACTGGGGGAAGGAGAGAAGGTGGGTGCGGTGGGCCTGCGGCGCCTACCTTTAGCCACCGCCCCCCCCCACCTCGCCGTCCCCCACTGTCAAGACACAAACTAAGTTAATAAACTTTAGACGCTACAATAAAACATTATCGGGGAACACTCTCTTTTCATTCATAATAAGTAGGAGATTCTAATCAAAATAATTTCCGAACAGTATTCACTTGTATATGGGAGATAATACTAAAATTTTCTGTCTGTCCGGCACAAGTGGGCGAAGAGCACACGTTTTTACGTTAGAAGTAGATGATAAACGAATTACAAACCAGGCTAGATATGTGAGTGATGAATATCTTGAAATCGAGATATAATTAATAGAATTATTAATTTTTAATGAAAATAAATTATTTTAAAAAATCCTATATTTCTCCGATTACGGAGATCGCAAAAAGTTTTAGTTTCAAATATTACACTCGTTTCCATCTCTGAAATTATTATGTATATTTTACATTGTTTCTAGTTGTTACAAGTTTCTGATGTTTCCGTTAGTAAGTAACCTGTTTTTGAGACGCGTAAGATGTTCGCTGTTATGGTATTCCAATAGTTCCATTGTTGCGCTGTTTCCAAGCCTACTTTGTAGGTGTACCATAAGGATTCCCATCATTTAAGCTGTTGCTGTGCGAGTAACGACGACGATACCCTAAGATAAGTCCTGATTGGGCCCGGAACCATGAGTGTGAACCGAAAGTCCATCCGCCACCTCACTTGAACTGAAACTATTCAAATGAAGGACCGGTTCCGGAACGTTATATTTCGTTCAAAATTCTACTTTCGTTCCGTTAACGAAACTAAAGTCAAACTGAACAAACAGTTTCATTCCGAACCGAAACTATAGTCAAAAAAGAAGCCAATAGTTTCGTTCCGGAACGAAACTATATGCTTGGTTCCGGTTTCGTTTAACATCCCTGCTTGGAATCACGTCGTTTTGATGCGAGAATGTGTGATACGTCTTAGTTAATGTTCATTTATATTCGTCCAGTAATATGCAAATTGAGTGTCTTAATATTGTTCCTTTATGACTTAGATTTGCTTAGATATGATTTTTCATGCTTCAGAAATGCAGTGCGGGATATTCGGAATTAAGATAAATCATAAGAAAACAAAAGTAATGAGAATCTCCAGGACAAAGAAAGTGAAGCTTTTGATTAAAGTTAGAGGACACAAACTAGAGCAAGTAGATCATTTTAATTACTTAGGTAGTACGCTATGAAAAAAACGGACATAGTAGCAAGGATGAATGAAATGAAGAGGCGAGTGAAGAGCTTGATATGGAGCGCAGCGTTGTATAGGGCCGCAACGTGGACCCTCAGAAAGAAGGACGAGAATTGGCTCCAGGCATTCGAAATGTGGGTGTGAAGAATGATGGAGAAGGTTAAGTGGACGGAAAGTAAGACTAACGAGGAGGTGCTTGAGATGGTGGTCGAGGATAGGAAACTTTAGAATGAAATCCGGGATAGACAAGGTAAATGGCTGAGGGATGTAATAAAGGGTGATGGGTTGCTCAAGAGTGTGATAGAGAGAAGGATGTAAGCGGGGAAGGGGAAGAAAGAGAATAGGTTTCATGTACGGGATGAAGAAGGGTCGATCGTATGCAGAGGCGAAAATGGATACACCAGAGGCCCCTGAAAGTGTAGAAAACCGGGAGGAGATTCTCTGACATTTAGCAAAACCTATCTTAACCGGTAGAATACATAATAATAATAATAATATTGCTTCATGATCGCATGGGTATGTCATCAGCCAAAGCAGTTTTTTTGTACAACTCGTCAAACTTTTCGTGGATTTTATTTATTTATTTGGAAATGTCCACATACATCAGAATTGCCCATTTACAGTGGCCCATATAACGGAACATATATAAGAAACTAATATACAAAAACATAACAAAGAAATTAACAAAATATCGGAAAGAAACTGAATGAGGAGGGAGTGATAATTATTTTCAGAGAGATGAGCGAGAGCCAGGTTTGTAAATGCATTAGAGGATACAGAAAACGGATCAGCGCATTCGGAAAGTGAATTAAGAAAAGAGGGGAGGCGGAAAAAAGTGAGCGTTGACTGACCGATAATCTGGGAACTGGCAAATGGAATAGAGAGAGTGGGTGCGCGTAGGCTGGGAAGGTACTCGGAAATGTATAAAAGAATGGACTGTATGTGATGGAATTGGGGATGTTGTAAATAAATTTTAGGCCAGCTTTAAGGCGGAGACAGGAATGATTGTAAATGGAGAGAGAAGAAAGAATGACATTGGTAGACAAATCGCGCATAAGCGGGACTCTGTACTTCACTATTATTGTGAAGAAATGTGTTACAGTGTTTAGGGTTTCGAGATTAAAAGGAGCAGACATCGCCCATATAGGAGAGCAAGACGTGACCATTGGAAGGACAATCGTTGAAAAAGGGCACAGCAGTTGTCTATTTCCCATGAACGCCTTCTTAGCTTGGGCTATTCTCCGCTTGATGTCAGTTGTACTTCTTCCGTCCAATGTGATGGTGCTTCCTAGATGGAACTCAACGATAGTGAGAGCTAATGCCACGGGGGAAACCGTAAATGATGAAACATCATCAGGCAATTAAGGTGGGAGGAGCGATTTTTCTTAATATCAAGATTTGGGTGGACTTGGCATAAGTTTTCTCGCTGAAGAGCTTGGGGATCTTAAATTTCTGTGTAGCGGTATAGCAGGCCTATAACAGAGACTTAGCTTTTTCTGTTAGCATTGTTTCAAATTACACCGTCGCAATGGTGCCTACGACAAGGGGAGCCCCAGAACCCGGGAACTCAAGATTGGGGCCGGGCTAAATCCTTTCAATCAGAACTGTGAACGCTAGCTGCTGAGTTTCGCATTAAAATGCCGATGTGGTGGGGATGCGTGTGCGTTGGTTAACGCCGATAGGTGAGTATCGAGTCGGCAGTAGTAGTTGAAACGGGGAGTCGCCACTCCGCCCGGCGTCGTTCTCCCGCCCGCAGTCGTCGTCCTCTTTCCACTCCTTCCAGACGGACACATTCGTGAGTAAGCACCTTGGATCATAAACAAGCGCGCACTTTCTCCAAATCCTCCGACCCCCCTCCCGAGTCTTCTGCGGGCTTCCCTCTCTCTCTCTCCCTCTCTGCCCTTGGACTCGTTTCAACGGAAAATGCGACCGATCAGCCAAAGGGAAGGGAGTCCCCCCCTTGCCTCCACTACGTTTTTTCTGTACACCCTCCCGTGAGCGCGGGACGCCCTGTGAACGCGCTTCAGGCCGGCTTCATAGGTCGGCGGCGGAAGTGGTTGTACTCAGCCAATGAGGACACTTATTTAGAAATCATGACGAAGCTGCCCTTAGTGTCCCTTGTAATGGCCGTACTTGAGGCTGCCAACTCAACGATTTTCTTTCATTGAACTTCCAATCCGAGGATTGAACGCATAAAATTAAATTTTGTCTGAACAGAAAATCATAAAAAGTTATTTGCGATGATTAATTGTTTTTACAGTGACAAATAAAGCATTTTTTCCTAAATCTTAAGATTTATTTTGCAATACATACATCTCGTCTAACGCCAAGACACACCCCTTTCCCTCCCGCGCGATCTAACATGACCCATCCACATGATGGTTACTAGTACTTCCGTTAACCCTTAGAGTGCCGGGGAGCGCTATCGCGCTCCTGTCTCTCGCGAAAAGTGCCAGGAGCGCGATAGCGCTCCTCCTGCAATGTCACTCTTAGATGCTGGTATTTCACTGATTGTTCACAGATGGCACCTAAATGCAGATTACAGATACAGATGCAGATTTTGTAAAAAAAATCGTCAAATAATATACTAAAAAGGTGAAACCACATATAATAAAGCTTTCCTTGAGTTTTTTAATATTTACCTTCACTTGTATTTGAGACATAATTTTTTTCCTTAACTACTGCAAAATCAGCAAAAATGCCTGGGCACTTTTAGCATAGTACCTAGAAAATCGGTTGGCACTCAAAGGGTTAAAGAAAGGGAATCGCAAATCGTCTAGGCTAATCATCAAATCAAAGACATCGAAATAGGTACCCTTGATTATGAGGTCGAAAAAGCTCTCATCATTACTGAGCATTCTACCAGATGAATGGTAGGTTTTGGGACAGTCCTTATTCTCTTTTCCCCGTTTTCAGGGAATCTTTCATCATCATCATCATTGGTCGTTCAATCCTAAGATTGGTTGACAGCAGCCCTCCACCCTTCCCTATATAATGCTAGTTCCTTTACCTCCTGGTATCTCTTCCTGTGTACATTTCTCTTTATTTGGTCCATAAACTTATTCCTGGGTCTACCTCTGGGGACTTTTCCCTCTACTTTGCCTTCAATTATGTTCTTCAGAAACCCATTGTGTCTCAGGGTGTATCCAATCCATCTTGTTCTTCTTTTCTGAATGGTGTTCCATATGGTCCTATCCTCTTCTACTCTTCTGTACACTTCAATATTTCTTATTTTTTCCGTCCATTTTCTCTTCAGCATCCTCCTCCAACACCAGGTTTCGAACACTTCTATTCTTTTCTGGTCAGCTTTTCCAATGGTCCATGCTTCCGATCCATAGAGTGCCACGCTCCACATGAATGTTTTCACGTACAGTTTCCTGGTTTGTAGTCCTATTATCTTTGAGCACAGCAGTTGTCTTTTCCCCATGAACGCCTTCCTAGCTTGGGCTATTCTCCGTTTGTTATCCGTTGTACTTCTTCCGTCCCACGTGATGGTGCTTCCGAGATAGAACTCAACGAAAGTGAGTGCTAATGCCACGGGGGAAACAGGAAAAGATGGAACATTATCTGTCGATTAAGGTGGGAAGAGCGATTTTTCTTAATGTGAAGATTTAGGTGGAACTTTGGACAGGTAGATATCAAGAGATAAAAATAGATAAATGATATCTATAGATAAAAATGAAAAAAAAAACAGTATCATACTTTTTTTTATTTTGGCAGTTCAATGATATTTTAACTCCCAGCTTCAAGGCGCATAACATACATTTTGTAATAATGCAATAAAATGTGTACAGATTTTCTTCAAAACGCGGAATAACACATCTTACTATTATAATTGTGGTTAGCAAATTATGTGGTGTCACGACGAGTTCAATACCCGAAAACAACAGATTGTAAGCAAATTTCGTCTAAATTTCGAACGCCGCGCTGAAAACCCTATTCATAACATCCTTAAATTAAGATGGAACGTTTAAAATATGATTTTCTTATCTTTTCCATTTCTGCCTGTCAGGTGAGTTCCAAAATATAAGATGGCTTTGGCTAAAACGTGGTCCAATATTGTTTTGTCAACTTAAGAAAAAAATGCTGGAATGCGCCCTCGATGACCTAGGGTTACGGCTCCAGCCACCTTAGGGAAAGCAAAATTGTGAGCAGTTAAGCGTAGTTTTGATGAATAATCAAAAAGGAGTGTTTTATACTTCGTAATTCGCTGAGAAAATTTCAGGACGTCTCAGAAATGTGAAAATTCTAGTGCTGTTCGATGGAATAGCTACTTTTTTTCTTCCCATTAGTTTGCGATCTTTTGAGAGTAGCGCAGGGTTAAGATGGGAATTTGAAACATTTGTGTGAATGCATGTGGAAGGCTTAAATCAGTACGCATCGTAGTGTCCTGAATTTGACATATGTGATTGGGCTGATGTACATAATTGTAAATGACGTCTCCTAAATGTCTTCGAAAAGGGCAATGTGTAAGGCCAGAGAGTAGAGCGCTCGGCTTTTCAACAAGGCGCCAGGCTTCATATAAGTCGGTGCAATTGACCAGTGACCTTTGATGCTTTTAAGAGCACCAGGAGAAATATCTGCTTTGCACCCCAAAAGTAATCAATTATTATTCACTCCAAAGAAATGGTTGATTTTTCTATAAAAATGTTGGATACATGCGTGCATTAATGTTTAAGGGGTCTCAAACTCTTATTTGTTGATCACTAGTTCCTCATGGGGTAGCGGTTGAGAAACACCTGAAGCAGGCAAAAATCCGCCGAACAAAAGTGTTTTTGACGTTCGTTTTTTTTATAGCTGCAAATATGCATTCATAATTAGGCCTTGTGAGGATGTACGATGGAAAAACGTAGTTTGGATAAAAGTCCCAGAAAAGCCAGTTTTTTCGGAAAAAATCTTGGAGAAAGTCTGAATAAGTCTCGTAAAAAATAAATTTATTTATATTTTTTAACGATTATTTTCAAATTTTGTCGCTGCAACCACAAAGTACCATTATAAAAGTTAAGACTTTTTCTGCGCTCTAATAATAACGCCATATTGTAGCGTCACTTCATGGTAAAGTTTTGCGTATGGACTTGCCGTTTTTAGGGAAGCTTATTCTCTGCATTTTTACCTTTCAGTCCATAAAATACTGACTAAATATAAAATAGTCAGAATAGTTTTAATTTAAAATAAATAACAAGTCAATCCGTACGAAGCACTTGCATATTCAATCGTCTCTGCCGCATATCGTAGTCTTGCTACTGTAGGCCATAGCCCACAACAGGCAGTCAACAAAATACTGCAGGTCCTTTATCATTTGTTTTCCTTGAGTTAAGAAAAACGATACCGCGGAAATCGACCTGTCAAATCATTGTGGATTAAAATGTAAAGTAATTGAAATTCTCAACGTCAATTACGTTCTGTTATAATTAACGCAATTAGAAGATCGACAGCGATCAGTTATGTGATCAGCATATTGAAGATTCAAACGGGCATAGGTTCCATAAGGAGACTGTCAGTAATTAGGTTGCTCTAACCAAAATAGTGTCCACTGTGAAACATAATTTAACATTGAAGGTGGCGATAGAAGGTAGGAAGTTAGAACACGAGAGAAAGAATGTCTGAGAAAATAATCACGTTTACAAACGGAAGTAAAAGGGAACCACTGATGTAATATACAAGGTGGTTCTGGCTTTCCTAGGTTCCTATCGGGAAATTTTGCCCCTTGGTAGCCAGTCGGGTTCTTTGGCTATTTTCGGCTAATTACTCGAGGCTCTCGACATTAGTCCAGTAGGAGCCTATTTCTATTCGCTCGTCTGAACTCAGCCAATCAACTGACATCAGTTATTCGCATCGCCTCATTGGTGTCGACGGTTGATGGCATTCATGCTCATCGACGCGGTTCATCGCGTCGCGATGACTAAAGGCGGTTTACTTCAGTTGACTTCTATTGAAGTGGCGAGTGTGGCGATGTCTCGAATCGTATCGCCACTTGCAGGGCATCGTTCTGCTTACACATAACTTCCGGATTTTTCTAAACAAATGGATGACGGAAGTTAACAATGAATATGGTAATTACGAAAATCACCTAAATTTGACAATAATGGCGTTTGTATTCAGCTGTTTCAGCCGCAAAGGCATCCGTGGTTTTAATAAATATGTATAAATTACATTAGTTGTGTAGTGTTACATCGTATCAAGTATGAGAATTAAGACAATGATTATATTTATCAAATGAGAGATACGTCAGAAAGCTTACCTACCGAAGGGGATCTTTAGCATTTAAAATATTTTCAAGGAAAAAAATAAATATTTATATAAGCTGCAATGCGTCCTTCTACAAAGTTATACGTTTTTCACATATGAAATCATTGTTTGCTGCAATGTGACAAAGATTCCACCGGACGCGATGCGATTATATCGCAGAATCGATATGCTACTTGCAGAAAAAATAGAAACCTGTCTATTTTCGTTGTTAGTATACCCCGCGGTCGGTTACCGACACTATCGACAACCACTGCCGTGGAAGGACGTGCTTACTCACCGAAGTGTCGCTTGCAAATGACTTCCAAGTCTACTGTCATGGAAGTGACTTCCATATGTAAACCCGCCTTGAAACCATCGACGATAATTCCGATTAATCGACCCATCGCACATGCCTTCTCCCATCTATCCCGGCCTTCAACATGCCATCGCCCATAATTACCTGCTTCAATCACCTACGCATTTCACCTTCACTTAATTTCTTCCTCTTGCTAGCTGTCCCTCCATGTTTAGAGACCACTTCCTCGTACGTCTTCTTTTCCGTCCGTTTCACCTTCTTCTTTCTCATCAACTCCTTCATCTCAAACCCCTTCAACCTTTTCTCATCCTCTTTATTCAGAACCAGCATCCCAGCGACTTGAAACGTTACCGTATGAGACCCATGGCCAGTTCTTTCTTTAGATTATTAAGTTATATCTCTGTTATTAATTCTCTTCTATTTCAGGGCGCACTGTTGCCAAGGCTTATTCTACTATCAATTTCTTTACTGCTATACTCATTTTATTCCAGCGTACTTTCCGAGTGCTCTGGTATTACTAACTTTTGCAACAACTGGGATGGGCATCGCTTTCAGATCGTCGGTTAATTTTAAAACTTAGGTATGTTATGTATGTTTCAAACCAGTTTATTTTCTGACGTGGTTAATAACAGCTCACTAAGTTTATCATCTACATCTACATACTACCCTGCGAGCAGACGCATGGGCGTGTGGTAGGGGGTTTTAGGACATCAGCTGTGTAAAGATGTAACCCTTTGAGTGCGGTATGCTATAAGTGAAAGTGTTTCATACTACAGTAGATGATATCACTAGAAAAAATTAGGGGATTTTAGAGGGATTAAGGTGGGAGCCCCTAAAATCTCGGAGGCTACACGCTAGGCTTAGTTTGCTTGAGAAATTCAGAACTGGCGTGTTTCAGAGGGACACAGAGAATATTATCACGACGCCTCACTACATCTGTAGGTCCGACAGGTGCGATAAAATAAGAGAGATACACTGCCGACCAGATAGGTACAAAAACTCTTTCTTTCCGCGCACAATAAGCAGTCACAATAAAAACTGAGCTCCACCTAAATACTCTCCTATAGTACACGTCACCACTTCACCTCCCAAAACCTTATCCCTTACATCTTTACAAGTCTAGTGTTCTAACACCCCCTGCCACACGCCCATGCGGCGGCTCGCAGGGTAGTGAGTAGTTATAGATGTATCTTCATTTTCCATGAATGTTTAAGATAATGCAAGACTTTAGAGATGAAGTATTTCTCGAAAATACTCTTTTAACGAAGTTGACCAACTGTGAAAGATGTTTAAAAAGAAATCATGTTGCAAATACTGATTCTGAGTAAGTGACGAGGAGAATAGAGTATCGTGAGGGATATTAACGAAATGTTTACTCGGTGTATCCATTTCCTGAGTTAACAGATGTATGAGAGATATGTCTGAAAATATAAACTGGGGGTATCGATGTATAAAACCTCGGGTCCTCTCTTCGAGTGCGGCACGACGTGATATCACGTCATGGATGTCTTTACCCTGTGCTGATGACGTGATATCACGTCATGGGTACCGTGAGTGTTCCAGTTTTCACTAGGGGGCCAAGTGAAAGTTTCCTAGTGAAAGCTGGAACACGTCCTCCCCTTGAGTGCGGCATGACGTGATATCACGCCATGGTTGTCTTTACCCTGTACTGATGACGTGATATCACGTCATGGGTGCCGTGAGTGTTCCCGTTTTCACTAGGGGGCCTAGTGAAAGCTGGAACTCTCACAGTACCCTTGACGTGATATAACGTCATCAGCACCAACGTAAAAAACAACCATAACGTGGTATCACGTCATACCGCTCTCAAAGGGTTACATCTTTACAGGGCTGGAGTCCTAACACCCACTGCCACACGCCCATGCGGCAGCTCGCAGGGTAGTATGTAGATGCTGCCTGGCCATTTTCGTATTCTCTTTCTTTCCGTCACTTCCTATATCCCTTTCCTTCGGTCCACTTCTTTTATCGCTGCTTTCTTCCCTCCGCCCACTTCACGCCACTCTAATCTTCGCGGTCATGGCTGCCGGAGATCATCGCTGAAGTTGCCAAAGTGTGGGATATTCCCAACACATTGCCACCTCCCCTATTATAGCGAGACTTAGGGGCAGGACCGGGGGCTGGGGGAGGATTAAGGGGGGGGACTGGGGGGATCCCCCCCGACTTTAGGATTAGGCAGGAGAGTGAGAAAAATGAAAGGGGAAGACGCGGAAGGGGGAAGAATATCCCCAGGGGGAGGAGAGCGAGGACCAATAGGATTTCGATTCCTTGGAAAAAAAGTCGAAGTCTGAAATTCCTTCCGTTCCCCTCCTCTGCGGCCTGCCTCCCGTCTCCTGCGACTTCGCGGTCGAGTGTAGGGAAGAGGGTTCAGCAGGCCCCGGCGCTGAAGGTGGCGCTCTCTTTCCGTGCTTTTTCGAATCAAGGCTGGTTCGGCGCTGCGACCATTTCGTTTTTTTCGTGTTATTTTGGTAGTGCCATGTGCCTCACCGATTTAAAGGATAACCTCACCTTCCGTTAGTTCATTCCTGCATCATTCCCGCCATCCGTCATCGACGATATTATGTTATATATTGAAAATGAAAGCATAATACCCCTTGTGAGTGGTGCATATGTGTTTGTTTTCGTGCGTGTTGTTTATTCAGTGCGCCGTTGCTAAGTGTTTTGTTTCTACGTCACGGGATACCCTCTGAAGCGGTGCCACTTATTGTTACAGTGCTCCCTGGATAAGATAGCCAGTGGGGGATGAAAAGATGACCTTCCTTAGGATTTGCTGGGTATGTTTCCTCGATCTGCTCAGCTCATATTTTTATGTTTCTTCCTTTTCTTCCGAGCTTCAATTGACTGCTGCTCGGAGCAATCCTTGCAAATTTCCTTTCTAAATCCCCTTTGGCGGATCCCTCGTGCATGGGGTAGGTTTCTATGACGCCTCAGGCTTCGCATTCGGGTCAGGCGATTGTTTACGACGCAGTGCGCCGTGTGGTGAGCTTTTGGAGAATAATCTTCGAGATACGATAGGTTGTCTGAAAAGCTCAGCACCAGCCCATTGATTCATGAAGCGAATCCCGTTGCAAGCAAGGATATATCATCAATGGAATCATTCCGTGTTCTAACAATGATTTGTTGATGTGTTCCCCGTCTAAATTGAATTCGTGGCATGATTATCTTTACACCCTCCTTAAAAAACTATACATAATCTCTCTTATACCAGCACTTTCTTGCCTTCCCTCATGCCATACCAAATTCATATTCGTTATTCCAATTTTTAAAAGCCTTCAGTCAGATCAAATCCTCCACCTGCGTTGACTAAGTCTCTGAATCGCACAGCTGCTACGCTGTGTGTTAAATATTTGAGTTATTTTATGGTGATGTTTCAGCTGAGACTTAAATTATCAACTGTCCCTTCTTCCTGTAATATTTCCATTAGTGTGTGCCGTTTAAAGCCTCATACGCATTAAACTAAACTCCATGCCATCCAAAATTCCCTTGTATCCCTGAACTGTTACACTTGCTCTGCTTTATGACACCCAATCTTTCTATCCAGAGTACCTATCTGCTTTTCTCGTTACTGTCGCGTAATTCTAATGATGTACCCGTACTCCAGCAGATGTATTGATTAATTTATTATGCTTTAAGTCGCCCAACGAAAGAATTACAGGGCATACATTTCCACATATAATATGCAATCCATGGTAACATAGTCATACATACATATAAAAAAATAAGGAGAAGCGTTTACATAATAATTTTTATGTAACAATTTTCTTCAATTGGATACAGAATTGATTTTTTTATCGGTAAAGTTCGAGTTCATTACAGTGCTTATTGTATGTTTGGCACAATCTGTATGATGTAGAATGTACACTATAGTTTGCATAACATTGTTTTATTTAAATGCCCTTTTGATCTTACATTAATATTTGGTACTAAGAAGTTAATTTTACTAACTAGTTTAATATTTTCGCCAGTATTGATTAAATCAAACAGATACAGTAAATCTTTTTTGTTCTTTTATTCTTTAAGCTTTGAAATCCAAACATTTCAATTAGAATATCATAGCTTATATAGTTCTCGAATAAGGGGTAAATGTTATTCTGTGTGTAGTACGTGTAAAGCTGAAATTTTTTTGAGTATTTTCTATACATTGTAGGTACATATTTGTTCGCATAAGGACACCATACAACCGAGGCATATTCTAATTTACATCTTATGTAGGAATTGTAAAGAGTTCTGAGAGCAGTTGTTGATTTTAAATATATTGACATTCTTTGGACAAAACCTGACATTTTTTGAGATGAAGTAGTTATATTGAAGATATGAGGTATGAAGTCATTAATGAGTCAAACTTGACGTTTGACTCATTGATTTAAATCTTCAATATCATGAATTTGTTTATTCAAGTAGCCTTCCATTCTGTAAGAAAAATTTATATTCTTTTTCTTTCGAGAATATGTTACGTGACAACATTTTTCATGATTGAGGTAAATTTTATCATCGATAGACCATTTTCCTAGATAGTCTCCATCTTCTTGGTGTAGATAGATGTATGATATGTACAAATGTACAGCCAGTTAAATAAGTTACCTCATGTTGGAGAGCATCGACAATAGTTTCGCCCGTATCTTCCGCAAGGAGTGTACGCGAATCAGGAGTCTGAATGGTAAAAGATGGAAGAGCCGTTGTATTTCGGTGTATACAAGGAAGATAACAATTCCTCTCGGTTTAAAGCGAAACACTTTTCAAAGTATTCTCTTAAATCAAACCGCCCGTCTCTCCTCCTTCCCCTCCCCTCGCATCCTCGTTGCGTCTTAAATCTTCCGGGACCGACTATAGACTCTTCACCCCACCATTGCTCTATCTCTTCCCCTCTCACATTCTTCGCCCGGCGAAAACATCCGATTCCTTTCAAAGTCCGTCCATTACCTCCACGCTTCCTAAATATCCAGCGTCGCTGCTCAAGGAATCATCTCCATTCAACCCTTAACTTTCCGTTACGTGCGATGGCGGCCAAATTTTTTCTTGCCTATAGATTGATCATTTTTTGACGCCATCCACGATGTACATGTGACAATTTATGCAACTTTTGACTTGTTTATTTGCCACAACGACATCCAACAGCTACGAAGTCCGTATCGTCAATCTTAAAGTACAATATTTATTGGCTTGTGTTGGTTTATGGACGCTAACTAGAGCTAGTGGAACAATTTAATTACTTACGTAGCAAGCAAGAGGAAAACGGGCATAGTAGCAAAGACATACGGTAGAAAATAGCGCTAGCTAAGGAGGTGTTTAGTAATAGAAGGGAGCTGATGACGGGGACATAAGGTAAGGATGTGAAGAAGAGGCTGTTGAAGAGCTTGATATGGAGCGTAGCGTTGTATGGGGCAGAAACGTGGACCCTGAGTAAGGAGGACGAGAATAGGCTGCAGGCATTTGAGATGTGGGTGTGGAGAAGGATGGAAAAGGTTAAGTGGACGGAAAGGGAGACTAAGGAAGAGATGCTTGAGATGGTGGGCGAGGGTAGGAAACTTCTGAATGATATCCGGGATAGACGGTAAATGGCTGAGGGATGTAATAAAGGGTGATGGGTTGTTCAAGATTGTGATAGAGAGAAGGATATTCGGCAAGCGGGGAAGGGGATGAAAGAGAATAGGTTTCATGGACGGGATGAAGAAGGGTAGATCGTATGCAGAGGCGAAAAAAGATACACCAAAGTAAGATAGGCCTCTGAAAGTGTAGAAAACCGGGAGGAGATCCTCTGATATTCAACAAAATCTACCTTTACCGGTAGAATACAATAATGAATTTGTTTATCCTACAAATGAAGCGATACCGCCTTATCTTTCCTAACCATGCAAACGCTCCTGTCCTGAGTGGAGAAACATTCCACTCAGGCGGGACTCGAACCCACAACCCTCGGATTAGCAGGTGAGGGCATCACCCCATCGCCAGCGGTGCCGACCGACAACGACAGGCGTGCTTGGAGAATTGTACTTTGGACGGTCAATTAATTAGTTAAGTCTAATAATGTCTTTTTTACATCTCGGTGAGCATAGATGCTTTCCACTAAGTAAATACATCCTGAGTCCATCAGATTAATTGAGTCATATTCATTGCGGGCGAAGCAGAATTGTGGCCCGTATTCACGAGCGTTGGCGCGAAGATAAGACACTAGAGTGTGAAAGTTGAAAGCAACATAAAACTCTTCTGATAATCTTCCTAAATTAAGTTCAGTTATTGGTGTAGCTGACTGACGCATCTGTTCGGCAGTTGGTAGATTCGCGTACGAAACCCGTTTTATTGAAATTAATTTGTAACGATAAAGTTCCTCTCTTTGGTGCTATAAATATTTGTACTTGATCTGTGACGTCCTCTGGCGTAGAATGTCAGTGTCGCGCGGAAATAATTTTTCGCCCAATAATCACACATGCTAAAACAAAACTTCCTTGAAGTATGCTTTTGATTGCGATGACTGCGTGGAACTCAGCCCACATTCATTCTCTGGCACTGCTGATGAAAGTTGCTCCATGAATGTGCGAACGGTTGCTTGGGTATGTCTTAGCTCCCCTTGCTTATAGTGATATGCTTCAGGGTTAAGGAGACAGTTCGTGGAAAGAAGTGAGAAGCCGCGATCGTGATAGGAGAGTGTACTGAATGACTTGGATTAGCGAGGATGGGAATTGGTGCGCGAAATGCTACTCAAAATGAGGAATATTTGCTCTTCATCATAAAAAGCTTTCTCAGTAATATACCTTTTTTCCTTGTATTCTATGAGTGCATGTGATAGGCACATGGGACTGGCGTATGATGATGGCATATGTTACAAAACTCTTATTTCACGTACATCTTCATCTGTCCCTATCATTCCATCTTTGACCTCGACTTTTAAGTGACCATAACAGCTGCCAATAAAATCTTTAGCTAGGTCTGTCGGTAGGTATTGTAGCCAGTTAGTTGATTTACTCTCAAATCTTCTATCCATACTTGTTACCCATTTTATAATGGATATCAAGTATGGATAGAATAGAGATATACCGGAAACACGAAACTGAATAATTACAGTCCGTTTTGCGTGTTTCCGGTAGAGCTCTTCTATCTCTTTGCATTTGTGCTGTTGTAAATAAAATAAAATCTGTCTTAGATTGGTATGCGTAAGATTTAGTGTAAGTTTTTGCAATTTAACCTCCTGACATGCATTAGAAGGTTTTTGCTAATGTATCAGTAGTCTTAGTTACATTAGCTGTTATGGGGTATAGTTCAATACATGTTGATAATAACTCACCCTCTGCCACGCTCTTTTTAGATGGCTCGCAGGGTTTTACGTTCATCCAGACCTCTTTGTGTCATACCTTCGCATACCTACCACTCGCACTACCGCGTAGTTTCCTTTCATTTCGGTCTATTTCGTGTACATTTCCCTCTCCCTTTGATTTTTCTGTCACCTGTTATGCTGCCATTTGTTGGGATCATGCATTTCTTTTGAGACATTCAAGGGATGGGAAGGAATGTGTGAACATATAGCCAAAATCATCATTTCAAAGGTAGATAGATTAACTTAGATCATTCTGTGCTTCGGCTTACTCTTTTTTATTTATTTATTTATTTAATAAATTAAATGTTCACTCAACATGATAAACATAACAGGGTAAACTCATATACAGTTAAATCCTTAAATATAGTACAACTGTCAAGGCTGGTTGAATATTAAATAAAATTTTACATAATAATAGTGTTGATAATAAAAAGTGATCATTTTTTATTAGAAACTATCATACAATTTTGATAACGTTGGCAGTATATCCTTGCGAAACTTTTCTTTTGACAAGTTTGTATTAAGCTCTTTACAAGCAAGAAGCACACATTCTGTTCAATGGTGCATTCTTACAATAACTAGTCCTTACATCACTTATGTAAAACGTCCTCTTTTGCTTCCCTTTCTTTAATGGACTATTAAATTTAATTTGCCAACTAATTCTACACAATTACCCTTGTTAATAATATCATGAAAGAAAATAAATCATTCATTATTCTTCTTTCACGCATTGCTTGAAGTTTAACCTCTTCCAGCATAGTTTTGTAGTCTACATAATTTTCTAACATAGAATAGACATTGTATTGTTGCAGCGTGTTGTTTTCTAACATAGGTCAGACGTTGCATTGTAGTCTACATAATTTTCTAACATAGGATAGACATTGTTTTGTTGCAACGTGTTGTTTTCTAACATAGGACAGACATTGCATTGTATTGTATTGCAGCGTACATAATACAATTGCCTCAAAAAACTTTTTTGGACTCTCAAATATTGCATCAGATTTCTTCAAATTAGGGTTTCAAATCACTGAACAACATTCCAATTTGCTTCTTACATATGAAAAGGACAAAATTTGTAGCAGTTTCTCATCAGTTAAATATTTGGAAACACGATATAGAAAACCTATTTATTTATATGCAGACTCTTACTCGGTCTTCATAGCGTTGGCGGATTTTCCATCCCCCCAAAGAGAACAACGCGGTGTTGGCAACGGCATATCCTTAACGAAGGGCGCGTTTGGACAGGCCCACTGTTTTACGTCTCATCCCACGGACGGATTTTTAACGACCGGCCCTAGGCAAGAGCATCCAATCTCGCTCTCCTTTTCCTGCGTCTGTTGTGCCAGAGACCACTGATTCCGTTGACTTTGACTCGGATCCTTTCATTTGTATCTCTCGTATCTCTTTTTGGCCGTGCTGGGAATTGAAGGGCTCTACCGGAGACCATTCGTTAATGGGGCCCGTTGGTCCTGATATGGTTACTTGCCGAACAAATGCTGTTAAATTTGTTTCCAGGCACATCAGTCAGTCAACTGATTTACTAATACCACTTTCTGCATGGTCTAATCTAGGATTAGTAGCCCTTTGAGTGCGGCATGGCGTGTTATCTCGTCATGGTTGTCTTTGCGCTGGTGCTGAAGACGTCATATCACGTCATGGATACTGTGAGTGTTCCAGTTTTCATTATGGAGCCTATTTAAAGTTTCTTAGTGATAGTTGGGACACTCACGGTACCCTTGACGTGATATATCGTCATCAGCACCAGCCCAAAGAAAACCATGACGTGATGTAACGTCATGCCGCACTCAAAGGTGTAGTCTTCACACTCATGTACGTAGAGCGCATTAACCTGGCAAATGTAAACGATTTGTAGTCGGAGTCTCTGGAGCAACTTATACAGTAAAATGTAAATAGGAGAATATTAAATTTCTGATGGAAAAATGTTTGCCTGCCGTTGATTTTCGTCTGAAATTCAGTAAGCATCGACCCTATAATTTCATGTATTGACCGTATAATATGTAATGATTTCGGACTCCAGCGCATGTATATGGGGTCATCTTAGTTCACTTGTCCATTTTGGTGAAATCGGTAACCTAAAAGTTATATATGTAAGACTTAAGGCTTTCTCGGCGAATGCTTATAATGTATAGCTCTCGGGTTTAAAACCGGGGGATGGTGGTTTTTGGCACCGACGCATAGTGGGCTGAAATCGAAAAAAGCTGGCCAAAACCTCTAAAACGTTTTTTTTTGAGTCTGGAAGTTGAAGCGTCGCAGTAACATTGTCAAATAGTTTTTGCATGACATGCCGTATTTATTTTTTTCTTGTACTCGCACATTAGCAATATATATATGGGGTCAAAGTTGAACAAATTTCGTAAATAAGGCCTACCTCCGATTTTGTCTGTGAATTACCAAAATTAACCTCTTTCTGTACTTTAATTGGATTAAGTTATGGAAAACCTTTTAAAACCATTTTATAACACAGTTCTTTCTCTTTAATTTAATGTTTTTTTTTTCAGAGTTAATTTTATTATTAACCATAGACACACAACAAAATGGTGGAGCCTATTTTCAGTCAAATTTTTACATATTTGTTGAGAAAAAGTAGCTGGTGCCGCCTGGTTACGCTAGGTAATTCATACCACGTCATTCTTCAAAGCTTCCAGATTGTGAATCTAAAGAAAAACCTTGCGCATATTTGCGACCCCGAATATTTCATCGTTTTTTTCTACGGGCGGTCGAGTCCGGTTCTGCCCGCCGGCGACGGGGAGAACGATGATGCGGCAAGTGTGTGTTTGTACGATATGGCCACATTCACTATCCTATAGTGATCATCAATATATGGAGATTGCAAAGAGCCACCATAAAGACTTTTTTAATAAGCCATGCTACAAATGATACTCATAATCTTATCGCGGGACACTGCAAGAGACTTGAATATCATGAAAGACTTCGTTCTTTGAATGCACTCCTGAAACAATCACGGGGTTTTCATATATATATGCTGCACTTCACCTTCGGAAGGATATGTGCATCTCTGTTTGACAGACAACTTCCCTTTCGAAGGCACCAGGCGTCAGCTGGTGTCTCATGGCATCAACTCCCCAACCCCCTCTAACTACTTCAAGGCCTACCAAAGAGGGTCGTTTGATGACACTGTGGAGTCCTTCGTGTGGCCCGTTTCGGGTGATCATATTTTGATGGCTTTAGAATCTACATTTCATTTGTTAAATATAGCAAGATTTATTTTCATCATAATGAAATATGCTGATGTAAGTCTAATAGTATTTAAATAATTTCAAATATTTATTTCAACCTCCAAAGTATACGTCCATGAAGAATTATTGTGGAAGAGTGCTTCTGATATCTATTTCTCTAATACGGTATAATGAGTTGAACTAAAGAACTACTTAATGACTATAGTTACAGATCACATACATTTACATGTATTTATATTTAAAATGTAAACCTTATCTGTAATGTATTAGATTATAATCAATCGGAATCAAAGTCTATGGTAGTAAATGATATTTGATCCGGCCATGAACAACTAATCTAAAGAAAAGAACACAGTTAATACTTTCACCATTCTCCAAAAACTTCAGGATATATTTTTAAGCAATAAATGAAATTTTTTTCGTTCTTTTGTATGCACTATCTGAAGCTTTTTTCATCTTCGCTAACCGAGCTCAGTAAATGTTTTTCACTCGGTAACAACAGATCCATTACCTCTTTCGGCAAGGTTGATGTTATCCTCAGTGGAACTGGTGAGGAGTTCGAAATTACAGGATCTGATGTGAGAAGTAATCTTCGAAATAAGTCCTCACTGGTAGCCACTTGAGAACTTTTGTTGTGAAACGCTCACGAAAGTTTCTTATGTCCTTATTACCAGCTTCTTTGCGTCTTCTGAGAGTTGTCACAATCGAAGAATCGAGTCTTTCGCCATATCAGCTCCGTGAATAAGTACTTTGAAGATAATGCTACGTAATATCTGTGGCATATAATACCTCGGTTATAATTTTACAAATTTTTTGGCTGTCTCCCAGCAGTAACTCCTAAATGTTTCCTCTTTAATGCAGAGACCACTCGAAATTGCCTTCAATATTATGGAGAAACTTGTAATGAGGCTAACGTCATTTTCATTACATAAATCGCAATCTCTCAGAATTACTTACAAATAAAATGACAAATTATTTTATAGAATAATGCTCTGAAACAGGAAACAGTAATTGTTGAAGGCAATATTTTCTCCATGCCTTGTTATTGCAGAAGATAACTTGGGATTGTCAAAGAATCGCCCAGCCGTGTTCCCTTCTTGAGTTGTCCCGTTTCCCGGCCTCTGTATATCCTCAATCAATCCCATTTTTTCTCTGAAAGAATTTTGCAGCTTAGCCTTTCTATCTCGCAGTAGTTGTCTGTGCCTTCCACGCGCCTTTTTGAGAGGTTTTGTATTAGTATTTAGTTTAGTATTGATGTTGCAAATGAAAGAGTTGCCGCGGAATAAGAAGATCTCAGGTTATTTGTTTTCCTTCTTTTTGATTTTTCGCTGGAACCATGGAAACATATTTCGGGACGTCCACCTGTACTGGCTAAGATAAGATAAAATATATATAACGCTCTACAAGGACTATGAATTGACTCAATTATAGAAATAAACTTACAGAAATAAGTTGATGAAATCGGCAAACATTCGAGCAAGCATTCCGGAAATTCAACAACCGTCTTCAGCCATTTATCGTGACGCTTCAGAAATATCTTGTTGCGTCTAGAATACTCATCCTATTTCTTCTCGTACTTTCCAATAAATTTGCGATTGAAGCACTTAGTACCTTAAAAAGTTCATTATTTGAATCCAAACGCAACTTTCTAGCGATATATTTCAATAAATATCTTTTTTCGCACGCAACGCAAGGATTGTTGTCCAGACTTCAATAAAGTACTATGTAGCTGTAAACGTGACATTTCGACGGAAGGAATTTTTTCGGGCATGCATTTATAAAACCCTAAAGAGAGCCAAAACAAAATTGGAAATTATAAAAAAAAATTAAAGCCAATACCGACGCCCCAAAATTGCAATATTTGGTTCAACTCTGGAGACGTAAAATGAAAAAGGCATTAATACTGATAATTTCGTAACAGAACTACATAAAGAATTTAATGGTATTTTAATAAAAATTTCGCTAAACCTGTAAAGCCATGAATTAAACAAATGATTGTGCAACATATACCTAAACAATACCACGAAAGTAGTAATTAAATGAAATATCACCACTAATGCCACCAAAAAGGTGATTATAGTTGGATATCGGAAACTGATACTTACACGGGTAAAAACCGAAGCACTTAGGCTTCAAGGATAGCAACAGGTACAAGCAAGCAGAACTGTTCCACATCAATCCAGAAATACAACTAAATCTGCACGTGCATTTTGTTGGAGAAAAGATAATATCCTCCCGAAAATATCCGCAACAGACCGCACGAAGGGCTCCACAGTGTCATAATACGACCCTCTTTGGCATGCCCTGAAGTAGCTAGAGGGGGTTGGGGAGTTGACGTAGGGGAGTTGACGCCTGAAAATAGGCTCCAACATTTTGTTGCGTTTCTATGGTTAATAATAAAATAAAATCTAAAAAAACATTAAATGAAAGAGAAAGAACTGTGTTATAAAATGGTTTTAAAAGGTTTTCCATAACTTAATCCAATTAAAGTACAGAAAGAGGTTAATTTTGGTAATTCACAGACAAAATCGGAGGTAGGCCTTATTTACGAAATTTGTTCAACTTTGACCCTATATATATTTAGATATTGTTAATGTGCGAGTACAAGAAAAAAATAAATACGGCATGTCATGCAAAAACTTTTTGAGAATGTTACTGCGAAGTTTCAACTTCCGGACTCAAAAAAAAACGTTTTAGAGGTTTTTGCCAGCTTTTTTCGATTTCAGCCGTGCTACATTTCGTAGGTGTAGTCTGCCATCGTCCTCAGGGTGAGTCAAATATTTTAAAGAGTGATTGATGTTGTTTCTCTACGAACGCTTATTTAATGATTTAAAAAAAGTTCATTTTCAACGATAAATTTTTTATCCACAGTTAGTTATATGTAGTTTGAAGATCGAAGAGATACTTTTACTTTTTCACAAAACAGAAGAAGAAAACGACGCAACGTTCAATGGATTTATCCATGTGAACTATATTATGGCAACGTAAAGGTCTTCTGTAAGTCGTTGCCAACGTCACGTTCTTCTCTTTGAATCTATGTACATACCTTATATTACGATAATTTATATCGCTGACAGTTTGTCGTACTTACCACCAAAAATGTTGCCGACAATGCTGTACTACATGGGTTTGCGTTAAAATATTTTACTGAACGTAAATGCGGTATTATTTAACATTTTTGTGGTTAAAATTGATAAGTAAAGATTCTTCCTTTCTAAGTAAACGATGAATGAAAGATGCATATGAAAAAATGGTCTTGATTTTAGACGGAAAATAAAACTGTGCGGAAAACTTTGTGGAATGGCTTTGATGAAGTTCGTGGAGAGCTGTTGAGATGCACCATATAAATATACTCATATTTTGTGGTAAATATTAATTGACCGTCTGAAAAATGCTAATGCTACTTGCCTATCTTATTTTCAAATTTCATGCTGTAATTGTAAGTAGTGCAAAAGTTTTATCCGAGTACGATTTAAAAGATTGATACATTAAAATGTATCTGCGGCACTTAAGAACGCTGCAGTAGTTTTTATCACCTAAAATAGGTCAGTGTTTTCAGTCTTTCAATTACCGGGAATCAGACCATATGTATATCCCATGTTAGCTTACGACACTGTGACTCATTATGTTGAAGAAAGGTGAGTAAATATGCACTTGAATCTGGGCGTGGATGGAAATACTGTCTTTGACTTCCCCTATAGCTTGTAGTTTTTCATCATACCAACAATGTGGAAATGGTTTTTAACAAAATCAATGTTTTAGATGCCTGGAATGTTTTACCTGGCTTGCCATTTGTTAATTGGCTTTAATTGGTGAAACTGTCTTTATAAGAGAAAAATGCGTCGATATATTAATAAAATAGACAATTTCTTGGCGTCTTGCATAAGATATCCGCGTCCGTGTTGCTTTTGCTGGAGTGTTTATTCCCAAGGCCAACGCTATTCTATCCTTTTCCACCATTACAAAGGAATAATGAAAAACGAGTCTGTCTTCATTATGTATTTTTTTTGCGTATTCTTCATGAGAGATGAGGATTATTTGACTGAGATAAAATTCAAAAATGTCTTTTCCATACCCATGGTGGGTGTTGAGGCCGACATTTTTTCTCCTATTGGTAGCGTATTACCTAATTTGTCACAATCGATTACCAGATTTCTCCTTCTTATTTCGCTGTACTTTTCGTGGCTTATCTGAAACTTTGCCGATAAAATAAATGGACCATACTGTTACACTGTAATTAATGGCAGCAATTGCTAACAATCAAAAGAGCATATACTCATAATTAATTCGCTCATCTTGTCATGACGAGTTGTAGAAACCGTGACGAACGATTTTTCAATGGGAGAATAACATTAATCCATGACAAAAAATTATGTGTAATATTTTTCGTGCCATTAATTGCGGGATTGGTGTACGATTGACGTGATAAAGTGCACAATTACCTTCCTCTCTTCTTGTTCGAATTCCTCGTGGTCTATTCGGACCACAGAACAAGAAGTTTTCGGAAAGATTTTTTGTGGCCTCTTTATTTGTTCATCTGCTTCAGTGAAAATGTAAATATATGTCGACCAGAAGTAGTCGTTGAGAAATTACACAGAAATTAAATCTAATAATTCCATAATTGATGCTTGAGGTATATGAGTCTGCATTAATACAGCCTCCGTTTAATGAGCTAAAAACCATTATTTCCGGCCAAAGTCAGATGCTGTCTCCACGGGCGTAATATCTCAGATTTTAATATTTGGCCGCCTCTTGGACCTCCACTCACAGGTGCTTACGGGGATAATCCCGAGTGATGAATCGGGGATTCATCCTACACAAGAGTGTTTTAGTTATTCAAAAACTGAACGGGAGAGGGTCGAGAAGATATCTGCCAAGCCATTCTGGGTCACGGTCGGGGAAAAATTAAGGAAAACCATCTGCTCAAAACTCTGAATATATCAGTTTCCGGTTAATGGATTTTTCTATTTATGTATTTCAATTAATTTCTTTTTAAAAATACTCGCAGTGGTGGGTGGAAAATGGAAATACGGCAGGATTGACTTTCCTCGCGTTGGGCAGTAATCATCACTCATACCGGACACCTCAGGCAATTATGCCAAAGGATTATTTGAATTAATTCCGGATAAAGATAGTGCTGTCCAGCAGTACTTTGATTCAGATTCAGGTGCTTTGACAACTAAGGCTATTTCGCCCTTCTTGCCTCCCTCTTGCTAGTAGTGGATGCTGCACCCGTGTGATATTTAACAATCACTGTATTCGAACCTAGCTCAGAGACGCTGTTATTTATATGTTTACTGGTTTTTATATTATAACTTATGTTGGTTTATATTTGTTATGGGGAACAAGTATTAAGTTTCATTTATACTTAATCCCCTTCATCTTCTATGACGTATAACCTTGGTTCTCGACATTATCAAATTATTCTTGTAACTCGACGCCATGTTTTCCGTTAAGAATGCTTCTTAAAGGAAATGAGTTGGCCAGCTTTGAAACATTTTAATTCTGAGTGGCAATGATTCTCATGACATAATTTTATTCTATATTAATGATCCATATTGGATGACCGTTTCGCAGATGAGGAAAGCTTTATTAGCTAAGCCATAAGAGCTTTGTTAGCCGTCGCATAAATGAGGAAAGTGATGAGGAAGACTATCCGAGAAATATAGATATAGTCCATGAAAACTTTAGCATGGACAGTAGCGATTCATAGTTCATTATAATTTGAGTATTCTACCAGTAAAGGTAGGTTTTGTTGTATGCCAGAGAATCTCCTCCCGTTTTTCTTCACATTTAGGGGCCTATCTTACTCTAGTGTATCGTTTTCCGCCTCTGCAAACGACCTAATCTTCTTTATCCCGTCCATGAAACCTATTCTCTTTCTTCCTTTTACCCGCTTGCCCAATATCCTTCCCTCTATCACACCCTTCAGCAACTCATTACCCTTTATTACATCCTCCAGCCATCTACCCTGCCTATCCCGGATTTCATTCAGAAGTTTCCTACCCTCGCCCACCATCTTAAGCACTTCCTCGTTAGTCTTCCTCTCCGTCCACCGCACCTTCTCAATTCTTCTCCGCACCCACATCTCAAATGCCAGCAGCCTATTCTCGTCCTCCTTTTTCAGGGTCCACGTTTCTGCACCATACACTGTTACGCTCTATATCAAGCTCTTCACCAGCCTCTACTTCACATCCTTACCCAGTGTCCCCGTCATCAGCTCCCTTCTATTACTAAAGGCCCCCTTATCTAACGCTAATCTCTTCCGCATGTCTTTGCTACTATGTCCGGTTTCTTCTAGCATACCACATAAGTAATTAAAATGCTCCACTTGCTCGAGTTTGTGTCCACCAACTTTAATGACCAGATTCGCATTCTTTGTCCTAGAGAATCTCATTACTTTTGTTTCTTATGGTTTATCTTCATAGTTCATAAACTTGGTATATGCGTCGAGATGAAGTGCGGAGACTAAAGACTTTGAAAAGTTGTGGAAGAATGAGGAGGGTCGCCCAAGTAGGAAAAAGTATTTATTGACACGGATGGTATCCGGGGAAGGATTTTAATTTCAGCGAAGGCAGGAGGAAGAAGTGGGGGCATTGACGTATATTTATAAGCATGAATGAGGAGTGTTTGGTTGGCTCGAATGAAGGAGTTAAGCAATTTAATGCATTTGTCGTTCAATTGCATGTATCATGGAAGATGGGAAACAAACTCCCCAGCATGCTCGAAATGAGTCAACGAGTCTTCATACTTAGAACTTACTGAAGGTGGTAGAAAGAAATCGCCGACTAACCCTACGGCCCAGTATTTCGTCGTAAGTGGAAATTTGGCTTCGTTATGTTTACTTTTTAATAAAGCCCATCCTAGTATTCTAAACCAGGAAAATGTTGAAGAATATGTTTCCCACCCCACCCGGCGTAAGCTGTTAAATAAGGCTTATCGGGGCTTCCAAGTGGTCAGATATTTCGTTTGAGGCGTTTCGATAGATGCCTCCCCCGCCATCTTCAGGGCCTCATGACCAGCCTAGTTTCAGCTGCCGATTCAAGAAGCCTTCAGCTACCAAAGTACACCTCGTGAACTCGCGGCATTTTCCCTGAAAATAAGCATCTTCCTGTTGGCGAAGTCTCCTCGGGTCTTCCACCTGGGGTCCGGTCTCTCATGCTTGCAGTTACAGTCGTAACAACTCTCACTATCAATTATATTGGTGATTGAAAGCACCTGACAAAATTCGAAAAATGTTGATCCCGTTTTTACTGTCATTAGGGTATAGCGGACTTAGAAGTTCTGTTATCGGACCTTAACAACTTTCATTCGTGGTGACAGGATTTGGGTTAGAATTAAATATTAGTAAATGCACCGCAGTTTACTTTCTGTGAAAGCTGTCACACGAATGCCATACCTATATGTGGGTGGAGTAAACATAAAATCTTAAATTCACTTAAATATCTTGGAATTACCTTAGCTTCTGATATATCGTGGGGAACACTTATACAAAACATATGAGGCACTGCATTAAAGACACTAGGTTTTGTTAAGCGTATAATAGGAAGGTCCTCGGATGAAAAAGTAAAAGAGAGATGCTACTTCGTTCTGGTTAGGCCACACTTCGAATACGCTGCGTGCATTTGGGACCCTGGTCATGAAGATTTAACCAAAAAAAAATAATAAAATACATATAAAATCTGCACGCTTCGTTAAAAACTGCTACGAACGAACAGTGTCTCACAGCTTTTAGAGGGATTAAGGTGGGAGCCCCTAGAGACTCTAGACTAGAGACTAGGCTGCACGCTAGATATAGGTTGCTTGAGAAATTCAGGAGTGTTGTCGCAGAGCGACACAGAGAATATAATCATGACGCCACACTATATATCTAGGTCTGACTGAAGCGATCAAATAAGAGAGATACATTACCGAACAGGTAGGTGCAAAAACTTATTATTTTCGCGCACAGTAAGCGACCACAATAAAAAGTGAGCTCGACTAAATAGGTACATTGCCATAATACACGTCAGCATTTTACCTCCCAACACCTTATCCTTTACATCTTTACACGGCTGGTGTCCTAACACCCCCTCCCACAAGCTCATGCGGCGGCTCACAGGGTAGTGTGTAGATGTTGATTTGAAAAGTAGCAATAACTCTATCGCACGTATTATGGAGAACTATCTCGGCACTCCTGGTGAAAGATACGAGAAGATTTGGCTAGAAGTAAGATATCTTTTCAGAGAAAACGCCGCAGACTCAGGAGGTGTATTTTGGTAGGTAAAGCGACCTTGAATCAGCATCTCCGCTCATACACGCTTGGTCCATGTGCGAATGTTTAGGCCGAGGGGGGAAAGGTGGAGGGGGCAGCGCTTGGAGCATTGCGTCGCTCCCCATATCCCTTTTGGCGTTCGATAAGCGACCGCGCGAGTAAATTAGAGCCTCCCCGTCCGGTTAACCCCATCTCCCTCCATTTCCCTTGACCTAACATCTCTCCCCCTCTCTCTCCTTCCCGAGTGTACCTCAACTCTCTCCCTCGCACTCCCCCGGACTCCATTTCCTTCCCCTTTTCAACCCTCTTCCCTCCCGCAGTATACCTGTCCGTCCTTCGAATATTTTGATGCTCCGTCCCTCCTTGCCTCCGTTAAAAACTCAGGGGTTCTTGGGGAAGGACTATCCCATGTAAGTAACTCGAGCTTCTCACTTTTTAGCTCTCGTGGCAGTCCCAAAGTAGTTCTTAGTCACTTCTGGAGCTGTCGTAACTTAATTTTGAGACTTCTGGGACTTGGAATATTATTGAAAGCCGGCGCGGAGTCAATTCTCGTATTTGAGTTTCCTAGAAGTCTCTGGAGTCTCGTCCTATTTTCATGACAATATTAATTTTACTCATGATATTATCGTAGTTTTCAGCATGCATTTCAGATCATTTATATTAACCTTCATTTTATTTGTAAATATTTTCAATTTCTGCAAACTTTTGTATTTGTAAGCACTAATGCGATTTCCGTAGGTAAATGTGTTTTTCCTAATGGCCATGATAAGTGAGGATGAAGAAAGATAGTAGTAGAAACCCTTGGTTTGGTTGGGGAAGAAAAATTAGTAGAGGCTTTAAGAGGAAAGCAATTTCACCATCGTCATTATCCCTCTACAAAGTACGTACTACACTTATGCATAATAATTTGGCGTATATTAATCATAAGTGAAAAATTATAACGACGCTTCTCAGCCTTTTGGGTAGCGATATATATTTCTATAAAAAGTTGAATATCAAATACCAAAATTAGCACGTTCTCATAAATCACCTCTTTTGATGGAGTACACTTGAAGCTATTATTGATCAAATCATAAGCGAGTTGCAGTCCAGAATGGCAAATGTTCAATTTTCTTTATTACTACCTCTGTGATTGGGATCACGTAATCTCGGTGTGTCATACCAAGCAGCGCCCATGTTCTTTGTTCGGGTAGTAGTTACCATTCTGTTACCAACCAGTTTTAATTCGCCGTTATTAGGAAGAGTTAAAAGAAGATAGAAATGTGTTCAACCGCTATTCAAAACATCTCCCACGAATCGTGCTCGCCGCAAAACAATTAGGAAAACACGTTCTCATAAATTATAATGACGTTTCTCAGCCTTTCGGCGCCGCATCATCTTCATTTCTTTTGGGCGGGCACCAGGGCGACGAATAAAATTTGGCTTTTTATTATTTATAAGCCGTGAAGCTAAGATTTTGCCTTCATTTTCTTACGGATAATAGTTCTCACTGTCCTGACGAACAATGTGTTCAGTAGTGGCAATTAAGCTGCTCCCTGCTGAGTCATTTTTTTTTAATGTACGGGTTCAGATTTGATGTTAAGTTTTAGCTTCTTTTTCTACTTTGGTTCATAAATCTTCTTACCTCAAGAATAATAGGTTCATATATGTCGGCTCGTTATTTGCTTGAATGACTGCTACTGAAATTACAAAGGGAACTTATTCGAGTATAAATGGATAAGCATGAAAGTACTTCGTCGACTACCTTGCCAGGCGATTTGTTATTGGACTGTTGATAAGGATTTTTTTGATTTAACAGATGCTGATGTCTGCCTTTTGAGTAGTTTGTGTTTCTTTGTATATCTGAACATCTCTTTTGATCGAGTACACTTTATTCAAATAATCATTAATAAATGACCCCTATGAATTTATTTCCTTTATTAGGGCTTTTAGTTCGATACCTTCGTATAGAAATGCTACCAAAATAATTCAAGGTAGTTACAAGTGACCACCAACTCACAGTTTTTGTGAACTTCGAGAACTTAAAGCTAATATGGATCAAATAACCTACTTTCGAGCTCAACATTATTAAAATTTTCTCAGCTCATTGATAGTTCAATGACTAAAAAAAGGAGTTTCTTTTCTATCGTACTCGCGGGAAATACTTTAAGCGAAAGCAGCTCAATTTTCTTCATAATTATTCATTACAATTTCTTCGAGAAATGTTTCTTTTCTCCAGACCTCACGATAATGCTACCATTTCTCATAGTCTTATTTCCAAATCCCTTGCGTCTCTCGGACTAGGTCAGTATTTACCGAAGTGTTTTTTCTAAGTATTTAGTCACAGGCTCTGCTATTCAGCTCTATCCTTATTCCTTCTCTTACCGTTTAGTTCCTTATTTAAGACCTAATAACTCACGAATTTTGATATAAAATATCTGCAAAAGCTTGATTAGTTTTTCCTGCTGTTGTAACTTATCCATTTTCACTTCCAGATTCAATTACCGTGTATTCTCATACTTACTAACTTTTCATTTTTTCATTTATTGAACGACATTTTATTTTCCATGAATCCGTACTTAAGCTCACATCACATTCATTTTCAGCTGGTCATATTTCTTTACAGATCCATTCTTCCATTCTTATTTATGTATTATTTCCTGTCCTGTACTATTTACATTTATGTTTTATTATGTACTGTTTACATTTGTTATGTCCTTTCAGGATATTAAATACAGTAAAATAAAACATAAATGAGAATGGATGAATGGGTCTTGACGTAGAGAAGGGTAGACTAAACTCTGTGGGTATGAGTTATCTGAGGAGTATTTGTGGCAAAAGTAGGATGGATAGGGTCAGGAATGAGTGGGTAATAAATGAATGTGGGTTAGATGCTCCAGTAATGGACATACATGAAAGGAGTGTGCTACGTTAGTTGGAAAATGGATGATGAGAGATTGGATGAGAGTCGAATGACGAAACAGATATATAAGAGTGAAATAAATGGCACGAGAGGTAGAGGTAGACCAGGAAAGTTGTGGTTGAGGAAATTCTTAGGAGGAATATTAGGAGTCTAAAAAACTGGAGGGCGTGTATGAAGCAGTGTATGAGGGTAAATGAATCAAAAGAGGTTTGCAAGGATAGGTCAGAATTGAGGAAATTTTTGAAGCAGAGTTAGGTGTACAAATAAGTATTTACTAGCTGACCCGTGCGAATATTTCGCTCAGTATGCAGCTTCTTCCTGTTTCTTCCTTCTTTCTTCCTGTTCTTGTACCTGTCAAATAATTCGCACAGTATGCATCTTCTCCCTGTTTCTTCCTTCTTTCTTCATGTTCTTTTGCCTGTCGAATATTTCGCACAGTATGCAGCTTTTTGCTGTTTCTTCCTTATTTCTTCCTGTTCTTCTACCTGTAGAATATTTCGTACTGCATGCAGCTTCTTACTGTTTCTTCCTGTTCTTTTACCTATTTCTTCCCATAGTCAATTATATGTTATTTATGTTTGTGTTAGAGGTACATAACGTAAACGTAAACAGTACATGGTCACACTGATTGCATGTAGAATGTAAACAATCTAAGTAAACGATGCGTTAATAGACAGCGCCTCCTGCATTCTTTTAAGCACGTAACCATTGCCTACATATTAGTTGATTATATTGACAGCAGATGGCGTTGTATCATTTTTTAACAAAAACTTTCATTTTAAACAATTTGTCTATTTTTCATCAATATCGGGGAACATAAGCTTTAAAACGATGTTTGAATCATTAATATTGATGATTAATTATGTGAGTTACGGCGTTGCGACAAAAAAACACCTTTGAGAAATATTATACATATACGGATTATGGAGAAACGACTACCCTTTCTCTCACGCAACCCGCACATCAGTGCAAATGCGTCAGTTGCCGAACCTCCAGGATCGTAATAATTTATATGATTATCATTTTTTAAGCAAATACTTTAATTTTAAACTTTTTTATTTTTCGTCAAAAGTGGGGAACATAAGCTTTAAAACAATTTTGGAATCATTAATTTTGATGAAGAATTATGGGAGTTATGGCCTATCCACAATTAAACCCTTTTGAGAAATAATATATACGGATGAAAGAAACTCTGGAACTCTGTCTACCCCGGAAGGGAACGGCGTGATTGGTATGTGTGTATGTATGTATTTCATATCCGTGTAGTGCCAATCTTCAAAATCCTCTACGCAGTATTAACGTGATTTGCTATTTCAACATCATAATAGGTATTCATCTAAATAAATTGTTAGTTCATTGGTGTTGGTGTGAAAGTTATTTTTCCCAAGAATAAGGATAGTACTTTTTTCCTCATCTTCAACTGATTGAAGTGGCTTTCGGATTGACATGCTTACGACTAGTCTGATCGTCATAGGGAACCTGTTTCCCAAGGAGCTGAAGGACTTCAATATAATTTATGCCTGTTTTTATTAGTGAAATTTTAATGTTCCTTTAAATCTTATCTCAATCTACTTTCAAAAATTTTGTTTAGTATTAAACAACTGATTGATTAGAACGTCGATGGAATCTCTGGTTCGGTTCTTAGGGCATTCTGACTTGTTGATCCGTTGTGTCATCCAACTCCCTGAGTTTTCAACCGTGGGAATCAGTAGCCTTGCCGTAGTCTAGGATGTCCCCAGTATGTGCGGGTATATCAGTATTGTGTTTTGTTTTGTAGAAACGTCCCCGAGTTAGATTCATCATCTTAGCAGGGATTTTGCCTGTCGCCTCATTTACGGTGGATTCTGAGGCGTCCATTGAACCTTCATTATTTCTCCCTAGAGATTCAAGGGACCAATGTCACAGTGAGAGCATCTGGACACTGGGTAGGGGTGATGAGAGGATTGATCATTCCGGAAGCCCAAAGGGGTTCTCGTTAGTGGTGACTTGTAATAATAATGATAATAATACAATGTTATTTACTCTGGGACAAATATGTCCCTTGGAGCAGAAAATTTTTTTACAATCATTTAGTAACAGTGTTCAATATAGACATGGTACATAACTGTAAGCAAAACAAAATATGCCATATCATTAACAATACAGTTGTGTGTATACAGTGCATCGAAAATAAATAGCTTAACAAAAAACTACAGAGTTGGGTGCATATCAATAAACAATATTTTCAGATATTTTTGCTTCAAACACCTTAACGTTATTTATGGATTATAAACTGTATGGAAAAGAGTTCCATAATTTACACTAAGAAATAAAAAAGGACTTTTCATACAAATTGGTTCGATATGATGGAATGAACAGAGTTTCCGTCTTCCGTGTAATGCGTTTTTCTGAATTTATATTAAATGTTATTTGTTTGTACACGTAAGATGGTAATTATTTTTTTGTCATTTTATGCATAAAGGTAGCTTTCATTATGTATCGTCTTTGTTCCAGTTTGGGCCATTTTAACAGTTGGTAGTATGGTGTGACATGCTCATAATAATTGATATAAAAAACAAAGCGAATACAGGAATTTTGTAGTCTCTGTAATTTCTTCTCAAGATCACTTGTAATATCAGAGTACACTATAGAATAATAATCAAAGTGCGGAAACAACAGCACTTGTACAAATTTTTGCCGTAATCGGACAGGAATTAAGTGTCTAAAATGCTTAGTGGATACAGGGTTTAAGTTGGATATAGAGCTTACGTGATCTTGCCACGTCAGTGTTTTATTAATAATAATTCCAAGATTGCTTAAGGAGTTAGAATAGTCAATTTTCCTACCTTGAACAATAACTTTAGGAATTTCATTTAAAGCTAAGCTATTGACGTAATTAGAGCTACCAATAATTATAGCCTTGGTTTTTGTTGGATTTAGTTTGAGCTTATTCGCTGATATCCATGCACAAATTTCCTTGATTTCTTTGTTCATTTTCGGTACAGCATTACCTAATTCGTTGGGATTGCAGTCTAGATAAATATGCAAGCCATCTGTATAAAAGTGATAGGCGCAGTAATTTATCACACTGGGAAGGTCTTTGATAAAGATAGAGTACTTTTAGGTAGGTGTCAGAGCAAGATTAGTCCATAGAAATAAAATAGGAAAGCACTGCGCCACGTTAAAAATTGATACGAGCGAACAAAGAGTTTTTCACAGCTTTTAATTTGGTACTCTCCAAAGTGAATCTGGGCAGAAAGTAGGTGTCAAGGAAGAATGTTGCGCGTAAGCCGTTGAGAGTAAAAGTGGAAAGGTTGCTAGACAGCGAGGTAAGAACGCATTATGGTTGCATGCTTGAGGATGCTCTATCGTTGAAGCGGAGAGAATGGAACGAGCACTTCAGAAACGAGAAGGTAAATGTTGTGTGGGAGTATTTAAAAGGAGTGATTGTGGAATGTGGTGAAAGTGTATGTGGAAAAGGAGTGGTAGGAAGAACGAAAGGTGATGCTTGGTGGAATGAAGAAATGAAAATTATAGTCAGAGAAAAGAAAGAGGCGTTCAAGGATGTGATTGCTGCCAAATCTGAGGAAGAGCGTACTAAGGCATGTGAGATTTACAGAAAGAAAAAGAATGAATGCAAAATTGCTGTGAAAGAGACCAAAGATAAAATGCGTGCGGATGAAGCTAACAAAATGCAGAGTGATTTTGAAGGTAATAAAAAGCTATTTTGGAAGTGGGTAAAAAGGGCTAAGATAGGTGAAGGTAGGGGAATGAATGCGGTAAAGAACAAAAGTGGAGAGATCATGTGGGACGAGAGCAATATTAGGGACTGCTGGAGGGAGTATTTTGTAGAATTGTACAATAATATTGCAGGCGTTGAGGATGAGCCTTATGAAGTGGTATGTGAGAATGTGAGGATGGAAAAGGATATCAGTGAGAAGGAGGTCACAACGGCTGTGAGAATATTGAAAAATGGGAAGGCTGTAGGCATAGATGAGATATCCAGTGAAATGTTGAAGTGTGGGTGTACAAAAGTGTACTTCTTCCCACTTTGCTATATGGTAGTGAAACATGGGTATGTCAGGATAGACATAAGAGTAGACTAAACGCCGTGGGAATGAGTTATCTGAGGAGTATTTGCGGCAAAAGTAGAATGGATAGGGTCAGGAATGAGTGGGTCATGAATGAATGTGGGTTAAATGCTCCAGTAATGGACATATAAGAAAGTAGTGTGCTTCGTTGGTTTGGCCATGTTGAGAGAATGGATGAGAGTCGAGAGTCGAAATGAAACATATATGAGAGTAGAATGAATGGTGTGAGATGTAGAGGTAGGCCGAGAAAGTTGTGGTTGAATGTGGTTGAGGAAATTCTTAGGAGGAGGAATATTAGGAGTCTTAAAAACAGGAGGGCATGTATGAAACAGTGTAAGGGGGTAAATGAGGCAAAAGAGGTTTGCAAGGATAGGTCAGTATGGAGGAAATTATTGAAGCAGAGTTAGGTGTACAATTATGTATTAATGAGTGAAAAATTTTGACTGTGCCTACCCTGAAAGGGAACGGCGTGATGGGTATTTATGTATTTAAAGGGATTAGGTGGGGAGCTTCATGATACTCGGAGGTTACACATTAGGCTTAGTGTGCTATGGAAATCCATAACAGGTGTGTTTCCGTGTGACTCATAGAATGTCTTGGACCTATATTCTCAAAGCCGCACTACAGCTCTAGGTCTTACAGAAGCTATAAAAAAAGAGAAAGACATTGCGGAACAGGTTCATCTACATACTACCCTGCGAGACGCCGCATGAGCATGTGGCAGGGGGTGTTAGGTCACCAGGCGTGTAAGGATGTGAGGTGAAATGGTGACGTGTATTATGGGAGTGTATTTAGTGGAGCTCAATTTTTATTGCGGTCACTTATTATTATTATTATTATAAATAAATAGAAGTAGGTGGTAACAATAAAAACAGCCGAGTTAAAGAATAAACCTTAAGAGACTTCAACTTCTTTAACCTATATTTTAAAATAATTCATTTTTTTGGAAAGGGCTCAAATAGCTTTGCTGGTGTATTGTGCGTGGAAAAAACGAGTTTTTGTACCTATCTGTTCGGTAGTGTATCTCTCTTACTTTATCGCTTCTATCAGACCTAGAGATGTAGTGAGACGTCATGATAATATTCTGGGTCGCTCTGAATCACACCAGTTCTGAAGTCACCTAAACCTAGCATGTAGCCTCTGAGTCTTTATCTCTCCCTCCCTTTATCCCTCTCCCTTAAAAGTTTTAAAACAAAATGTGTTCGCTCTTAGTACGTTTTTAACGAAGCGTTCTGCTTTTATTTGTATTTTATACATTTTTTGGTTAAATATTTATGACCAGGGTCCCAAATGCTCGCGGCTTATTCGTGGTGTGGCCTAACCAGGGCGAAGTTGCATCTCTCTTTTACTTTTTCATTCGAGGACCTTTCTATTATCCGCTTAACGAAGTCTAGTTTCTTTTTTTGCTGTGCCACATATGTTTGGAGGTGTGTTACCCACGACATGTCACAAGTTAAGGTAATTTCAAGATATTTAACTGTATCTGAAGATTTTATGTTTACTCCGCCAACAATATACGTACGGCACTTGTGTGATGAATTTTGCAGGAGGTGAACTGCGGTGTATTTACTAATATGTAATTCTAACCCTCACTCCTGGTACCACGAATGAACGTTGTTTCGGTCCTATTACAGAACTTCAAAGTCCGCGTCTTCGCTTATTTCACGGTAGGTAACTGTATCGTCTGCAAAAAATCTTAATATCAGTACAGAAAGTCGTTTTTTACACGCATAATTAGTTCCATAATAATAACGGAGATACGCTCAATACACTCCTAAGATACGCCTCATCTTCTCACCTCTTTATAGCCTTTGTTTCACCTTTACACGGCTGGTTTCCTAACGCCCCCTGCCCCACGCCCATGCGGCGGCTCTCGGGATCGTGTGTTGATAATAATCTTAAAATTTTCGCGTAATATCCTTCTTGACGTACAACGTAGCTCTGACTCTCTTCATGTTTAAGACGTGGCCACTCTTGTGGTGTAAGAATACGCATATAATGGCGCACATATACTTGCGGTACTCTTTGTCGTGGTGGCTTCTTCATTTGTCACTACCAAGGAGTGAACCTCCTTTCATGTCTGACCTTTATTACCTGGGAGCAAGTTCTTTCCTCAGGCTCCTATTATCCTCGATAACTTCCCGTCTGCATTTGTTTGGACCCGTTACCGTGGGCAGCACGCTCCCATGGCCCCATTCTCCCGTATGTCATCTAGATTCGCCTTGGTCTAAATGTCTCACATTACCATGGTTGCCAGATGAGTGACGTCCTAAATCGCGTGGAGTCGCTCTAGTCGCCAAAAATCGCAGAATCTAGTAATTCTGCCCTTAACTTTGTTTCACTCTAGTTTGACGACATAGCTTCTTTTTAGCGATTCATCAGGTTTTTATTGGGAACATGTATTAAGAAGATGCCATAGTTCATAATTACTATAACAGAAACAGAATTACAATTTGACCGAATTTCTATTGAAAGAGTTTCTTGCTCTTTTACCTTGCGGAGTGAATGAAATATCCCAGATGTCTTACATCGTTGGACGTACCCTAACGAGATTGGTTTCAATCATTCGTTCAAAACTACTGCGAACGAACATATAGTGTTTCACAGCTTTTAGATGGATTAAGGTGGGAGCCCCTAGAAACCCGGAGGTTTAGAGCTAGGTGTAGATTGCCTGAGAAATTTAGAACTGTTGTGTTTCAGAGCGACACAGAGAATAATATCTTGGCGCCTCACTGCATCTCCAGGTCTGCCAAAAGCAATAAAATAAGAAAGATACACTGCCGAACAGATAGGCACAAAAACTCGTTCTTTTCGCGCTAAATTAGCGACCATAATAAAAATTGAGCTCCACTATACACACTTCCATAATAAACATCACCATTTCTCCTCCCAAAACCTTATCCTTTACACCTTTATAGGGCTGATGTCCTAACACCCCTTCCACACGTCCATGTGGAGGCTCGCAGGGTAGTATATAGATGTAGGTGTAGAATATTTCGCAAGCAATATTTATAGCCATCCTATCAACTACTAGAACCGTTAACGACTAGTTAACTCAGGCCCACCGGGTCGACCGATCACATGTATCCTTGTTATGAAGAATACCACATAATTGCAGCCCCTATACTTCCTTTTCCCCCCAAGACACTCCAGATCTACTCGTGAAATCCCCCATACTACGACTGGCGCCGATGAAGTCGGTCTGACTTGGTCGCATTTTTCTAAATGTTCAAATCGACCAGTTTGTGACGAATCGCCCGATCTGGCAAGCCTGCACGCGGCCTGCCAAATTTTCTCCCATTCTCTTTCTTCCTGCTTTTGCTTTTGTGTTCCGTTGATTCCTTTCGGTCTCTCGCCTCGCGACTCTTCCTCACGCAGTGGTTTGGTGGGCCCGAAAAGTTCTCACGATAATCGCACCGCTTAGAATCCCTCTCGTAACGAGCTAGTGAGGCAGCGGAGAACCGTTTTTCGGAATTACGGGAACTGATTGAAGGATGAGAGTGGGTGGAAGTTTATTTCGGGATGGCCCCTCGACTTCTGACTAACATTTCATACTTTTACAAGAAAGTCTTTCAAGTTCACAATACCACTTTTATTTTGTATCCCAGAAAACTTCCGGAGCCTCGGATCACATGGGTGACGATTTTAGGTAACAAATGAGCGAGTGAGTTTTTCAGTGAGAATTTTACAAATCTGTCTACTCTACCATATGGGCGACTTCCATTTGAGTTATATCTGTCTGGATTTTCGTTTGAGGTAAAAACTCGGGAGAAAACTTTTCTATCTTATTCTATTAAACGAGTATACTTGTATATGTATATGGATGTTTATATTGGTATGTATATATTACTTCGAAAACTACCCAACCGATTCTCCTGAAAGTTGGTAGTTGAGGGTTTTCAGTTACGAGGAATCCATGATTTAAGGCCTCAGGGCCTTAAATGATGCCTCTAAAAGGGCCTGGGCCCTTATTTTACTCGGAATCAATACAAGGGTTTCTTTTTTTGCTCTTTTTAATTACATGCAATCAAGATGCAGGGTTAAAATTTATTATCGGATGGAAATAGAATGAAATATTTAATTCTTGCAATCGATTATGCTAAGAACTTCGATTTTTCTTTAAAATTACGTTTTCAACGACAAAATTGCTAATTTTCTCCGATTTCAACAGTAGCATATTTCCTTGGCAACCTGAGCAGTGGCTTTAAACGGGAAATTTGGCCGGGCGTTTTACGCCTTATCTTATAAATGAGCATTTGGGCGTATGAGTATGCTAACATTTCCTCGAAAACTACAGAATCTATTTTTCTGAGAGTGGGTAGTTATGGGTTTTAGGGCACGAGGAATCCATTGGGCCAAATTTTCTACCATAAAAGCGGTGCTGAAAAATATAAAACAGGTTATAGTATTGAATTAAATAGCATGAGTTTTTATTTTAATAATTATTTTTATAGTCAGTGTATCGAGCAAAGCTCGTTCCCCCGGTACTTCTCTTTAAAGACATGCTTTTCAGTTCACCCTGGAAGATAGGTAGCTAGCTCGATTGGCCAAATTATCCATCGAGGATTCAAGGGATCTACGTTTTGAATACCAGTTCAGGTGACTTTTCTTAGAATTTCACACAATCTTGAGGTAGCGACCCCCGATTATATCCTGCTGCTTGAATCTTATTTTATTTTTTAAATATCAAATGCATTCCCGGGGCTCAATGAGGCTGCATGTTAATGTCACAGGAAGCCGTTTCGCAATTAATTGATCCACTTTCTCCGTTCATCCATGGATTTCTTCGAATACTCCCGCCCTTTGTTTGCCATTCTTATAGCTCAATAACAACCGAGAGTTTTTTTTACGACGGCGCGATTCGAGTGAAATTCGACGCTCTTTGAGTCCGTTGAAGAGAGCGAAGGGCGGACTTTTTCCATGCAAAATCCTGGTTCCTGTCAGACTTTGGGAAACAGTGAATGCGAGATATGGGAGGCCCAAAGGGTTGTCCATAATCCACGAAGACACCAAACAGGGGGGCGGGGGTACGAGGGTAGTCAGCCAAGGTCCACGTTTGGGAAGGGAGGGATGGAAGGATGTCTACGTAGACAATGGTCGGAGTAAATGACAGATTATCATAGCCACAAGAGTCGTTTTATTTCTCCTTTCCTTAAGTTCAGCCTTTAATAACAGATAGTCCGTGAAAATTAATTAATAACCCGTTTCACAGCTTTTTCCGCTGTTCGGGGGTTGGAGGGATGTCTATGTAGACAATGGTCGTAGTAAATGACAGATTATCATAGCCACAAGAGTACTTTTATTTACCTTTTCTTAAATTCAGTCTTTAATTACAGATAGTCCGTGACAATTAAAGCTTCCGAAGAGCGATTAAAGCCATTTCACAGCTTTTTCCGCAAAAAAAGAAAAGTCTACGTGGATATCAGGGGGGGACGGGGGGGTCCGGATGAAGTCTACGAGTGTCCACAATGGGGGTGGGGGGGTCAAAAAGTGGCTTATTTTTGTCTTCGTGGATTATGGACCCTAAGTTAGGTTTGTTGTTAGAAGGGCAAAGTTATGAACTTAGACTAGGGTTTCCCAACCAGGGGTGCGATACAATTGATATAAATGTAAGTAACTTGGTATATTCACAGAATATTTCATTAAATATGCCCAGCTGGTTGCACCTGTTAGGGCATCATCAGGTGTGGAAGGTCACGTTTAGAAATGGGAAGTGGTGCCGAGTAGTGGTGATCTCGGGTGGTGGTCAGGTTAAGTCGTGGGGAATTGATAGAGCCAGGAGAAAGGGGCGTGAGAAACGAAGTGGGACATCCAAGATGGTGAATGGGACGGGAAGAAGTTTTCGTTCGCAAATTCAGAAGATGATTGATGGAGAAGGATCTACAATGGCTCCCAAGCGTTTATTTTTCTGCCCTTGCAACATGGAGGGGTGTGAAATTAAAATCACTCCAGTGACCTGTGTCAATGAGGTGTTTGGCGAAGTGCGATTTTCCGGCCGGGAAAGCAAAAACGCACGAATATGTTCATCTACATCTACTTATTACTCTACGAGCAACCACAAGGGTCTTTGGCAGGGGGTGATTCATCACCAACATGGGCTAGAGTGAAGAAACTACATTTCACCAACATGACCCAAACCATGGGTGTGCTACAAATGCTACAGAAAGTACTGAACTAACCTTGAATGTAGGTATGTATGAGACACAAGAGTCATGCAGAGAAGATGCAAAACATGGTATTTGCCCTAGTTGGCAGATTTAGAAACATGCATAAGGGGGCACATAAATTAATCAGCTTCACTACCTGTCAACTAGAGCCACGATGTTCTTTGGTTCTAGTTTTCAATTTACGCCCTGTTTGGCCGGCATAAGCTATGTTGCAGTAATTACTATATATGGAATAAATTCCTGATAGATACTCGGGGTCCCTTTTATCTATGTGGTTATTTGAGAGATAGCATAGATTGCTATTGTCATAAAAAAAGATTAATAGATGTTTTGGGAAGAGAATTGGTGATTTTCACCGTGGTGTATGATTATCTAATTATATAAAAATGAATGTTTGTTTGTTCGTCTTCTATGCGCTCCAATACCATTCATCAGATTATAATGAAACTTTGGTAAGTTGTTGTGCGCCCGCCCGCGAAGGTTTCTGAATTATTATATTCATTGTACAATAGGGGATTAAGTGTACATTAATGTACTCTCAACCTCTCATTATTGTACACTCTCGCTCCACCATTGTACAATGCTCCACCATTTTACAATGGTGGAGCGCGAATCGTTTCAACAAATGAGTGTTGGCATGCGAGCTTCTTAAACAAGCGAGGAACGACAAGCAAGCAACGAAGCAGATCGTTTACGAGTTGCTCAATCACGTGCATCAGAATCGTATCAGCGAGACATAATATCGCGTGTATCAGAAACATATCAGTGAGACAATTTTGGTGTAAAAAGGTAAGAAATGGATCTGTACGTGGACTTAGACTTGGTGCAGTGGTCTCTTTGTTTTCTTTTTTTAAATTCTTGCATTAGATTTTCGTAGACGCTTTGCTTTTTCATAAAATTGGATTTTTAAGCTCGAAAGTCTTAAATTATAGCATTACTTCAACAATAGAATATTTTATTTACTTGGAAACGCTGCATAAGCATGGAATGGATACTCATGCCATCATTTGTGCGTTACGAATTCCTATGTAGGTACGAGGAATTAATTGGACTAGGACTCAAATTCATTTGCGTCTGCTTTGTATATGTGTGCCTACTTAGAAAGAAAAATAGGCATTGCAACGCATGCCGGGCACAGTTAGTTATTTAATATTCTTTTATTAAGTCCTACTCTTCTTAACCCCATCCTATTAGAATTATTAGCTGAAAGTTTTGTAAATAACATTGGCTTTTCAATTATCATATTACCATGGGAAGTATTCAAAATAAATAATTGACGTCATTCATTCGGTAGCGTTATGATTGTGGATGCTGCTTTTCGTATGTTACACGAGATGATGGTCGTATGATGTGTCTTCCGTCGGTGAAAGGCTTCGAAAGTGTCAAGCAAAGAAACTCTTCAGTCTGCACGGGGATCAAGATAACTTAAACGACAGTGAACTTTGCACTTTGGCGAACGTTCGCAAGAGGCCGTTCAAGTGTTACGTATGACGATTTAAGCCATTTTTGACCCCAACCTCCCCCTATGTAAGACAATGTAAGATTTTCCCAACCGCCCCTCCCTCTCACGTAAGACATTAGATATTTGTATCTACTCTTCGTTAAATGCTCGCTTTCTGCTGTTTCATCTTTCCATAGAAGCCATCGTACAGCTTAGAGCACTAAATATCGTATAATTATGCTGTGTTGGAGTACCACATTCATTAGCATTAAGAGCGAAACAGTAGCACTGCTGATGAAGTTCTGAACAATCACAGGATAATTGGAAACAATACGTTTCAAGACGGACAAAAATCGAACGTAAATTGGTTCCAGACCCCTGCTTCCCCCCTCTTCATCCCCTCCACCCCCAAAAATGTCTTGCGTAGTACTTGAATGGCCTCCTAGTACAAACGTTGTTTGCTATGCGTTGGTGGGGATAATTTTTCCGCTAGCCGCCGAACATGAGGTTCTTTCGTGATTGGGCATAGGAGGCTATGGACCGTGTGGCCCTATTACCACTCAGATATTGTACATACACGTATTTTTGTGAAAACAATAGTCTTATCCTGCTAAAAGACTACTTTAATTCAATTTTAATTTATTACTCGAAATTAAATGCTGAAATTCACAGAAAATTAGCTGTGTCCGGCATGCGTTACTATGTTCCTTGCTTGTTTGAGGGGCTCGCGTGCCAACACTCATTTGTTGACGACTCGCGCTCCACCTATTGTACAATGCATTTAATGAAAGAGAAACCTTCGCGGGCGCGCGCACAAGTCACCGAAGTTTCATCGTAATCTGATGAATGGTATTGGAACGCATAGAAGACGAACAAACAAACATTCATTTTTATATATTAGAAGATATGTAATGTGAGATGTTAAACGTATTGTAGATGCCCTCTATACATTTACCGTTTAATATTTTCCAACTTTCCACCCCTCATCATTTTCATAACGTTCCAAGTCCCTATTTTTATTGGTACTCTCCTTCTCCCTTTCTTTTTCTTCTTATCTTCTCTGGTCCTTGTATCCTGTGATGTCTCTGTTGTGCAAGGATTTCGTGAGATGACGATGTTGGAATAAGATCTCCTAACACCCTCTGCCCCATGTCAATGCGGAACATGAGAGGGCATGGAAAGCATAATTGAGAATTATCGCCCAATATCCATTTTACCTGTTCTATCCATAACTTTTGAGCGTATGATACATAGTCATCTTCTTCACTTTACCCTCCCCCACATCTCCCCTCATCAGCATGGTTTCCTTCCTGGTGGATCGTGCCTCTCTAACCTCGCTGTATTGCACCATCGCATCACACAATCTTTCGAATCGAACTCTCAACTTGATGTTTGCTATATCGACTTCTCCAAAGCCTTCATCCGTAACCGTAAATCACTCCTTACTTCTACATAAACTCCAACGCCGGTACAACATCCACGCAAATTTCCTGTCTTTAATTCACAGCTTCCTCAGCTCCCGTTTCCAACGTGTATCCATTGATGGCAACGACACCCTACCTACCTGTTGTGTCTGGTGTACCACAGGGTAGCGTCCTTGGCCCTCTTCTGTTTTCACTCTATGTGGATGACATCACAGAGGGCATAATCCCTCTCGGCTGCAATATTCTGCTGTACGCGGACGATTGCAAAATTTTCAAGCAGGTTGATCGCCCCTCCGACTCACATTTCCTTCAACCCGCCATCAACTTTGTTTCCGAATGGTGCTCAACTTGGCAGCTGCAAATCAACCCCTCAAATCAGCTCTTATGACCTTTTCATTAAAAAGCAAACCCCATTCACATTCTTACACTCTTAAATAATCCTATCCTCCCTGTGACCTCCCACTGCGACTTAGGAGTCATTCTTGATTCGAAACTCAACTTTAGTGGCCACATTAGAATGATTGTGCGGAAGGCGATGGCTATAGTTGGCATGCTTTACCGCCTCACTGACATTCAGGACCCTACGGCACTGAAAACGGTTTTTTGTCGGTTGTATTCTCCCCCTCTTAGAATACTCTTCACCAATTTGGTCTACCGCCTGCCCCACTACCTTGGATTTGCTCAACCGTCCAGTCAACTTCTTTCTCGTCATAGTTCGCCATCGAGTCCCCATCTTCAGAAGCTCATCCCGTGACCTCATCCTTTCCTCCCTTGGTATTTCTCATTTAACTCACTGCCGTGTCCTATCAGATATGATGTTCCTACAAAGAATCTTCAGCGGCTCTCTACGGACCAATGAAATACTCCCTCTCTTTAGTATTCATGCTCCTCCCCATCCATTACGCAGTAACTGTCTACTGCATACTCCCCGATTCCGTCTTTCGATCTCCCAGCGCTCTCTCTTCTTCCGAATCCCCTCCTTGTTTAACTCCTTGGCCTCGAAATATCCTTCCTTGGACCTTTTCTCCTCTGCCACCATTTTCAAATCCTCCCTGAAACGCCACTTAAATGATCCATCCCTCTCCAATCCTTAAGTCCCTTCCTACGCTTGCCTCATTATTGTTTTATTTAATGAATATTATGTTTTTGTTTGAAATTTTTATTTATTTATTGATTATTTCAGCCAATGTAATAGCCTTTGTGCCGTTTTTGGTGGTGAAATAAATAAATAAATAAAAAATAAACCAAGATATTGAAGCAAGCTCCAAAAAACCCTCATGAGGAGGGTGAGTGGAAATGGGAGGGAATTGGAACAGCTGGGAGTACAGACTTCATATCCGTCACCATTGCAATTCTCCCCTTCTTTTAAGAGCAGCCGAGCGAGAGACATGAATCCACAGCGGACACAGCTTAAAATAGGAGGGACAATTCGTGGTGGCTCTCGCATGTGTAGAGCTTGACGTAAGGGAAAAGAGGAAAGAATTCAAGAGAAGTGGGTCGAAGGGGCGTGAAGTCCTTCCAGAGACCCAAGCAAGTGTCTTTGATGCCTTTTATCGCGCTCAATAACATTCCATTCACCCCTACAGTGGCGTCAAATTCTGCAATGGTAATTGACATCAAATTTTGGCATGCCGCAAGTGTTGTGGTAAGGTATGGAAAATTTAGCTGTAATCGTAAAGTTGGTGATTAGTTCTCGGGATGATAAGATGAAGAAATTACGGTGTTGGTGACGGACTAACGTGCACAAAGAACGGTCTGATGAAGAACTGATCCTCGACCTTAGGTCACCGAGTATGATTAGACTTGAATAAAATCACGATAATATAACCACCTACTTTCTTGGACCTGATGATTTGGAGGTGATTACTTGGACCAATCAACCATACTTGGTTGTCAACAACTTTCGCAAGGGGAAGAAGTTTGTTGTCTAGGAAGAAGGATCATCACAGCGGAGGAAACTAGAAAGACTATGTGAACAGAAAAACCCAAGGAAATAAGGAATTCTACCAGAAGAAGAGTTTGCTAACTGGTGATAATACCATCCTGAAAGTGAGGGAGTACTTTATGTAATCATATATTTGGAGCATGAAGATGGCAGGGAAGCCTTGACAATAACAGGTTCAGAGCAAAGCATATTGGAAACATTCTAAAGAATTCAAATGCGATATGGTACTTTTTTTTCACAGTTTTTTATTTCAGTTCGACCTATTTCGTCACATAGGCGACATCATCAGGTGTCGAACCGGTCGAACGAAACGAAACGGGACGGGAAAGGGAACGAAACCGGTCGACCTGAAATAAAAAACTGTGAAAAAAGTACCATATCGCATTTAAATTCTTTAGAATGGATTTTCACAAAGTTAAGCCAGAATTAATCGAGTTTATTGGAAACATTGGATGTTCGGTGTTGCCGTAGAATGTGGAAGGTTAAATGAACGGAGAGAATCACTAACGAATATATCCTACGAATATCAGGAGAGAAAAGGAGCATAGAGGCGTTTTCCGGCGTTACACTGTAAAGTATTTTCCCCCCATTTTTTCTGAAATTCAGAAAGGTTTCCTCAACTGTAGTTGTACCAACTTTTAAGCAAATCTGGGAAACTTAAAATTTTAAGCAAGGAAAACTTGCTGAAATTCAGCAAATTTTCCTGAAAATTTTAAGACTTAAAATTATTAACCTACATTTCGGATAGGGTTTTGCTCACAATAAAAAGGCTACAAAATAACTTCCAACAATATTCATTGAAAATTTTAAAATATGTGCCATTCAGCTTTAATTATACCTTTAAAAGCAAAAGTAAATTAGTGCTCGATTAATTACATATCAAGAAAAAAAATAATTCTCTTGCTGTAAGGTTGAAGAGTGGTTAAAAGAACAATGACCATGTACACATTTACCCTAAGACTTGATAATTTTTAAGAATGGAGGAGTGAATAAACTGACAAAAATGGTTATTAAATTAAGGTAACTGTATCCAACGCAGCTAACCGCACTTTCTTCTCCCTACTCCCAATCATAAAATCTAGAAATGGGCCCAGGAAAACCAGTATTCAGTTAAATAAAACACTCATCCGTGCAGCACTGTCTTACGGCTGTGAATCTTGGACAATGACAGTCAAATCCGCGGAGTTGTTGGACAGATTTGAGAGAAAAGTAGGTACTACGGAGAATATACGGGCCTGTGAACACAGTAGAGATGGGGATGGAAATCACATTGAGAATCCATCATAACAACGAAATATATAGCCTGTATAAAGAAGCCAGCATTTCCACCAACTGCAAACTAATGGGACTCCAATGAGCAGGGCATGTCCTGCGGATGCCGGAGGAGAGGGCGACTAAGAGAAGAGTGTTCAGTGGACAGATGGGAGGGAAGAGACCGGTGATACAACACATACCTCGGTGGGAAGATAATGTCAGCTAGGATGCACGTGAACTGCTTGGGATGAAAAAAAAATTGGAATTGGAAAAGAGTGGCAGAGGGTAGAGAGGAATGGTGGAAGAAAATTGAGGAGGCCAAGGCCCGATTTGGGCTGTAGCGCCAACGGAGAAGACGCAGTGGAAGGGTATCATAAAAGCATTTCATCCAGATGTTTTGAGACAAATAATGCATAGGTTTGCTGATGCCTAAGACTAAATTCAATTTAGGCATTTTGCTGAATTGGAGCAAATTTTATTTGCTGAAAAAGTCTGGAAATATTAATTACGAGAACTTGCTGAATTTAAGAAATTTTGCTGAATTTCAGCAAGTTTTGTATGAACTGAAAATTTCTAGGTTTTACAGTGTAGTAATGACCTGAATTGGACGTCATTTCCTCCCACGGCGCTCTTGGTGCGAAGGGATGATAACACGGTTTGCCGAGTTCCAAATCGGTCTGATAGTCGGGGAGAACTTCGAATGGCTCCTCACCTGCTCGAGACGGTTATCGCCTCTTCCAGTATCACCGCCCGCGTTTATATATGGCCATCCATTCACTCTTCTTTTCCTTTGAAGACGCCGAATCTTACTTTCCTCGCCGTCTCGCTCTCTCTGAGGCCACCATTGTTTGTAAACTCAGAGCGATATCTCTCTCTCTCTCTCTTGCGCTCCTCTCACTCACAGATTTCAAACTACTCTTTCTTATTTTTTTTCTATATGTTAAATTTCGTCTCTGTTCCTTTCCGGCGTGCCTGAAATGATTCTCTTTTGAGTTATCGAATCGGCGGTGGAGTAGAAAGCGCAGTTGATGTTGCCGCGGGCAACGAGACGTCCGAATCCAGTCGCGAAGTATCGTTTTATTTTTTTTATTGAATGGATGCCAGGTCGCGTCGGCCGAGCACGTGGTGAAACTTCGGTCTCCCATTTGTCTCCACCGAGGAAAGCGTCAGCAACGGAAGCGCGGCGAAGATGGCCGTCGGTGTAAATGTTACCACGAGAGGTGAGCGGTTTTTAATACCCGTAGGAAGACATTTCAGAAGACAGGGGAACACGGTTGCCAGATGAGTTGAGTCCTGGATCGCACGGAAGTCGCCCCAAATTGTAGGGTATTTTATTCCCATCTAAGATCTTCAGATACAGTTAAATACCTTGGAATTACTTTAACTTCTGATATATCGTTGGGAACACACATACAAAAGATATGCGGCAAAGAATTAATGAAACTAGGTTTTGTTAAGCGTATAATAGGAAGGTCCTCGGGTGAAGAAGTAAAAGAGAGATGCTACTTCGCTCTGGTTAGGCCATACCTCGAATACGCCGAGAGCATTTGGGACTCTGGTCATAAAGATTTAACCAAAAAAATAAATAAAATACAAAGAAAAGCAGCGCGCTTCGTTAAAAACTACTGCGAGCGTAATTATAGTGTCTCACTGCTTTTAGAGCGATTAAGGTGGGAGCCCCTAGAGACTCGGAGGCTGCACGCTAGGCTTAGGTTGCTTGTGAAATTCGGACTTGGTGTGTTTCAGAGCGACACAAAGAATATTATCATGACGCCTCACTAAATCTCTAGGTCTGACAGAAGCGATAAAATATGAGAGATACATTGCCGAACAGGTAGGTGCAAAAACTCGTTGTTTCCGTGCACAATAAGCGACCACAATACAAACTGAGCTCTACCTAAATACACTCCCATAATACACGTCACCATTTCACCTCCCAAAACCTTATCCCATATGTCTTTACACGGCTGGTGTCCCAACACCCCCCTGCCAGCCGCCCATTCGGCGGCTCGCAGGGTTGTATGTAGATGTAGATGTAGATTCCCGACTTTCACTTTGCATCACTCAAATTTCAGGACATAACTTCGTTAGAGCATTTCATCTGGCTTTGAGTGGGGATATGTTTTATGAAAGTGTTCGAGCACTTACTGGTATTTACAATAATGGAGTCACAATTTTGCAGCTTAACTACACCGAATTATTATGGTAAGATTAGACCCTACTCTTTAATCTCCTGGAGCAATTGAAAAATCGCAGATACCTTGCAGAATTGGTGTCAATAGTTCACAATAAATATTCATAGTCAACCTGTTAGCTACCAGCACCGTTTACCTAGTTAACGCAAGTTCACTCGTTCAGCCGTTTTCTTGTATCTCTGCTCTAAAGATCGCAATATGATGTTAGCCCTTACTTTTCTAATCTAAATACAATAGTCGCCCAATAAACTTACAATATGTTTGTGGATTCGTCCTAACTTCGACTTCCGCAGATTGTAGAAATTTGGTCGCAATTTGATTGCTGTAGTCACCCAATCCACGACATATTGTCCAATCAGGCAAGCCAGATGGGATATACCCTCTAGGAGAAAAGGTGGCGATCAGCTTATTTCAAATATCTTTAACGTCTGGCTGATGTTTTGCGAGTTTTCCTTTGCTTTCGAGGGAATGCCGGGACATGGCCATACCTGATACGTGATGGCAACGATTTCTCGCTTGATGGCACACCTTTTCACAAAAGAAACTAACCCTGAAGGGGCAAGAGGCCTATGACCGGGGCCTCGTTGTGAAGTTTTTACACTGTTGCTACTCTTTAAAAAATGTTGACAAAGAGATAAATAAATTTAGACTTGACTGTGGATGTTTTTAGTTGCTTAAACGCATGCTGGAGAGCTCACAAATACGCATACACATACATTGTCATTCTCCGTTTTGATTTCTGAATAAATTCTTTAAAAATTCAATTGAGAACTATTAGTAAACACCTTGACCAATAGTGCTGTAATTAATGAAAGTGGTCGACATACGAGTTTATTTGTCGTCGATTGAAATAAGTTACAAAAGGTGGAGTCATTACGGTGAATGGAATATCAGTGAATAGACACTAGACGTCGGCCCTGCTGCACTCTCCACGAAAGATCCATAGCGTAAATTCACATTTAATGGATCGGTTAATATATTAGAAGTACTATTGCTTTGGCGCCAAAGCTGGGATAAATTCTTCTGATTTGAACTGAGCGCATTTGAAACTCATAGCAAGTGCTCAATATTTGGGTGTGAAGTAATATGCGAATTGAAAATTTTTCGTTTAATTTCGATGCTTGGTGATTTATTGCAATAATTTATTCAAAAGATTTTTATTCTCATTTTGACTTACGTTATTTGGTTTCTGTGCTTGAAATTATACACCTTGGTCACTTACCTTGAATCAAATTCATACCAATTATAATTTATATTTTATTGTCAAGAGAAAATGTTGGAGTTTACGGTGGAGGGCATATTTATCACTGCGTTTGGAGTATTTTTTTCATGCAGAAAAGGTGCGAGGCTAGCAAATGTGGAAATGGGAAGTCTTTTAAATTAGCTTCACTATGGTACTACTGGTGATGAGCTTGATATGGAGCGTAACGTTGTATGGGACAGAAACGTGGACCCCCAGAAAGGAGGACGAGAATAGGCTACAGGCATTTGAGATGTAGGTGTGGAGAAGGATGAAGAAGGTGAGGTGGATGGAGAGGAAGACAAACAAGGAAGTTCTGGAGATGGTTGGCGAGGAAAGGAAACTTCTGAATGAAATCCAGGATAGGTAGGTTAAATGGCTGAAGGATGTAATAAAGAGCGATGGGTTGCTCAAGAGTGTGATAGAGGGAGGGATGTCGGGCTAGCGGGGAAGGGGAAGAAAGAGATTAGGTTTCATGTACGGGATGAAGAAGGGTAGATCGTATGCTGAGGAGAAAAAGGATATACTAGAGGAAGATAGACCCCTGAAAGTGTAGAAAACTGGGAGGAGATTCTCTGACATTCAACAAAACCTACCAGTACCGGTAGAATACTTTAATTCATTAATGGTACTAAAGATGAGGAGGTTTCTTTAAAGAGTTCTTATGTTTTAGAATAATTGTCCCCTACCTTGCCCTTAGCCTTGTCAATCATGGAACCCGAATTTTGAGTAGTCTTCAAAGGATGTAATCGGTGCTTCATTTTTTCTTTGCTTCTTTTCCATCAAAACATTGTTCCGTTGAGTGACTTTGCCACGGCATCCAGTTCTTTCTGTTTTTCCAAATTTATTCTCGCGCTCCATTACAAACATCTCAGCTTCTGTGTTCGAAATAATATTTTTATCGTTCTCATCGCCTAAAACTGGAAACATTTATTTCGGGCGCGTAGAAAGAAGTCTTTTTTGTCGGGTTCCTTCTGATTCTCACGCGAGGTTTCTTTATGCTAGGTTTATCTAGGTCGCAGATTCAACATGGAAGCATCCTTACTGTATCCTTCCGTGGGGGAATCGGAAACCTTTCTAAAAATAGAGCGCGCGTGTTTCTATTCGGAATTCTTCGGAATAAATATCAGTCGCCTGCCTGCTTATTGCGCTCTTCTTGCTTTTTTCCTTTTCTTAACGCCCTTATCGGCGTTGGAATAAGGTTTCATGTAAACGGCGCCTTGGTATTTTATCATTGTTGGCGTTATGAAGACCGGAATGCTTCCTGCACGCTCGTCAAGAATGAAGCGAGATGCGTGATGTCTCCTAAAGGCCGCTTTACACGGTGAATGATCATGCGCAAATGATCATGCGAATAACGATCATGCATCGTGTAATACGGAAAATTCATCATTCATGCAAAATTAGAACATGTTCTATTTTTGCTCGCATGATCCCGTGAATGATCGCATGATCCGAACACGCGACCTCCATCTTGATTGTTTTGATTTATTTAACTAGAATGTAGACACGGAACCAGTGAACCGTGAGCGTCCAGTGGAATTGATCATACAATTCTACACGATTTCAACAGTCCTTTGTCCAATGCACGGTATTTTTCACGCCATCTACGAGAACACAGTGATATCTTCCTCTTGAGGTGACTGGTAAGCACGTTGTGATTTGCGAGCGAATTTGAATTTTTTAAAATATTTTTTTAACTTCTTATTTTTGTATTACTTTTTCAATTAGTAGAACCAGCTTAGTTTAATTTTTATATTATAAAAGTTAGCGGTAGTGTTAGGACTTGGGTAGATAGTAGATTTTAACTTCTTTTGGTATCGTTAGGTTTTTAATAATACATTTTTCATCATAGATTTTGTAATAGTTTTTGGAATATTTTCTCCGTTTTTTTAAATTTTATTTGGTAGATTTATTTCCTATATTCGTTCTTGGGTGTGGTTTCTTTTTATAAATAGGTCGTAAATTTTTTCATATACAGTTACATAGTCGCTAAGGTTAGGGTTTTATATATCCTTATTCAGTACAATTTTGAATATTTTTTTAATTATTCGTTTTCTTTTTATAGTTGATTTTCTCGATTTCTTTTTCCCGGTTTTGTAAATATTCAATTCTCGGTTTTTTTAAACTTTCGTATTAGAGTTAATTCCTTTATATTCTTTTTTTCCGCTGTTGTAAATATTTAATTATTCGTGGTTGCTATTATTGCAACACATATCGTAAATTTCAATTGCGAGCCAGTCTCGTAGTGAGGAGATGTCGTGGACCCACGAGCAAGTGGAATTTTTAGTCCAGCTGGTGCGGGAGCGACCCCAGCTCTACAATCCAAGGGACCCTCGCTACAAGAACAAGGTGAATCGCCTGAAGGAGATGGAGGAAGTTGCTGTAGAAATAGGGGCATTAAGGTGAGTCTTGTGTAATCACTGAAATGTTATACCACTATGTTTTGTTTGAATTATATGTAGCGTTAATACCATTCAAAGTGCAATAAGTAGTATTAAAGGTGTAGGGCGTGTAGGGTAATGCATATGAAAAAAATAATTATTACTAAATGTATGCCGTATCTACATCTTCAGCATTTTATTCCTGCATTCTATTGTTGCAGGTCCAAACGCCCTCATTATTTTATTAAGGGGCAATGAAGTTTCTGGAGGAAACTTTGACGGTCGCGTCACATACCTCCCCGCTACCAGCACCGCAGGTTAGTTGTCTGATAAAAATTTCCGATTTCCTATCCCTTTTCAAATATGTACTGTTTTATAGTATCACAATATCTTATTAAGAGTAATTCTATTATAATTACCAATCACATGCGGTCTGTAGATGTGGCGGTATTTCCCCTACTGTTACACTCCCTATGGAGTGGATGTATTAAAATAAAACTAATGGTTTTTCTGGAGAGATCAAGAATATGCTCTTGTGTTTAATGGTATTTCATCTTTTGACTCTTGAGTATATTCCTAGACATGAATTTCCCAGCCCTTAACAGAAATTTTGAGGATCCTGTGTAATGGTACTTACGTGAATGCGTAATTGTTCAAATTGTTTCTTCATATGAGCTTGTGCTCCCTGCACTTTTTCTTAAAGGGGTCAAGTTCTATGTTCTCAATCCATTCATCCTTTCCAGGAAGGTCGTGCCCCTATTGAAGAGGGGGAGTGGGAGGTCCTCTTCTCTGACAATGGTTCCATGTTGGAGGTGAGGGATTCCTCCGGAGCGGCATCGCCTGCTCTGTCCAAGACCGCCTTTCTCACTGGTGCAGGCCCCAGAATGGTAGAGGTGAGGGATTCTCCCGTCACTTCATGGACAATGGACTGTCGCCAGCCCATCTGCAGAGCCTGCCGCAAGGGGAAAAAAGAGGAAGGTGGAACCCCCTATGCCAAGGCAGACAGCACAGTTGCTGGAAGCTGCCACGTCAGTTCTGGGGAATCTGGCACAGGAGGAAGTCCCTGTCGAAGCAGAGGAGGACACTTTCAGCAGGCTTGTTGCCAAACGCCTTAAGGCAATTGAAGACAAGAAGGAAAAGACTAGGGTGATGTTCGAGATAGAGAGGAATTTTTTTGAGTCTCGTATGAAGTGACAAAGTAATTTAAATAAATTTGTATTTATTCAGTAAGTGTCATTGATTACTTCATCACTTCCAAAAATGTAATAATTGTTAACTGTTATGCCAAAAAAGTTCTGGTCATGTCCTTACTTTATTGTTTAGGCACCCTGGCTAGTAATTCATAACTTCAGGAATAGACCTTTCTACTGTTGACGGCTCTACTTGGTGGAATAACATATCGAGGGAGAATTTAAAACACTTAGTAATATTCCACAACCAATTTATTTTCCCAACCGGTTTTCACTCGACGCGTTTTCTCGACTCGACTCTTTCAAATGACGCGTTAGCGTTGAAACCGGTTGGGAAAATAAATTGGTTGTGGAATATTACTAAGTGTTTTAAATTCTCCCTTCAGGAATAGAGTATTTTAACTAGATATGATGATGCCATTGTTCGCATGGAGGCATTTTTAACTTCAAAGACAAGTGAAATGTAACATCCTACTGGGCTGTGCCAATACCGTGCTCGTTTTTAAGTCATTTACAAAATAAGGATAATGGATTTTTAATGAAATGACAGGAGTTAAGCATTCTTTGCAAATTTTAATGTAAATTAGTGACTGTTAAATTGTAGACAACATAACAAATTTTCATTAATGCCTTCAACAAAATAACGGGGATCTCTCTTGACAAATACAATTATTAATTAAAAAAATGAGGAAGCTGCTCTGGGTTACTCCTGAAGGGAGTCGAAGTACTCTCAAAACTCTTTGCGAATGTTTGCTGCAGAGTTCATAGGTCTGTTCCCTCCTTGCTGCAGTAACCCCGGTAGGGCATTAGAGTTCTCTACATTCATAACTGGAGGGTCGTTCCCTTCACAGAGAAGGTTGTGCAGTGTTACAGCAGCCTACGTAATAGTTTCTACCTTCTCAGGTGCCAAATTAATGGTAGTCAAAAAAACCCTAAACCTGTTATTCCAAATGCCGAAAGCATTTTCCACTACCCGACGTGCTCTTGAGAGCTGGTAGTTGTACCTTCTTCTGTCAGGTGCCAAGTCTCTGAAGGGGTACGGCTTCATTATTCTCGATGTTAATGGAAACGCATCATCAGCCACAAAAATATACGGCACGTCGATGGCTCTCCCAGGGAGTGGCCTGTCTGGGGGAAACAGGAGTGAGTTCCCCGCAATGGCAGCTGCAAGGCTGCTATCTCTGAGTACACCACCGTCGCTCACTCTGCCATTTACTCCTACGTCCACATATATTAATTTATATGTGGCATCAGCGACGGCTAGAAGGACGATGGAATGGCCACCTTTATAATTGTAATAAAATGAGCCTGCACTTGCAGGAGGACGAAACAGAATGTGTTTCCCATCCGTTGCCTCCAAGCACATGGGAAATCCCCAGAGTGAATTGAATTTCTCTGATAGTTTCTCCCATTCCTGGATAGTGCTAGGCACCTGGAAGAACAATTTTGACAATATAACAAGCTTTATTCTTTCCCCTGTCTCCAATCACAAACAGAAATGCAAATGTCATTTACATTGACAATGTTGTCATTGCTACAGGCGATAGTACTTCCAGCAAATCACGCCAGCATCAGCGAGAAACATTATGTATTACCACGTAAAATTGTCATTTATTTTGCTTTCGTACACCATTTCACTTGATTGTCTTTCGTTATCACATGCATCACGTAATGAGTAAAAAAACATTTCACAGGAATCATACCTTCAAATAGTCCGCTTTCATATTCCGATAAATGCTTCTGCACACTTCGGGGGTTATTTGGCCGATTGTGTTCTCATGTATTTTCGTTGAATACATCAATGAGCGGTATGACTCTCCAGTCGCCAAAAGTCTCAAAGTAAGGGCTAACCTGAAACGAGTTGACAATTAGCAACATAATCATCATAGTTTAAATATTTATTTACGAACATTACAGGGCAAACATGGTACCTCTTGTCAGCAGATATGGCTCCTCTCAGTAACGTGTCCATTCTCTCATATTCCCGTCTAGTGACGTCAAGTACGACGGCGAACTGCTCCTCCGTCATCCGTAAAAAGTTTCTGAAGGCTTACCGATCCTCCAAGAGAAGCTCCTCCTGGACCATGTTCAGCATCCCTCGACCCCTGATCCTCCTTTCTATCCACGGTCTCGTCCAAATGTTTCTTCTTCTCCTGACTCTGCGGGCCATTAGCACGGCTGCTACCATTATTAGGGATACGGTAGCAGCGATTACCAATTTTCTGCGTCTCCGATCCATTTCGCTGAACTTGCCTCGCTAAATAATCCACAGTAAACACAGACAAAGTTGACGCTTGCTGTACGAATACGATGTAAACAATCCACTATCGATATCCGAGAGCTATGACCGAAACAGCTGAGTCGGTCGGAAATTCTCCTTGAATCGATATCAACCATCAATAGTCGTACGACTGCGCATCGTTTCGGCGCAGATCATTCGCGCATGATCATTCACCGTGCATAGCCAGGTCATTTCTGAAATTCATTCGCGAATTAATGCTAGAATGATCATTCGCATGATCATTCACCGTGTAAGGCGGCCTTTAGCAACTCGGGAGTGAGGTTTCTCTGAGAGTACTTAGTTACAAATTTTTAGATTTTTCCAAACAATTACGCATTGCAAAATGATCGCTTGCAAGAGTTTATTTTTATTTATTTTTTTAAATTTATACTCACAACCCCGAAAACAGCTCAACAAAGGCCTTTTACATCGGGTGTTTTAACATTAGCAAGAGACGAACACACACACCCATGTCCTGGGCAAATGATATTCTACCCAGGCGGGACTCGAACCCGCGACCCTCGGGTTAGTAGGCGAGGACTTTACCCCATCGCCACCGGGGAGATATAATATCAATATATATGTAAATACTCCATGTACAATCATTTGACTTGATCGGGAATTTAAGGATTATTCTAATTTCTAGTTGATGCTTTACTGGCCAACACGCCTGAAATGAACTCGGGTGGTATGAATCATGTTTTCGGGCAAGTCTAATGATTTGTTTCATTGAGAATTTTCATTTATTGGTGTTGCAATCATTATCGATGAGGAAAAGAGGAAGGAAGAGGTTAGAAATCTAAGATGACATGATATGAGGCGGGCAGAGGGCATCACGAACTTAAGAGAGGCGTGATGACGAGCAAATTATATGCAGGAAAGATGAAAGATGGGAAAAAGACAACTGCTGTGCTCAAAGATGATAGGACTGAAAACCAGGAAACAGTATGCGAAAAAATTTGCGTTGAGCGTGGCACTCTATGGATCGGAGGCATGGACCATTCGAAAAGCTGACCAAAAAAGACTAGAATCCTTCGAAACTTGGAGGAAGGAAGGAAGAAGGATGTTGAAGATAAAATGGACGGAAAAATAAGAAATGATGAAGTGTAAAGAGGAGTAGAAGAGGAAAGGACCATATGGAACACCATACAGAATAGAAGAACCAGATGGATTGGACACACCCTGAGACCAAATGGGTTTGTGAGGAATATAATTGTACGTAAAAATAGAGGGAAAAATCCCCAGAGGAAGACCTAGGAATAAGTACATGGACCAAATAAAGAGGAAAGTGCATAGGAAGAGATACCATGGAACTGGCGTTAGAAGGGGAGGGTGGAAGGCTGCAGTTAACCAATCTTAGGATCGAACGAACGATTGACGATAATGATGATGATGAAAGATGCCCTGAAAACCGGGAAAAGAGAATAAGGAACCCTATCACTTATCTGGTTGAATATTTAGTAATGAAGAGTGCTTTTTCGTCCTCATTACCAAGGGGGTCTGTTTTGATGTTTGCCCCGACGATTTTCGATTCCCTTTCTTTAACGGGAGTACAAGGCCAAAGGGGGTATCCAGCATCTGATCAACTGAGGTTAGAACTCGCAGGAGTGAAAGACGAGATGTGTGTATTGCAAAATAAATCTTAAGATTGAGGAAGAAATGTTTTTTTGTAGTCACTGTAAACACAATTCATTCATTGCAATTTACTTTTTATAATTTTCTATCCACACAAGATTTCATTTTATGCGATATTTTTGAGCGTCAAGGGTGGGACAGCTGCCCTTCCCTGGGTGCGCCCATGGCTAGGCCTTATGTAATTACTATAAAGCTCTTCCCTGTCTCTTGCTCTTCTCTTACTTCATTCACCGTTGCGTTCCATTTCCTTATTACGACGAGATATTTACTCCATGGCGCGAATTATTTCTTCCAGCTGGTCGTCTGCACTCTGTGCATCTTTATCCCTATTGTTAGATATGGTAATGTACTCCTAGATTTCTTTAAAGTTTGTGGAATCTGCCTGATAGAGAATCAGTAATCGTTTAATGTACTTCTCTATCACTCACCTACCCTTCATGGACTTTTCTTCTTCCTACTGTCGACGTCAAAATGATGTACCGCTGTATTTTGAAATTTTATATCTGGGTCCGTGTAAATTCTAGTGCAAAATTATATAAACTACTTCAAAGATAATTTCAGCGTTTCAGCGTTTTTTTTTATTATATGATAAAATCAAAAATGTAGACACACCAATGCAATGATCAACACAGCGCACCCTAAATTTAGCAGTTTTGTCAACTTCATGAATTTTGTAACTCAGCTTAGGGAAAACTACGTGAACTTACAGCATTAGCTTTCCACCAAAAGTTGCGAGAGTTAATAAAAATACATAAAATGGCATGCAAAAATTTTTATAACGATCATTTTTTGTTAATAAACGAAAATGTTTAAGCATTATCTAGACCTACAAGTTGCACAGAATAAAAAAATTAAAGGCAAGAAAAACTTATTTATAATTTTTCTATGATCTGAAAATACATGATTTACGTGTAGTATAATTATATTTATACTTAGTAGTTGATTGTTCATTTACTAAGCAGCTTCGTGTTCGCCGCCATTCCTTCCTCTACTTATCGCACCATCGCTGTATCTTTCAACCGATCTTTCTGTACGCTTTCTTTTTTAAATGTATAAATACCATTTTTATAAACACCAAAACGTTAGCGAAGCTACTTCCTTCTCGGTCGTTGGAATAAGGTCCCTTATGCACGGGGCCGCTGTATTCTATTTTAGGTGGCTCTTTAATGTATGAGATGATTCCAACGTACTGTTTAGGATTAAGTGAGACGCGAGATGCTTCTTCAAGGGAAGAGCCGAAATTTCTATGCAGGTGAGAGCCCCTTTATCCATCGATTGTTTAGTCGTCCTTTCTTTATGGGCACTTCTATGATGATTTGCTTTAATTTGCTGCGTACCGACACTCTTTTCACTATTCAGATAAAAAGCTGTTTTTCATTGTAAATCTTTCTTTGAGGTGCCTCATTATTTGACCTTTTCTGAAAGGGTGAGGTGGAAATATGACAAAACAAACGAGGAAGTACATACTTAGTATGGTTGGTGGGGAAAGGATATGTCTGTATGAGATTAGGAGGAGGCAAAGTAGGTGGCTGGAAGAGGTCATGTGCGGGGCGAAGGGTGGCATAAGGATGTAACTGAGGGAAGGATTTCGGGGAAAGGGGAAGACATATATAATGGGTTTTATGGACGGGATGAAGAAGGGTAGGACTGAAGATGAGATGAGAAATGAAATAATAAACGCTAATGGGGGCCTCCAGTTGTGACCACCTGCAAGAATTCTTACTGACTTCCACCTGAAACCTACCATTACTGGTAGATATCATAATAATAATTTGACTGAGGTAATTTTTTCTTCCTCGGTCTTTTCTATTATTTTTCCTTTTGAATATTATTTCTAGGAAATCTTCATTTCCCGAATACTGAGAGATAATTTTATGCTATTTCTTACTTTTCTGTGTTTTGATCATACGCATTTATTTTCCACTCATCGTAGGACTTCTTCATTGGCGATTTATTTGCTTATTTCGTCTTTATCATTGTTATGCAAGTCACTTGCTTGCAATATTCCTTGTTCTGCTGTTCTTATCGCCCTAGTTATGCGTCTATATAATGTCATGTGCCAAACGCGTCTCAATTAAATACATTCGTAGCTTTGTGCTTTTCCTGGTCCGTGGTTCGATTCCCGGTCCAGTCGAATTTTTTCTGCTTGGAGTCGGCCATTATTACATCTTCACACCACCATTGTGTTCGTAAATTTTGTGTGTTCCTATCCACTTTCTTTCTATCTTTCTGTATAAACATTCATATGTGTGTATTTGCCGCTGAGCGGTCTGAGTGAATGAACGAACGATTATATATATATAAACGGTTTGCCACAGGAAGGCAATAGGTAAACACAGAAACACAAAAAAATGAACACAGATTTTCTTGATATTTCGGTGCCGCTAGCACCTTGTTCGCAAGAACGTAGAAGACTGAGAAGGAAGGGAGGACTGAGGTGGAAGGAAGGAAGGGAGGGGAGGGACAGTTGAGGGGGAGGAGAGGGAGGGAGAGGAAAGGTGGGGGCGGGAAGAGGAACAAATTTGTTCCTCTTCCCGTTTTCGACATTCGAGCATCCGCCATTTTGAAAATCCTAGGCGTCATGGTAATAATATTTGGAGTACGGACCACTTATCATATTGTACATTACGTTACATTTTTCTCGCTAGGTTGGAATGAAGTAAATTCTAGCAAACATTTGATGTGGCCATTACATTATTTTCTCCATACGGTCGAAGAGCTTCATATTAGGTGTGCGCCATTTTGAATATCCAAACCTACAGAGTTTTACGTTGGTTCGGGCATCCGACATTTTGAAAATCCGAGGCGGCAAGGTTATAAAATTTATAGAGTGCGGAGCACTCACCATAATGTATGTACTCATAATTCCATATTCTTCCTTTCTGTGATGAAATGATATAATGTAATTATTCGTTTACCCAGGAAAAAAGTTTTATGAGAGAATGTGAGTCGATAGGAAATAAACCTCCGGCACAGTCCCAAGAACCAACGAAAAATGTGAAATGAAAACTTTGCACCTTGTGATTCTTATCCACTGTTCCGTTAAATTTTTTACACGTACACCTTGAATTAAAATTATAAATGTACAGTGAGGAAGATGTAATAATTCACCCCACATCACTATGGGCCCACATTGTTTCGGCAGTCACCCTAGTCTACTTCAGATCAGAGTCGGAGAATTATTTTGGGTCAGACCCCCTGACGTCTCATGCAAGTCATGTTTTTCAGAGGACCTCGCTCCTCACCAAAAGTTTAATGGATGAAAGGACATCAAGGTTTAGGAAAATGGGGAAGGTATTTTTTGTTTGCACATCAGTTAACCAATGCTCCTCACGGATGCATGGTGTATCCAGTCTCGCCACGTGGAGGCTTGCAAACGAGGAGACCACACATTTACAAAAAAACGTGGAGTTTTGATAGGCAGTTCCCCTCTCCACTGCCATTCAAAGTATTTACATATCGACAAAGTGAGAGGAATTTTGTGATGGCAGGCCGCGAAGTCTCTTACCGACTGGGCTTACGTCGAAAAGTTTTTTATAGGACAGGCCCTACTGCTACTACTACTCCCCTAGCCTACTACCACGAAGGAGTTCGCCGTACACAATATTCTGTGCGTGAGCGACTCCATGGACGATCATTTCCGGGGGAACCAGGACGACCATGTCGTCGGGTCATCTCACCCGGCTGGGGAGGAGATACAGCTGGCCCTGAGTGAAGCAGTCCGATTCTAGACCACATATTTACAGAAAACGGGGAGTTTTGATAGGCAGTTCCCCTTTCCTACTGCCATTAAAAGTATTTACATATCGACGAAGGGCGAGGAGTTTTGTGATGGCTGGCCGCGAAGCCTATTGCCGACCGTGATTACGACTATTGTTTTCAATTTTTTTTTCAAATCAGCCACGCGTTTATTTGCAGAATATGTACTTCTAGATACTCCTCCGTGAAGAGGGGTGGTCCCATTTCCAGCGGAACGGTCAGTGGTCGCTTAACACAGGTTTCGCTGTTCCTAAATAAGTGATGGAGAAAATATTGCAGTGCATTACACTGTGCCTGTGTTGTATTACTGTGTGCATTACACTGTGTTGTAATTTCCCTTAACTAGATCTTTGATTGGAATCTTTTCGGACGAAAGAAGTCACATGTCCTTTCACGTTATTTTTGTATTATTTTATTTTCGTGATCAATGGACTAATCATTGTACGCTATTACACTTCTTCGCAAGTCTCTCAAATTCACTCATTCATACATTACAATTTTTTTTCATTCTAAAGAGACTTAATAATTTTATTATGCTTCCTCCGCGTGAATTCATATTGTGCAACATGATTTTTCATCAGGAGTACTTGTCTGGGTTGTGGTTTGTTCTGTAGGGGTTAGTGTCTACCTTATTTTTCTGCGCCACTTTTGCGAGCAATGCTGGCCGTTTGTGTACAAAAATTACAAATTAAACACAGCCTTGCCTCAAGAATGAAGGAAGCGTTTGTCACATCCGATGTCATGAAATGACTTCAGCAGTGTAACATCGGCTGAAAAGCAACTCTTATTGAGATATATTTTCCTATCATGCGTTTCGAAACGTGGCGCCTCATAGAAGTGCAAGGAATCTATATTAATGTTTTCGTAAGGTTCTTTTCGTATAGGTTTAAACAAATTTAACCAATAATCGAATTAGCATATCTGTGAGATAAATTAATTTCATTAAAACTTCCATATCTGCAGGTAATATGCTTTGCCAGCGAAATGATGTGTGCAAGTAGAATAGTTTTCTTTAAGGGAGTCCGAGCGAGATAGTTCCCTAGTCATAATAGAGAACATATTAGAATTATACGTTTTAATTTCACCAGCTGTGAGACACACGAATTAAATATTGCATTATTAATGGTGCAATAATATAGTTTCATATGACAGAAATGGTAAGTAATTAAATGAAAATATCTAAATAAGTCTTTAACTTGACAAATTTTTTTCACGCAGTACGTTTGAAACTTCGTCAAAACGGAAGGTTTTTTGTGATACCCAAGAAATTATTGCGGTGACAATATGATTAATTTTCAAAAATAGTTGAGAAAACATACAAACTACATGCTGGTAGTTTTTTTTACGACATCTAAGTGTTAGAAATTCCTCATTTTGTAAATAAGGTCTTTTTGAAGTGCCTATACGTACCATTTCCCATGTAAAAGGGCTGGTATTTTTTAGCAAGTAACTCCGAAAGTAATATGGTAAGGGATTGAATTTTTGGTGTCATTAAAAGGGTGATATATTTTTCTGTAAAATAAGACCGAATTCAATAATTTTTAGGTACAAAGATATTTCGCTCAAACTACCTTAAATAGCTCGAAGTGAGCCGCAATTCTTTTCCTTAGTGACTTTGTCTCTTTGAATATAGCTTCTATTTAATATGAATTATTCCTCTGCATATTTAGTCAACATTTCGTATTAATTTCTAAGAATCGGAAGAATATACGCGTCATCTTTTATTATGGCCTTTTTAATAGTGAGTCACCGAACTCTACACATACTATCTGACAGCAAATTGTGACGCAAGGCGGCTGACTATGGGTATTCATTCTCAATGTGTTCACCTCAGCGGAGCATTTGTAAGTATGCACTGAATGGGATTTAAAAAAATGAAATTGCGCTTAAAAGGCTCGCTCACCTGATCGTTGACTTCATTGTTTAACGAGAACTCTTTACGACTCTCGTTACCAATGTCAAGACTTTTTTCTTTTTCTTTTTTTCCCAGTCATCGTAGACGATAAGTTAGAAGTAAGATATTTGTTACGCGGCAGATATAACGATGAAGGTAAAAGAAAAATAACTTCGTCACAAAGATGTTAAACTGAATTATTTAGAAAATTTTGAAATTGTTTCAGTATTTAAAACGTAGTTTAAAATGCTGAAACGGTCCAATAATTTCCTATGTCTAGGGTTTTAAACGATTTATTCCTGACAAAGTGTCCCCTCCTTTTTACTCTGTCTCTCCCCCTTTTCAGAGGAAACCCGATCCCTCCTTGAGTGTCTTGTGTCACCTTAAGTACAGTACTCCGTCTGTCGGATGAGACGTTAAACCGTGGTACCCTTGGCGCCTATCGTTAAGAGCAGGCTGATGCCGACGCCGGGTTTCTATTCACCCTTCCTCCCTTACCTATACCCTATGGCGCAAATGACCTTAGCCGTCGGTCGCCTCCCAAAATATTCAATCCCAGTGTGGAAAATACGAAGTCATTTTTCTGATACAATGTCTTTATTCCACCGAGTACAATCGTCTACAATCACGTAAATATTGATGAAAGACTGTTGGCAATGATTTTTCAACATTTTTAGAGGTACATTTTCAACTTGTTCGTGTCTTTTATTCGCGGAAGCAGTAAAATACTTTGTCTATTTTCAGCATTGCTATCCCTCTGTCTCTTTTTTACCCCTTGTCCTTGTGATAGGAGGCGATTTTCCGTCCAATAATTTCCTATGAAAAAGTATTTCATCGACTATTGCTCTGTTGTTACCTACATTATGGAGCAAAATAATGCATGAGATATGATATTAAATGGTGATGCGTATTCCAGGAGATATTTCCAGTACCCACATTAATAATTTTAAAATACTAAGAAAAGCTGCACGCTTCGTTAAAAACTGCTACGAGCGAACAACTTTTAGAGGGACTAAAGTGGAAGCCCCTAGAGACTCGGAGGCTACTCGCTAGGCTTAGGTTGCTAGTGAAATGCAGAACTGATGTGTTTTAGAGGGACAAAAATATATTATAATGACGCCATACTACATCACTAGGTGTGACGGAAGCGATAAAATAAGAGAGATACATTGCCGAACAGATAGGTACTAAATCTCGTTTTATCCGTGTACAATAAGCGACCGCAGTAAAAAGTGAGCTCCATTAAATACACTCCCATAATACATGTGACCATTTCACCTCCAAAAACCTTACATATTTACGCGGCTGTTGACCTAGTACTCTCGCCCATGCGGCGTCTCTCAGGGTACTATGTAGATGTAATGTAATCGTTGAAGGTACCATATTTTGCTGAAAAATCAAGCATTCAGAAATCTCTGTTGGTTGGCTAATGGCGTGTCATCTCACAAGAATTTTCAGACATTATTTATTACTGTAGAGAGTTATTTTTACTATATTTACTTATTACAAATACTCAAGTTCATTCGGTATATTTTGGCTTTGGGTGTTGCAACTACCTACGTTAATCGCACTGTAGAGAACAACACCTAAGTCCTAAGACTTAGGTATTGCTATGGACCTAATTTGATTTTGTTGGAAGCAATTAAACAATTGGTTCATAGTCCTCACCTGAATATTAACCAATATATTTGTCATACTTTGTCTCGTAATCCTCGCTACTCGATAATTCGCCCGAAATACCCACATCACTTTACTCTATTAGGTTTCTAACTGTATCATCAGACAGCTCTAAAGCTAGTATCACTACTGAGGTATGCTCGATCTCCAATTATGAGTTCTATGAATCATAGCAATAACCATAAAGTTACGAATCGCAAGTTAAATAAAATAGGCTTTTTCCGTACATAACTCATATAAAGCATTTCGCCGTGTTTAAGTGATGATCAGCCTAAATACTGCTTACTCACCTTAACCGTCCATAATTTACTTAGACACCAAACAGGGGTGGGGAATTAGGAGGGATGACTACGTAGACAATGGTCGTAGTAAATGACGGATTATCATAGCTACAAGAGTAGTAAATGACAGATTATCATAACTACTAGAGTAGTTTTTCTTTTGCGTACCTTTCCTTAAAATCAGCTTTAAATTACAGATAGTCCATAACAATCAATTAATAACCCGTTTCACAGCTTTTTCCGCAAAAAAAGAAAAGTGTACGCGGACAACAGGAGGGAATGGGGGGTCTAGATGAAGTCTACGAGTTTACACGATGGGGGTGGGGGGGTCAAAAAGTGGCCTATTTTTGCCTACGTGGGTTATGGACAGCCCCTTAGATGCCTTTTTTTCGCCAGCATGTTGGTTAGTTAGAAACGAAATTGATATAATAAGATTCATTCCACAGGGAGTGGCGATTTCTTCGCGGGAAATCGAGGAGGAGATATGTGCAAAAATGAGTAAAATCAGGAAAATATTTGATTGCAAAAAACTGCGCTCTCTGGAACCCTTCAACCGAATTTCCACATGTGAGGACAAGAGGATACATATATGTACACTCTACAGTTTCAGGCTTCAATGTATACAAGGTAACACGGTAGAATGCGTGGGCGGAGAATCGACCAAGTGAAATAAAAAGTTCATTCATTCATCAGTCAGCAGTCCTAAGATTGGTTTGACGCAGCTCTCCACTCCATTCTCCTATCAGCTAGTCTTTTAACCCCTGCATAGTTCTTCTGTTTTACATCCTTCATCACCTGCTCAATGTATCTCATCCGAAGCCTTCCTCTGCCGTTCTTCCCTTCCACCAGTCCCTCAAAGATTATTCACATCAGACCATCGTGTCTCACGATGTGGCCGATTAAGTTGTCTCGTCTTCTTCCCAAGGTTTTCAAAAGACTTCTCTTCTCTCCAATTCTACTTAAAACTTCCACGTTACACGATCTATCCATTTGATCTTCATCATTCTTCTGTAACACCACATTTTGAAAGCTTCCAACCTTGATTTCTCTGCTGCTGTCATCGTCCATGCCTCACTACCATAAAGAAGCATGCTCCAAATGTAAGTCCTAATGAATTGCTTCCTTACTTCAACGCTTATATTCCCAGCTGTTAAGAGACTTCTCTTTTTGAGGAATGCCCTCTTCGCTTGGGCTATTCTACTGACAATTTCTTTCTTGCTTCGTCCATCGCTGGCCACTCGACTACCCAGGTAGCAGAACTCTTTCACCTCCTCAAGTTTATGGCTTCCAGTTTAAAGGTGGTCTTGGCCTATTCTCTTTCACTGCAAACCAATATCTTGTTTTCTTGTCATTGATTGTCAACTTATAGCTAGCCATTGTCTTTTCCATATCTATTAGAATTTTCTTCAGATCCCTCTCTTTCTCTGCTTTGACTGCTATGTCATCGGAAAAAATCCCAACGTGCTAATTTTTTCACCGTGGATTTTCACTCCTGGCGTTTCCTCTTTGATTTCATTGATAGCTTTCTCAATGAAAACATTGAAAATTACGGGGGACAGAACACATCCTTGTCTCACTTCTTTTCTTATTCTTGCTTCTTCGTAGCTGGGTCCAGATTTTATCACAGCTACTTGGTTTTTATATAAATTAAGGATAATTCTCCTTAGATCAATCGTTGACGGGTTTACTTTGTGGAAGTTCATATTAATCAAATATAACACTTTGTATTTTCCACACTTTTATTGCACCTCGACCGGTTTCAACGCTTACACGTCATTTTCAAGAGGAGACAGAGCTCAGTTTCGTTTGCGTCCAGTGCAGCCACGACCTTTTCACCCCCTGAATTCAACTGGTGATAGTAAAAATGTGGTGTTCTAAGGTAGGGTTGTTAACCTGTCGAATCATTCCTTTACTGATGAGGAAATTGTATTTTTAAACAAAGGTTTAAAGTTTTCCCCAACCTTCCGCTTTCAAGAAATGCAGTAATTAACCTGTTGGCAGATTGTGATGTGGCACTGAAGAAGGAATCGTTGGGTGTTAAACAAGTAATAGCAGATTCCATTTCAAAGCATTTGTCCTCTCGCTGCCCAAAATCTTCTTATGTCCGTGTTATTCGTGAGATCAAGAACTCTATCATGAACAATAATCTAACGATGACGAAAGCGGACAAAGGAAATAGTATTGTGATATTAGATAGAGAAGATTACCTCAAGAAATGTAAGGATTTTTTAAATGTTGACAATCATTTTCATATTTTAAAGAAATACCCCACTAATTGCTTCCAGAAGGAGGTGAAATCCTCGTTACGGACCTGTTCCGCTTTGCTAACAGATAAAGAGATATGGGCTCCCATTCGCATGAATACTCATCCTCCCCGGTTATACGGCCGCCCAAAAACTCATAAGCCTGGGGTTCCGATTCGCCCTGTAGTATCCCATTATACTGCCCCTTGCCACCGTTCGGGGGCAGAAATTGAACGTATTATTTCGTAACTTCTCGAATTTTAAATCAACTTATGCGATCAGAAACTCTATAGATTTGGCAAGTAAATTATCTTCTATTTCTCCAACGCCCAATGCCAAGTTGGTGCCGTTTGACGTCAAAAATATGTTTCCTTCGGTGCCGGCAAGAGAGGCAGTTGAGCTCTCTCTTCAACATTTGAAAAAGGCTGGCTGTAGTGATTCAGTCATAAAGGACTTTGAAGCTCTTTTGAACCTGTGCATTTCCTAAATTATTTTTATTTTAATGACACTGGTTACACCCAAACGCTTGGACTAGCCACATGGAGGTTCACCTCTTTCTCCAATCCTGGCGGAGGTATTTATGGACAACCTGGAGAAAAACTCTTCGCTTCCGATGATCCTCTCATCAAAAATGTCAGTTATTATTTTCGTTATGTTGACGATGTTATTTGCCTTTGGTCTGGGAGTCAAAGACAGCTGGATCGGTTTGTGTTAAGATAAAATTCCTTGCACCCGTCTATATCTTTTACAGTGGAAGTCGGATTGAATACTTTGGATTTTTTGGATTTAACAATATCCATAAAATATAATACCCACTGGTTTTCTATTTTCCGCAAAAGTACTTTTACTGATGTGGCTATCCCTAATGAGTCAAACCATCATCATTCTCATAAAGTGGCTGCTTTTCATTCTTTAATACATCGCCTCGTTTCTATTCCCCTTGCTCAAACTGAATTAGAAAAGGAAGTGAAAACAATTTAACTCATTGCGTCCTGCAATGGTTACGATGAGAGAAATATTGATTCACTGCTGCAACGCAAACTTAAAAAGAAGACGGTGATGTCATTGACCAATCTCTCTCCCATTTTGTGTTCCAAGGATAAGTGGGTCAAAATACCTTTTCTAGGCCATTTATCTTATAAACTCAGCAGATTGTTTCCGAAGGAAAATGTCAAATTATGTTTTTACAATCCAGTGAATTCCAGAAAATTGTTTTTTAATTCTAAAGACTGCATAAATGAAAAAGAAAAAAGTGGAGTTTGCATGTAAAAATGCAATACAAATGATTGTAACAGGCTTTATGTTGGGCAGACAGGAAGAAGGTTTAGTGTAAGAATAGATGAACTTAAAAAATCATTTTTGTATTCTGACAACAAATCTATGTTTGCTAAGCATTTATCGGATTGTGACCATTCATCTGATTTTAATTTTCACATTTTACATGTCATTGACAAAGGTGCTAAACTGGATTTCTTGGGAAATTTTGAAATTGGGGCATTTCAAAATATGTATGGGGATAAAATTGTTAATGAGGTTTTGCCGATGACGCATTCACCTTTGTTTATTGTGCGGGATCCTAACCCCCCTAAAGTCTTTTTCGAAAACCCTGACCTTGCTCCTTAAACTTAAATCCCCACCTCCTGCCTCCTTCGTTATGCTTACCCCACCTACTTCTCAAACATATATGAGTCAGACAAACTGCTCACTTTGTCTCCTCTTGAAAACGACGTGTAAGCGTTGAAACCGGTCGAGGTGCAATAAAAAGTGTGGAAAATACAAAGAAGAAGAGGGGAAGAATACAAACTAAGAAGAGGGGTTTTGAGAACAAACTAATTTTTGGGTGTAGAGGCAGGGGAACATAGGTTAGGGGCTAGTAGTGAGAATGGAAATATTTCCGGAAAGGAGTGTAGAGGGATGCGGAAATGGCAGCTCGTCGCAAAGATTGCTTGATTCTGTGATAATTTCCATTAACTCCAAAGCATCCCTGCCTTTCCACCCAACAATTAGTTTGTCCTCCAAACCCCCCCTTTCTCAGCGGTGGTTACTATCGTAACAATCAATCAATAAAATAGAAGCAATTGTACCTGAAGATGCAGCAAGCTGCGAAACGCGTTGTACGTTTATATAAATAACTGAGGAAAAGTACAAGGCTAATTTTCAATATGAATTCGAATATAAAATTCTTCCACGAAGTGACGCCTGGAGGTGTAAAGTTTATTGGATCAACTTAAGTTTTACCGTGGTTATTTAATTTCAGATAATGGTATTTTCTGGCCATGTATAAATATTAACATTAATTTTGTTGAAGGAAATTTTCGGAAAATGTACTCTTATCTCCCTCCTTGTCGCGGAATGAACTTTACACATGTGACGCGTGCATGTGGCGCCAACTGAACAAAGTCTGCTTTTTCACGCCGTCTCCGAGATGTAAGAATCACGATCGTTCTCGGGGTGTTTACTTTTATGCGTCATACGCGACTCATTCATGAAGAATGGTGACCTGAGGGCATAGTGCTATCTCGACAAACTGGTAGAATATTGATTTGTAATGAAATGACATTCAGTTGTTACGTTTTATTGGCGTGAACTGACCATTGGTCGTGCTATGAGACTTTTTTCTAACGTCTCCGGCCTTCATCGTCGCCAACGGATTCGGAAATGGTTGGCTGGCGACCTATAAGAAGCGATGAAAAATACTCGCTAAGAAACGACGTCTCTTGTTCTCAGCAATTCCCCTTTCTCAAGAGCACTGTGTGATTTCTCTTTCGACGAATACGACTGTGGAAGAAGAGCACGTGAGCATGATAGCAAAATACTTTGAAGGCTTAAATATCCACCTCAAGAGTCGGATGATTTTGTCTATTATGTAGCGTTCTGAGTGACGTGTCCAGTTTCACCTTCCATTTTGGTAATTTCATGTCAAAATTTCTTGAAAATAAAGAGCTAATTTTCAAACTTTCCATGTTTTTAGATATTTATTTGAAATATTGATTGAAAGTAGTACACAATGAGTCATCGTGTAAAACGTATGTACGATACGTTTGGTTAGTTGAAACCATGGCGTCAGTTTGTTGTTGTTTGGTTATATTATTGGAAATTTGTCGATCACAGATTTGGAACTTTGCCTCCTTTCATGTGTTAGCTAATAGCACTTGAAGTTCCCGTATTCTAAATCTTTAGATGTCTTACATGAGTTGTTTTTTTGTAATTGTGAGAATTTCAAATAGCTTTTGGGCATTGGAGCACTCTGAGAAGAAGTTAAGTGTTCTTGCGTGATTGATGAATTTATTATGAGCCAAGGTTTCAATTCAGAGAAAAGTGCCGTCGCAAAGCGCTCCTTAAAGTTAGATGAGCATTTCAGTTAATAGGTTACAATGGAGCAGTGGGTAATTTTTGTTAGATGATTCTATTCTAATGACCATATCATTTGAAAAACTTATGGAAAATATTTCGTGTGATGAATTGATTAGATCTTCAGGAATTACTGCTCCAGAGAACTAGATCACTACATATATCAACTCGATGCTTCATACATAACCTTCATATGTAAAAAAGGAATGTGAAACCACTATCTTGGGGTCAGTGATGATCAATGTGTGCACTAACCTAGCGAAGGAAGCGTAGATGTTTACGTAGTGAAATGCTTATGAATTATTCTTACTCTTGTGACTTAAGGTAGTCCAAGCGACATAGTTCCCTAGTCATAATAGAGACCATATTCGAATTATCCGTATATATTATTTCTCAAAGGTGTTTTTTTGTCGCAACGCCGTAACTCTTATCATTATTCATCAATATTAATGATTCAAACATCGTTTTAAAGCTTATGTTCCCCGATATTGATGAAAAATAGACAAATTGTTTAAAATGAAAGTATTTGTTAAAAAAATGATACAACGCCATCTCTGACAATATAATCAACTAATATGTTGGCAATGGTTACGTGCTTAAAAGACTGTAGGAGGCACCATCTATTAACACATCGTTTAATTAGATTGTTTACATTCTACATGCAATCAGTGTGACCATTTACTGTTTACGTTTACGTTATGTATCTCTAACGCAAACATTAATAACATATAATTGTCCTTGGGAAGAAACAGGTAAAAGAACAGGAAGTAACAGACAGAAGCTGCATACTGTGCGAAATATTCGACAGGTAGAAGAACAGGAAGAAAGAAGGAAGAAACAGGAAGAAGCCGCATACTGTGCGAAATGCTCGCACAGGTCAGCTAGTACGTTTTAATTTCACCAGCTGTAGGACCCATCAATTAAATATTGCATTATTAATGGTGCAATAATATAGTTATATATGACAGTAATTGTAAGTAATTAAATGAAAATATCTAAATAAGTCTTTAACTTGACTAATGTTTTTTACGCGGTACGTTTGAAACTTCATCAAAACGGAAGGTTTTTTGTGATACCCAAGAACTTATTGCGGCGACAATATGATTAATTTTCAAAAATAGTTGAGAAAACATACAAACTACACGCTGTTAGTTTTTTTACGACATCTAAGTGTTAGAAATACCTCATTTTATAAATAATGTCTCTCTTGAGAGCATGCACGTACCATTTCCCATGTAAAAGGGCGGGTATTTTTTGGCAAATATCTCCGGAAGTAATGTGGTAAGGGGTAGAATTTTTTGTGTAATTGAATAGGTGATATGTTTTTCATTAAAACGAGACCAAATTTGTTGATTTCTAAGTAAAATGATATTTCTCTCGGACTACCTTAAAACCTTCACACATGTGAGTTAGTGGCAATAATATGAAACTAGTGGAACGTACCCGTTGAAATTCAACGGGTGCAAAACACATTGAACTTATTTTATACTATCGATAACAATCGAAATATATCGATATATATCGCGCACAATGTATTTCTTATTGCTTATATGGATTCTTCTATTTCAATTGATACGTTATAATGTTGAAAGCGCGTTATATTGCAAAAAATATAATAATATGTATCTGAAACTAAATTGTTATCAATTAAATATCCTGAAATAAAGGTTTGCTCTGCACCATGGAGCAAGTGCGTGACGTCAAGATGGCGGATCGCCTCATCCCCTAAGAGAAATATCAAGGGCCATTTTTTAAAACCAATTTTAGGAAACAATAGCAATATTTAGGAAGTAAGATATGCCGTTGCATGTTCTCTGATAAATTCTGTGCATTTTGGTACCTCCTTTGTAGAGTTTGGTTGCGTATAAGTTGAGAAAAAGGTATCTATACAGTAGAAATAATATAGGATCTGGTGCACATTTAAATTTAACTACTTGGTTAGCCTTGGGGTATGAATTTTGAAATTAAAAAATGTTCGATTTTTGAAAATCAAAATTAATTACGTTTAACAAAAGGACCAATTTGTTTTTTTTAGGTATTTCTGACAATTCAGGAATACGATTTTCTGTTTGATTTCTTAAACGTAAATAAGCTATAATTGGCGAATTAGCGTAGGTATGAGGTTCCTTTATGCACCTAATATGTATAATAAAACTCTTTGAGTTGTTCTAAAAGGCAATTTTTATTTTTCGTGGGGAAAAATCCACCTTGCCTGAAATACCTATTCACCATTTCAAATGGTCACCTAATTTTCTCTCCTAATTATTTAGTTCTCAATTTTTTGCTTGCGAACACTTTAAATTCTGCGCTATTAATCCTTTAATGACCTCTTGGCATTAAATTTTGTGATGGAAAGAAGACCCGGCGGATCATTCTCATCCAATATTATTTGATTGATGACTTAAAAACCAATATTTGAGCACTTAACTTCACAGAAAGTTTTGTGTGTAGTGTACCACTTCCGAAGTTTTTATTGTTCATTTTTTGAAATTTTGACTTTTTTCACTTCTTCTATCGATCCTTTGCAGAGATTTAAAAAAAATGACATCCTTATGACCCGTAGATCTTCCAGAAGAGTAACATATTTTCAAATTCGTATCTATTTCACAGACCGAGATGAAAAGCCTTTCTCGCGATTCATTCATTGGTCGTTGAATCCTATGATTGGTTGACTGCATCCCTCCACCCTTCCCTATACAATGATGGTTCCCTTACCCCCTGGAATCTTTTACTATGCATACTTTCCTCCTTATTTGATCCATGAACTTATTCCTGGGTCTTCCTCTGGGGGACTTTTCCCTCTATTTTACCTTCAGTTATGTTCCTCATCAACCCACTGTGTCTCATGGTGTGTCCTATCCATCTGGTTTTTCTTCTCTGTATGACGTTCCATATGGCTCTTTCCTCTCCTACTTTTCTGTACACTTCATCATTTCTAATTTTGTCCATCCATTTTGTTCTCTTTTCACGCAATAGATACTGTTACAAAATTGTTTTTAAATGAAAAAAATTACTTAGTGAAAAAAATCAGAAGAATTGTTTTAGCTCACGTCCTTCTCAATTCGTTATTTTAATGCATCAATTTCATAATTTAACGAATGATTAAGGATTGGTTTTAATGGGAATCAAAGCTAGTGAACTTGTGCTTAATTTTATCGCCATTTTCGACTCCATGAACGGAATTGAATAGGTTACCTTCCGCGTCTAATCGATTTTGAGAAGCACTTAACCGAATGAGATTTCTAGGACATCTCATCTTTAGTGAGCAGGACTGTTTTCAGAATCAATCGATGGGTTAGTAAAAGCACCACTTTGTTGACTTAATTTTTCTTTACGTCAGTGCTTAATGGCAATGCTTATTTCATTCCCATATTTAAGGGTTACGCGTGGCTGACAACCACGTGTCCGATTTCAGAATAATGAACTCAGCACTGCTTTCGCAATCACTGTGAATGGTGCTATGGTGTAATCTAAAATTGCGGGTTAAATTACTGTTGAAGACACTAGATGCCAGCTACTCGTTGAAAATTTTTTACTATGCCGGTAAACGGGGCAGACACAGTGGATAGATACTGCTGTTGATTCTTGGCGTTACATTTCTTATGTATTTCTTTGTAATTTTCTGGCAAAGAATAAATTTCTTACTCCAGCTTCAAACATATTTAAAAAACGTTTTAGTGTAGGTAAACAAGATTGTATTATAGCGAGATTCATTTCAGTATTCTACCAGCTGACTGTTAGGTTCAGCACTGACTCTTATGTCCTAATATCTGGCATGTCGTTTTACTTTCCTACCTTTACGTTATCCGTCATAAGTCCCTCTTCAATTCCTCATTACGTCCTCCTCTTCTTATTTCGTCCAAAGTTCCTAAGCTCTTCCTTTCTATTTCACGCTTCCCCAGTGTTTTCCCTTCTATTACTCTCTTCAATATTCACTTTTTTTTATAAAATGTCTTCCATACAACTCTTCTGCCTCATACGATCCTCCACTACAAGCCTCCTCTCCTTTTCCAGCCGTTCCCAATACACCTTCGTTCGTCCGTCTCACCACCCAGCTCACCCTCTCCATCCTTCTCCACACCCACATCTCAAACGCCTCAAGTCTACGCACATCCTCCCTTCGCAATGACCAAGTCTCCAACCTATACAGCGCCTCGCTCCATATTAGTCTTCACTAGCCCTTTTTATGACTCTACTCACACTCCCCCCATTAATTCTCTCCTCTTTGAAAATGCTTCTTTACATAGCGACATAGAAGCCGGAAGGAGAAATCACGTGTCTTTTCAGAGGGGTGGAACTACTTTCTACATGTCTGGATGAATCTTAAATCTGAGAAGTGTACTTTCTTATGCACTCTCTTTAGGAGTTGCTTTTAAATCTGTTGAAATGTACATTTCTCAAGTAGTATCGAAGAAGATGAGAACACATATTTGATGACATCGGCACTTGTAAGATTTTATCTTTGAGAAGGATGGAGAAGGTGAGGTGGACGGAAAGGAAGACTAACGAGGAAGTGCTGGAGATGGTGGGCAAGGAAAGGAAACTTTTGAATGAAATGCGGGATAGGCAGGGTAGATGGCTGAAGGATGTAATAAAGGGTGATGGGTTGCTGAAGAGTGTGATAAAGGGTAGGATGTCGGGCAAGCGGGGTAGGGGAAGAAAGAGAAAAGGTTTCATGGACGGGATGAAGAAGGGTAGATCTTATGCTGAGACGAAAAAGGATATACTAGAGGGAGATAGGCCCCTGAATTTGTAAAAGACCGGGAGGAAATTCTCTGAATTTCAACAAAACCTACCTTTACCGGTGGAATACATAATAAAAATAATAATTCCTCCGGATGTCGTTGAATATAGTGTATATTCTGGTCATAGCAATCACTCTGTTGTAAAAAAGGAGTAGTTTTTGGGTATCTGGACGACATTGATACTTCTGCATCTGTATTTTCAAATGGAATAATGGTTTATGTTCGTCACGGAAATACGCGTTCATAATTTTTTCATTTGAATTTTATGCTGGCAATGCATGTTTTCAACTGTTGTCGCGATCATATCCACCTTGTGCGCAAGAATGTCGACCGCATGTGAATACAATCAAGCGACAACATGCAGGGCCACTTTAATACATAACAGGCAAGATGTAGCAAATAATCGAATGCATTTATTCCGTTGAGGGAGCGGATTTTATTCGATCCCCTGATAAGGTCTGATTCAAGAGTTACACTTGAATCACATGGTTTAAATTTTAGCGAGCTCGGCTGAATCGATCGAATCATGCTGAATGGATTCAGGCCGTGCGCCCTGACGTGGCGAAGAATGCAGCGTGGTTTTGCTGTCATGGTGACGATATCAATAAGATAACGAGTTGCGCGATTGCTGTGCTCAGGTAGATAAAATTGAAGGATTAAAACACTTTCTCTGTAGAGTGTATTACCGCAGCACTTTACGGGGGTTCACCCTCATGAACTGAGTGAAAGACGGAGGAGCATTATAGGAAGCATTTGTCCATAATACAGCGTGGTTTTTTATCTTTTCCCTCTGATTCAGAGTGAAAACTACCTAATTGCTAAATTTCACCCCGGGAAACCAATTCCATGAGAAAGCAAAAGTTGAAAGAACTATTATTTAACAAACTATGACAGCCACGAACGAAAAACTGAAGTTAGATAAAATATCGTGGTGACAACCACGTCTCAGCAGTGATATGTAGTAATGAATATGGATGAAAATGTAGTGATTACGAGAAAGTCTTTTCTTTGATTTCGCGGCATATTTGATTACTCAAACGGTTTCTCCGCCTTATTTCCATGTGACGAATGAATTTAGAACCATTTGGCGGTTGTAATCAAAGGAGAGGCCTTAGGGTGGCAATATTTAGGACTGAAGTGTGGAAGTCGGATATCTCGGAGGCTAGTTTTTAGGTTGAGTTTTTTGCTCGTCTGACGGCTGTGGATATTTATTTACTTTAGGGAACTAGCTCAATCTGTCATGCTAATGTAACGTACTTCATGTCTTTCCAATGTAGGAAATCCTGAATTTCATCATTTATAACTGGAAGCCTCGATCGAGGTGGGAAATAAGGTGGGGAGACATAGGCCATGGATGGTAGCTGGATGCTTATCTCTCTATAACCCACAGTGACATGGAGGTAACATATAATATATAAAAATGAATGTTTGTTTGTTCGAATCCTATGCGTTCCAATACCATTCATCAGATTATGATGAGACTTCAGTGAGTTGAGCGCGTGCCCGCGAAGGTTTCTGAATTATTAAATCCGCAGGGGTAGCCTTGAAGCTCTCTCCAGCGGGGAGAATTGAAGCCGAATTTTGCGCATTTAGCCATGTTATGATTATGAAAACATTGGGTGATCCTATGCAAAAGAATTGAAATCTGGTGAATTTTGTGGCTGTGCTGTGGCTCATTTGTGGATTTATTGAGTCCATCGAGGATATTAGCCAATAAAACGGGCTTATGGCTGCCTCCAAAATCAACACAAGTGCCGTAGTCTCGCGTTTTATATCTTAAATTGGGGAAATAAGGCGAGTGCCGCGAGCAGCCATTTGTGCGTGAAAAATGGCATTGTGCTCTGTGTTTTTCTGCCAAAACAGAATAAATAAGACATCTAAACAGCTACTAATATTATTATTGTCTTTCCCAAAGTTCCTTGGTGTTGAAGGTGTGCTAATGAAAAATATTGCCCATTTGCCGTAGAGTTCTTTTCGCAGGGAGTGGGTACACTACATGTTTTGGGTAGCTTTTACACTTCATTATTACATTTATCATCTGTAATCCAAAAGTACGAACAGTTACTTGTGATGAAATATGATCCAATGTGATGACTAACTAGTTGCCATCCGTGTCCTCGGTCTCTTTTCGTCAGGCCATGCTCACAATTAGTATTGGAGAAGACGAAATTATATGCATTTGTGACATCAATCATTACGTAACTATGTAATTAATTGAGGACTATTGCAGAAAAAGAAAAAAAATCACACCCAGCAACTTCTATGACGACGATTTAAACTACTTGGAATACGTAATGGACACGATCAGTGGGTATTCGGTTTTATTCGACATCGTAGCTGACGATATTTAAGGCATTCCTGACATACGTCATTGCGTCAGTTTTTTGATAAACGGAGACAAATATAAGCTTTGGAACTGTTATTTATACACAGGAGTTTCTCCAACGATACTTGCATGTAGTATTCATGGGAAATGGGAGTTTTCTGTAAGTATTAGGTTTCCAATGGCATCGTAGCAGACGATGTTGTAGGCATATGTTATTTTCTCTATTGCTATGAACTGTCGCGAATTGAAGAATCAAAGCAAGCATTATTTCTAGGTACAAAGGTTAATATTAATATATAAATACATTTCACGAGTTATATTTGCTCCTGGGTCCCGTATTCAATAATAATTGCACCGCTAAAATACACAGAGTTAAAGCGAAGAAGGCAATTTTTTCTTAGTCAGAACATGGCCAAAGCGCAAGGCTGGTGGCTTCATTATTCTCGCGTAAGGTTACCCGTGTGATTAAATCCATTGTACAATAGGTGGAGCGCGAGTCGTTTCAACAAATGAGTATTGGCACGCGAGCTTCTCAAACAAGCGAGGAACGACAAGCAAGCAACGAAAAGGAACGTTTAACAAGGCACGAGGTCAATCGCTTCAAGTGTGTGGATTAAATCTGGAAAATCCATGCTTTTCACGTGGTCAATTATATGCTCACGAGTGGGGCAGCCGAAAAATTTATTCGTTTTTGCAGAGGGCGGTAAGACCAAAAATATTGTATATTTCAAAGTACTTGAATATTTTTTTCAAATTTACTTTAATACAAAAAAATCATTGTCTTTCATTTCTTTTGTATATGTAAATGTGTCTGCTTTGTACATACATGTGTGAGCCTACTTAGAAAGAAAAGGAGGAATTAAAATGCATGCCGGGCACGGCTAGTATCATACAAACATGTGTTTGTTCTCTGTTTACATTTCATTGCTCCTGGATACCATAGTAACTTCAATGTAGTTGTCTGAATACCTAAATGCCTCTCATTTGTTAATTCTTTGGATGAAAAAATTCAAGCAAAAAAGAAGAGAGTACCTTTTTCAGAAGCTCCAACTAAAGATGTTAGTAGAGATGAAATAGGTCATTGGCCGGTTTTTTCGGAAAAAAGAATGTAGCAAGAGAATAAAGAATGTAGCAAGAGAATAAAGAAATTCCATTCCAAACGAACAGATTTTCATACCCAAACGTAAGAGTGCTTCTTTATCACTCGTTCTAACTTCTGAGTCACAGACTATTTTTGCAAAAAAAGTTTAAACATTAAAAAAAAAGTTTTAAGAATCCTGGATGTGAAAGTGTTCCAAAGTGAAATGCTCAAAATTTCATGTATATTTGTGCTTAAATCCTTATATAAATTGTTTCATGGCATTTTATACCACACAAACAGATTTTCATGCTCTAACGTAAGAGTGCGTCTTAATCACTCGTTCTAACTTCTGAGTCACTGTGACTATATTTGCTAGTAAATGTTTAAACATTTGAAAAATATCGGAAATCAAAACATTCAGGTAATGGTCCACTATTTAAAAAATAGTTTATTTTTATGTAAATTTGAATAAATGTCTACGTTAAATTCTATGTTTTTTGCAGATGTAACAAAAAAAATTGGGTTTTATAGGGTCAAAAAAACTTGATCTCCAGGTTTTTTATATCTCACGCTTCGTGCACCAAGGTAAGCAGACGTATTATTGCTTTCCATCCCCTCTATTTGGCCATGACACCCACTCAAATGCTATCTCCTGCATTCCATTGCAGCCGTCAATGGGAGTTGGATTCATATGCGCATTCTTAACGCAAGAGTATCGATTGAGATTCGTCGCATGCGTCTTTGATCGAATGTATATCTGTTGGAGAGGAGATAGGTTATGGGAAGGAATTGATACAACATCTTTCAGGTGTCAGTTCACATTGTTTTAGCAGGAAATATCCTTACAATATTCTACTCATTTGGCTTCTTTACAGAGAAACAGATCTAATACATCTAATCCATTGTACCAAAGAATCAGACATCGATGGCTCTACTTTTATAGAAAGCAAAAAGATATAGAAGTCGTTTTCCATTGGGCATTGTTTGGCTTTTCTCTTCAGAGACTTCTTTAAACACTTTTGGGTTTTGAAGGATAGAGGTCGGCCGAATTATTGAGTGGAAACGCCACTTAGGTGTCACACAATAGGTGTGAACTTCATATGTTTTCTGAGTAATAAAAAAGAATGACTTTTTACTCGCCGTAGTACTTTTTATGTAATCTTCTTCTTTGGTGAATCTGTCCTCAGACAGGTCTCAACTGAACTGCTACCTCCATGCTCGTCTATACTGTGCTCCCTCCTCCCTCAGTTCTTCGTAATTCCTACCATTCATAATACCAGTCAAAATATTATTTCTTCTTCCTCTTTCTTTCCTCGATCTTTCCTTCCAATATTCTTTTCAGCCGCCAACTCTTCCTGAGGACGTGTCCCATTTAGTTCTCCTTCCTCTTTCTTATTTATCTTAAAATATTCCTTTCCTCATTCATCCTTGCTATCACTCCCTCGTTTCTCACTATATTACTCCATTTTAATCCACGGTCGTATGATTTAGACAACGGCATCCATCATGGATTCTTCGGTCTTGTGATTCCATTCCTGGAAGGTCGATCTGCCCTGACTGGACCCGGCGGTGGCGGGGTAAAGTCCTCGCCTGCTAACCCGAGGGTCGCGGGTTCGAGTCCCGCCTGGGTAGTTTATTCACTGCCCAGGACATGGGTGTTTGTGTTCGCCATAGATATATTAAAACACTTGTAATTGGGGAAAACCTGTAAGTGTTAAAGAAATTATTATATTGTTACAGTGGTAACATTCCCCTCTGAGTCCTCTGCAAGTATTGGGTTTCATTGCCGTCATAATGGCCGAGGATTCGAGAGGGGTGGGGCAGTGATCACAGCCACGTCCGACGCCCATCGGATGTGTGGCTACGCTGCAGTTTGGCCGTGCGTGCGGAGTAGACGGAGGGACCCAAGTACAGTGTTGGTAAAAGTACTGAGAAAAAGTAACTGGACTCAATTGCAGTTGCTTTATAAAAAATGTAATCAATTGCAAGTACGAATTACAGATTTTACAAAGTACTTAGTAAAATTACAGTTACAATTACAATTACTTCTTGTAAGATCGTCCACTTTATAGACCACCCAGCAGCTGTCGAATGGTTCAGTGGAAATGTAGAAAATTTGAGTCACAGAAATTGCAACAATCTGTTATTTCACTAGCAATACATACAATTATAATTGATAAAACAACACAAGGGGTGTCATGTTTTGTACCCATCATGTGTAGGCTACAACATAAGGGTAGCTGAACCCAAACGAAATAACTCTTCAAATAAGGAAATGGAAATTCCGACGTATTGACTGGCATGCGATCGTCATCCATCCCAAACCACAAGTAAAATACAAACAGAACGAAACGAATGCAAGGACCTTCGTTTACTCGTCGACTCCGGCAACATGCACCACACACGACATCACACCTAACTAGAATGTTGCAACACCGAAGCAGCGTTGCCAACTCTAACTCTAGACAGGATCGTGCAATGCCTTACCGGGGAACACCTATCTTTGTTTTCTTACAGGAAGCGTGTGGGACGATCGACCTCGGATAAGATTTGAGTCTGCGATATAGCAACTGAGGGATGATGAACTCCTCCACACGTTCCTAATTTATTATCGTTTAACAGGTAATAAAGTAGAACTAGAACAGTGCATTCTAATCAATCTGTTTATAAAAGATTTACGATTTTTTCTCCTGTTAAAAAAGTGGTTAGAATAAAAATAAACTATAAAGGGACTAAGATTGTACAATTTGCGTACGATCCTACCACTGGATCGTGCATCGTACAAGGAACGAAATTATTGGATTTATGCGATCAAGATCGTACGTTTGGCAACGCTGCACGGAAAGTCACGAGAGCAAGGGGATGCTACTTGACAGTTCACGCGATTGCGAGATACGTCCTTGAACGTTTCCCTGTTCAAGCTTGTATAGCGGCCAGCGAAGCAGCCTGAAAATAATTATAGTTTACATGGGAGCGAGTAAAGTAATCTTCGATTACTAGCAATTAACGATTACAACGAAAGTTACGATTCCTCTTTCACCGTAAGAAGTAAATTACAAGTAAAAATTACATTTCGTAAAAAGTATTCGTTACAAGTACAAATTACTGCAAAAGAAATCGGTACAAGTAATCCGATTACATTTACTCGATTACTTACCACCACTGACCAAGTAAGACGGCCTTCTGCATGCGAGCTGAAAGTGACTCCGCCTGTGCCACGCAGGGTGGAATACACTTGATGTTCTCCAGCAATGAGCCCTTAACTCCACCGAGCACACCTATGATAAGGGCTACCAGTTTAACAGTGTCCTGGGTACATTTGCCGAAGATCAAATAGCAAGTCTTGATATTTCGTCCGTTTCTCCGCCTCCTTTGCGTCCATGTTCGTTTCAGCCGGGGCCGAAAACTCAATCACGAACATGGAGCGTGAGAGATGGTCTAGGAGAACGATATCAGGCTTGGTCGCCTCCAACTGCCTGGTAGTATAAACTGAGTAATTCCACCAGATGGTGCATTTATCGTTCTCCACAACGGACTCAATATCTCCATGGGCATACGGCAGCACAGGAGTGTCGTCGATGCCAAAATGGTGTCGAAGATGAAAATATAACACCCGCAGGGCCGAATTGTGCCTAGCAATGTACGCTGACTTGGCGTAAAAGCTACAGCCGGAGAGAAGGTGACTCAAAGCCTCCGGCTGGGCTCGGCAGGGCCTGCATCTCGTGTCAGCAACCTCCGTCTTGATAATAATGCGACGGTACACGAGTGTGTTTATGACATCATCCTGGCATGCGAGGACGAAACCCTCGGTCTCTGACTTTAGACCAGCGGAGCGTAGGAAGGCAAACGCCAGCACCTTAGATAGCCCATGCTTCTCCATGTTTCGATAGAAGCATCCATGCATGGGCTTATCGCTATGTGCCTTGAGCAAGGTGTTCTGCACGGCCTTTTTCATTTCGAGCTTAAGGACGTCTGCCTTCAACGACAAGAGGGACTTGCCGTCGTCGCTACCGTCTGATTTAGGGTCAAAGTCCATACCGGTTTCGTCCGCTGCCCTCTTGGCCGCCTGGAAGAGAAACGCCCCTACTCCGGCACTTTCGTGGTCTCTTACGAGACTGAGCAGGGGGTCTCTGCTTTTGAGCACTCGGCATGCTGTTCCAAGGACTACTCTGTTGTGGAGGCACTCCAGGCTCAACAGACCTCTACCACCTACACTACGAGGGAGATACAGTCTGGCGATGGAAGATTTCGGATGAAGACTTCTGCCGATGGTCATCATCTTCCTCGCGCCCCTGTCGAGGTTCTGCAACTCGTTGACATTCCATTTAATGCATCCAAAGGTGAACATCAGTGTGGGAACCACGAACATGTTCGAGGCAAGAACCTTGTTCTTGCCAGACAGCTCAGAACTCCAGATTGTCCTGAGAGTCTGTCTGTACTTGGCGGTGAGTTTCTCCTTCGCTGCTGCAACCTCCTGCATTCGGCTTTGGGGGACGCCGAGATATTCATAGTTGTCATCGCCCTCGAGTTGGCGAATGACGCTCCCGTCAACGAGGTGCACGACTTCCTTGTTCTCCGAAATCTTCCTCTCGTCAGGTGGATTGATGCACACTTGTCCAATCCGAACTCCATCCCTATAGCCTCACTGTAATCCAGTACGGTGTCCAGGGCCACGCGAAGGTCTTTTGCGTTGGAAGCGTAGAGCTTCAGGTCATCCATATAAAATAAATGTGTGACCATATGCTTCCTGTCACCTGGCACACCGCATATGTATCCTTTCCCTTGTCGCAGCCTTAGCGAGAGAGGTAGGAGGGAAATGCAGAACAGCAAGGGGCTCAAGCTATCGCCTTGGAAAATGCCACGGTGGTATGATACCAACTCTGTCGAGATGGACCGCTTGCCTGCGGTCAGGACAAAGCGCGTTCTCCAGAGTGGTATCAGGCGTTGGATGCAGGACACTACCTCTGGGTGGACTTTCATCAACTTCAACATGGCTACAATGAGCTCATGTGAAGTGGTGTCAAACGCCTTTCTGTAGTCCACCCAGGCCATTGATAGGTAGCGCTTACGCTGGATGGCATCCTGGTATATGCATCTATCAATGAGCAGGTTGTCCTTACATCCCGCGATTCCACGCTTTGAGCCCCGTGCTTGTACACCTCCTCCCAAACCGGCTGGACCTGGTGGAGGATAAGGTCGCTCAAGATTGAGGTGAACGCCTTGTATAGTTATAGGGCGGTTATAGGGCGGTAGTTCTTAGGATTGGACAAGTCTCCCTTCTGAGGTATTAGAACCTGACAAAGACTCTCAGTCAGCCACGGTGGAATTTTTTTCTCCACCCGAGAGAAAGGACGTGAAGATTCTGGCGAGATGGCGGTGGGTGGAAGTAAACTTCTTCCACCAGAAGTTATTCACGGCATCCATTCCAGGAGCCGAGAAATTCTTCTTGCCAGAGAAGGCCTTCTTCATGTCATTCTCTGTGACTGAAAGAGGTCCATCCACTTCATCTAGGTGGCAGTCGCAAAACTTTTGAAAGAGGTCTATGGCCGGAGTGTCTCCGTTGAATGGCTTCGACGTTTCATAGATATCCTTCTAGAAACGTTCTACCTCTTGGACGGGTGGCGGAGATTCGACGACAGACTGAGGAGGTCGAAAGAGACGGGAAGGGTGAAGGGGGAAGGTTGAGTTCTCCATCACGGCCTTACACCTCTTCAGGAGCTTTTTCCGGGCCGTGGTGAGTGCCCGAATTCTATCAACCGCGTGCTGTTTCACGGCGAGCAGCACCTTCTTGTTCAGTGTGTGATGGTGAAATCTGAGGCTGCGTGACATGCGCCGGACTTTGGGTGTGAAAGCCCGCCCGGGTGTGATGTACTCCATCACACACTGAATCCTCGAAGCCTGCCGGGTGTGATGTACTCCATCACACACTGAATCCTCGAAGCCTGCCGTCTCGCCATCGTGATCTTAGCTTCCAATTGTTCCAGCCGTTTTGCCGCCTTGTCCTCCCAAGAGGTGGGCATTTGGGAGTTGGCCATTATTTTGGCAGCAGCGTAGACCACGCAGTTGACTGTCCAGGGGTCCGACATCTCCGTTAGGATTTCGTCGATAAAGCCATTCAACCTGGTCAGGACGTTAGTCCGCAGAGAGATCTTCCGATGGATATCTCTCTGCCTGGTTTGTCCTATATCATAAGTTATTTCGTTTAACAACCGCGTTCGGAGTTCAGAGTCGGGCTCATCCACTTCCTCCCTACTTGTCGGCGGTACCGACGGTGCAGTGGCTGTCAAAACAGCCTGTGGAGAGACGGCTTGAGTCGGGCAGGGTGGTCTGGCTGGTGGTGTATTCCTCTGAACACGCGGTTGTTGGGGAGTTTCCTTTTTACGCAGGTGGTTGGCATAGTCGCGCAGATTCTGCTGCGACAGGTGGTTATGTTCAGGATGCATCTCACACCACAAAGAGTGTATCCTTGCCATATACCCCCTGCGATTGGGCTCGCTGGCAGCATAGCATGCGAGGAGGAGGAAGAAGGATGCATCGTATGGAGTGGATGTAAACCCATTAGGATTTCTGTCCACTCCATACGAGTTCCTTTCTTCTTGGTGTTATTATTGTTGCCACACCCAACTCCACTAGGGCCCCCATCCGAGAGGGGCCGGTTGTGGGTGGCACTTTTGGTTATATTCCTGGGAACCAGATAACTCTGCATGTGGGCTGGTTAGCCCCACGCACAGACGTCCACTATTGGCCGGCAGAGCCGTTACCAGGTACGCCACGAGGAGGCTGGTGGTCCGCTTTCGTACGTTGGTCCGCTTTCGTACCTCAATTATTATTATATGGTTGCTGTAGTAAAATTCCCCTCTGAGTCCTCGGCAAGCATCGGGTTTCATTGCCGTCATAATGCCGCCGAAATTATTACTATTATTAAGGGAATTCGACTTATTTAGTTATTGGCTGCATTTCTTACAATCAACTGCGCGATTATTTTGGGAGAGCTTTGAAACTGCCTGAATATGAGAAGTAATATTAAAATATAATTTTAAGCTTTTATTTATTTATTAACTGCATACATATTAGTTCAACTACACATCCATTTCGACCCCGCAAAGTTCCAAGGACTCATCAGCGGGTCCACGACAACATAAGAATATGGCAATCACATTTTTACCAAGATTACATACCCTTTTAGCATATATACACGCATGCATGCTCATATTCATGTATGTAACACTCTTACATATTTGCATGCAAACACATATCTACATATATATATCCAGTATACTTTTCAAATTTATTATAAACAATACAATACAAGAGTATTATTTAGAATACTATTTTCTTAGAGTTTTTATTCGAGAAATTTCCCGCTGTCACTGCTTTAATTGGCATGAAGGTAAGCATCCCTACTCTTACAGAGTCGCACCATTCCAGTTGGTTGAATAATGACGAGCTTCGGCGAGTTTCGCCGAAGCTCGCAATCAATGGCGATGCTTGGATATGTCTCTCGACGAAAATTTCACACTCGCGCTCGGGATTCTTAACCTAGGTTATCACGTTTCCGGCTCTACCTCTTTTTTACCGCAGATCTTTTTCCGCCACGCCCTCCCCTCGCTTTCCCCCTTCCAACCCTCCTTAAACCTTCCCCCCTTACCGTTACTCCCCTTCCCCCCTCTCCCTGACGTACCCTCGGAAATCCAACAGTTGACTGCGTGTTGAGAAGAGCTCCGTGCTCGAAAGAGTTCCGCTCCCTGGCGTCAGATGGCCGACCGTACACGGCACACTTTGAGAGCCGCTGAAGGCCTTTCGTGACACACATTTCCGCGATTCCGAGTCTACACTGCTCTACAATAATTGGTTGTTTTTGCACCAACCATGGGCGTTGCCAAGGGGGGGCAGAAGCTGTCCCTCCCTGAATCAAGTGAATATATGACAAAAAGTAGAAATAAGATGCTCGTTGAGAAAGTTAACTTTGTTCATAATTTTTTTTTAATCCGCTAAATGGCAACACATTCCAGAGTGGCATGGTTTTACTTAGCTCTTACTTTAGTTTGATTAATTTCCAATGCGTCTTTGTAAATGTTGAGTCACCTCACCTCTCCCTCCCCAATATAAATCCTGTCTATGCTCTTGGACCCTACCATTATTTGATAAGTAGGGTGTATTTTAACTTATCCGCAGAATAATAGTGTTAACATTTCTATATTCGGAGGGTTTTTTTCGGTACGCGAATATTTTTTTTCTTGCGCTGCTATCAGTGGTTTAGTTGTTTTTTATTTCTACTGAAATTCGATGCTTACCACATGTAAATAACATGATTTACTATGAAAATTTACCTTAAATGGATTATCGAACGTCTGGTGATAAATGGGCTTCAACTACCCTGGAAATATTACTAACTATTGAATTTTTTACATTTTTATGAGAATGCAGACGGTTTCTTTCCGCTTCAGAGTGCCACAGCAGGTTGGCCTTGTTGGGGATCGATAGTTGATCATATGCATTAACTCCTTCATTTATGACTGCAGGACAGAGAGGAAATGATTCATAGTAAATCATTGATAAATATTGATTGTTTTGGGAAGTCACTGCGTCCATATTACGTAGAGCGCAAGTTAAATGATATGTATTCAGCGGAACAAAATGAGCGGTTGAGGTCTTTCTGGAACTACCTGTATTTATAAAAGTGCTTCTTGTCAGATGCGTTAATTTATCTCGACTATTAAACGATAATTCTCGCGATCCAATTATGATATACATATTTCATACTTAATTGAGCGTTGAAGGAAAGCGTTGATTACCGAATAGTAGATTTTTTTGTCCGCTTTGAAATGAATACATGAGTAAGCCGGTTTCATGGAGGGTGATTTTTTAAACATAAATCGCAAATGCTTTCAAATCGTCCTACGGTGGTGCATTTTTTGCGAAGGAAGGATTGTTTACTCCGAAATAAGCACTTATCTTGATATTCTATGTACAAAGAAATATTTTGTGTTTGTTTTTCCTTGCTTGCTAAAGAAACAAATCTTATAAATAATCACGTTTTGATAAGGCTAGAAATTAAGGAATGCGTTTGTGCTATGCTTTCTTTCATACGGGATGTGACTTATCCGCTGCGTTCCTAAAAATAAAAGATAATGCCACAGGATATCAAGGTTGACGTGTAACTTCCGTAAAAGCTCGTGCACGTCGAACAAGATTTATCTTCTAGGTTTGAATATTTCATTTGCTAGAAAAATCTTTGCACAAGCATTTTATATTTACGTTTAAGACCATATACACCATATCAAACTATTATACTGTTGCATTTATATTTTGTTGTTTAGTTAACGTAATGCGTCTTATTCACACAGTATTATCAATGAAATATTCTCATAATGCCTCAGGGCGTGTACAATCCTTTATGATCGCGCGATTTCCATTGCATTTAATTTATTCATTTTATCTTTTGTTCTTCTCTTCGCTAGTTACCATCCATGTGAGCCTTTATATTTCACTCCGAAGCAAGGAATATGTTCCCCACCTCTCCTGTTCCATTTTTCATGAGTTATTGGAGTGGAAATGAAATGTTCTCAGATAAACGTGGGACAGAGTTTTGGATTTGAGAGCGTATTAGTGATCCAAATAGCATTGTCAGTGATGAAGTCACCGAATAGCCCTGAAGCTTAATGTTTGGTTTATAGTCATGTACTCGGTGAAGTCTCATCATTGGTCATTCAATCCTAAGATAGGTTGACTGCACACCTCCACCCTTCCCTACCTAATGCTAGTTCCCTTACCTTCTGGTATCTCTTCCTATGTATTTTCCTCCCTATTTGATCCATGATCTTATTCCTGGGTCTTCCTCTGGGGGACTTTTCCCTCTATTTTACCTTCAATTATGTTCCTCACAAGCCCATTGTCTCTCAGAATGTGTTCGATTCATTTGGTTTTTCTTTTCTGTATAGTGTTCCATATACGGTCCATTTCTCTTTTCCTTTTCTGTAAACCTCGTCATCCCTTATTTTGTCCGTCCATTTGATCTTCAGCATCCTCCTTCAGCACCAAGTTTTGAAGGCTTCTAGTCTGTTCTGGATAGCTTTTCGAATCGTCCATGCTTCCGATCCCTGGAGAGCTACGCTCCACACGAAGGTTTTCACATAATGTCTCCTGGTTTGTTGTCCTATCTTCTTTAAGCACAGCGGTCATCTTCTTTTAGTGAACGCCGTCTTAGCTTGGGCTATTCTCCGCTTGATGTCCGTTGTACTTCTTCTCACGTGATTGTACTTCCTCTTTCTTTCTCTCTTCTTGACTTTTCTTTTTTTGCGGAAAAAGCTGTGAAATTAGTTATTAATTGATTGTCATGGACTATCTGTAAATTAAGGCCGATTTTAAGGAAAGGTAAGTAAAATAAAAACTGCTCCTGGAGCTATGATAATCTGTCATTCACTATGACCATTGTCTTCGTAGTAATCCCCCAAACCCCCACCTCCTATCGTTGACCTTCTTTGACAACCATGTCGATTACATTCTCCTTCTGTGATCTGCCATCGGTAATGTTAGCTTGATAATATACATCTACATCCACATACCCTGCGAGGCGCCGAATCGGCGTGTGGCAGGGGGTGTTAGGTCACCAGACGTGTAAAGATGTAAGGTGGTGTATCACCTTACATTTTTACTCGTCTTTACACATCTTTACATCGTAAGGTGATGTATCACCTTACACCTTACAAAATCACCTTACACATTTACACAGCCTTGTAAATGTGTAAGGTGATTTTGGGAACTGAAATAGTGACATGTATTATGAGAGTGTATTTCTTGGAGCTTTCTTTTTATTATGGTCGATTATTGTGCAAGAAAATCGAGTTTTTGTACCTATCTGTTCGGCAATGTATCTCTCATATTTTATCGCTTCTGTCAGACCTAGAGATTTAGTTAGAAGTCATGATAATATTCTCTGTGTCGCTCTGAAACACAGCAGTACTGAATTTCTCAAGCAACCTAAGACTAGCGTGAAGCCTCCGAGTCACTAGGGGCTCCCACCTTAATCCCTCTAAAAGTTGTGAGACACCAATATGTTCGCTCGTAGCAGTTTTTAACGAATTGCACTGCTTTTCTTTGTATGTCTTTAATTTTCTTGGTTAAATCGTTATGACCAGGGTCCCAAATGCTCCCGAATTATTCTAGGTGTGGCCTAACCAGAGCGAAGTAGTATCTCTCTTTTACTTTTTCATCCGAAGACCTTCCTATTATACGCTTAACAAAACCTAATTTTTTTAATGCTGTGGCACATATGTTTTGCATGTGTGTTCCGCACGCACGATGAAGTTAAGGTAACGGTACCATGTTGATGACGTTTTGCTGCCTTAATATACCTTCGGTAGAATTTAGCTTGTTAATAGTGGCTGTTATGCTAAACTATGAATCTTTTTTTTGTTTCCAGGGAATACTGGTGCAGGAGGTGGACGAAGGGCAGCCGTGCTTGAACTGCAGGGATAAATGTTCCGGATTTAGTCCGCACCTGTGGCGGTGAGTACACAAGTCAACGCATTCACGTTTTCTATCCTCGTCGTTTAAGTTTCGAATCGGATGCAGAGGACGAAGACATCGTTAAAACGTCTGTATTGTTGATGAACATCGCTAAAGGATGACCGAGAAGAAATTGTCCGAGTTTCCAATGAATCACTGCAAATTGTACGACGAATTTTTTTATTGAAAACCTACTCATATAAACTAAGTCGAACAATATGATTTTGAGCAATAACTTGAAATATCCTTGACACTCAATAATTCCATTTTCTTCGATTGAACCTGACCATAAGTATCGATGAGGACCCCACTATCCGATTGGAGCCATTTAGGTATTAATGTTAATTTCGTCTAAATTTTGAGTCAATTCTTCATCAAATGTGATTCTTTTACACAGAGATGAAAATCTGCGAATCAGTTTTCTTCATTCTCGTTTATCTTCTTTTTGGTGTCTCTATAGTCTATACTTTTGCCATATTCTAGCCTGAATTGCTGGCGATGAATATATCGAGGAAGGTTCTCCAGTGGTTTCCTTATTTAAATTCATTCAGTATTGACGTAGAACTTTAGATTTTCGGAATTTAAGAGGAAAATTTTTGGCTATGATTTTTGAGAGAAATTATCATATCGAAATTAAGAGACATGGGGGGTCATTCAGTAACTCCGAACCGATCGGTACGGGAGGCTTTTCGTCGGGTGGGACGTCACACCGACTACCGTAGTATTCTGTATGAAACCGATCGGTGCGCCGAAGGGATTCCGTCGGGAGATTGTACCGACACGTAAAAGCTGTCGGTACCGAGGGGGATTAGTCGGTTTGCTTGAGAGACGCCGTAACAAATGGACGACGTATTTAGATTTTTGTCTGAAATAGGTTTGTTTGAGGCTTATAATAGCGATATAATTTATTCACAGGATTAATAGAGACATTGTATGTAATGCACAAGTTGAAGTTATGATAATAAAAGTGACGGCCTAAAAGAAAAACCTGAAAACAACTGGAATTCAGATGTGTATCATTGTATTGATCGCTAGGCTCCTCAAAATGTTTTACTATTTGGCGCTATCAAGTACATTAACAGGCCAATATTTTGCCTATGATGCATGTTGGATTACCTTATTATAGTATGTCCAATTAATTCCAGAAAATCCTCCGCGACAAATGTCAGTAGTTATTGCGCATAATGTATATTCTCAAATTTGAAATTTTACTCATATGGTCTAATTTTGTTCATTCAGCCACGCAGGAAACGTACTTATTCACACTACAGTAGTTTATTATTTGAGAAATAGGCTACATCGTGTCGCTGTGAGATATGTGTTTTTATTGACGTTTTTTGCGCTTCAGTCCCAGTTTTCACAACTAAACAAAATAGTTTGAAGCACCTTTTAAACTGAACTGTCAATTATCACTATGCCTCAATTAAATTCGGATTATTACATAAATACTGCCAAAACTGCAACACACTCGAACGACAAATTTTGCACTTAAACCACGAGAAACGTTCTTGCACGGCGTAACACGCTAATAACTAGGAATTATTTGTATCAACTTACAATGACATACATGCTACAACAGCAAAGCAAAGAAGTGTTCAACGATATACTTAGCGGCACCTCCACTTCATTTTCTCTCATCATAGTTTTTAATATTACTCATTTAAGTCATGGTATAACGTATCATTATAGAAACTTAGTTATCCGCCGAACCAAGTAAAAACCGAAAAGTTGTGTATCCGGGTAGAGCCTCGACCACCGAGAGACATCTACCGGTCGTGGCTCGTGGTAGAGCTTTGGAGAATGGATCGTTGAATTGAGGAATTGGATTCTATAACAAACGTGTAGGTTTATGTTATTTGGAAGAATTGAAAGGTTAAGTTTTGATCGTGTGTGACGGTACCATAAAACGTGTAAGGGATTTAAACAGAATTTTATGTACTTTTATTGCTCAGGTACATCATTTCAAAACGATCGGACATTGATTGAAAATTTAATTTTTGCGATGAAAGCGTTAGTAGAGTAGCGCTGTTATTATCCAGGTCCTCAATTAGTTCAGTGGTTCCCATCGGATACCAGGAAACTCGTGGACTTTCGCAAAATGGCGTAGCAATTACTATTTTGTCGAAGTTCAGAGTTTTTCGTATCCTTGAATCCAGCGCCAGATTGAAGCACTGCCCTGGCGAAAATGTGAGCGTTTTCGGATAATTTAGGAACGCACCACGGACGTGTTCATGAATTGCGAAGAACGAGCTAAGAACACCATCCCAGTGTGTACTCGAGCGTAAATGTGTGCGCCTTGGAGTGCTCTCAAACACACTACAGAGCCTTTAGCAACGTTCTCGAGTGTTCGTGAACGCCCTGTGAGTTACTATCTTCAGAGGTTCAGAGTTCAGAACGTTTACGTGCATTTCAGAACATCCTGCCTAGGGTGTTGAGAGCGTTCATCAACATAATGGAACAGGCTTGTGTGTGTTTTCCATCGTTCTGAACGTTAGGCACTCATCTTGGGATTTGTCATAGTAAAATTATTTTTATGAAACAATGTAGTGACCTAAAAGAACTTCGAAGTTATTATTAATTTTCTTCGTATAACGGTGAACATTGGCGACAAATAAATTCTTAATGGCTTGGGGAATCGAACCTACGACCTTTAACTCGATAATCCTACACTCTACCATTACGCTATTTCGTACCTTGAATGATGTGGTGTATTTTATGTTTTATAAAGAATGTAGTCGCTTCGTTAGATATGGCTCTCTGCTCTAAGTACGCGATTTCCACATAGCTGACGTTTATTACCTAAGGCTGATAATTTTTTAAGCTTCATATCTGACGTCAGGGACGCTTATACGGCTTTTCTTTATAACAAATTATTATTGGCGTTCTAATTATACATTATTTCGAAGTAGAATTGAGCGAGAAATAAGATTGCACCATGTTCATGCCGCGTTAGGCCACACTATGGATGTTATTATTAATTTATTATTGATGTTGAATATGCATTTGGGAAACTAGACACGCGGTATACACGGCTCGCAAGCGACGGATTTGTGTTGTGTGGGTTGGCACAAAGAAACAGAAGGTATACATTTATTCCCTTGAAGACTACCGTAAAGAAAACGGCTGTGCTTTCAATAAATGCACAGATGAAGATGAACCGCTACAAGGTATCTATTAGATATTGATGTTTGAGGATTGGGTGCGCTTTGTTATTTCTCAGAAGCTTATTCTCACAATGGATTTGTTAGTGGAGTTGTAGTTATTATCACAATGGGTTTGCAATCAAAATGGTAATACTGCGTCATGGCTTTAGGAGCGTTCCAACATGTTTCAAAACATTCTCGGCAGCGTTCATCTGCGTTCCATAACAGCTCAGTCGGACAGCGTTCTTGAGTATTCCAGAACAGAAATGCAAACACACTCAGTAGGCGTTTTCTCGGGCGTTCATCTGCGTTCCATAACAGCCCAGTCAGATAGCGTTCTTGAGTGTTCCAGAACAGAAAGGCAAACACTCTCAGAAGGCGTTCTTCTGTGTTCTCCGAGCGTTTCTGACCTAGGTCGTCGGAACAACGTATACGAACGCATGAGAACAGTGAGTGAAACACAGATGAACGTGGATGGACACCGACAAACGCTATGAAAACGCCAAAGAACCTGCAGGAACGTTAAAAGAACACCTGTAAGCGCACTCCAGCAGCGTTCTCAGCCTCCTTCATTTTCGCCAGGGTGACGCTTCCTGGAATAATGGAGCTCATTCTCTTTCCTACTGCTTTCTCTGCCTTTTCCATTTCTCTCCCGCTTCGTTCTCCCTTCTTTCTTTCGCACCCTCAAGCCTTTGACTGTTTTATTCCCTTAAAAAGGGTGCGGTCACTATTGGGAGTGTGTGTACCCCAAATCCTCTTCATGCCTTTTATTTTTATCCCCTCTGGCTCTCGAAGGGTTTTGAGCGAATGGAAGCCTGACACTTCATTTTATTTTTCCTTCCCTCTCTCGAGCGCCAATGTGTTGTTCGGGAATATGCGATGAGGGTTGAAAAGGTCAGAATGGGTGTTGCCCGTGAACGGACAAACAGCTCGCCGTCGCCAAAGAGACGACGCGTGGCGTGTTTCGAGCATGCATGCACGGAAGCCGCCCACTAATCGCCACTACGCCGTCGAAACTATATTCCCGATGCATGACGGGAATGGAAATGGAGTGTTTGGGGATACTTGTGGCCGATCCAGAGTCGCCACTCGACAGTCTCAATGGCTGCCGAAGATGGAAGTTGTTGCTTCGCGGCTTCGTTCCATCCTACGAGAACACATTTGCGCTCGTGTGCATCGTCTCCTAGAACGTAAACATGAAAGTGTTTTGAAAGGCTGATTTGGCTTGGGGACTCATTGATGACGTAAGTTCATCCGACAGCCACCGAGCATTAATGCTTCAATTATGATGGCTATTCGCCTACTCTAATGGCAGTGAATATTCGCCGAACCTCAAGAGAATCTATGAAATAAGTTTCTCTTATCCAATTAGTGAAATATTATACGTATATATTTTAGTTGTGTAGCAGATGTTTGAATGCCCCATTTCTTACGCATGTTAAATATTTGGACGAGATATTTTAGAAAAGTTACTTCACGTTTTATTTTGATTCTATTAGAAAGTATTACATTAAATGCTCAACGATACTTACCACATCTTTTTTATTCTCAGCAGTTGGCTCGCTGTTGCAAGCTGCTATTGAGCATTACACATCTGATATAGCTCAGTAAAATTTGGACACAATTTTTAATAAACGACGTTTCATCCAACAGTGGATGTCATTTGGTTCTTTTACTGATCATTTCTCTATTAAATGTGTATAACCTAGATTATAGTTGAAAGGGTATTTGGATTGGGGACTAGAATGGGAGGTAGGAACGAGGCGTGTAACCGGAAAGTCAATGGAGGAATGGTAGATAACAAGGGGAGAAGAGGCAACGGTTGGGGAGATAGGTATATGTTAATTTCCATCCCCCGTCAAGAATACCTACCATGAAACATAATAATGCATTTAAATAAATACGATATGCTTGAATTCTAGAGGCAAAAATGAGATAATTTCTACACATATAATTATCCGAAATACCTGAGACGCTAGGGTCACACTGTCAATATTTAGTGAATATTTTTGGCTGTATGGGAGAAAATTCTGGCTTTCCCTCAGTTTTTTTAAACGGAGCTCCGAAGCAGTGAGCCATTTCGACGATGAACGTTGTTTGCTTCTTTATATGCGAATAAACTTAGAGTTGACTGAATTCTTGCTTTTCAGGTCAATATTTATTAATTAACCAGTTCGGGTTAACCAGATTAGGGAAAAATATTAAAATAACAAGATAATTCAACCATCGAGTGCCCAAGCTTTTGGCGTTAAATACGCTCTATGTATATAGCTATAAAAGCAATACTTCCATATGTGTGTTGTTTTTATTTTATGTGCCTGATAGTCAAATCTGAGTAACTACAGTTTCATTCGAATATTGAACACTTTGGTTGTCCAAAGTTGTATTTATTCGCAGCCATTAAATCTACCGTGTGAGTGCTTTGGTTCATCTCGGGAATCACTGATATTTTTTAGGCACATCCTCGACTTTTAGTCAAAGAAAGAGTAAAAATCTACCAGAAATTTCAAGTCCAGAACTGAACTTGCTAATGCTTAATACCTCCTCTGATTAAGTGAGCGTGGTCAGAAAAATGTTGTTCATCGTTGAACAGCATCTTTAAAAGTACTAATTACATTTTTAAAATGCCGATTGAAGTATCTCATATGACATTCGTGTGCAAGAAATAGGTATGCATTCTCTTCCAACTGCATGGACATCACCAATCGAAGACAAGTGAAACAGCTGCATTTCGAACGAATGGACGTTGAGTTAAACATAATATGTAGTGGAGCATTATTGTAACCAATGAATCTTCGGATCGAGTAAAGGCTTGTTCGCACTAGGCTAGTAATTTAGCTGAGTAACGAGTAATTTAGTAACTCAATGCGTCTGTACAACAAAAATTTAGTCAGATGGATTAGCTAGTTATTTAGTCGACTCGATCCATTTCGTTCTATTTTTGTCGGGCGAGTAGCGCCCCCCACCACGCGTCACTGCTCACTCGTTCTGCGGCTAAACAAGTCCGAACCTGTCGTTTTAGTCGAGTTCATTAGCTGCCGCAAACATGTCGTTTCGCTGGAGCGAAGAAACAACTTTAAAATTTGTTTCTAAATATTTACAACATGAATGCTTGTGGAATGTTTAGTCCTTACATTACAGAAATAAGCAAATGGAACAATCTGCATACATGGACTTGGAAAATACAATGAACATACCTGGATTTGGTGAGAAGGAAATAAAATTGAAAATTAAAAACATCAGGTAGTGCATACTTTTATTATTTTAATACAATAGCATCTACGTTGTATAATAGGCTCCTATTACTATTGTTTTTAGAAGCACTACCTAACGTGATATAAATCATTTTAGATCGACCTACTCGCGGGTGTTAAAAAAAATAAAGGAGTCCAAAGCTATAATAATAAATATAGCTAATAAATATAGAAAAATAGCTTCTTTCTCGTACTCTCTCATCGCATTTGCCTAGAACTCTTTTTACGAATCCTAATCTACTGTTTGCTGCATTAGTTGTTTCCCTGATGTGTTTCCCCCATGACGTCTTCAGTGATGGTGACGCCTAAGTATTTAATAGATTCTACGTTAGATATTTTCTTTTCTTTGATGCAACAATTATTCCGGGGGAAGCCATTCTTTTTCCAAAAGTTCATTATCGCGCATTTCTTCAAATTTAATTCGAGCTGCCAACTATCACACCAACCATCAATCGCATCTAAATCCTTAGCTAAAGACTGGATGTTCTCTTCATTTCTAATTTCCTTATACACAACTGCATCATCGGCAAAAAGACGGAGCTTGCAATTTTTATCTACTGTATTCAAGTCCTTTACGTAGAGAATAAATAAAATTGGGCCTATCACGCTTCCCTGAGGAACACCCGATGTAACTTTTACTTCGCCTGAGCTGACACCATCTAATACCACTCTTTTTACCCCCTCGTACTACGGCAGATTAGATCGCGCCAATAAAATTAGAGAGCTAGATTGTAGAACCGATAGGTATAAAATGTCATTTTTCCATTCGGGACCATTAGGGACCATAACAGCTGTGATCGTCGTCATGAATAGTTCGAATTGTGACAATAGGCAGACAGTAAATCTTTCTCTTTATATTATCTACGTTCTTATTTATGCATGATGTAAATATTGATGTTCTTATTTATGCATGATATTTTGAATATGTAGTAGTAGTCTTTGTATCCCTTGCATGTTGGAACGATTGACGGTAGAATGTTTCTTGGTTATTAGATTTTTAATTGGCGCTTTGCATGTGTGGTACGCGGGTTTCAATGTAACTTCGGTGTTTTACCGTATCATTCATGCATGCCTGGTGTGGAAGCACCCCCTGCCACACACCCTTTGGGTGGCTTGCAGGGTATGACGTAGATGTAGATATAGATGTATATGAAGACTGTTATTAATCCATTTTCGTACCCATAGATTTTTTTCTCTATCGCACAAATTTCTTCATCCACCTCTTCCAAAATAGCCATTACCATAAGCCTTATCAGCTTATTCACTTTATTGCGTTGCAGCCCTTTCATCTTGCAAAACACGACTCACTTGTCAACTGTACTCGACCGTAGTGCGAATGATTTTTGGAGGGTAGCGAGTATTTTAGCGACTAAAATACTCTCCACTAAACGAAATTACTAGCCTAGTGTGAATCGTGAATCAGGCTTAAGGCTGGTTTGGATTAGCAGATTGAGATCCCGAATCGAAACGAAACGACCTAGATATATTTTTGTAACATGCATGATTTTCGATGGGCGCATGATGCTGGGTATTGACGGTCTTTGTTAGCCGTGAAGCAGATTTGGAAACAAAAGCCCGAAAATCGTCCAATCGAATGTGTGCGACCTTTGAATACCCTTTCGCGCGCCGCTTTGCTCTTTTGTTCTCGCCCATTGTCGCTTCTCACGTCACCCGTGGAGACTCCGAGGCTAGCAGAGCGTTGCGAACCATGTTCAAAAGCGCCTTGAACGGGCCCGAATAACGCCCTACCGCTGGATGCATAGGTCACACGTGTTCGGCCGTCCCGCCTTGATTCACCTGTTTGAAGGTAGACGATCATTGGTCTTGATCAACAAAACTTTCAGCGCCTTATCTCGGGCGAGCTCTTCTTGCAATTGCATTTATTGACTCAAAAAGGAGTTTAAATTCTTTTTCGCGACTATAAATGACACATTCGGGTCTTTTAAAATCTTTAATGTCGGGCTTTACTCCCAGAAATGCGTGGTTCAATTTAGGTAGTTTGAGCGAAATATTATTTCACCTAGAAATCAATGAATACGGTCTCATTTTAAAGAAAAACATCTCACCCTTCCAAGGATACAATAGAACATACTTTCCGAGATTTTTGACGAAAAATATCAGTCCTTTTATATGGGAAATGGTCCGTGTATGTACTCCAGAGAGACATAATTTAAACAATGAGGAATTTATAACTCTTAGATCTCGTCAAAAAGTACCAATATTTTGATTGTATGTTTTTTCTACCTTATTTGAAACTTGATGATACAATCACCGCAGTAATTTTTTCAGAATCGCAAAAATGCTAAGGAGTTTTGAACATGCCACGTGAAAAAAATGAGTCAATTTAAAGACGTGCGTAAATATTATTCATTGATTACTAGGAATTCCAGTAGTATAAAAGTATAGTATTGCACCATTAACAGTGCAATATGTACTTCATACGTCATTTTGCTGCTGGAATTTAAACGAAAAATGCGAATTTGGTCTCCAATATGGCTGGGGAACAATCTCGCTCAAACTAACTTAAATAAAAAGATTCACTGTAAAAAATTTATGCAGATTTTCTGTGTTAATAGAAAATCGTTAATAGAGGCTGTGTTGTGGTGTGTATTAATGGAAAATAATTAGTTTGATTTTATCATTATTAATTTTGTCTTTTTGCCCAAACGATGCTTTGAGCGTGCATTGCTGTTAGCGTAACACTACATGTCATTTAATTAAATCTTCGCAGGTCTTTTACTTTTCCTATTTGATGCACTCTCAATTGCCTGAAATGCACCCAAAATATCTGTGATTCCTTTTTGTTATGACTCACTGTAATACCCGCAGTAGATATAATATTTTTATTAAGCCTTCTGCTTTCATCGTTTTTCTTCTCTTTTGTCTCCAGTGTGTACTCCTCACGCTGGCATGTAATTAAGCTTTCCTCTCCAGAAAACAAGGATCTGGAATAGCTCGGATAAGTTCTTGGAAGTCTTGGCCATTATCCATTTACCTTACCGAGTCCTGGGAAAGCAATCTTAAGAGAACTAAGCTGAGTTCACCGTGAAGAACCGTTGAGGGGATTGTTTTCTTTACCTAATATTTCTTCCAAGAAATGCGTCTTTCTTCTGCTGTCTTTATTCTAGTCATACTTCGAAGAACCTTGGCTCACTTTCATTTGGTCTATTAGATAAATAACTTCACGACTAAAGTGTCCGGATGTTTTAATCTGTATAACCTGGAAATAGGTAATTTTCATCCTTGGATTTTAGCGAGAATATTAAATGCGAAGGAAATATTTCTTACTATCCGTTATTGTTCGAGGAAATAACAAAATCGCAAGTACGAATGTCAATTCAAGTGATACGACCTTGGAAGAGCTCTTGTGCAAGGATTGAACATCAACGGCTTTGCCATATTTTTAACACTCGCCGTTCGAATTTGCGTCACGGTCCGCAAGTATTGACCTAATTTTTTCCTTTGTTTTCTTTATCACTGAAATTTATAAAGCCTGCTTAAGTTTCGTGAACACCGTTGGCTACGCAGTTGTAGGCGGTGGCTATAATTAAATGAACATTTTTGTTTGTTTCGCGTTGGATGTTGCCGTTGACGTTGGATGTTGGCGTTGGTCTTTAAGGAATGAAGCGTAGATTGGAGGCTTTTTTTTTAATGCTGGCATGCGGAAGAATGTTGTCAGTAAGCTAGCTAGGGAGTTTAATTAACGAATAAATGTTTCAGTTTGTAGATGTGGTGATGAATTTGTTGGGGTAATATTAAGTAGGCAGAGTGTGCATACATTACGAGTAAGTAGTACATAGATAGATTACGCATTACGGATTAACGAATTTTGAAAGCTGTGGCAGGAAATATGCAATTTGGTAAACGGGGGAGATACTCGGGATGAGTGAAGGCGTAGTCTAGAAGGAATGTAGGCAGGGATGGGCTAAGCTTAGTTAAATGCATGAGTTATTTATTCAATAAAAGAAATATATCCATAGATACATCAATCATACAAGTACATCCATATAAATTATTTCTGGTCCTACTAAGACGCTTTTTTCGGCTTTTCAGCGGGGTTACTTTATACTATATCATTTTCCATTTTTATGTGGCCATTTTGTATTCGCTGCGCAATAATCTTTGTGCATATATACCTTTTTTACCTTGTGCACAAAAACATTTTTGACTCATACTTTATCATAAAAACAACGGCGTTCACATTCCAATCATATTCACTTGTTTCATTAGTTGTGAGCTATTAACCTTTTTCTATTTCCCATTTAGCCTCGTTTACTTTAATTAGCTACTTCAAATTTCTTCAACTCGTTGAATTGTATTGGTACCGCCAATTTCAAATTTATTTTCCCATGAGCTGTGTAATACTTTTAATATTGAATATTATAGTGCTCCTTCTTTCCTCCCCCTAATATCCACCCCTTCAATACCCACGCCTTTCTACAATATCTATCCGTCGATAATTATCGATGTAGATGATTAAGTTTCTTCTCTCGGTCTGCCCAAAAACTTACCTACATCTATGGAACACTTAAGTAGGACTTCGTGAATCTTCTCAATGCTATGAAACGATATAATTAGGGTTTGCTGCATTTACTTGGAGTGCCTACGGATGCATATCGTTTGACTCGCCATGGTCAGCTTTTAACTACGATTAAACGTTTTAGGGATTTAAGTTTCATTTGAAGCATAAAATATTCAATTTTTGATGATGTAGATGATAGTTTTGGACATTACTTTGAGGAATTCCTTGTTATCAGGGATAGAAAGACATAACAATGCAATTCTACATTGAAATAGATTTATTGACGCGACCGGTTTCGCCGAAGAGCAGCATCATCGGGTTCACTTACATTATTTTCCAATGGAATATGTCCAATGTCCGTCCGTCCAATGGAAAATTATGTAGGTGCACCTGATGATGCTTCTCTGCAGCGAAACCGGTCGTGTCTATAAATGTTTTACCATGTGGAATTGAAGTCTTAATTATTCTATCCCTGATAATTTGTTGAAGCAAATTGGATACTTATTTTTCCAGTTTAAATAATTGGTATCACACAAATCTAATTAATAAAAAGGATTGTTAGTTTGTTCGTCTTCTAAGTGTTCCAAAACCATTCATCAGATTTCAATGAAACTTCTGTGAGTTTGTGTGAGCGCGCCCTCAAAGGTTCTCGAATTATTAAATCCATTTTGCAATAGGAGGAGCGCAAGCTGTTTCAACAAATAAGTGTTAGCACGCGAGCTTCTCAAACAAGCGAGGAACGGCTAGCAAGCAACGAAGCAGATCGTCTACGAGTTGTTCAATCACGTGCATCAGAATCGTGTCACTTACAAATAATATCGCGTGTATCGGAATCATATCAGTGTCACATTATTTTGTGTAAAAAGGTAAGAAATGTATTTGTACGTAGAATAAGATTTTGTGCAGTGGTCTCATTGTTTGCTTTTTTATAATTCTTGCATTCGATTTTTGTTTACGCTTCGCTTTTTCCTAAAATTTGATTTATAAGTTCGAAAATCTTAAATTTTAGCTCTATTTTAACAATGGAATATTAAATTTACTTGGATACCGCAGCATAGGCATGTAGTGGAAACTCATGCCATCATTTGTACGTTAAGAATTCCTGTGTAGGTACGAGGAATTAATTAGACTAGGTCTCGTTCGTGTCTGTCTTGTATATGTGTGCCTACTTAGAAATAAAAATAGACATTGCAACGCATGCCGGGCACAGCTAGTAATATTTAAAAATTCAAGCGGCTCTCCACTGTATTCGATCTTTATCTGAAGCTTGAAGTAAATAAATTTTCATTTTAATGAGTGCGACTTACAATACTTAAAAAAAAGTCATCGTGGAACTTCAGTGTATACCCATAAGATGATCCGTGGCACTAAAAGAGTTGAGCGGCCATCATCGCAGACGGTGGGGAAGTTGGGATAAGAAAATGGGAAAAAGGACGGTGGTGCCTCTGGAGGAGGGCCTTCATATAAAAGAATTGGCCGGAAGGGTATCTCTCCCGTCTCCTCCCCAATATTTTCCAACTCTCCACAAACAATGCTCCACCCTCGCCGTCGGCTTCAAATGGCTAAAGCAGTCTGTCCGTCGGAAATGTCTTTGCGTCCATTCCCCCCCTCCCCGCCCCCAGTCGACCTCCCGTACACCCCCCAAATATCCACCCTCCGTCTCCCGCCCCCCATCCACCCTCCCCCCCTTAATTTCCCACGCCTTCCTACGATATCCATCCTCCCCCCGGACCAACGCATCCTCGAAACCCGCCAACCAGTTCCGTCGTCCTCACCTTATTCCCCTTCCTGTCCATTATCTCAACTCTCCCGACCCACCCTTTCACAAATCGCTTCCCATAGATCGCCCCTCCGTCATCATTCTCCCTTTCTCTTCCCACCCACCCGGACATCTTTCACCCTATCTTACCTCTCGGTTCACTCCACTTCCTGGATCTCCCGTTCTCCGTTTCCCCCTCAAAAAAAAGCTAACCGCGAGTTTTTGGGGGTTTCCAAAATGTTTTTGGAAAAACTACAATGATTACGAGATTATATAATGGTAACCCTAACACAGGTTATCCTCTCAGGATATCTTATATCCTCTCATATTCCCCCTTAAAATGTATGTATCTGTTCTAACTGTGCTTGTGTACTTAGTTAAGGCGGAATAAAATTATTATTATTTTTTTCTCTTCTTTTTATTCCTCAGTCGTGTTGGGTTATTCAGAGATACGGGTAATATACCAAGTACTCCCCGAAAAAGTTCATTGAGTTGTTCTACCAAAATTTTAGTTTCCTTACTCTATGGTTTCCTTGTATATGTTTCAGAGCGACACAGAGAATATTATCATGACGCCTCACTACATTTCTAGGTTTGACAGACGCGATAAAATAAGAGAAATACACTGCCGAACAGATAGGTACAAAAACTCGTTCTTTCCGCGCACAATAAGCGACCAAAATAAAAACTGAGCTCCTCTAAATACACTCCCATAATACACGTCACCATTTCAACTCCCAAAAACTTACATCTTTACACGGATGGTGACCTACCACCCCCTGCCACCCGCCCATGCGGCGGCTCACGGGGTAGTATGCAGATGTAGATGGCATGTTCCTATGATGACAGCCTTCTGAATTCGGATGTATACGTTTTGATGTATTTTTAGTTTTTCCAGACTTTTTCGAAGTTATTTCGGTATTATTCCGGTGGCTGATACTACTATTGGTACTATCTCAACCTTGTTCATTTTCCATATCCTTATTACCTCAGCTGCTAAGTCATGATACTTGCTGTTTTCTTCCAGTACGGTCCTTTCCATATTATCTGTCAATGGAACTGCTATATCTATGAAGCAGACAGTTTTATTTAATTTGTCAACTAATGTGATATCAGGAATTTTGTGTTTTATTCTTTTGTCGGTAATGATAGCACGGTCAAAAGATTATTATTATTATTATTAAATTTCTCGGCTCTGGCGTCTCTAAGTGAGTCAAAACGAACACTGAAGTACACATTTTGGTTTATTTAGTAAAAAAATAAAACTTTATCCGATGATGAAATGAGTTACACTTTTAAAACCTAAATTAAGGTAGAAAGTCTTCACATTGTTCGGATTAAATTTTTAATGAGCACATTTTTCCCGCATTCAGGGCGGACCGCAGCGCCACTTGTATAGAACCACCGTATTTGGAATTCGGAAATGAATTTGATGAAAAGGAAATAAAATTCCTATTTTTTCCTTTCATTCAATTTTTTCGGGGTTTTTTGCTTCACATAAGTAGTTGTAATTAAATAAAACTCATGTATAATTTCTCGTTCAAACGTACGTTATTCTGCTATCAACTGGGCAATCTCCACGACAGCCGATGTTAAAATCTCCGCTGTCAAGTCTGTAAATAGCTGTAAAACTAGCCCGGGAGCCCTATTTTATATCAGTTTAAAAAAACGCACTTCAAAGATGCTATATTTAAGTTTTCAGTATGCCAAAAAGTAGTGATTCCGAGGTCAGAGGCACTGTAAGAAGTTTAAGGTTATATATAACTAAAACAAAATAATCGGCGTGAGCATCCACAGTATTATATTTACTGACGATATTGTTGTAGTAGGGAACTCTGGAAAAGAAATCAATAAAATGTTAAATATTCTATCCTCATCGCTTAAGAAACAGAAATTAAAAATTAATACCAAGAAACCAAAACTGATGGTAGTGAGTAAAAGCAACACTGAAGGAAAACCCAAAATTATGACAGAAAATGAGGAAATTGAACAAGTGAAACAATTTTGCTATTTAGGTAGTATGCTTACTGAGGATAGCAGATGTTGTGCATAGATAAAGGAAAGGGTGGCAATAACAAAACAGGCCTTTCAAAATGAGGAAACTCGGAAAATGTTTGCAAAAACATTCCTTTGGAGTACATTGCTCTATGGAAGTGAGAGTTGAACCCTGCGGAAACAGGAACAAGAGCAATTAGAAGCAACAGAGATATGGATTTGGAGAAGGATATGCTTAAGATAAGCTGGATGGAAAAGAAAAGTAATGAAAAGGTTTTAATGGAAATTAATGAAAAGAGACCCCTACTCAAATAAAAAATAAATATAAAATTTTTAGGACATCTCCTGTGACACAATAGATCTTTTGTCAATGTGAGGGAGGAGAAGGTGCTTCAGAAGAAAGGTAGGGGAAGGCCAAGGTTACAGTACCTGAACAGAGCACAAGAACTGATGGGGACGGAAAATTATTGGCAGTTTAAGACATTAGCAGAAAACAGGACCATTTAGTTGCAGCAACAAGGCGCAGCCTTTAGTTAAAGAAGATGATATAACTCAAAGTTATAATATCGCTTATTGATGCAAGAAATGGGACATTTCACTCATAAGTACCCGCGGTATCTAAGTATTTAGGTTTTGTCTATTCATGATATCCCTTGTTGGGGGTCATATTTTTTTGTAAGTATCTTTTTTAGAGATAAACCTATTCAGAACCAACGGAAGTTAAAAACAAGCTAATGAAGCGTTTGCCAGAAACTTGACATCAGAGATAATTTGGAGATTGATTGTACTTTATTGCATGTTATTGGAGAGGCGCAGTAATTTAACAGTAATAAGTATGATATCTTACAGATAAGAAAAGAGTGCCCTCTGATGAGCCGATTTGGACGCAGAAAGACTCATGAGCTTAGTTACAAAAAATGGAAAGACATGCGACTGTGGGCTTTTATACCACTATAATGTAAAATTCTAGCGTTTTTGTAAATTTTTAAAATTTTCAAGTTCCTCTTTTCAATTGTTCGTTCAAACGGTAAATGCTGAAACCATTGTTTAAGCACGATTATTTTCAAATCTCCGTTTTTCTCTTTCTTATTAACCGTTTAGACACAAATGTTTGTATTATATCCACATTATTTGGCTTGCATCACGACCACAACGCGGGTCACTGCCATTAAGTAGCTTAAACATTGGAGTCACGCGTATTGATAACCGCTACTAACCGGAATTCAATAATGCATTTGGCTACACGAGGACCAATATCCAAATCAGCACGACTAGAGGTCTATCTTATGTTGGCTAGCTTCAAATTTATCCCAATTATAATTGCGTTTTACCTAATGCCGTTGTTAAATCCGTTATGGGACCAAGGAATGACTGGAAACTGGACCATGCCTCTCGTCAACCGGTAAATACCTCATAAGAGACGCCTAGCCACTCCATGTTATTAGATTAATTCTATTCCAGAGGTATGTATTACTCTGCTTCATTTCTTTCCCCCAGTTGGAATACGTTCCAAAAGCCGGAACGTCACTCGCAATCTCGAGAGATAAAATTAAGCACGGGAGGATGTCAGCGTGCTTCACTCGAAACTGCTCTTTAAAAAAATATTCCACGGTTCCTCGGCGAAAATTCCGGGATAATTTTCCCAGACACGTTTCCTACTGAGGGGTTCCCATGATTTAGACATTTTGTGTGGCGTTATATATTATCGTGCCTCCTCTCATCAGTATTCTTTAAACGTTGCGGAAAATCAGTAGTTCGGAATTAACTTCAAGAAGTGAAAAAACATTTTGAAGGAAAGCCTTCTCATTTTGCTGAGGTGATATTTCACCAAAGCGACATTCGTGCATAAAAGGATATGGGCACTTAAGTTGTTGAGACTGGTACTACTCAAAGATAAAAAAGTAATGCATCATAAAAATGACAAGTGCATTTACTGCTTGTGCGTGCCCGCCTTTTTTTGCATAAGTGTAAGGTGACGAACATGTCCTGCATTAGTAAATTGCAACATAATTTCCGGTACCTTCAATTGAAATTCCGTCCGCTTAAAGAGAGAAGATTATCCCCCGCCATTTCCCAGTCATATTCTAACTGTAAGTTTTGACTGTGAATTGGTATTCATTGATGATTGCTCTTGTTTTAGCATAAGCACTGCATATTTACTCAGCAGATTATCTCATTAATTATGGTTGCCGTAAGATTCGAAGACTGATCTATATCTATGACCTCCTAGGCTTAACCGATTGTATTCTATTTAATTGACCGGGGAAAAATTCGCCTGAAACTCCTCAGTGGTATATCACCGAAGTCTACTCCCTAAAAAGAGATATATGTATGGGGGTAAGTCAATAAATAAGTCGCAAACATCTCCATTTCATCAGTATCAGTCGTAAACATTTCAATGGGAATGCTTAAAACATCCACCGTACAGTCCCGACTTAGCCCCCAGTGATTTGCCCCCATCTGTTCGGGCCCCCCTAAAAAAATCATTTGGGTGGCCGAAGTTTTGAAAATGATAATGCCGTAGTCCAAGAGGTTACTCGTTGGTAACGACAGCAAACAAAATACTTCTTTGCTGCCGGCTATCAAGGACTTATAGAGAAATGGGACGAGTGTCTGAACGCACAGGGTGAATATTTTAAAGAGCGAAATAAATATCAGGGAGTTACTTTGATTAATATTGCCTCTATCCAGTTTTCCAAGTTATTTTTTGACTTACCCTCGCACAAGGCAACGGTATTCAACCGTAATGTCTTCACTGCTTTGTTTCGCGTTGGACCCGTGGTGACCATCTCATTGGCCTTCACTGCCTATGGTGACAGTGAAGGTATGTCGAGGTCGGCTATCCTCTTTGCAAACCATTCTCTGCTTCCCCTGGCTACTTGCCTAAAATAAGGAAGGAGAAGCAAAAATCTTCACAAGTTGTGATCGTCAATGGTATAGATCACATAAATGAAAAATAGATTCTTTGCAGTCTTAGAGATGAAGATAGATGAGAAAATGGACTACCTACTGTAGGTGTATCCAACAGCATCATTTAAATTCTTTAAAGGTGCTAATTATATTAAAATGTATCACAACAAATCTTCCATTAAATGTAACCGCATGTTTGGTTATTTAAAGGTAGGAGTTGTTGAGGAGAAACTGCTATGCTGTATAGAAACCGGTTACGCTTGGAAAATTATATTTGGTGCTCAATTATACGCATTCATTTATGGCCGCTGGCCTACTCCACATCAAATGTAAAGCCTGATAATTTCTGCGAAATTAAGAACTGATAGTTCCTAAATGGTTTCAACGTTCAGCCTTTTATGAAAATCGCGCTACTGAATTAAGTGGCCGTTGAACACGTCGCGTGGAAAGGGTTTACGATGGATACCCAGCTTTTGAATGCACTGCAGAGTTCAGTGGTTGAATCAAATGGTCGAAATAAAGGATTGTATACCGGTGCTCTTGCAGTCGAAAACCGGAGTCATCGATATTGTCACAAAACCGATTACGAAAATAACGATTACCCAAATGTAACGGTTGCTTTTTGAGTAGATTACAGGTTAAATTACAATTTGAACGAAGTGACAATTCCTAGTAAAAGTATAGAAAATTTTATCGCTTCAAATCACTGAATTACTTTGAATCGATTCCTCCCTATCTCTGAGCATGTTGTGTGTATGCCCATCAGATTGCGATGAAGCGGGTAATCGCCATCTACCTTCGCCGTTTTTAATGAAACACCTTTATATAAAATCGGAAACTCATTTCTCCTGGAATTCAGTAGAATATTAACAAGATGCTCAAATACCAGTTTTACCCTGGTTGACTGGGCATGAAAGTACATTTATACTTGAATGAGATAATTCCACAACCACAGATGTTCACTTGCCGACTTGAAATTTTCTTCAGCTTGACACTATTTTCTTCAGCTTGACACTATTTTCTTCCGCACTTAATGGCTTAATATGACATGTGGTTTTTCGTAAAAAACGGGTTTTGATGAAAACTAAGTGGAGAGGAAGTGTATATAATTATCTGTTTAATTTCCTCTGCAGACGAAGATGAGTTACTCTTTACACTTGTGGATAACCTAATGGTAATTATGAGCTAGCCTTGAAAAATTCCTGCACCAAGTGACTAAAAACGCAGTAGTGAGCGAAATGTCTACAAAACATTTATTCTGAAAGATATTACGGTCGGATGTAAATGACTACTGCAACGTAGCACTTAATTTTAATCCTATCATTCATCTGACGTCTCCAATCACTGCAGTATTCTTCAAATACCTCCACCTTCACCTAACCCGGGGGTGGCGAACCTATGGCACGCGTGTCTATTAGTGGCACGCGTGTCTATTAGTGGCACGCGGAGCAATCATTTCGGCACGCGGAGCTGGGAGGGCGTTAAGGGAAACCTCTATCTCACTCGATGAGTTGGCACGCGAGTCGAGCGAGTATACTCTAATTTCATAAACTTTGGCTCTCAATCGCCAAAAGGTTCGCCACCCCTGAGTCTTAACCCCACCATATTCCGTCCCTCCCTTTCTTTAGACCTTAAGGTTGTTTGAGCGAAATATCATTTCACCTAGAAATCAATGAATTTAGTCTCATTTTAAAGATCAATTTCTCATCTTTCCAAAGATGTCAAAATATCAGCCCCTTACCGAACTACTTACCGAGTTATTTGCCAAAAAATACCAGCCAGCCATTTTACCAGGAAAAAGGTACTTGTATGTACTCCAGAAAGACATAATTTCAAAACAGGCATTTCTAACAACTCTACATCTACATACTACCCTGCGAGCCGCCACATGAGCGTGTGGCAGGGGGTGTCAGGACACCAGCCGTGTAAATATGTAAGGTTTTAGGAGGTGAAATGGTGATGTGTATGATGGGAGTGTGTTTAGTGGAACTCAGATTTTATTGTGACTGCTTATTGCGCGCGGAAAAAACGAGTTTTTCTACCTATCTGTTCGGCAGTTTATCTCTTATTTCTATCACTTCTGTCAAACCTATAGATGTAGTAAGGCGTATAATATTATTATATTAATAATAATATTCTGTGTCGCCTTGAAACACTATTAATTACACTATTAATTGGATTTAATTGATTATTATTTATTTATTTTAATAGTTTAATTAATTATTATTAATATATTCTAATAATTAAATTAATTTATATTAATTTATTTTAATACTTTACTTTATAATTATTAATTTTATTGTTAAATTAAATTAATGTATAATAATTAGATCTCATCAAAAAATTAAAAGCATGTAGCTCGAATGTTTCTTCAACTGTTTTCAAAAGGAAATCATGTAGTCACCGTGGTATTTTTACAGGATCCTAAATAAACTTACGTTGTGAAGCATTTTTAAACGTACTGCTTGAAGAAAATGAGTCAAGTTGAATACTTATATAGATATTTTTATTTAATTACATAAAATTGCTGCCGAATAAATGCATATTTTTGCACCGTTAATTATGCAATGTTAAATCATGCTTCCTATAGCTGATGAAATTTAAACGTACAGCTCGAATATTATCTCCAATGTAACCAGAGGACTATCTCTCTCAAACAGCCTAACCTATTTCACAATCGCAGCATTTTTGACGCCAGAAGGAGAGGCACCGGAATGATTTACGAATTGAATGAATCATAGATATAGTGCGACTGATGAATGCACCGCGACTAGCGCATGCCTTTCTGCATACATTCATGGATGAATACGTTCGTGGTACGCCGCTGACGGCATCGCCGCGTGGTGTGTCATCGCAACTAAGTTTCCTTTTGGGCCCGAGGCGCCCCTCCCCTCAAAATCCCCTCCCCCCTTCCTTCCATACCCCCGCCTTCCATACCCCCACCCCCCTACTTCATCATACAGTTGGCCGTCTGGCTTTCGTGGCCGGCAAGGCGCCCACCGCCGCCGCTCCGTTGCTTTTTGCCCCTTTTACGACCTCCAACAGCTCCAACAGCAAGCCCACTCGTCTGAAGCACTCTGAAGGGTGTTTCGATGCCTCGAGATGGTAGTGCTGCCACCTATGCCCTTTTGGCCGAACTATCTGTGTGAGCATCGCGGACGTAACGGACGCACCAAAACGTGCGATCGGCGGCTGCGGCGTGAAATACTCATATTTGGCATTGCCCCACCCGAAGCCCGTTTGAATTTTCAGCTATTAATGAGGAAATGGAGTATTAATTAGCGGTCTTCACGATATTGTGTGGGGTTTTATTTAATTTATTTTATATATTTATCATCACTATCCCGAATACAGCACAATGGGCCAATTTATGTCGGGGGATTAATAGTAACAACGGACGAGACACAAACACCCATGTCCTGGGCAGTTAATATTCTACCCAGGCGGGACTCGAACCCGCGACCCTCGGGTTAGCAGGCGAAGACTTTAATCCGCTGCCACCGGGGCCGACCCAGGTCAGGTTTTCCTCAGATCAATCAAAAATTTTTAAGACCTCAATTTCACTGCGTTTAAATTTCTGTTCTGGTTATTAAAAGTTTAAAACACTCTCTATTAAAAGGTTATTAAAAGTTTAAAACACCTTTTTTGAGTCTACGGTTATTGCAAGCATGCAACTATAAAGTTCGAGTGATCATATGTAAGGGAAAAAGCAGTCAATGAATTAACCAATTTTTGCCAATCGATTGAAACATGAATTAGATCATGTTTTCGAACATTGAAATATTTTAGGTGCTGGAGAAAGCCATTATCATTGGCTGTTGCAACTCAGCGAAACTTTATTCGTGTAAATTGTTCTTAACATTTTTCTAACATCGTTTAATATGTTGGAAATAATTTCTCTTGTCCCCGAAATCCACTCGTTGAACTCTTTATTCTGTTTCATGGCATCTATTACCCGCATTACAACAGTATGTGCCTTTAATTCATGAATATGTGTCATTTTTTCATTGAGTAAAGTCCTCATCCACTCTTATAAATAATCAAATTTATGTAATGCAATTATCCTTGTCTTGGAAGAAAGTGTCTTTTGAAAAATAAGTATTTAACTCCGTACAATGATTACATATTCAAGTGACTAGCATGTAAGGAATAAAAATGTTTATTTTAACCTAAAATTAGACTTTATTCAAGGATTACATTTCCATACCTTTTATTCGTCGATTAATGGTTCAAGACAAGTTTTTTATGGTATATCCATCATTCCTATCGTTACGGAAATTCTGTTTGGCTCCTTCTTATAGATGGAGTATTAAATGTGTACCTGAACTTTCTTCATTACCGTAGACTAAGTACGGGAGTTACTTACATTAGACAACACTGTTGCCTGACCCCCAAACTACTTCTTTGCTTTCCACTCATTTAAATATTCCGAAATGAATTTTCAAAATCAAATCCAAAGCCTGATGTATCTTAAAGTAATATGATCAGTTTTCATAGAAATTTTTCCCTGTCTGAAAACAACATTTGATTAAATTAGCCACTACATTACTGGTTTTGAGACAGAGAGCTTTATATTTACTGTAATAAAATAGACTTAGGGAATCCATATTTGAAAATAGACACTTCTACAATTTCCACAATTTCATTTTCGTCGTCGATCATGGTTTCAGCCAGGGTTGGGTCAGTAGAATATTGTGTGTAGAAAATGCGTAATCTACGTGTATATTCTTCCGTAGAATATGTAATGTAGAATATTGCTTATAGTTACATATTCTACGCGTAGAAAATTAATTTTACATATACTGCTAAAGAAGTGATTACGATTATTGGAAAATTTTATTTTAACAATATACTAATACATATTAATAATTATACCTATATTTAGTGCATTTTCAACTTAAATAGCCTATTACAAGCCTACTATTGCTAGGCCTGCCAGGAAATCAATAACTATCCAAGACTGAACTGTCTAAATGTTAAATTATCCATGAGTCAAAGCAATATATTCTAGATTGATTGGTGTAGGCCTGAGTCATTTGTAGCCACTTAATATCATTATTTAAATTTTCTATGGCAAGTACTTACAATTAGTTATATATGCAGTAGGCTAGATTAAGGATTATGTTAACTGGTATTTTAATAGTAGTGAAATTATGTCCATTGCCACTAAGTGAAACATTAAAGGAAGTATATTACTGCACCTCTATCAAGGCCTAGTGAAAGTTACCTTCAAAAAACAACTTAAGAGCTGTGTGTTTACTTGTTGTTCCAGGGCTAACTGCTCTCTTTATTGCTGGTTAGTTCTCTTTCAGACAGAGGAAGGTATCTCTATTGTTTTAAAACTACAATTATGATGTATTTTTGGGAGTTCTACGGAATGATTACAACATAATACAATTAGAAAATGTCAAGAATAAGAATACAATAAAGCCAATTGAGAAAAGATTAGTCTCCAAGTTGTAAGATTAAAACAATAAAACTATAATTTTGGGTCGTGTTAAGTCTCATCTTTGACAAGTTGGCATTTAGTATTGTTTTATAGTATTAAATTTGGAGATGCCGTATAGGACACTGTAGGCCTACTTAATTTAAAATGCCTACATTCAGTTATGTGGGATATATAGATATTCAGCTGGAAACACTAGGGCCATACATATGTAAAGTTCCTTGACTAAGCTTAAATGTCTTCATTTCTAATTCTATGGACATAAATGATTGACACACCCCCTTTTGAGGTGTAGGCCTACCTATCTAAAATTTTATCTAAATTCACGAAATAAAAGATGTTTTTGAGCATATTGTTAAATATCAGCTACCGGTAGTAGAACAATAATGAAAAATACTGGTAAGTAGGGATAACATACACTCCCCTAATCAATTACAAGAATTTACTGTTTATTAATGTTTTCATTTTCCAATGGCTAATATTCATCAGATTTGACATCTTTAAGTTTAAATGTATGGTAGATATGTAGCAACCTTTTAGATCTTTCAAATATAAGCGTGTTCCTTAATGGGCAGTGTACATATGACCAATTGCTAAACACTCTTTCAAGTTGTGCAGAAGATGCAGGGACGTTAAGTAATTTTTTGCAAGATTGCTTAAACCTGGATGTTTGCGTTTAACAAGCTCCCAAAAGGTTGATGGACTTTTGATGCCCTTGTTTTTCAGCACACGAAAAACACTGTCTTCGCTATCACTGATGAATTTTGCTAGGTCTTCCGACCCATCTCCATCAAGTTGGTCAAGCAGGAACTCTTCCGACTATGAGAAGTACGAGTTTTATTTCTGTGAATTTCATTCTGCTGAGGTTTGAGATATTAAAAATTGTCCTCTAACAATTTCCTAGAAAAATATACTATTTTATAACCTTACATACCTCATCACGCTGTTCTGTACTCAATCTCTTCCCTCGATATGTCGGATGCAAAAAGTTTGCAGCTAAGCCATATATTGTGACGGAATAGTCTCGCCTTTTTTCAACTTTTTCTTCAAGTTCAGGATATCCATCTGGCAATTTCAATTGAAACCACTCCTCTGCTGCATCAGCAATACTGACCTTCGTCTATTGATACTTTTTTATTAGAATGCATACTGGCTCAAATAACTTGATCCCATCACCTGATAACTTGATCAACTTCTTTCATGAAGTTTTCATCAAATATTAATTTTAGAGCTGTTTGTCCAATTTTTATCCCTTGGCCAACTACTTTCTTCATTGCTGCTAGGTTATTCTTGAGGCAAGGAAAGGCATCTCTATTGCTACACCAACGCGTTTCACAAGCCAGTGATATGCGGTGGCCACCAAATGCAAGAAGACGGATTTCTTGATCAGCTGAAGTAAAAGCTTTCAACACAGTTTTTCCCTTGATGCCACCTCAGCTGAGACAAGTTCTTTAATTATTTTTATTTTTTAACAATTATTTTTCCCATTTTTATCATGTTAGCGGCATTGTCTGAGCATACAGCATAAAGTGCTGAATTGTACATATATCTTGCATCAACCATTGCTTGTGAAACTATGTCTTGAAGGGCATCTCCAGTTTCCCTCTCGCCAGAAAGATCCCATGCATTAAGGAAACCCACCTCACCTGCTGGATTGTGTATCATTGCAGCTACATTTTTGGTATTAGCTGCCTCATTCTTCCACCCATCAATCAGGAGTACAGAATGTGAACCAAAATTTAGTGATGTGCTAGACTCTTCATACGCTTTTTCAAGAATAGTCGCAAGATTTTTTCGCACTGGAGGCCTGTATGAAGGTCGTAAGGTCTTAACAAAGTTTTTAAAGTAATTTGATTCCACAATGCTGAAAGGTATGTTGCAACCAAAAATAAATTTTTCTAGTGCACGGTTGGCAACTTCATTCTCCGCCTGCGACATTTGATCAAAAAAGGCAATTTTTCCCGTATTAATATGCGATGTTAAAGCCATTTCTTTGGGCTTCTCGTATTCAAGATCCCTGTCGACAGTTGAATGTCGTAAGTCATGTTGAACATTATTATCACTACTATCAGTGTCATCATTGCTGATAGTTAATTTCTCATTACTGGTACTAGCAAAATTCAAAGATGACAAATTAATTGATGATGCTGATGAATCTGGCCTTTCAGACTAAGTAACATTTTCAGCTTCACTAGCAGTAGGAAGGGTGAGGTTATCTACAACTTCTTTTTCATTGATATCAGTAACTGTATATCTTCTTTTGGGGGTAGAGGTGATTCTAGATTGGCTTAAGGGCAATGCAGATGTAGCAGACCGGCATACATTTCTCGTAAAGAAGCAAACAGAAATATTAAAATAAAATTGTAAGAATTCATAGGGACAAGCCCAAGGCCTGTCCATAGTGTTTAAGTATTCAATAGTATTACAACAATTTAGGCTAATATAATGTGGAAAAGACCCTGGGCCTAATTGATTTATCTTGAGGTTATTTAAACACTACTTATGAACTACTTTCATTTTTTTACCTGTGTTTTTCCAGTCGTTTAGCTGCAGTATTCTTCAATGTCTTCTGACGCACGGTACAAAAATCTGCGCACTTATTATTTTCTTTTATCAATTTGAACCCTCTATCCCTGCACAGACCATGCTGTGGCCTACCTGCCATTTTGGAAACTGGCTAGGGGAAAACTGGAATAACTGTGATTGGTTAATGGGTAAATTGCTTCTGATTGGCCATTGTATTTATGGCATTTATTTATTGCATTTATTTATAATTTAAATAATGAATAGCTGTAGGTGTAATACCTTTAGTATGCATTCTTTTCATTGGAACATGCAAATGGACTTTAAAATATATCACTAATAATTATTAATTTTCCTGTAAATTTAATAATATATAAACTAGAAATTGAAATATTAAATATTTAAGGAAGAGAAGGTGTAAAACAGGTTATTTTGCAGCTTTAAAGGGCCACAGGTTAACATTTACCTTCCTCGTATGAGAGGTCAACATTTTGTAATCACTCTGGGTTCCTCCATCAGGGCAAGTCACTACTAATTATATGTAAATACACTAATTAAATAATATAGTAATTAAATAAGAGAATAATAGTTATTAAAACTGCAATAAAACAATGGTTTAGGAAGACTAACATTATTTGTTCAAGGTAATGCATTTTTGCAACCATGAAATCAATGTAATACTTAATTTTTTTATTGTAATTTTCTACATGTTATTAAACATAAAACATTATTTTACAGACAGAAAAATAATCAACATAATATTCTACATAATCTACGCAATATTCTACATAATCTACATTATCTACACTATTTTCTACGTGTATGTAGAAAAACAATATTCTACGTGTAATGACCCAACCCTGGTTTTAGCACATTATGCCATCATGTGTACATTACTCCAAATATCTCTGCCTTTTGTTATTTACAAAGTGGATTGGGGAAGAGAATTGAAAGGGGAGGATTTTTAAACGAGGATGGCAAGTGACGGTTCAGAGAAGAGCGGAGAGGAAGGAGGGGAAGGCTTTGGGAAAGGTTGAGAATTGGTGTCGGGGGGCCTAAAGACTTAGGGAATGATGGAAATGTATTATCCCAGGAGTGTAGGTACTAAGACTTGGGATTTTTGGATTCTATGTTTGTTCATAATACGAAAATGTTTCCTCGGCCAAATCTGGAAAATATCGCCGTGATTTATTGTGTTGAAGGTTTCTTGCAAGCGTTCGCTCAACAAATCAATAACACGCACATAACTGACACGTGATTTCTCGTGAAATTGCTCTATTGATTGGCCGGAAGCCGTGGGGAAAAAATCAATCACGCCCGGCGTTCGGATGTTTGATCAGCAATCTTTGGGAAGCGCCGACATAAGAGTCCGTCAAGGTTGCGCCTTTGACGCATTCGGTAAAAATGTGAGGACATTGATTTCGTATTATGTACGATATTATCATTTGATCGGCATGCGTTAATTACTAGGCAATAGCGGCAGGCGACAGGCGAATAATGCAACTTACGGACTCAGAAATGCGAAGTAGATGTTAGCAGCACTCGAAGATAAACAAGATCAGTCCATGCTTTTATAGCGCTAATGGTTAAATAAAATTCTGTTTTTCTTTAAAGGCGATTATATTTTAATTAATTTGATTTTATATTTACTTTTAATGAAGCTGAGGCCATGGTGCAACCTCATTTTTTACGTGCTTTTATCTAACTCACAGTGGTTCAATCTTGTTCTCAAATCTTGAAACCTTAATATTTCTTATATTCAGCCGTCATCCACCGATGAAGTTTTCCCCATCGACGTAAGTCAGTTGGAAATATATCATTCCGTTTTTACTTGCGTATTTTTCTATGCGTTATATGTATTTTGAGTATTTCTATGCATTATATGGATCGGAAGCATGGACCATTGCAAATGTTGACCAGAACAGACTAGAAGACTTCGAAACCTGGTGCTGGAGGAGGATGCTGAAGATAACATGGCCGAACAAAATAAGAAATTATGAAGTGTACAGAAGAGTAGAAGAGGATAGGACCATATGAAACACCATACAGAAAAGAAGAACAAGATGGATTGGAAACACCCTGAGTCACAATGGATTTGTGAAGAACATAATTAAAGGCAAAATAGAGGGAAAAGTCCCCAGAGGAAGGCCCAGGAATAAGTTCATGGACCAAATAAAATGGGAGATAACATAGGAAGAGATACGATAAGGTTAGGGAACTAGCATTAGATAGGGAAGAATGGAGGGCTGCAGTCAGCCAATCTATGGATTGAACAACCAGTCAGAGAGATATATGTATTTCATGTTTATATACATGGATATTCTTACACGTCCTTAAAAAACTCATTTCTCAATACCACAAATTGATAAATGAGACGTTTGTCAGGTAACAGTAAAATAGATCATTGTTACTTTTATACGTCATTATGCACTTAGCTTGTTCAGATATTTATCTAATCAAACAATTACAAGGAGGATGTTTTTTTATTTTAATTGGTATTTACTTCAATGGAAGAAGTATTTGTAGTAACTGGTATTTATTTCCATTCATTGATTTCGTGGATAGCGAGAATCACCTTCGGTATCCACATGCGCGGAATTACCTGCGAATAGACCTGTGCGCCGATGGATAAACTATCGGCGGCGGACGCCGGCTGGAAATTGGTCGGCGGCGCGCCGACAGCGCGCCGAGCCGATGGTTTTCACCGGCGGCGTACTTATCCACCCATATGTATTTACAAGTAATTCAGCATGCTATAGCATAAATTATTCATTGTTTCTCGTTATTTTATGTACTCCATTGTTTATTTCATGTTAAAACTTATTTTATTACATTTTTATTAACATATGCGAGAAATTTCATTTAATTGTAAGTATTTAAGCAAATATCGTATTGTACAACTTCAATCAAACCTAATATTATACCCTTTCAATCCTAAATTTCGTGAGACAAATTCATTACTAATTAACTTGTTATCTCAAATGCTAGCGAAAAATTTCGTTGTAAACAGTTGTCTATTTCACAGTTAAAATTTTATTTATAGTTTTTCAAGTATGATGAAATTCCGTTCAAACGATCCTGTATGTATTTTTATCACCTCTTGCATTCATCTATGGACCACATTGTAAATATTGAGAGCAGAGGATTTTATAGAAAAGGCCTCCCGTTCTTTAGATTTTTATTAAAATTTAACATTTATAGATAAATATTCGAATTAATCAGACGAAAAAAGGCAATATAAAAAAATAACTCTTGGAATTCGAAGAAGACTTCCAGAAAAACACAACCAAGTTTTACAAAACATTTAAAAAGAAGCTATTGGGGTAGCAACTCCATAATCATCGCTTTAGAAAAGATAATGGGAAACTGGAACTTATCAATCAAGAAAATGGCTGAGAATTTGTTAATTATTTCGAAATACTTCCGAACTGCCTAGAACCCAAGGAACGACTCCCTCCAAAAGATCCCAATGAAAACAACCCTAATTCACAGGCACCAGATAAAGAAGAAACCACAAGACAAATTGAAAAGCTCATGAATATTAATGCATCAGGTGTAGATGGGATAATAGCAGAACTCGTGAAAGCAGCTGGACCAAAAATCATAGCAGAAATAACACAAAAAATATACAAGTTTGGCTAACTGAACAAATCCCTAATGACTGGGAAAATGTCCTTAATCATCCATTTTATTAAAAAAGAGAGATAGAACAGATGTAAACTACTACAGAGGAATTCCATTACTTCCTGTCACATATAAAATTCTCTCACAATGCTTTCTTCTTCATTAACAACTTTCATCCAAAATTGGCGAATATCAAGCAGGCTTCAGGCCAGGTAGATCACTCCCGGAACAAATTCTAAATCTAAAACTAACAATTCAGCACCAAAAGATGTACAGCAGGAATATTATCTGCACCTACGTTGACTTCAAAAAGCCTTTGATTCAGGTGATCGCGAATCTCTTGATCAAATTTTGAAAGAACAAGGGCTCGACCCTAAAACACTTGCAACTATTACACAGACGCTCACGGACAAAAATGTTAAGTAAAATTCAGGGGCAAAATTTCGGAACCCTTAGAAATTAAAACAGGAGTAGGTCAAAGAGATGGACTCTCAACATTACTCTTAATTTGTATCCTAGATAAAGTAATTCGAGAAAAGTGAAAAGACAAATGAAGTCTAAAAATCGATCAACTAATCAAATTAGGAGCAACAAATGTAGCAATTTATTAACTGGCTTTAGCAAAAACCGCTATACCCAGGTGATGTCTTGCACTTCTGCAGGGGGTACTCGGCATGGGCAGATGACCCACCATCAAGGATACGACGTGTTGTTTGTGATTCCCTCTTCCTCCCCAGCATACGCTCTCTCCCAGGATTTCCCAAGTCTTTACGGTTTTTGTTTCCCACCCCCCACCAACAACGGTGAACGATCCATCTACAGACATCCGACTTAAACCTTTTGGAATTTTATTTTCTTATATTATGTTCTTATTTGTGATTTCCCCTTACCTCTCCAGAACACGTCCCTTTCCCAGGGTTTCTCCGAGCATCAACTGTTTATGTTTTCCAACCTTCTAAAACTGCTTTGTTTGACCCATATCTCTTCCGTCACAGACATTTTTCATGAATGTATTTTATGCCCAAATCTTGAATAGTATGATGATGATGATGACATAATATCGGGACTAGTCGAGTTAAATCTTTCATTAGTGGAATTGCAAGTGTTTTCTCTGTAATTATGAAACCTTTCCACCACATCACATCTAAATCTGTATATTGAATAAATCGTATATATTTGACGACCTCGTAATCGAAAATTATCGGAAGGGCATCCAATTAGAGCAAAAAACATAGCAACGACCTAAGTAAAAATTCCGTATGTTCCATCGTTCCATCACCGTATGTTCCATTGACAATGCAGTACCACAAATGTCAAAATAAGTTAGATCATCATGCCTACCATCTTCTATACTTCAACAATTGTTCGAAAAGTACGGGAGTATCTATAGCGCACCAACCCCTTTTTTGGCCACCCATAATATGGTCACCACGTTGTTTAATCGAAAGGCACTCCGTTGAAAAAAACAGGGCTGCAAAATGAAACAGGGACCAATGAGTAGTTTCGTACCGGAACAAAACTATAAGCTTTCTTTTTCAATGCAACTTCGTTTCAGATTGAAACCCTAAGCTTGGTTTTATTATCGTTTCGGAATGTAAGTAGAAATTGAACCAAATATGACATTCCGGAATGTTCCTTCTCTCGAATGATTTCAGTTTTAAGTGTGTGGGAGCTATGATAGATTTATGATACTCTTACGATAGACCGTCGACAGTGAAACGACTTGTCTCAATGAAGACCATAGCGCTAGTATCTATATTTGTCCTTTCTAGTGCACGCAAACACCACCACCAGATTTTCGACGGGCCAATCATCTTTGGCAGCAGACATGCGCCTGCTCCCTTCTTTTAGGGAATGCCCAGTGCCTGGGAAATTCGGAGGAAAAGCCTACCTTGAACCACTGCACCGCTCCCCCTCTGTCAATATCGCACCCTAGGGATCAAAACTGCCCCTTTAGAGGGGCATTTTCAGTGGTCATCGACCTCAAGGACGATGTGGACAGAATCTTTCTGTAATTCCTTTGATAAAACAACAGACAAAGAACAAGAGAGGACATTATTGCTTGAGAGCCATGCGTGGAATCTGATGGGGACATTTGTTCTTCTCCTTGGGTGCCGTATATCGGATAAACCTGTCAGTTTAAGTGGTCGGGGCCCCTTTCTTCTCCCTTTGTGCTTCTAAAGAGACCTTCACCTCTCCAATCGTTCAAATAACAATCGTACCCACAGTCTCTTTGCATCGGGGCCGAGACAACTTTTCTCCCCCTCAGATTGCCGCAAAGACGTTTATTTATTAACCGTCCCTCCAATCACGCTTATTATCTTTTTAATTAAGACCCATTACCTGTACTTCAGCCCTCGCTTCATCCGCAGAGGAAAATTCATAAGGCAAATTCCTATTCAAAATTCATTTTATTACCCATTTAGACTGACCCGCCAAACCCAAGCCGGGAAATGCCAGTCGGTGGGGGGGAGTGAGGAGGGGACGCTATAGTAAAAAATTCTGAAGAATAGGCTGCTATTATTAATCGGAATAGAAAACGGCAAAAATACGTTTTATATAATTCGTTGTGTGAATTGATGTACATAATTTAGTAAATATCGAAAGACTTAAAGTTTAAGAGCGGTAAAAGAAAGAGTACATATTTTTCTTGTTTCAAGCTCCGCAGGAGAAGAGAATATTCATGTCACCACTTGAATCCCCCTAGCTAAACCATTCATTACAGCCTTGCCGGAAACACTAAAAATAGCTTGCCATTTCATGGTTTTTTCCGAATTTTTATAGGTCTAAGACGAAAAGAAAAGTACGGCACAGCGATACAATACTATACCTATGCGTTAACCAGGCTTTTAAGTTAACCAAATTTAGGTGATTGAGGTTTATCTTCATGTTATTTTAGTGCTTGTTTACGTGAGGACTCGGAATCGGTTCAGATACTATTTGCATTATGACGAATGGCATTTTATCGAAGATTACGAAAACCTCGTATGTAATTTCATGATTCCAATTCCTTCTCCCATCTCCATGCGAAGTGGTAAATGCACTCGCCATCCTCCTAGATACACTATGATTGAATTGTTGATTTTCTTCCTTGAACTTCGTTTACCTACGATCAAAATGCAAAAGGGTTATTGTTTAATACACGACTAGTGTTTTTATATTGAACGTAGCTAACATTCGAGCCTTCACAGCATGTATTTAAACCAAATGGGTAAACTCCCGTTGTCAGACACATTTACATTGCATTGAATGGTTGGAAGATATGAAATCTCGGAAGGGAAAAAGGAAGAAATAGAAGTCTTTGAGATGTAACTATGGAGGGAGAACAGAAAAAGCGCAATAGACGGAAAGACTAACGAGAAGTGTCTTAGGTAGGTGAGGGAGGAAGGGAAATCTGGATATCACACGTCCTAAATACGCATAGTATAAAGAAATGGAGCACTAAGAATATCCGTTACCTTGTTCGACCATGCGGCCTGTTATATCATTATTTGAATCTCCTATTTCACAGTGTTGATTAGGACGGCATCAAGCGGGAAAACTAAGGATAACTCAATCATGGGTTGAACAGAGTAATATCCATGCCGAGGAAGCGTGGACGTGTGGTTGCGGGCTCCAAACCAAATGGTAACTTTGTTAATTCCTATCGCACAGATTTAATTGAAAGACTATTTTCAACAGCACATCAAATATGGCCAGAAGAGCTGGTCTCTTTTTTCATTAGTTATTAAGTTTTTCATTATTATAAGGAGTACGCAATAATAAGTGGATATAAATAATGTTCCGACGCATATGGGACAATGGTCGGTAAATGACCACCAATGACGGCGCCGCGCCGCGTCGCCAACACGGAAGACCGGCGGCGCTATCGGCGGCGTGCCGTACATAATTCATCGGCGGTGGCGCGGCGCGTTTCCCTTGACAGGGAAAATCGTTCCCCTTGACCGGGAAGGAGTGCTGTGGTACAATGGTGTGTGTGAGAGTTGGTTTACCGCATAAATTGAAAAGTTATATTTTTTTAAATACAGATGCTAAAATTCAAAATGTTTTTTTTCTCCAAGGTAATCGGCCGTAAAATTAATGATTTTGTAAAATGAGTTTATGAAGGAATCATATGCTTCTAGTTTGCGCAAAGTACCTGTCCATTAACGTAGTGCAGCATCAACATAATGGAAACCATTGCATGCATTTTTTTAGAAGTGGGTGTTTAGTGTCATACAACGTAAGATCTTGGCTGTCCATAACAAGTTTTACCAATATCTGCGTCGCCGAGGTGACGCCATTGCAAGACCAGACTTTTCTTTACAATCCAACAGTATGCAGGAAATTATTTTTTCTACTCAAAGCTCCAGAAGTAACTTAAGTTAGTGGGAAATTTAAGTATTACATCCTGAATTTTAACCGAAACAACCGTTAAGTTTGAGTACTCTACGGCAAGAACCAAAGTGGATAGTTCAGTTACATCAAATGATATATTTTTTTTCCTTTGCATGGACGGTTGTTAACAGACACTTAATTTACACTTTCCTCCGAGATCTTGAGGCTTTATCTTGGCTGAAATAAGCATGAATGGGAGTAATATCTCAATGGACCCTTCATATTCGTAGCTAAGTATCGGCGAGGGAACAATAAACCGCAATTTGGAGCCGTTCCTGGAATATTGTTATACTTTTTATTCAACTGCTAAAAATCAGTATCTTTTTTGAAAGAATCACAGTTACATGTATACGAAATCACATTTCTCCGTAGCCTCAAAAATGTCTTTATCGGCTTTAGTCAATATCAGGTCCACCTGGGACATGAAATATTCTCAAACTCTTTCGAGGAAGTATTACTTGTATTCGAATACTTTAATAGATGATGTAACGCTTCATCAAAATCTCACTCCACCTCTCATATCGGATTAAAGAAAGTGATAAGTGGAAGTGATTTTCCTTGCAAGAGAATGAAAGGAAAAATTAGAATAAATTTCTTCAAGAGTGTAGTCGCAACGCCCATTCCAATGATTCTGATCAATAGATAGTCATTTCGGATAAAGCAGTAATTTTTAATTAACTTCGAAAAGAGAAAGTGAAAGCTTGTATTAATTTTGAAAAAAGCTTTTGAAACTCAATTAAATTCAGAATGCGAGGCTAATTATTATATTGCTCTGAACTTATCACACCGGTCCTTGACTATTAGCAATATGCGAACCTCTACTTCGAAACCAAATTTCCCCGCGCGTCTAATGAGGTGTTCAATCCTGTGTCTTTTTCAGTACTGTGCAACAAAAAATGGGGAGTCGGTTTTCGTTTAGCTGGAAAATAAATGAAGGACGACAAACGTTATGAACGTCGTCTTACGTTAAAATTAACTAAGCAAAAACATAAGCTTGGTGCTTCTACGTAAACTTTATATTCCTCTGCCTACTTCTCATTAAGGTAAAACACCTTCCTATTAAGGTGGTTAATCGTATCCTAGGTAGTGAGAAGTAAATAATTTATGTAAACGCTAAGTCACCGTAGATATGTTGCTATGAGCCTTTTCTACATATAAATGCCTGATTCAATCAACTTGCTGAAGGTAATGTCACCTGGTTATCTCCACGCGAATTTTATTTGCCGACCGATTTGTCCTCTCTAAATGTCAGTTTCAAAATACAATCTTAAGGTGTATCACAACGTATCCTAGCTAGTAAGCAATAAATAATTCATGTAAACGCTGAGTCACTGTAGGTATGTTCCTATGAAGTCTTTCCACACAAATGCCAGATCCAATCAACTTGCGGAAGGAAATGTCACCTGATTATTTCCACGCGAATTATATTTACCTACCGATGTGTCCTCACTAAATGTCAGTTTCAAAATGCAGCAGGCTCCAGTGAACAGAGGATATCTGAAAATGACACTCTGTGTTGAGACCAGCGTCGGTTAATAAGATATGTTTGGCAATCATCAAGTTGTTAACTTGAAGCTGGGCCTCTTCCTCAATTAAGCCTGCAACCATTTCGTTGATACAATCGACTCTAATTTCAACGCTCTTGAAGTCTATCGTCAGGGAAAGCTATTATCCGAAGCTTCACGCGAAATGAAGTGGAATCTAAACATAACAAGAATAAAAACCTTGCAATTCTCCATCACATAAACTTACTTTCAAATTTGAGGAAAATTGGATGATTTTTATTTCGCAATGTCAACTCAATTTCGTTTGTACCTTCGGAGAGAAGCTCAACCTGACGTTCGACTTAATTGGTAGTGTCAGGAGTAACTTTGTGGAATCTGTTAACACTGTAATGATAACACTTAACTTTGTTATTCCACGTATATATATTTTCTACGACGCGGGTTTCGACGTTCGACGTTCTTATCGTACCGTAGGTATGTTGCTAAGAGTCCTTTCCACGTATAAATGGCTGATTCAATCAACATGCTGAAGATAATGTCACCTGGTGATTTCCGCGCGAATTTTATTCACCGACCGATACGTCCTCACTAAACGTCAGTTTCAAAATGATGCCACCTGAAGATGACGTCGAACGTCGAAACCCGGGTCGTAGAAAATGAAGATATGTGGAAGAAGAAAGTTAAAAGTTATCATTACGGACGTTGGTCTTCAAGATCGTTTCTCGTTTATTCCATTGTGCCCACGAAATGGTTACGGACGCAACTGAGGAATTGGCCCACATTTAGGTTAACGAATAATAATAATTGATGGTTGCCGAGCATATTATGCTTTAACTTTGCGCGCGTTATTTGCGGAATACTTCGCTTTACATTCGCCGAATACATGGGGCCTATTCGGCCCCATGTACGTACATAGTATATCCAGAGGCATATCCAGAAATTGAGTGTATAAGGGTTCTTACGGGCAGAGGAAATTTGTTTTTGCTATGTGGGTCAGACTGCCGTGTAGGTCAGCTCCTCCCCTTGCCAACGAAACCACGCGGGTGTCAGTACGTTCAGAACTGTCGACGTGGCATCATTTTGCGTAAACAATGTCATTGCTTCCTTCCGCCAGGTGCGAAATTCGAAGCGTCATCCGCTATCTTGTTGTGAAGGGAAAATCGCCTTCCGAAGTTTTTAATGAGATTAAAACGGTTTATAGTGAAGGAGTTATGAATCGTACGAGTGTGTTTATATGGTGTCGTGAATTTAAAAGCGGCCGTACTGACGTTCAGCACCTCATCACCCTCATCGAAAACATTCAAAACCACAATTTCAGCCAAAAAAATCATGGTATCCGTGTTTTGAGGCCACAAAGGCATCATTTTGATCGATGTTTTACCTCAGGGTGAAACCATAAATGCTGCACGATATTGTGAGACCCTAATGATATTGTGGAGGGCGATTTAAACAAAAGGAAGGGAATGCTGCAGAAGGGAGTTTGCCTACTGCACGGCAACGCCAGGCCCCACACGGCCAACGTCACGAAGGAACTTCTCGATTCGTTTGGATGGGATATTTTGAACCATCCCCCACATTCCCCCGACCTGGCGCCGTCATATTATCATCTCTTTACCTCCCTGAAGATACACATGGGTGGAAAAAGATTTACAACCGACCAGGAAGTGAAAGAGGAGGTGAAGAAGTGGATGAAAGGTGGCGGGAGAGTTCTATGACCAAGGCACCAAAAAATTGATCTTTTGTCACGCGACGCGCATCGAGAGGGATGGTGACTATGTGGAAAAATAGTTGACTTATATACTAATGTAATCCTGTATAAAAAATTTTTATAGCGTACAAAAATTTAGTACACTTACTTTCTCGATATGCCTCGTATTCGGCGGCTCGCCGGATCCTTCGCGCAGCGTCTGATCGGTAAACAAGCGTCACTTCCACGGTTGGTTGTCTTAGGCGACGCCCGAGAAGAAGTGTTTGGGGAGAGGGGAGGAGGGGAAGGTGCGAGAAGGCAGGAGGAGAAAGGTTTTAGAAATGGCATGGAGGGGAGAGTGGAAGAAGATGGAAGGAGCGAGGGGAGAGAGCGGTTTTCCCTTTTGATCTCGGCTGCGTTGTGTCTTCGAGGGTTACGGAGGCGAAGAGAAGGATACATCAGAGAAAGAAAAATGAAAGGGATCATAGGGGGTCCTGCCTCTTTTACCCTGCCCGCTTCAATAGAAACAGGGCTGCTACGGCTTCTGGAAGGATAAATACAATGATGAATGCCACATTTTTGTGAAACATCAATTTCTATCTCTGCTGAATGTATGAATTTATTCTCGAGTAATCTACTGGTAATGGTTGGTTTAAGTGGAAGTCATTAAAACATCCTTTGGAATTTCAACGAATGGAGGGACCTATTGACGTATTAAGTTTCATTCTTCATCTCAGCGTAAGACCTATCCTTCTTATTCTCGTCAAAGGGGCAATGAAAGCGAGGCTAGTCATTAAGGGTGGAGGACACTAACTCGAGCAAGTAGAGCACTTTAATTACTTAGAGTAGGTAGTACGCTAGAGGAAAACGGACAAAGCGGCAAAGACATATGGAAGAGAATAGCGCTAGCTAAGGAGGCGTTTAGTAATAGAAGGGAGCTGATGACGGGGACATTGGGTAAGGATGTGAAGACGAAGCTGGTGAAGAAGCTGAGAGTGTAGCGTTGTATGGGACAGAAACGTGGACCCTCAGAAAGGAGGACGAGAATAGGTCTCCGGCATTTGAGATGTGGGTGTGGAGAAGGATGAAGAAGGTGAGTTGGACGGAAAGGAAGACAAACGAGGAAGTGCTTGAGATGGTGGGTGAGGAAAGGAAACTTCAGAATGAAATCCGGGATAGGCAGGGTAGATGGCTGAAGGATGTAGGTGATGGGTTGCTGAAGAGTGTGATAGAGGGAAGGATGTCGGGCAAGCGGGTAAGGGGAAGAAGGAGAATATGTTCCATGGACGGAATGATGAAGGGTCGATCGTATGCTGAGGCGAAACAGGATATACTAGCGGGAGATAGGCCCCTGAAAGTGTATAAAACCGCGAGGGGATTCTCTGACATTCAGCAAAACCTATCTTCAACAGTAGAATACTTCAATAATAATAATTCCCTCCATCACAGACTGAAGAAACCCTGAGCCGATCATTCCTTCATCTTCCTCATCACCAACATAACGAAAGCCTGCGGTCTATTATAATTCTCACCTCTCAAGAGGCCACGTTTATGCTCCATATTATGCTACACTCCATGTCAAGCTCTTAACCGGCCTTCATCTCTTTACCTTTCATCAATGTCCCCTTCTTCTTCTCCATTCTATTGTAATACGCCTCCCTCTCCAGAGATATTCTCCTCCTTACGCCTTTGCTACAATTGTTGTGACCTGGATATTGGTGTTCAAGATCCCCCCTCTTCAAGATGGAAACAAATGATTTTCCTCTATTCTTAAATATGCATTTGCTGGATGTCTCTTTGTACATGTCAGCTGTTATTTGGTAGAGCTCAGAATAGCCCGGTGAAGCTGTCTCGGAAGTGTGACCTTTCAATTTCCTTGACGTCAATTGTCACCTGTCCGAAAACATCCGCACAATTTGGCTCATTTAACTATTCAATCGAATCCTTGATTTAAATCATTATTGGTCGTGCAATCCTAAGATTGGTTGACTGCAGCCCTCTACCCTTCCCTAACTAATATTAGTTAGCTTACGTCCTGGTACCTCTTCCTATGTACTTTCCTCTTTATTTGGTCCATGAACTTGTTCCTGGGTCTTCCTCTGGGGGCTTTTCCCTCTATTTTATTTCCCTCAATTACGTACTTCATAAACCCACTGTGCATCAGGGTGTGTCCAATCCATCTTTTTCTTCTTTTCTGTATGGTGTCCCATATAGTCCTTTCCTTTTTTACTCGTCCGTACACTTCATCATTTCTTATTCTGTCTGTCCATTCTATTGTTAGCATCCTTCTCCAGCACCAGGTTTCGAAGGTCTCCAATATGCCTTCCAATATGTTCTTCACTTACCCATTGTGTCTTGATTTAAATATACTGTCATTTTTATTTCAAATCCTCTTGTGTGATTATTCGATCCTCGACACCAAGGGCAAGACCTCTTTCATTCGAAGTGTACCGCGTGTCTGGGTGCGCCGTTGCCTTCCAACAGGCACCCGCCAACGGGCGTTTTCGGTACTAATCCTGTTGATGAGATTACTATGGGTAGACTGATTACTCTTTTCTGGTTCCAAAGTAATTTTATTTTTAATTTTAATGTTATTATTATTATTGTGCTCATTTTCTTCTAGTGTATCTACGCTAGCCTGAAATTACCATTTTACGATCTGTTGCGCATAAATTATTAAATTTTATCTTCCGAGTTTTTTTTATTCGGAGTGTGCTGAGAAAGGTGTGGTGGAGTATAGTGGGGTTTATTAAAAAAGATTAATTATAATACTAAATATTGATAGCTCTAGGTACTAACCCCTATGAGCACCAGTATTACAATCACAACTGTGGTGAGTTCAAAACACCAACATAGTATTAAAAATGAACAATGAGTTTCAACATATTTGAAACAGCAATTCAAAGAGACATACAGAAATTATTATACATATTCATATCTCAAAATGACAAAAAAATTAACAATAAAAGAGATTTTAATGAAGATTGAACAAGAACAAAGTAGGAAGCGGATGGTGATATAGATATAGCAATGCGAATCAGAGATTTATGTTTTTTTTCGTAAAAGGTAAGAATAATGTTTCGTTTTGAATGACTGCTTGTTTTTACTGATAGATTGACTTTAAGATTGGAAGGGAATTGGGGGATGGGAATAGAGAGAGTCGGGGAGGCGAGATGTAAGTGGTGTTTTTTGTGGAAAGCCTTTCGGAAGAGGGGTTGGAAAGATGAGGGTGAGCAAGGAGTGTTTTTATATGATTCCACGGGCGTGTATGATGAGAGAGAGATGGAGCGGAAGGACTTCCATTAGGCTAGCGTGGAAACTCTTGAATCATCCAGGCCTTTAATGTGCGCCCTTTGCGTCCCTCGCGTTCTATAAGGCCAGTTCACCTGCGGGCACTTCACGCGAAACTAAGCGAAACCTTTCGTGCGCAGCCAATCTGGTGCTTCGTTTCATACTAGGGATGCCACATCATCGACGTCGATGTATCGGACTGCTCAGTGTTTTTTGGCCGATGCATCGAAAACATCGAGTTTGAAAATAATCCGATAAAAATTGACTGAGTGGTGAGTACTTTTCTAAACATCGAAAAATCGGCCACTCGATGTTTTTTAGTCGATGGGGCATCCCTACTTCATACGAAGCGAAGCACATGATTGAGATATTCGGTGTTTTCAGGCTTAACTATGAGGGAATCCATTGCCACTGTACTAAAGGCCCAATGTAATTTTCCACCTGGATTTATAAAAGGTACAACTAGTTTCGACGCAATGGCGTCATCATCAGGTACGTAGTGCCCTACCAACCCTTTGTTCGGCCCCATATAATTCTTGCACTTCCGTCTTCATCTCAGAATTCGATATATCCTTCTTCCTCCCGTCTATAAAATCTTTTCTCTTTCTTCCGCGTTTCCGTTTTCCCTACATCCTTACTACTTATAGGGATTCGAAAAAATCAATCTCCCTCGTCACTTTTTCCAGCCATCTACATTGTCTCCCCCTAAACTCATTCAAAAATTTCCTTTCCTCACCCACCATACCAAACAATTCCTCGTTTTTCCTCCTTTTCGTTCACTTACCTTCTCCATCCTCCTCCAAATCCATAATTCGAATGTCCCTGAAGCCTATTTTTATCCTCCTTTCTCAGAGCCGACGTAAGTGTTTATAAAATCCGAAGATTCCTGCGATATTTAGAGGAATTTATGACTAATGGAGAAATGAAAAATTGGCAATTATCCACAGAAATAAATTTTAATGCGACCAAAGTATCGAAGTTTTTACATCATCATCAGGTGATGCTGTTAACCAGATGATGATAGAAAAACATAGAAATATGGGTAGCAGTAAAATTTATTTCTGTGGATAATTGTAAATTTTTCCTTTCTGAACCCACTTATTTACCCCATACAACGCTATACTTCATGTGATGCTCTTCACCAGCCTCTTCTCTAAATCCGTAATCACCTCCTCTAATACTATGTCAATATTTGTGAATCATTTTCTCCCTGCTGGCGGTTAGGCCTATTACATTGTTAGTTGGGGGAGCCTTCGACAGGAGCTCGGGCACCTATACCTTGAGTGGTCCATTGTGCCAACCCCATTTTTAACCTGCCTGCCACATGCAGACAAGGGGACAAGATCGCCACGGTGAAGGTATGAATGGTCACCCATCCAACCCTCGTCCGGGCCCAACAATGTTAACTTCAGTGATCTTACGGGAACTGGTGGTTAGGCCTATTACTGGAGTTTGTGGCACCCGAATCCTAGGAATTGACCCCTACCCCCGTCCTACGCTTTCCTTCCGCCTCTTAGAGTCTTCACCGAGATTCGCGAAATCGAGGAGGGGTACGCAATTGGCGTAGAGCCCGCGGGAATCAGCTGACGCGGTGGCGCTAGGAGTTGTGCCGAGGATTCATATTTTTATTTTCTTTTCCACCTCTCTTCCTCCCGTCTTATGTGCGATTCCCCCACCTTCATCCCCCTTCCTCTGTCCCACCCTCCCCTCCCGTCTACTATATGTTCACCCCCTTCCCTGCATATGATCGCAAGCGTTTGTTTTATCTTAATCCAACCTTGACTATCATTCCTCGAATGGAGAAGAATGGTCGACTAAAGAAGAAAAACGTGGAAGTGCTTGATGTAGTGGGTGTGGAAAGGAAACTTCTGGATGGTGTCTGGAGGAGGCAAAGTAGGTGGCTGGAAGAGGTAATGGTAGGTGAGGGGTTGCTAAAGGCATTAACCTCTTCAGTCCCCAAGTACCCCATAGGGAAATAAAACAGCACTATTAATTTATCTTATCCCGGGGTATTCTATTCGTTGTGTCTTTTACAATGTGGTACAGCCTAAAAGGTACATGTTTCAGCATCATTTCAGGGTTTGGTACTTTTACGGTTGTATTAAATATGCTCTTGTGATAGTCAACTTGGCTGATTCCGAATAAACTATCTCACGAATTTTTCCCTCGTGGGCCTGAGGAGGTTAATGGAGGGAAGAAAGTCGGGCTGTTGGGGAAGGAGAAGAAAGAGCAAAGGTGGGGATCGGGTTCGTGTCGTGGCTAGAGTACTGGCTAACCATACGGACGGCCAGGGTACAAATCCCTGTAGAGGAGGATGTTTTTCAGAGGAAACCCGATCCCTACGTGAGTCTTTTTGGAGGGCGCTTCTGTGGCCCCCTTGGCGCCTTTCGTTAAGAGCAGGCTAATACCGACGCTGGGTTTCTATCCACCTTTCCTCCCTTACCTGTCCCCTATAGCGCAAATGACCTTAGCCGTCGGTCGCCTCCCCAAACATCCAAGAGAATAGGTTTTAGGACGGGATGAGGAAGAGTGGGACGTTCGCGGAGGTGAAGAAAGATAGTATAGTGGTATCTAGGCCAGGTATAAGGCCCTTCACGTGTGAAAATCTGAAGGATTTTTCTTGACTTTCAAGAAAACATCTTTAATTTATAGATCACTCTCTAGCAATTATGACTCACTCCGTAATATAATTCCCATTAATTTCAGACGCGGAGTGTGGAACAATCAAGTGCATGACTCCTCCAACGGCTAAGATTTTCGTATATATCTCTGAGCTCATTTCTGAGGCAGCCCTTGTCATGTGTACACCAGCCAAGGATTGAAACCTCGGAATTTAGGGTTGAAATTACTTTGAAATAGAAGTTAAGCCCCTCGAACTCGTTTTCTATGAGTGCATAGACTTACAGGGGTAGCACCTCGCATAAGGCTATCAATGCCAAAACCGTGATCGGTGGCACTGGATGTAAACAAAATTACCGTCTCTCTTCAATTAAATTGTTGGAAGTTGAAATTTCCTCCAGTTGTCGCTTGAGACATTCTTCATTTCCGATTTTGTTCCCCGACTGCTTTATACCGTCTCCTCATCCTAATGCAGACAAAACAGATTTTTCATCCCGCTGCAAGTCATAGCTCCTCGAAAATCCGTCAACTCTCCTTAAGTAATCGTCTCCGGCTTACTTTTGTGGAAGTGCGTTATATCCATGATAAAAACAACTTAGTTTCAATCCAGAAAATTTTATTACACGTGCGACCCGGGTTTCAGCAACTTTTGCTTGCTGAAACCCGGGTCGCATGTATAATAAAATTTTGTGGTTTGAAACTAGGCTGTTTGAATCGGTATATGGACGAGTTAATTCTGAAAAACCATGACCACGGTCCTAATATTGCTAACTTTTTGGAATCATCACAGTTTCACACCATTGGGCGATATTTGAATAAAGTCTTTAGAACCTAAGTAGTAACATCAGGCGTCACTTTGTGAAAATTTGTTATGTTTATGATAAACAATGAAACTTGTACTATTTTCACACAAGTTTATTATTCACCGACCAGGTTTCAACAAAGAGTGTCATTATCAAGGCATTATCACCTTGGTAATGACACTCTGTGTTGAAACCTGGTCGGTGAATAATAAACAAGTGCGAAAATATTAAATGTTGTCTTGCTCATCATGAATACTTAGAACCTATTTAATCCAAGGTATGCGAATCGTGATTGATCCACTTCCTTAATCAAATTAATTTTGCTGGCACTCGATTATACGGCAAAATTATGTAATTTTTTTGGCAATGGGGTCACCCACCTAGACATTACCACAATAGCGGTCTTGAAGGCTGTATGGCTGATCAAAAGAATAATATAATGGAATTGATGTCTGGCCCTCAGTTATATCCCCAATTCTAACTCAAACTGAGGCTAAAGAGGTCCTATTGGTAGCTCCAATGCCATTTTATTTGGAGTCTGGGGCCCAAAAATCTTCTGTATATCGTTTCATTACGCATATACATCTCTATTGGAAGGTATCCAAGACTGCCACAAATGTGGCGATGAAATAGGTATAGAATTCCGCGAGAAAACAATTCGGCCTGGGCCGGAATCCGCGTGATGGACGTTCGGTGAGTGAGTGAGAATTAGACCTTGAGCCCTTGCACTTCGTTATTTATGGCAACGCAAGGGCGAAGCGAACCCCAAAGAAGCCACAATCCATGCGCTATATACTAACCCAGTCCTTCTGCCGTGTTTCGCTGTGTGTGAAGGTATCCAAGTCTACCGCATCTACATTTACATCTGCTTATTATCCTGCAAGCCACCACAAGGGTGTTTGGTAGGGGGTAACTTATCACCAACATGAACTACAGCGAAGAAATTTACTTTCACCAACAAGCGCCACTCTATCGGTATAATACAAAAGCTACAGAAAATACTAAAATAATCCATACTGTAACTATGAAAACGTGACACAGGAGTCATGCAGGGAACGCGCAAAAACATGGTGTTGATACTAATCGGCAGATTTAGAAACATGCATTGGGATGCACATGAATTAAACAGCTACATTACCTGTCCACTAACGTAATTAAAAGTATAACGCAGCCATTATGGTCTCTTATCGATCGCGGGAAAAACCACATTTTTAACCTTTCTGTTCTACAACCTCCTTCTCTTATTTTATTCTCATGATCTGATCTACCGTAGTATGTATATTGGAGTTCGTAAGATATGGAAAACTTCGTCTGAAAATAAATCAGTTTTAAATTTACATAAAAGATTGAGTCTAATATTCATTTGTCGGTCTGAAAGCGATTCTCATCCAAGTTGTTGCAAGAGGTCAGCCAGCAAATACCTAAGGCAATGAAATGCATGGAAATAGCCCCCTTCTCCTTGCCATCCTAGATTGACAACAAGGACTTAACATCTAGCCCCCTTACATTTTCCAAAATTGAGAATTAGGAAGCCTGGGTAGCGAATTGGTCTGCGCATTGCCCGGGAAACAACATTTTCCGTGGTTCGGTACCTGGTCCTGGCCGATTTTTTTCTCGTGGCAATTTCTACGAATATACTTCTCGTTTCGAGGCATATCTTAAGTGGTTTGCGAGCTACCTTTTTGGAATTAAGAGATTATACTGAGATGAAATAAGAAAACTTTGTATAATCCACATAAAACTTTAATGGTATGAGCTCTACCGGTTTCAACACCTTTAAAAAGTGCGAAAGTGGAAAGTGTTGAAACCGGTCGGGCTTATACCATTTAAGTTTTGTGTGGATCATAAAAGTGTTCTTATTTCATCTCAATATCGTTTCGATGTCTTCCCGAAAGTGTAATGCCCAATGTATGCGTTCAGCCTCGCAGTCTCATGACAGCCAATCCATCTCATGCCCCTACTTCTGACCGAAGGCAGTGACCTCTTTATTCCTTTACTTTCCTGTCGCCGCATCTCCGCGTTAATTTCTTTCGCCGAGGATAAAAAGAGTTATTTGCGGCGGTGGTTTGGGAGGAGGCGGACACTAAAGTCTGTGTCCTTCTCCTCCTGCCTTCATCTCATCCCCTTTCCTCCGTTATAACACTCAAACCCAGCTACCCCATCAGGAACCTCTGAGATCCCCCTCCCCCTTTTCCGCCCGGTCACGTGACCCCGCGTCTACCACTTCGTCTATTTTTTTTTGAGTTCGACTTTGGGAATGGACAAAGAGAGGGTCGGGAATAGGGGGAGGGGAGGTGATGTCGGTTCTTTCCCGCTGATGAATCGCGTTCTGTCCGCGAAAGCAGTTCAGGCGGTGCGTGTACGAGACATTTCCTCTCGCGAGTGACCGAAGCGGATATCACTGGAAGTAGGATGAAGCGACGTTGGATTTTTTTAAAGGGATCGCTTGCGAGCGGGTACTCCGAATACCCGCTCTGCGTCCTCCCTCGCCATCTTGGTATTTACTCGTGTTTTTAGGTTGATCAGTCATTTGGGGAGGCGACCGGCCGACATCCGAGGCTAGTGTGAGGCACTGTGGACTGCCGGGTCGGCTAATAAGACGGTGATAATTTGGGGAATGTAGATAGATAGGGAAATTTTACTGTCCCTGGGCAAATCATGTAGTAACAAGGGAATTGGAATTGGATTTTGGGGAGGCGACCGACAGCTAAGATCATTTGCTCCATAGGGGACAGGTTAGGGAGGAAGGGTGGATAGAAACCCGGCGTCGGCATTAGCAAACACCTGCTCTTAACAATTTAACAACAACTTAACCTGTTCTTAACAAGAGGCGCCAAAGGGACCTCGGTTGGACGTCTTATCCGACAGACGGAGTACTATACTTGAATTCGACCCTCACGTATGGTTAGCCAGTACTCTAGCCACTACACCAACCCAATCCCTCGTAACAGCAAGGAAATGTGAACGAAAACATTTGCTCACATTGTTACGTAACTTTTTACCAAATTTGAAATGAAAAATAAACACCATATGAGCTGAAATATTAAGATAGGATAGTAGGAGTGCTGGAGTGAAAGGAAGAAAGAAAATATTTTCTTGTCCTCAATTCAACAGCTGGCAACGATTCAAAAAATGCTAATTCAAAAAATACCCATTAGTTTCTTTTTAAATCAAGTACAGTGGCGGAAGAAATTAACGCAAAATTTTTCGCGCGCCAGAATGCGGCATTCTTGGGAACTTCTTGGAGCAGCACACACTTCAAAAGACTGGCAAAACTGAGGAAGACATCGTCTACCGCAAATATTTGAAATCCGCAATGGAGCTCACATTTTCCGGAGCCTAGAACTTACTCATGAATCGCCTCTTTTTCGAGCTTTCTTCTTATATTATTCGCACATTTAGTCGCGGTGTATCGATGGGTTTATTTCAGCATGTTTCTTACGTCGAATAATATAATTTTTACAGAGAGACTGATTATAAAAAATATTCACTATCCCACCCAACTCGGAATAAATGCTGAAATCTTCATCTGCTACCACCAAAGGATATTAATTTTGGTCGACTTTCCAAGGATCTTTTTGAATGACCCGTCCTGTATATCTTGCTCAGAAATAATATAAATCGAGCTTTATTTTCAAAAAGTGTGGATACAAAAGAGATTTAATTAAAATAATTATGGCCTACGTGATGTAATTTTTCACGATTTTCATTTTGTAGATTGCGGAAGTTCCGATCTCAAAACGGATATTAATTAAAAATCGTTCATGACCCAATATAATTCCGTCTTTAGTTTGTCAGAATGGGATTAAATTATGAAAACATGCGTAAATATATAATTTCGTGAATTAAAAATAAATGTTCTCGCATCGATACCTACAAAATAATCTAGGCATATTTTTTCGACGTGTCTTACATCTTATCACAGGAAGCTTGGCGACGAGCTGTTCACTGTGAAGTGTTATCTAATAAATGCAGAAATTACGAATAGCCATAAAAAATGACCCAAATTAGGTATAGTCATGGGTAAACACCTCTTTTACGTCTGACTGCCTAATATGTTCTTATATGTATCGGCCATAAATTCGCCGCACATTTAACAACAACAAAAAAAGGCCTTTAACCCGTCGTTGGTCGCGCTATGGTCTATTCCCCGTACTTTGTATCATTATGTGCACCATCTTACGAGGACTTCGGGGATCCAGTTCATATTCTATGTATACCTTCCACACACTTTTTACTTTGTATCACAAAATTCACACGTCATTCGCTCGAAGTTTGTGGCGAGTGTAGCACTCCAACATTTAGTTCGGTCTTTTAGACCATAACGCGAGCACTCACGTTACTCCGTCGGTCATTTTGACCAGGGCGCGAGCAACGGCGTTGGCAAAAATACATCGAGGAATGTATTTTAAACCGTGAATAGCTTTTCTAATATAACGCTCTTAGCCTGTTTACAAGCCTTTGAAGTACTAAATGAAGTGTCACGGCCACACTATGAGAAAATTTTACAATTTACAAGCAAAATTTCCATATTTTAGCTGGAGTTTTCCTGAGGAATCGAGAATCGAGGTGAAACAAGTAAGGAAACATCGTTGCAGTTTAAGATTTTAACTTAGATCCAGAAATGTAAGTTATATCGGTTTCAAATACTTTGCTTGAAAAGTAAATTTAAGAATAATAAACGTGTAGTTATCATGTCGGATTCATCGACAAATTTTTTTTCTTCTGGCGGAATTTTAGTCTTAGTGCACAAGATGGACCCGTATGAGGAAAATTAGGCGAGCATTTTGGAAATGTTTCGATCCGTCCCGAATAAGGAAATTCCAGAATTTGACGAGGTTGATGACAGTGATTCTGATGAAATGTACGTCTCAAATCACATTTCTGACACGGACGAGAACGGTGAAGACCTTACTGCCGTACATGGACGAGGGAATACAGCGCTTTTTTATCCAGGTCGGGACAAAAAAAGCAAATAGTACAAGAAGCCCCCTTCAAGTGCTAGAACTCGTGCTCACAATATTGTGACTCGTTTGCCTGGTGTTTGTACGCCAGCTAAAACCGCTAAAACATCTTTTGAATGCTGGTCATTGTTTTTTTCTAATAAAATGATTGTATACATCACAAAATACTCCAACTTATACATTCAAAGTATTAAAAGTAGATTAGTTAGGGAGAGGAATGCAAGAAATACGTCTGTCAAAGAAGTACGTGCACGTCTTGGTTTATTATATATAGCAGGGAGCATGAGAAATTTTCATAGAAGTATCGACGATTTGTACAGTTCAGATGGGACTAGTGCTGACGTATTTCCTGCCACTAGGGCCAGCAATAGGTTGCGTTTTCTTTTGCGATGTGTGATATTTGACGACATAAGAGATCGAGCGGTACGAAAAAGATTCGATAGGCTGGCCTCAGTCCGGGAAATGTTCACTGATTTTGTCTCTGCTTATGAAAATAATTTCACAATAAGCCAATATGCAACAATCGACGAGATGCTGGAGAGCTTTAGAGGGTGCTGTCAGTGCTGTGCTTTTCGAGTTTACATGAGAAATAAGCCGGCCAAGTACAGCTTGAAAATTTACTCAATCGTCGATGTCAAGAATTTCTATGTCTCTAACATGGAAATATATCCCGGTAAACAACCAGATGACCCTTTCAAGTATTCTAAAGCACCTTTTGATATTGTGAGTCGCTTAGTATCACCAATCTCGGGGACTGGGCGCAACATCACTATGGATAACTGGTTTTCATCTGTTTCCCTGGCGGATTCTTTGCTAAAAACTGTAACCTCACCATAGTAGGCAATATGCGGCAAAACAAAAGGGAACTACCCCTTTCTTTCACGCAAAACCAAAACAGAACTCAATATTCTGGTGTCTTTGGCTTTGATAAAAATAAAACACTTCTGTCTTGCGCGGCTAAAAAAGATAAGACCATAATTCTCCTCTCTACTTTTCACCATGATGCTGCAGTAGATGATACAGAGGAGAAGAAGCCCGAGATAATAAGGTTCTATAACAGCACAAAGGGAGGAGTGGACACAGTGGATGAGATGAAGGCCACCTACACGGTTTCTAGGATTTCGAGGCGTTGGCCTCTTCGAATTATTTTCACTTTGATGGACATTGCTGGAATAAATTCACACGTAATACATGCTTACAGCACCAACTTAAAAACTGACAGACGTACTTATTTGAAACAGCTAACGTTTTCTTTATTGAATGACTTCATAGTAGAGAGATCTTCCCTGTATACTCTGCCTATCAACCTCAGTAGTCAAGTTAGAAGGTATGCAGGTTTACCTGAAGCTGATCCTAAGAGACCACGTCGTGAGGTAACGGGGAGATGTGGATTCTGTCCTTCAGTCAAAAACTGTAATACACAAACTCAGTGCAAGAGTTGTGATACATATATTTGCCAGGAAAGTTCACATGTGATACGTACGGGATGTGCTATTGTTGGAAATGAAGAAGATTGATAAGTTTTGCATGTTTTATTCTCGGCGATAAAATTTCTGATTGTTCAATAAAACGTACCCATATTTTAAGTTATATTAGTGAATAAAATATAAAACAGTATTTTAAAAGATTTTTTTTTACTGAAAACAGAAATTTGACATTAAAATTTCTACCACAAACTTCGCTCCCACATTACGGGGAATCGACCATAGCGCGACCAAAGGTGTGACTAGGGGCGGCGCGACTAACGCCGGGTTAAAAGGCTGCAGTTTCGAGTAAAATGTCATGGATGAAATTAGCTAACAGGTAACGGTTAATGTTGCAGCTGTCAGACGTATTTGGCCAGCAAAAGAGTAGTCCGTGTTGGATTTTCAATGAATGCTAATGAGTTTTTTTGTGAATCTTTTCATACTGACGCTATGAATGAATGTAATATGTAGTTGCAATGACTGACTGATGATATAAAAATTAAATAAATACAAAAGAGATAAAACTCCCCACGTAAAAATCATTTTACTAGACCATAAATTGAATTTAAAACGCAAAAATGGCTCGATCAGGGATGGGATCACGGATCTTTCCTTCTCGTGGTCGTTATCGTCATCTCTATGGCAAGCCACATTGGTAGGGCAATGCACAAACTCCTGGGAGCGCATTACACTGCTATGAAACACCTGATCTTTCTTAATGACGATCAAGTTTTCGAAATCATGAGCGCAATTGAACAATAGCATTATGAAGAACCATGATCGCGATACAGGTTTGTTACCCAGTTACAACTACCGAGCATTCTTATTTCAAGGCGAGTTTCAGATGTAGTTGCGTATCCTTTCGCTATTTGCGTACGTAGACGTTACTGTGAACTGAGTTACTATTACAGTACGTGGTGATATTGTCTGAGTACGTTTAATGGAATTACCAGGGAAGGAAAAAGCATACTACTCTCACTGGCATACAAACAGAAAGCAGTAGTTCTTGGATTTCACCTCATCAGCCAAGACCATTCCAATCATACGCCATTAGTTCCCATCTTGCATGAGTTATGAGGCCAGCTGACCTCAGTCTGAGTGAAAGCTATGAGTAACCTTGTGAGACTTTAGATGATCCCATAAGGTTTCTCCAAGTAAATACAAAGTTCCGGCAATACTAATCCATTCAAACTCTGAATGTATGAAGGACGCATGATATTGATTTGGGACGCAGAATGCCTTTAAAAAGAGCTCATTTTCTCCTCATGTTGCGGGCGATACCTTTTCTACCAAAGATTATGTTTCGGACGCCTGTAGTTTAACCCACTGGAAAGAAATGGTATTTGACTTCTTTCACCCCATTAAAAGCATTCGACGGGTGAATCGAAATTTTTCGAAGCGCGACGAGGCTTTTCTCTCTCGTGCAGCAAGTACATAAAACCTGTGCGTCATTCTCAACAAAAAACCACCCGGACTACCACCCGGAACTTTGCTAAGGTTTACTGATGCTTACTTCATTGAGGCGAGCGTCGATAGACGGACAAGCAGAGGAGACAGCGCAAGCAGAGATATTTTTCGGTTTTTAGCGGCCTCACCGTAAATTCTTGGAGGAAAAAATATCTTATTAGCCTTTAAGAATGTCGCATCTTTCTCCCAGGAGGAGGAATTGGATAGTAGATTTGTTAAAGGCAAATATATTTGTCAAAAAATTACTCGAATAGGTGCTGCGCCTTCAACTTTCATCCATTGAACTTTTATTTGGTGTTTAAATGAAAAACAAACCCTATTTCTCACTACCATTAAACGAAATTCATCAAATATACCGCTATAATGAGAACTATGTTTATTTAAATATTTATCAATATTCATTTTTCGTCCGCAACTAAGAATATTTGCGAGTTCACAAATGACTAAATTCTTGGAGATGGTTCAAAACAAACCATATAACACAGATGGAGCGGGCTGCACAGAGTCCACACCTCAACACTATATGGAGTATTTGGGCGTTTATTATGAGGAAAATGCGAGACAAAAACCTCTTTCGACTCCCTGAAATGAAACGACACCAAATTTAGATGCAATGTGGAAAATGGTGGAGGAAGAATGGGAAATGAACCCAGTAAGATGATGCCAAAATATGGACAACTCCATCTCTCAGAGATTTGGTCAAAAAATGAAGGATGGTGGATTGGTTATTAGGCTAATAAACATCCTAATCCTTTTTGTAAATACCAGCTTTATTCTCGGTGATCAATTACTGTGGTCATGTGCACACATTACTCAGGTTGAGATAATTAGGCATACATTTTAACCTTTTCCACTCGTTATAAAGAAAGATTTATAGTGTCCCTTTCCAAAATCCATGAAAATTCATTACCAATAAGAGATGAAATTTATTACCCTGTAAAAAGTCTGTCAATATCGTCATGTAGGGCAAACACAGCATAATCTCCTTTGAAGCAATAATTATACGATATGTTTGAAAAGGAATGGATTCTTCAGGGACGTAGCAATCGTGTAATCTTTGATGGTGCACATTCCTAATTTATACTCCATTGATTGTTCAGGGGATTTATGAGGATTATACAAATTAGCATACGGAAGATATCTAATTACTGCTTAGTCACTACATGGTAAAGATGGTTTATAATATTTTATCAATTTCACAGGGAAAGATACGCGATGCCTTGTTGTCGGAGCATTACTTACACGTGAGTGTAAGAATGCTCCTCATAAAATTTAATTGCTTTTATTTTAGCGAAAATTTTCTCACTGCGACAATGTCAAAAGCTATCTAAATTATTAAATAAATTACCTTATCCTCAAAGTACTCAAAGTATTATCCTCCATCCTCTAAGTTGAACTGTTGAACTACACGGCTAATGTAATGCTCATTACAAAGCTAGAAAATAATGATGGGAAAACTTCAAAAACCGTTTTAAAGATATGTTCAAGAAAATTCCACACGAATTTGGTCTCTTACTCAGAAAAGTAATCGATGTTAAAAAATTAGATAGATGGAACCAAGTTTTTATTCGTAATAAAAATAATTTTCCTCTTTACTAAATCATTTCAATGTAATTTAAAAGTGGATGTAGCCTTAGGTAAGTTCACTAAATCGAGTAATTGACAATATCAGAGATCCGGTCTATCCCCTCGTTCTTAAATAGCTTTTCATTGATTGATAAATTGGCGAGTGAGTGGATATGAACGTCAGACGACAGGCAGGATGTAGAAATCAAGTGGGGCCGAGTACCCGAGAATGGGAAGTAAACATTTCATTTGACGATCATGTAGACCGCTCTGATTCTTTTACAAAGCTTGAATATGTGTAAAACTCACACACTCTGGTTGAGGTCAATATCCATTCGCTGGGCCTTCCGCGGATTCCTGCGAAGTTTTGGCAACAGTAAATTCGCATCGCATAGAATAATTATAAAGGCACTTGAAGAGGCCTCGCTAAGATTTGAACCTCTGGCTTTCTTGGAAGCAGACGAACTCTAGGCTACTGTATCATTAAAAAAAAGTGCGCGTCCAGTGGTTCTTATCATAATCGAAAAAAGGAAATTCTAACGTTTCCTTTAAAAACTGAACCAAACAAGATGTCGTGGACTTTTAAAAGCAGGCACCAGAAATTAAATAATATAGCGTTAAGGGGAATTGAGAAATGAGTGTTTGAGACGACCTGAATGCACGAGGATGGAATGTTACGTAGGGTATTAAGGTATCGGAAATACATGTCAAGAAAAGTTTTCTCCTCATGGCGAAAATTCTATTCAACCAGATTTCCCATATTTTGACTTGAAATTCACAGAATAATACACCGATATGTGGCGACCGTAAATGGTGCCATCATATTTTATATTGTTGCCTCGGAGGCCTTGCTGATTTGTTAGTGTTCATGTAACTAAGTCAGAGGACTGAGATTGTAGTGGGCATAAAGGCTTTAACGAATTAATTTGATAAACGTGGAGATCTCCTCACTTACCCACCTCCACAGATATGTTAATTGTAATGTATGATACTTTTCGCAAGTAGTTTGAGAACTATTAAAACAACGTTCATTCACAGCTATTTTATACACGCAGAAAAGCTTTTTATTGCAAGTGGATTTGATCTGGAGAATAAAAGCATTCTGCGTCCCAACTAATAACTCTTTCATCGTAACTCTTCTTAAGGTTCAATTAAGAACAATGCTTTTAAAGGGTCCAAAGCTCTAAAAATAATATGGTAAGTATCTCTACATAATTGACTACGACTTCGGAAACTCGACTGGCTGCGGGGCGAAGCAAACTCATCACGTTTATAACTCCAGGAAAATCTCGCGATCGTAAACCTTATTTGTTTTCCTATTTATGTTACGTGTAAAATCGATATCCATTCATACAGAGTTTGAATATTCCCGGTTTCCATTGGCTCTATCAGTGTTGTCAAGTTGTCGAAGGAAAAGCGATTTCAATTAGCCCCGTGTGCGCCGCATTTAGACGCCAATGAGTTTTGCGTTAATTTTTTCCGCCACTGTGCATATCAATAATATGCATTCATTCTTTTTTATATTCTGACACGTTTGCGTCATTGCCATTAATAAGACAACGAAATATCAATCCAGTGTGAGTCAATCTCGTAATTTTATTTATCAGTTTAGTATAATTGAAATGCACAATTTTACGTAATTTACCGTAATAACCATTATATTAAATGCTATGTGCATGTACACGACTTCAAAGATTCTTTTTTCCTAGAGATATTAGTATAATTTTGCTTTGCATGAGTTTTCTTTGTTCCGAAGGTGCAGAGAGGGAGTTCCAAAATTCAAGTGACATTTTTTTAATTAGCTGTGAAATGTTGTGACGTGATGGCTGGGGCATTATGAAAGATCGATCGGGTGGTTTGAATCGGGGTCTTGGCTTTTCTTATGGAACATTTCAAGCAAGTAATGTGGATTTTTGCTTTCTGTTCTGAAATGGAGGAATGGTGGAGAGAAACTCGTCGGAACTCGTCGGCGTCGACTCTTTACGAAAGGAGCTAAGGGAACAAGGTTTAACGTCCCATCCGGCAGAGGAAGCACTTTTCAAAGAACCACGGTACTAGCCTCGCAGTTACTTCAACGGAGTCACCTGCTAATGATCACACCATTGTGTGAAATTCACAGGGAAAAATCATTCGCCTGGACTGGGAATGGAACCCAGATCCCTCGATTTCGCGCCGAGAGCTCTAACCAATTAAGCTACCCAGGCGCCCTCTTCCACTGTGAATCTCATGGGGGCTTTTTCCACCGTGAATTTCACACAATTGTTTGATCACTAGCGTGTGACTCCGTTGAAGTAACTGCGCGCTTAGTGCCGTGGTTCTTTGCAAATATCCTGAGTAAACACGTTTGTAATGAAAAGTAAAGAAAACTTTGTAATTCCACATAAATATTTATTGTACGACCTAGGTTTTGACGTGGCACGTCATCATCTAGTGATCATCACCAGATGATGACGTGCCACGTCGAAACCTAGGTCGTACAATAAACATTTATGTGGAATTACAAAGTTTTCTTTACTTTTCAGAATGTTAAATCGATTCCATGAAGTCACGCCCGAGACAACGAATTAAAACACGTTTGTGTTTCAAGTTGGGCTTTACCCCGTGGACTGTGGCGCTTAGCGCTCGCATACGGGTACCTCTGGCTACATATGCACGGTAACTGTGAGGACAACTTGTTCCTTAAAGCCCTCATGAGAGTCATAGTAGAAGAGGACGCCTGGGTGGCTTAATTGGTTAGAGCACTCGGCGCGAAATCGAGGGATCTGGGGTCGATTCCCAGTCTAGGCGGATGATTTTTCCGCTGTGAATTCCACGTAATAGAGGGAGCACTGTTCCACATTGAGTCAAATAGGGATCTGAATTAGTTCTGACCCTATGTCTAAACTAAAGACGCTTTAAGGACCAAAAAACTATTTATGAGATTCTATATTTATGCAACTGTTAAGATTTTATTTATTTTATTACTTGTTATTGTTTTGTTCTTTATTTATTTATTTCTTTGTTTTGGCCTGACCACGTTTTTCGCGGGTTTCCCAACTTCGGGCAAATGCCGAGCCTCCCTCTTCCCGCAAGTTTCATTTAACTCTGAATTTGCCAAAGAACAATTGTTTACCCGCCCTGAAGAGGCCAAGCTTAAAATGGGGCCAACTTATTACGTTATTTATTCTTTCTTAGTTATTGCTGTTCTTCTTTCTGTATTTTAATAAGCGGAAATAAACACTTTTTGACTTGACTCCGGTTGGCGCGCTCTCACGGGCTGTGCTCTTCTGAACCCCCGCCGCCATCTTGGCTGCGTGGGGTGTATAAGGGGAAGCTCCCGGGAGGGTCAGGTGGCCATAAAGGCAACACTTTCGCTAATTCTAGAAAATCCGATGAACCGTTCAGAGATTCGGGCAAAAATATACGACATCTTTATCAGAACCACTATACTTTACGGCGTACCCGCTTGGGGAAGCTTACTAGGAAAGGGTCTATCCACAAGAATGAAAATTTTAGAAAAGAAATGTCTCCGAACTATTTTTTAGACTAGAAAAAGAACAAGCAATATAGCTATATTAAAAATGTCAGGAATTGAATCAATGAGAGAAGTCATTAAAAAAGTATCCAAAAATTACTATGGCAAAGCAAAAGATAGTACCATGAAAGAAATTATTGAACTTTCACAAGAAAAAGAAAAATTAAGATAAATATAAAAGACCAAACCCGGGAAACGTCGTATATAACATAAGAATATTACATAAAAGATTATAGTTCAGGGGCGCAAGGAAAGCCCCAGGGCAAAAGCCAGTATGAAGGTGGCAGTCCCTGATAAAAATAGCTGCTTTGCAGTGAGCGACACTGACGAACGACACTGACGGTGGTTTTACGGGTTTTCCACCATACAAGGGCGAATGCCGGGCCAGTATTTTCTCGTGCCAGTGATATAAAATTCCAGTAACCTTATATTATACATACCCCGAAGAGGTTCCAGTCTAAAACGGGGTCCACACTTGTTGTTTTTGTTATTTGTTGTCTTGTATTTTGTTAAAGTGTGGAATAATGTATATTGAATTGAATGGGAGGGTCAGCTCAGTCTGGACTTGCACTCCCACGGGACGTGGTTCCGTAATAAAAGGTGACTCTATGCTACTCCTGGGGCTGGAACCGGGGATCTTGTTATGTGTAGAAAGTTTTAGTATTAGGAAAATTAAACTACATGAGGTTGTTCTATTTTAACGCACTGCATTGGATTTCAAAATTAAATTTCGACTTCTCTCCATTTTTCCAGTATGGAGACTCATGTGAGTACCAAAGTGGAAGTTATCCATCACAATTATTAACACCTTATAATTCTTGAGTCAGCCGGAGATGTTTATCACATGTGCTATTGTTGTGATGTTTATAGATTCATTGACCAATGATATTGCTGTGTTGTAATATTACGCTCATAGTTAGTACATTGGCATCAGAGGCTTAGAATATAAGCGGTCACAAGCACTATTCCGCAGTTTACATTGGTACATATGAATCTTTGCGCTTGACTTTGACTTGCAATAATCTCTGTCGTAGTAGCGGGGAACGTATGTAAATGTTATGATTTCTATTTCCAGATTGATGTCATGGAACTGTTTCATGTAAATTAAAGAAATGGCGATTTTCTGCGCTAGAAATATTACTATACGGGTCGTGATAATGTTTTATAGCATTATACAGTCAGTATTCTATTTACATAACCTTTGGCGGATTGAATGTCATTTTTCCTCATATCGATAATGTTGCGGATGGCGTTTTCTACGCAATTTTTCCCCTAGGTTTGTCGCGCGGTTGAGTGGATCTTCTCTCAGTATTTTGAAGCGATCAAGTCTCCAGCGGCGACTCGGTCGTATGAGACAAATGAAATCAGCATTCCCCATCGTCACTCCTTCAATACGGTGATATTCGATGCGAGACAGTCCCAATTGAATCAAGCGTCGGTTTTCGTTCTTCTTCGCTGGGCATAAATGTGAAAAGATTTTTTTCTGCTCGAACCGGTGGATATCGCGCTGGAAGTCAGGCTCCCCAGCGCAAGCCACGGAAGCGTCGCATTCTAACTCATATATAACTATATCATTTCTCTTCCTTTACTCATTTTTCTGCTTGGATGAGAAATTTATTGAAACTTTATTTTTTAATAAATGTGACATCGCCTTACTCAGATCCTTATATTTTCTCTTGATTTGCCGGTGTCTTTCCACTGTATGTTCAAGTTCACTTGTTCGTGTAAAGAGGTCATCCTAAAGGGATTATTGTAATTTTTTATGAGAAATACGTACCTGCAGTTCTATTACTATGTTGCTTTTTCTCATTTTCCTTGTTTGTTACACATGTATGGTTCTAGCCGTGCAGTTACTCCAACGGAATCATCCGCTAGTGATCACGCAATTGTGTGAAATTTACATCGGAAAAATTCGCCTGTACTGGGAATCGATCCCAGATCCCTCGATTTCGCGCCGAGTGCTCTAACCAATTAAGCTACCCAGGAGTCCTCTTCTACTATGAATCTCATGGGGGCTTTAAGGGACAAGTTGTCCTCTCAGGTGCCGTGTATATGATGCCAGAGGTACCCGTATGCGAGCGCTAAGCGCCACAGTCCAACGGAGTAAAGCCCAACTTTAAACACAAAGGTGTTTACTTTGGACATTTTCAAAGAACCACGGAACTAGTCGCGCAGTTACTTCAACGGAGTTACCCGCTAGTCATGACATAATTCACAGTGGAAAAATAATAATATCCAAGAATCTACCTGAGACTAAAAAATACTGTTTTTAATACATATTTTTTTGCAAATGGCATGAAAGTAAGATGAGAAAACTATCAATATGAATTAAAGACTTCTCGGGCGTGGAACCAAGTTAGGTTCTCTATATCCGACGTTTCTACAAGAAACTCGCTAATCTTCCTCAGGGTAAAACTAAACTTCTTAAAATTTGTAGGCCGGTATTAGAAAAGGTAAGAAGCCTGCAAAGACGAATAAAAATCCGGACTAACCAAGAACCACCAGAATTGCTAAACTAAAATGTAAAAACCTGACCAAACCCTGAGTTCTCAGTTTTACCCTGATGAAAGTGAGCGAGTTGAACGTCGAAACGTCGGCTACAAAAAACCTAATCTGTGCCTTATTAGAAAAGTCTTCATCCTCATTATCCTCTGGAATATTATATGGTCTTTTATTGGTCAGGTTAAACGAACATTTTTCAACGAATTTACCCTGGGATAAGTGCTTCGCTATCTTGCGATAAACGACTCTTTTGGGTTGATATCCTTCTAATACCCATGCATCCTCTTATTCCCTCAGTAAGTCTTTTTTGAAGACAGAAATATTTTTGAATGAATACTATAACTATGTTTCAACTGCTGTTTGGATATGTTCCGCAGAAATAGCGAAATCAGAGGTTTTTGGAATGCAAGAACCAGATATCGAATATTATCGAAACCAAGGTTCAAAAGCCGCCAGCCATTGAGCCTCGTAATTACTATGCTGCATCAGTGCCACGTTATATACTGCAATGGTTCGACAATAGCGTGTTTTTTGACGTGAGACGTCTCATAACTCAGTTACGGCTAATAGCGTTGCAAAATCTTATGTACGCCAAAAAATCTTCACAACTCTGAAAATATGAGAGATATCCAAGCGGGTCGTGTGCCATTATAAAGAGGATGATTAACAGAGCAAATTTTAACGCCGTCTTGGAGTATATGATGTCCTAGCAACAAACATGGTCATTAAGTTGGGGTGTGAAATCATGTGTCGATACCACCGTTATATTAGTTTATCTCGGCGTAATTTCGCGCAAGAAGATAGAAAATGATATTATTTGAAATATTATATGCCTTTCTTAGACATAAAAGCACAGAAAAAGTAATTCCATGGAGAGATTATCAATTTTATCAATTAAGAAATTTAAAGTTGTGAAATATGGAAAAAGTTTCGCATTTCGGGGGAAATTACTTAATATCCCTCTTAAAAAGAAAGTGCATGCCTACAGAATGAGGTTAAAAATGCGATGAAAGAAGATAAAATCCGCATCTTAGATGCGTTCATGTCATACATGGTACACTTGAGGAAATGTAGAGAGAGGGAGACAGAAGCCATTGTACTTCAAATGTTTGAGGAATCGAAGAATTTTCACGCAATAAAAATCCAGGGCCGTACCTACTTCATGTTTCGAGACTTTTTTTCTCAAAAATGTTGGGCAAAAATTCGCACAATGCGCTTCGGCTTGATCAGCCATCATCGTGGACTGACCCTAATGCCTGCTCCTGATGATGGCTTATTGAGGTGAAACGCGTCGTACGTTTAATAAATAGTTTTGTGGAAATCTGTACGTTTTTTACATTGAGAATGAATGCCTTTCGTTCAACGCCTCACATAACACTTTAACCTAGGTTGCTGTTGCAGACACTACCTGTTTTTCTTGACTAATGGCCGGTTGCAGGAACGACACATATGAATTAAAGTTATGGGTCCCATAAGCCACAGTCGCTGTTCGATAAGTGTTGCAAAAACATTTAGTTATTGGTCTCATAAATGGTCTTTAACTCATAGAAAGTTGTGGGATCCATAGGTATCCAAGATGGCGGGCGTGCAGTGAATCGCTTGGAGGCTTAATTACTTGATAAAAGAGTTAATGTGAAACGAATGAAGAGCTTGTTTACTCTTGCTGACTAATCATAAGGTGCATTAGCAAATATATAAGGGGAAAAACTTCATAAATTATATCCTGCGGCAGAAGAGTGGGGCAGACAGTCAAATTGATTATTAACTTTTAATAGATAAGTAATAATCCTAGTATGCGGAAGAGAGAAACAATGTAGAAGCCGCCCTGAGAGGAGAGATTTTAGAGCAACTAGACTCCTTCACCTATCTCGGAAGTACAGTCACATGGGACGGAAGGAGTACAACGGGCATCAAGAGGAGAATATCCCAAGCTAAGAAGGCATTAATATGAAAAAGACAGCTGCTGTGCTCAAAGAAGATACGATTACAAATCAGGAAACAGTATGTGAAAAAAATTAGTGTGGAGCGTAGCACTCAATGAATCGGAAACATGTTCCATTGGAAAAGCTGAATAGAAAAGATTAGAAGCCTTTGAAACCTGGTTTTAGAGGAGGGCTCTGAAGATAGAATGGACGGACATAATAAGAAATAATGAAGAGTACAGAAGAGTTGAAGAGGAAAGGACCATGTGGAACACCATCGGGAAAAGAAGAACCAAATGGATTGGACACACCCTGAGACAAAGTGGGTTGGTGAAGAACATAACTGAAGGTAAGATAGAAGGAAAAGTCCCCAGAGGAAGCCCCAGGAATAAGTTCATGGACCAAATAAAAAGGAAAGTGCATAGGAAGAGATACCAGGATGTAAGGGAACTAGCATTAGGGAAGGGTGGAGGGCTGCAGTCAACCAATTTTAGGATTGAACAACCAATGAATGAAGATAAGTTAGGTAACTGGATGATTTGTTCCTGCAACCCGAATATTCATCTGAAGTCCACAACCTCATGTGTCTCATGGCTATTGATTACAGAACTAAATGTTCTTTCAACTGGTCATTATTCTCTTAAGAGTGGCAAGTTTGAGGAAGAAAGAAGGGAGAGAGATAACGCGGTCGAAGGGACAGAGGAATAGACAGCGGTGGGGAAGGGAGGAAAAAGAGAAACACGGATGAGCGTGGAGGGGGTGGGGGGCGTGTGAGTGATGCGTGTGGGGGTGGAGATGGGTGGATGGGGGTGGGGTAGCGGAGGAGGGGAGGGAAGAAGCGAGGCGGTAGCTTAAATTGGGAAGCGTTTAGGAAAACAAGTTGAGCCTGGGATTAACATGGAGGAGCTGAGATTATACCGATCTTTTTATAAAATCCACGAAAGAGTGGGTATTCTGGGATTTCGCTATAAATAAAACCCTAAAAAAATCGCTTTGGCGAAACGTGTTTTAGTAGATACTTAATTATCCAATTTGCCGTCTTTCAGATTTGATTTACTCCTGTCTGTAATGCACTCTTTATTCCGCGGAATCCCTTTGTCGAGGCTACATTCCCTCTCTGTGGATAGCTTGGCTGAAAAGTTGGATTTCTTCCCTGATTTTTATATATATATATCCGAGTGTGTCACTCGGACGGTGGTTCTCGATTCCAAGTCTGTAGTCTACTGGCTGCATAAGAAGAAAAAACCCTTGATAATGTTTCGAAGTATCAGAATTTTCTTGAGCAATCTGTAGGTATTCAGCGTGGATCTAAAATTATGCTGTCCGCTCGATGGTATGCTGCAACTGAAAATAATACCTAATGCTCATGTTTGATATATTCCTTGAAGTAAAAGTTTTCTTTTTTCATTTCAGTCTTCTCATTGAGCAGCCATGCGAACTAATGTCAACTCTAATGCATTTATGTGACACTTTTATTTGATTTGGGGAAATTCTAAGTAAAAATAGGGCATGCAGGGCTCCGATAGCGATTCGAATCATTCACTCGCTCAGAACCTGGGCATAAGATTTTCCGTTCTCGGACTCATCCAATCTTGTGGGAAGGAAAAGAATTTAACGCCGTAGTGAAAAAGAGTCAGGGGTGGGCAAGAGACCCGTGGAGACCAGGGTGGAGCCGAATCCGGTAAGATAAGACGAAATGTGATGACGATAAGGAATGAGGCGGTGGCTTTGGCAGAGCTGGGTAAGGAAGGAAAGGGAAGGATAAGAACCACTCTGCTCCCTTTCCTTTTTATTAGAAATCCTGTCTTTCTGGTTCAATAATCTTCACGATTCCCTTGTTCCAGTTCTTTCTTTTCCTGCTCCACGTCTTTACTCTCCATCTCTCAGCGCGCAAGTCGTTTCATAAAAGGCTTGTGTTGCTCGCTGAAAAGCAGAAGTGTATATCTGTGTGAGATATAGGCATGGACACACTGTTTCTAGAGGTAGAATAGAATAGAATATATATTTATTATATTCTGGGCATCACCCTCGGAGCACAATTATATTACAAAAAATGAAATACTTGGCTCAGCAAAAAGTACAACGCAAATTTGACAGCATTAATGCGGTAAATTAACAAAGTTCAGCCAAGTTAGACAGCAAAAAGTACAACAAAAAATAAATCACATTTTAAAATTGGCTCATCAAAGAAATCGGAATACAATTTGATAGTTGGGATGCAACATACGATTTTTATGGACAAAAAGATATGAATGCAATACATGAAAAAAAGACATAGATACAATGATTAGATGCAAAACAAAAAATGGGATGGATAAGGAAACTATTACAATTTGCAGGCTATAATTTATGAAGTACATTAAGTGATATCTCGCTCTGCATTGAGTTGAGTCATGAATTAGATATTTTTAAATGTCTAAATGGAACTCTTATGTTTTAAGTTATCGGGCGGAGAATTAAAAAATTTGGAGGCAATAATTAAGAACGACTTTTGATAAGTAGTTGTTCTGGGAATTAGATTACGTAAAGGTATGGTGTATTCCAGCAGGGCTCTACCACTTTCGCACAGTTTTGCAAAGATCGAATAGATCCATCCAGCCGGCGAAATCCGTTGAGCATGCCCTGACTGTGTAAATTATCAAATAATTGTTTCCAGATGTGGTAAAACCCGGCGGAATATTGCAAAATGACTCTTAATATATTTAATTTATGTCATCGCCGTTATTTAGTAAACCTCAAAGTTTCCAATTTCTGTTTCCGAGAGGAAAAATAGTTTCTGCCAGTTAAATAAGGAATTTATTTAATTCTTAGCATTTCTTTAATCCATATTGCCAAATCACTGTATCTGAAGTTGTAAATTATTCCATAATTTATCATTTATGCTTATCGTTATGCATCTTTGTCGTCAGCAATTATTATTTGAGCCACCGTTCAACCATACTCTGGTTGGTGTCTTGGTAGACCACGGACGACAGAATTTGTCCCTGGAGAATTTGTTTCTTACATCTGCGTAGATAGTTATACTACCTCGAAGAAAGCAAACCATGATCACGCCAGAATAGTGTCGAGTATTAAGTGCTGATAGTTGTTGATAGTGCCTATTCTTGCACGATAAGCTACAGTCAAGGTTTTACTGTAAGAGTAATACACGTCACTCGCTCGTGCGTCGCTTTCTGGCCGTCGATTGAAGTTTGGGCTCGGTCTTTTGTGTAAGTTCGAAACCAATTTGTATTTCGACGAAGTTATCAGTGCCTTTCAAACTCCAGTATACTACGGTGAATCGAATGATGGGGGTGAAATTGGGTACGTAGATTTTAGAACAGAAGGGTTTGAAGTATCATTTTTCCCGCAATCGATGAGAGACCGTAATGGTCGAGTTAAGACTTTGAAGTGGGTTAGTTGACGGGTAGTGTGGTTGATTAAATGATGTGCACCCTATAACATGTTTCTAAGTCTGCCGAGTAGTGCTAACGCCATGTTTGGCATTTTCCCTGCATGACTCTTGTGCCACGTTTGCATAGTTGCATTGTAGATTGATTAGGCAGTTTCTGTAGCATTTTTAACATGCCCATTCTGTGGTGCAGGTCCGATTCTATAACTGGGGAAAATGGGCACTTGCCCATGGGCGCAAGGGTTTTGGGGCGCAAAGGAAGAGATTACAAGTTAATTACCAGATGACAAAAGTGAGGTAGAAAAAAAATTAAACGCCGATAAGAGGTAAACACACAGCAAACCAAAGTGTATTATTTTCGTTAAGGCGAAATACGATTGCGTCGAAAACGGCTTTACTCCCTGAAGATTGAGGAATTTACGTAATAAAAAACAAATCTCACATTCTAATTTAGTGAACTGAAAGCTATGTTTCCCAGAATTAAAATTTTGAAAATTTTCAATTAAGACCTGAAAATTGGAAAATTTGGCTTCATTTATTGCTTTTTGCAAAAAATTGTTTCTGGCAGACATAAACAATATGTTCAATATAAAATTAAACTTTATAAAATGAAATACGTTGAGTACTAAATTAGTTGTTAGGAAAGTTAGAATTAACTGAAAACGCGCCAATCAAGAGCGGCTCTAGCGGTGGAATAGGCAAGCAGGTGAAGGCGTTCTCGGAGAATCGAGGGGAGGCACTGAGTGGCCACTGGAGGGGAAGGCCCTGAGGGGAGGGGAAGGGTATGAAGTTGGAGGGACTTGGTAGGATTGAGCTAGAGCGGTGTGTAAGAAAGGTGTTACACTGTGGAGGAGGAACCGAAGACTTGGCGTCATCCGGCGTTTGACGGCTCCACCTTTGACTCAGCTCCTGCTGGCATCCCTACTTTCCTGTTTTGAGTTCGCATCCTCTAGACTTTCTCTCACGGAATGCTAGACAACTGACTTCACGGACTCACTCTGAAGGTACTACAAACGGGAGTACTACCTCATCCTAGACGCGACCACCTTATCAGCTCCATCGAGGAGCAACAACCCGGCCGTACGGCATAATCTTTGGACGCCCTGGCTGACGGTTTATCTTATCCAGGCCATACCTACGTGCTTTGGTATTGCTTTGCTCAGCAAGGTCACTACCTTGTGGAATTTCTGTCAGCATTGCATTGGCGAGTCCTAAGTACAATGTCGGAAAATCAGTAATTTTAGTTGCTAAAAAATTACTATTCCCATAGGTTACTGGATGTTCTTGCTTGAAGTTAGCGCTGACTTTAATGTATGTTGACCCAGTTCCATAATGTTAGATACCTAATTCAATAATAATTAACTTGCATGTTTTGTTCTGCTAGCTCTGTTGGAGATGGAGACTCAAGCTTGAAAAAAGTACGGGAACTAGTGCCATATGGTAGGTACGTAAAAAAAATGAATACGCGAATCACGCAGTGAAGCGCTACACTAAAGCATTGTTCAAGATTGCGGAGGCGAGGCCGATTGTCAAAAGCATTCTAACAAAAGTAAAAATGATAAGATTTAAAAAGCACCTCGCGGCGCTACTACGTATAATTGCACAGAAGGAAATCCGTTGAGTCCTTGGTCGAGGCTTTAAAAAAATGGTCCCAAGCATGTATCTGGATGTCACGCGTCATGCCGAGACTACTTCTCTCAAGCTGTCGATAGGAAGTTGAAGGTTATTACCGAGGAAGAAATAGCATACCTCGAAAAAATTGATGTGGCTATTAAGCCACTTATCCGTAAATCTGGGCAGTTGATATCAAACGACACCAGTAATAGTGCAGAAAAATTTATGTCTGGCCAAAATTTATCTTTTTGGCCAAATTTTCCGGCAGAAAACAAGTGAATAGGGGCAAAAAAGGACCATATCAACTCAGAACTTACGGCTCTGGTCTTGATTTCCAACTAGGACCCGAGTGAAGATATTCAACTTGAGAAACGCTCACAGGCAGAAGTCTCCACAAGCCTATCAAATTCACTTGTCACAGAAGGCTGAAACGTATAAATGCAGTATAGTAGTTCCCCTCAAAACAAGGCACAAAACAACAAACGAAGAAGACAAAAACAAGTGATGGGGCTGGTTACGGTCTTTTCTTCTTAGGTATTCAATCCTTAGATTGGTCTGCAGCAGTCCTCCAGTCGGCTCTCTTTTCAGTTCCTAATAGCTAGTGCGCTTCAAATCCTCCAATAACTGCTTTGTATAATCAAGTCGAGGTCTTCCTCTACATCTTTTTCCTTCAGTCATTCCTTCTAGTATCGTCTTTATCATGCTCTCGTGCCTCAGAATGTGCCCCACAAGTCCTGTCCTCCTGTTTCTTATACTTCTCCATATGTCATTATTTTCTCTTATTTTCTGATAAACTTCTTCATGTGTTATTCTATCTTTCCAACTGATATTGAGCATCCTCCTGTAGCACCAGTTTTCAAAAGACTCAAGTCTCCTTTTCTCTTCTTTCCCTATTGTCCAGGTTTCACACCCATATAGTGCAACACTCCACACGTACGCTTTTAATAATCTCCTCCTCGTACACAACTTGATACTGTTTGTAGTAAAGAGACGTTTTTTCTTGTTAATAGCAATTTTTGGCTGTCTTATTCTACTTCTTATCCCCATTTTACTTCTACCATCTTTAGTTATTATGCTTCCCAGATAAGTAAATTCATCGGCCTCTTCCAGTGTTTCCCCAATATTTATTATGGTAAAATTAGTGTTTCTTTGCCTGTCATCTTTGTCAAATACCATTATTTTAGTTTTAGTTTTATTAATCTTCATATCGTATTCCTTCCCCATAAATTTTCCATCATTTTTAGTATGGTCTACAGATCCCCTTCACTTTCCGCCATCACAAAAATATCATCTGCAAATGGAATCATATTTATCCTCTTCCCTTGTATTTTTATCCCTAAATCCTTGTTTTCTCTTACCTTATTCAGTGCGTCTTGGATATAAGCATTAAATATTATTGGGGAGAGCGCACAGCCTTGTCTTACTCCTTTCTGTATTACTGATTCTTGCTGCTCATTTCCTATTTTAATAACTGCAGTTTCATTTTTATACAAATTCCAAATTATTTTTGTCTCTATACTCTATTCCACATTTCCTTAGGATTCCGAACATTTTTGACCATGTGATATTATCAAAAGCTTTATCAATGTCTATAAAGACTAAATGGGTTTTTCTGCCCTTCTCTAGTATTTTTTCTTATATTAGCCGCAGTCCTAAAATTACGTCTCTTGTTCCGACACCTTCTCTGAAGCCAAATTGATCTTCTCTCAAAAAATCTTCTATTTTTCTTTCCATTCGGTGTAGTATGATGTTGGAGACAATTTTTGATGAATGGGATATTAGGCTTATTGTGCGATACTGCTCACATTTCTTTGCTCCTGGCTTCTTCGGAATGGAAACTATCACTATTTTCACAAAGTCAGATGGCAATTCACCTCTTTCGCAAATTATTTTTACTTGTTGAAACAGTCTTTCTTTCATTAGTGGGTCACTTTCCTTTAAGAGTTCTGCTCGTAAGTCATCAAAACCTCTGGCCTTGTTATTCTTTAACTTCTTGAGTGCCATTTCAAATTCCTCTCCCATTACAGTAAAACCAAGATTTTCTTCTTCCATTTCTTCATCTTTCTCTAGGACTTCAGTTTCACCTAGATCGTCATCTTTATAAAGGGTTTCTATGTATTCTTTCCATCTACTTGCAATATCAGCATGGTCATTTAAAATGGTAACTTCTTTATCAGTTATCCCTACGCATTTATTCATTTTATTTCCAAAGAAATTCTTAACTATTTTATAGGCAGCTTCCGTGCATCCATTTCTTATTTTTTCTTCAATTTCTGAGCAGATAACGTTATAGTATGCTTCTCTTGCAATCCTGGCTTTCCTATTGATGGCATTGACTTAAGGTGACTCCTTCAGGTCTGTTCATTGACCTCAAGCAATGTTTCAGGGCAGTTCTTCGGATGGCATCACTGATGATGAGAGCATTATTGAGGTAAAATGCCCTAATTCTGCAAAAGTTGACGTTGGAAGAAACAGCGAAAAAAATTTAGTACTTTTGTCTTTACGAAAGTCTGCAATTAAATACAAACCGCAATTATTACTTCCAAATTGATGGCCAGCTACATGTAACCGGCTACATGTAATTCTGCGACTTTGTGGAATGGACTGAGAATAATTGCAGGATAAACAGGATTTTAGGGGATGGTGACTTTTGGTAAAAAAATGGAGCCTAAGTTAAGTATTTTTATAAAGAAATTCTCCTGCCGGAAATAATAGATCCTAGGGTAAGTAGATCAATGGATTTAAGCTACGGAAGCTACGGAAAATAGCCTACTTTCTGCTATAGAAATTGTTAGTCAATCAATAGATATAATTGGTCAATTTTATCAGCTTTTACGAAGATTGATTCCTAAGACAAGTTTGCTGCAGCACCCCACGCTCGATTCTCATGTCCGCCTTCTGCCTTCTTCCGATAAAATATATCCTCTGCCTAATAATTTCACTAATGTATTCCATTACTTCCCGACTTCCCCCTTCCTTTCCACTGAGCGGCCATTTCTATTTGGAATAGATATTTGCGCCCTAGTTTGAGCTGAATAACATTGCCTTTTCAAATACGAACAGTTTTTATTTACCACGGTATGTACGCTTGGTAGTTGTTTGTGCAACTTTGAGATCAATTCATTATATCTACGCCGGTTATGCACTTACTACAATGAATGATCATTTAAGTCTTTTTCTTTCATTAAATTTTGCAGAAATATTCAATTGAATTTATACAATAAATAAGAGTGCTGCTAGAATTGTTTCCATTCCACGGGTTGAAGTTGGCGCACATCGGAACTTATCGGCAAACTTAAGCGCTGATGAATGGAACAATGTGTACTGACGAATTGTTTGATAGCCTATCGATACAGTTGTGATATAGAATAAGCCACGGCCGAGTTTTGTGATCGAATTCTTTCAATATATCCACGTTTTTAAAAGTGCATGCTATTTAACACTGAGAAATTTAAAATGCCCATCACAGTTTGGCGCCTTAACAGAATATCAACTCAAAAACAACAATCGCCGGTGCCAATGACGAAGTTCTTTTGCCGGGAAGACGTCTCCAGTGACGCTGTTAAATTTGGATCAAAGGCCATTAACAATACTTTTGAGCCATATTAAGCATAACCTTGAATATCTATGACATTCCATATGATTTGAAGAAAGTACATAATATTCCCGTCCTCAAGGGTGGGAATAAATCACTTGTCAAGAACTAGCAATTTATCAGCAAACATCTGTAACTTGTAAATTTATGGAAAAAATTATAGCTAATTATTTGCGTGAGACGATATTGGGACGATAATAATTGGCTGTTTAAAACCCAACATGCCTTACTCAAGGGGTAGTCCTACGAAACTCAGCGATTTGGGATATGTCAGTAAATATACAAATGGTTAGATAGGGTTCAGGAAGTAGATGCGGTTATGCTAGCCCAAGACCTTGGGCAACGCGCCTTGCGATAAACTAAAAGAAAATATTGGGAAACTAAAAAAGGATGATAAAATGGAGAGAGACCTATGTATGGGGTAAATGTCAGTAAGCTCGTCTTGGAAAGGAACTCTCTGCCAAATTCTATGTGGACGACTGCATTTTCCACGGGAAAGTCTAAGACGATAGCGATATTGAAGTCCATTGAATAACAACCAAAAGATAAATAAATGGGTAGTGAACAACAAAATAGAATTAATTATTGCAAAAAGCAAATTATTCAGCTTCTCAAACGGTAGGGCACGTGCGATAAGGGATACATAATATCATGGGAGAATGGATAATTGTCGCTACATGGGGATATAGCCAAGATGAATTTCCAAGCAATCAAGTATTCGAAGGAAAATATTCCTTTGGAAGCAACTGAAAGGTGAGGTGTGTAAGATAACACGTTATTTGAATTTGATACTCTGTTCTCGAAGAAAAATGCGCCAGCTCAATGACCGAAGCTCACAGCTGCGGTGGTGTCGGGTTCTGCTGTGGAAGGAGAGAGGAAGACTTGGAAGGGGAGGGAACTCTCAAGTTCCACGCTCAGACGTAGTTTCCGATACATGCTTAGGAGGTCGCGGTCACGGCCTACGACCGTCGTCCCATCTTGCGAGGGAGATTCACACTAACTCGCCGTCGTATTTAACCTTAAGGTTATACTACAGAGTATACAGAGAGGACATTTTCCATTTACCCCCTTTAAATTTTGTAATGCGGAATGCGCGCATCGGCCATGTTCCTAGCGCGTTAAAAACGGCGGGATTTTAACATGGCCTATGTAGTATAGGTGTATCCCCGCATTACAGGTGGTATTCAGAGGTGTAATCACCCCTATCACGTTATAAACTTCAGGCCTGAAGTGGATTGAAGGTAATTCTGCCATTTATCTCTAAATTAAATCAAAAGCAATAGTTGCATGATGAATAGCACAGCCGTAGAAATCATTTTCACTGCTTAACCTATTACTACAATTCTCAATGCAGGTGAGGAATCTTACGTAAAGCACCTGTTAATCACATCGGGTAAAAAATTAGCTTCAATCAAGAACAAAATAAAAAATTGTTGGAGGTACGTTGTGAGAATATAACAGAGAATATGAAAGCTGCATGATAGAGAACACGAACACGGGCTTAGACAACTAGATAGTAAAGTAATGGGTTGTGGAGAGCCAGCTGGGTCCAGGAATATATGGTTTAATAAATAGTAAACATTAAGTTGATAATGGCTAGAAAAGCCTCAAGTTTATAATTATTCGAAGCCTTGGCAGTAACAGAGAAATGAGTAATATGAGAGCAAAATGATCTGATTAGTAGGGAGTTGATAGACACAGGCCATTTAAACAGCATTGTCCATTTGAACCTAGGTTATTTTTAAACAAATTCAGATAAAATGGTACAAGAGCCTACATGCTACTCGAGATAGACGCGAATCTTTATGCGACTTTTACCATGTTTTAGTAAAATTAATTTTTTTTCATTAACCACACCTTTACGATTACATTTACATAGTTATAAAAAGTAGGTACCTACCATATCCTTTGCTCAGATTCAAAAACATATTCATGCTGACTTATGGAGGAAAGTTAGAAAAAACAACAATCATATCAATGATGTAGCTAATTTAATTGAAGCAATTAAGATTCATACAGCCACAGAATTTTGTCTCTTCCCAGGCAGAACCAATGCGCATTAAAAGTGCATTTAATGCCCATTAATATTAGCATTTAATGCGCATTAATAGTAGCATTTAATGCGCATTAATAGTAGCATTTAATGCACATTTCAAATGTGCATTGAAGGACATTTTTCTCCAGGCCTTTTATGTGCATTTAATGCGCATTATTAATGCACATTTATATTTTTTTGGGGGAAAAATATTTTTAAAGAGAGTTACTTTGGTAAAAACAAAATGTTTACATTATGTGAGTGAAAAAACTATGAAAAAAGAAGAAAAAGATATTCCTCTAGGGAGGACCGAACTTCACACTTTCTGCATTCGTAGTCCTCTGCGTTACCTCTCGTCTACTGCTCGTTTAGAAGTAAGGGTAGTGTACTTAGCTTAAATATGTTGTATGTCATGAATTATATTTATTTTCATATCATTTTGTTGTGGTAGGTGTTCGCTAAATGGAACTCAGCCTGATGTGTTGCAGCAAAGCACCTCACTTTCATGTTTCCCTGTTCACAAGATGAACCTAGTCATGAGCCTTACATGGCATGAAGTTCTCTCCTTGTAAGACTCTTCTTCTTCTCATAGCAAATCTAATAAGTTGTCGTAGAAACTGCGCATATTACGCACATTACTCATGCGAGACTAATGCAGATTTACGAACGAGGAGGTTTTATGCGCATTCAACGCACTTCGGCGCTGCTTGGGTCGGAATCGAAGTTCTGATACCTGATGACATTGAGCATAAAGAGAAAATCCACCTTTACTCTCCTTTTGAGAATTTTGTGTTTCCGGGGAAACAAACTATGGCCAAACTCTTAGGGAGATGGAGCAAATCACCAAGAAGGAGAAATACTCTGTGAAGCTCTCACTTTTCACCACATTGACGTGCTCGCTTCTTTCGAAGTAAACGCGCTTACAACATGGCCGGAAGCGCATTTCGGGATTACAGGTTGAAACGCCATATGTCCTCTCTGTATACTCTGTGGTTGTACTGTAGAGCGAAGTCAGCAGAGTAGCCACCACTACAGAGTTTGACCTTGGAGCTGTTGAGAGGGCGCGCGCATACTATGTAATCGCCTCTATCGCCACTCCGCCCCGGGGACGCACCTGTTCAATTTGCCCGTAGCGCCACGAGGGTTAAAAACGGGCCTGGTGTGAGGCATATTGGTGAAAGTGAATTTCTTCACTCTAGTTCATGTTGGTGATAAGCCACCCCCTATCAAACACCCTTGTGGTGGCTTGCAGGGTTATAAGAAGGTAGTAGATAGATAGCTTTAGCGACGCATTAATGTCTGGTAATAAAATTTACTAGGTTCAGCTAAGTAACGCTCCTTTATTCTTAAGAGAGAATGACTATGTGAATGAGATGTGACTTTCCACGGTTGTTACAGTACATCCACTAACTTAACTTAACAATATTTCAAATAGCAATCTATCGTTGAATTAAGTAATGTTTCAAGTACAGCGGGGATTACCCCTTCTCGGGTCCATAACTTTAGTTGAGAATTTGGTGGTTTATGGGGTTTTCCCGTCGCTGGCGCATTTTAGACGCGCGCAGCTCAAGAAACTGCTCGTCAGTAAAGAAGCCACTGGTTATCGCTGAATTTCTTTCCGGAAATGAGGAATACTCTTCTATATTTGGAAATTTGATTTAATTTTTCGTAAATTCGTTTGAGAAGTCGTAGCTTATCCGTCGCACGTAACTGAAATTCCGAATTATTTTAGTTAAATTTTTTTATGATTGTATTAAGTGCCATGAGCTGGTAATCATATCGCAAGTTCCAATGCATCATGTTTGGATGAGATAAATGAGTTACAAAAGTGTATCAATTTAGAATTTAAAACGTATCCAGTGCCGGTAAAAAATTATATCCACTTACTTTCCCTGGCAAGCTCACAAAAGGCTGTATATTCCTAATAAATATTACGGGGTGGGATTCAGCTTGGTGCTATTGTTGTTATTTTAAATAAAGTACATCCGTTGAAAATTATACGACAACAAAATAAGATGGATAAACTTTTGAGTAGGTACTCGAAAATATTTTGTCTTGCCCCGCTCCATTAATGAAATACTGGAAATATAATTAGACTTATATGACAATATGTACTTCGTTTTTCTCTCAATTCCCGCACAAATTGTTTTTTCTTCTTCTCTCCTTTTATTCTGTCAGATCTACTGTATCTCCTACCATATGCCCTGTTTGCGACTCGTGGTGTAGTTGTTAGGTGTGCATCTTTCTGGAAGAAATGAAGAGGAATGGAGAAATCAAATTTTGTCAATGCGCCCGTGGACGAATTGTGCCGTCTGGGAAACAGGATCATCTAAGATAAATGACGGAAGACAGATATTGTGATCAGGACAGCCAAAACATATTAGGCATTTTACTAGAATATGTTTCACATGGCAGCTAGTAACAGAAGACTGGAAGTGAGGAAGACCTTCGATAAAATTTACATTTAGAGCATGCACGCATATGGAACAGAATACTCGGCAGTAACAACTACAGAGCTGAAGAGATCGGTAGCAGTGGAGATGTAACTTTATCGAAGAATTCATTCATTCATTGGTCGTTCAATCCTAAGATTGGTTGACTGCAGCCCTCCACCCTTCCCTATTTAATGCAAGTTCCCTTACTTCCTGGTATCTCTTCATATGGACTTTTATCTTTATTCGGTCTATGAACTCATTCCTGGGTCTTCATCTGGGGACTTTTTCGTTACTTTAGCATTCAATTATGTTCTTCACCAACCCATATTGTCTTAGAGTGTGTCCAATCCATCTTGTTCTCCTTTCCTCTATGGTGTTCCATAAGGTTATTTCACTTCTACTCTTCTGTACACTTCATAATTTCTTATTCTTTCCGTCCATTTTATCTACAGCATCCTCCGGTAGGGGGTCTCAACTCCCAAAATATTTCTCCCTATCCAAAACTCCAAATTATTTCTTTTTACTTAAATACAAAACTCCCAATATAATATCTCCTAAAATACGAAACTTCCAAACTATATAAAATTTTATAAGATTTTCTACCCGTGGCCGATTACTTCGAGGTACTTGTATATTATTAACTATAGTACAATAAGGAATAATATTATCCTAAGTAAACTACATCCGCGGTCGGCGCGCTAGAGGCAGGCAACGAACTGTAGTAGCTCGTTATCCTCCCCCAATTTGGAATTTATATGAAGCAGTTAGACAAAGACAGGCTAGATCAAATAATCTTTCCGAGGAGTGGCATAATCGTTTTGCGACCGTTGTAGGGAAAGCACACCCAAGTATTTATAATTTCCTTTCGGAAATTCAGAAGGAGCAGGCTGACACCGGGACCATGCTGCATCAATTATCTTCCGGTCAGAGAATAAAGAAACTTCGGGCACCCAAGCTGCAACGCATCGAAGATCGCCTATATAATATTGTTTCTAAGTACGAAACATACAAAAATGATGACGAAATTCATGATTACTTACGAGCCATTACTTTAAATTTGACTTTCTGAATACAATAAATACTTATTAAAAATAATTTTGGAATTTTCAATTTTGGGATGTTAGTATTTTGGGAAATGTTGTTCCGTGGGAATTTTAGTAGTTAGGAGTAAGTGACTGGGAGAAATTTTTGTTGTTGAGAAAGGTTGTATTGGGAGAAATGTTTTGGGAGTTATGTCCCCCAATCCATCCTCCTCCAGCACCAGGTTTCGAACGTTTCTAGTCTGCTCTGGTCAGTTTTTGCAATGGTCCATGCTTCTGAACCATAGAGTGGCGGCACACGAATTTTTTTCACATACTGTTTCCTGGTTTGTAGTCCTATCTGCTTTGAGCACAGCAGTTGTCTTTTCCCATGAACGCCTTATTAGCTTTGGATATTCTCCGCTTGATGTCCGTTGTACTTCTTCCGTCAAACGGTACTTCCGAGATAGGTGAAGTAATCCACTTGCTCCAGTTTCTCTCCTCTCAGGTTGACTTCTACATTCAGCTTCTCTCTTCCGCATACTAGGATTTTTGTGTTCGTCTTCCTTTTTTCATCTTGTATTCTTACAGAACTTGTTCCATTACTTTTGGTGATCTTTGTAGATCATCGCGGTTTCCAGCTGTGACTGCGATATCCTCTGCGTATTGGAGCATGTTTATTTCTTTTCTGTGTATCTTAATCCCGTTCAGTCCAATTTCTTGTGTTCCTCTTATGGCCTCGTCCAAGTATTGCAGATTACCTGGACGGAGAGATAACCTATGAGAAGTTCTACGAAAAATTAAAGTGGCACAAAGTGCAAGTCAAAAGCAATGTTAGAATTTTTGTCTTCATCTTACTTATTTTCATGTTGTATTCTTGGAGTGGAGTGGAGTCATACAGTGTATGGTGGGTAAATAAAAATCGAGGGCACGCCGGGGACAATGAGGACAGTAGGAAGGACAACTTGCAGTCCATCCCAATTTCAGCGGTGGGCGCAATAGAATTTACTGCACCCATGCCATATTCCGCTCCTCCGGCCATTTCTCGCCCTCCTTTCTCTCGCTCTCCAAAATCCGCAGTTTATCATTCTCATACCCTGCCCCCTCCTCAGAAGCGAAGAAGGCTCGGCTAGGGAATCCCCATCCAGCAATATCCTTCCCGGGAAAATCCCTGCGCTGCCGCCTCCCCCCCTTGGTTTTTATCTTTTCACTTTCCATCAACCTGGGGTCGGCTTGACCCCTCCAGAAACCATCCCCTCCCCCCTACCTCCCCAACCCAATCCCCATTAAACGACCCCAACCCCACCCCTCGCGATCCTATTTCTGCTCTCCGACCACGGATAAGGGGAGGGGAAGGCAGTTATGGACGCCATTCCTTTGGGGCCGTATGAAACGGGAGAGAAGGATATATATATATATATATATATATATATATATATATATATATATATATATATATATATATATATATATATATATATATATATATATATATATATATATATATATATATATATATATATATATATATATATATATATATATATATAAAACTGCACTTAGGATCACTTAAGTGACGAATATATAAAAGTTTGCCAGAGGAAGGCAGACGACAAACACAGAAAACAAAAAAATGATGAACACACTTACAAAGTTTCTTGATATTTCGGTGCCACTAGCACCTTGGTCGCAAGAGCGAAGACTGAGAAGGAAGGGAGGACTGAGGCGGTAGGAAGGGAGGACTGAGGCGGAAGGAAGGAAGGGAGGGGAGGGACGGGGGAAGGGGAGGAGGCGGAGGGAGAGGAAAGGTGGGGGCGGGAGGCGGGAAGTGGAAGAAATTCGAAAGGAAGAAGTAGTATGGGCAGAGGTGAAAGAAGAAGTTAGTGGGATTTATTGAGTCCTGGCGGAGAGAAAGCCTGGAATAAGTAAATGCAAGAGGACTCAAGATCTTTGATTTGGAGTGGGGAGGAGGAAGGGGGAAGGGAGGCGAGAATGCCAACCTTAAAAATATTATTAAAGGTGGAGTTGTGGGAAGAAACATGGGTGGCAACAGGGAGGGAAACAGAAATAGACGGTGGTTCATTACAACTGGAGCGGTGGCCATTCATGCGGATGTTAAGGGGAGTGGTCGTCAAATCGATGTAAAAACTAGGACATAATTGGCAAAGAAGGATATAGACAACATTATGGGAAACGCAGGAGAGTGAGGGGACGGAAGGAAGATGAGCGGCAAGGAATTTATCAGGCAGAGGCTGGGTGAGAAGGATGCCACATGTTTTGCAACGTGGGCGATTGCACGGCGTCGGAAGGGACTTAGTAGGTCGGGAGATTGATTTGGAAAGGGGTTTAGTGATTTTAAAGAGGGTGGAGAGGTTGGGAGGGCGTCTAAAGGTGAGAGAAGGACAGCGGGGGAAAATTTTGGAAGTGGTAAGGTTGTCAGAGAGGATGGGGTAGAGATTTTTGATTAAGCGACGGATGGAGTGAACTCCAGGGAAATAGGTGGTACAGAGGGAGATTTGATCATGAGGAAACTTATTAAGAGAGAGAGATTTAGAAGAAGAGGGTCGCTGTAGGATTTTTTTCTGAAGAAGACGCTCAGGGTAGCCTCGAAACTTTGTAAGTGTGTTCATCATTTTTTTGTTTTCTGTGTTTGTCGTCTGCCTTCCTCTGGCAAACTTTTATATATATATATATATATATATATATATATATATATATATATATGTATATATATATATATATATATATATATATATATATATATATATATATATATATATATATATATATATGGCGTTTCATGTTGCGTTTCGTTCACTTGTCGCCTTCCTTGGTACAGCCTTATTTTTCTTTTCACCAGCTATTTTTTTATCGAATCCATATTGAAAATAAGCCTTGTACTTTTCCACAATTATTTATTGTAAATATAAAATATAAAAGATTGCACCTGAAGATGTAGCAAGCTGCGAAACGCGTCGTACACTATTTACTTTTTCATTAAATGGTGTAGCAATAACGCAAATGCCAGGAATCTAAAAATGTTTTTTAAATATAGACATATTCTTGAATATATATCGCCAAGTCTTCTCTCAAAAACAGATTTGCATATAATCCATTTTCTGGAGGATATATCTAACCCATATCCAAATATATTTCTATTCTAATCTTTTTCCAGTTAAATGGCTTCTTTTCTCTTGAGACATTTTCTTTGTTTCAATTTACCGCCTCAGCCACTCTTTTTTCATGGACCGTTAATCTGATTCCCTCTGAAAAATTTCAATCGTCAATGACCTCGAAATTGATGTAAACATCAAGTCAATTAGTCGTTTAAGTCGACCAAAAATGGCTAAATCAGATCTTGCTGCACTGCACATTATAAAATTTCACCTCATTTTTTTTCCGTCCGAATCTTCTTTGAGGCCAGCAATATAGATGGTTTGCCCGACGATTAATGTTGAAGTTCCTGCTGGCATTCGTTCGAGTTGAGTGTGACCTCAGGTAGAAAGCATGGGAAGTTGGCGGGACAAAGGTACCGCGGAGTCCCTCCGGAGACTCCTCATCCTCCGAGAACCTTTGGGTTCTGTGTCCGCTCAAGTAATTAGCTCAGTTACACTCCCTGGCCTCTGGTTCTGGGCTACGCGAGTGCCTCGACCCATTCCTTCGTCGCCTTTTCCACTACCAGTACACGAGTCCTTCTTGTAGAAAGGTCAAAACGTGGATATTTTACCTCTTTTACCTCCCGCTGAGCCGTCGCGTCGCGTAGGTTCCCTATAAATCATGCACCAGCACCATTACTATGCGGTCTCCCGATGCTGAACTCAATTTTGAAGAGAAGATCGGTTACCGAACAAGTATGATAATCATTTCGAGCTCATGCATAGTCGAATGTGGGGGATTTTATCGTCATCATTTTTCAAATATTTCTACCGCCATATATGTTCTCATGAAGCATTGATCGTAGGAGCAGTGGAATTGAATTTTATTAGCTGTTGAATGCGCATAATTTATGAAAGTTGAGTTTTAATTTATCATTAATATTTTCATGGTGAAATCTAAATCTCCTCTTTGATGTCATAAATATATTCATCTCTTCGATTTCTTCCTTGAAAAAAAAGAGATGTGCAATCAACAGAAAACATATGAATGATATGCTGAAGTTTCATTATCAAATCCCAGTATTTTTTAGATTCACTTGAGAATACAGTCTTGTTTTTTGAGCGAGCTTGTACGTGGCTGAATGCACTGCCAAAAACTTTAACTTGACATTATTTTAAACAACCTGAAAACTTTTTAGCCTTTGTGGTTGAAATTCAGGTGCATGCCCACTTGAATAATGAATTTCTGTAAATGGATTTGGGCCTGTGGGCTGTGGCTATGAAAAATTATTATACTAACCCCCTGTTATATTTTACCGATCTGTGTCAGTAGTTCTCTTCCAATAATTATTAGATATCAAATTACTGTCATATTTTTTGCACCATTCTTAAACCCAGTCATTAGAAAGATAGTGAATGGTCAGAAATAGTTTTTGAGCGAAGGCCCTTCATGATAAAAAATACTAAATATGCCACATTTTCCTGGAAATATGGCCCATTCTACTAGAGATTGCAAATGGGCAACAAACGGTTTGCCACCTTTTGTGATGGGGAACATTTAGGTTTTTTTTATCCATTTGTCTGTTACTTAGAGGTTTTTTAGTTATAAAGCGATATATCATATGGGTGGAAATATGGAAAATAAAGAAAATGTCCAGAAATTACCATGCTCAAGTCCAAACGTCGCCGTAAAGTAGGGATAGCAAATTCGTGGTCACTAGTGAAGCTCTGACTCATTAGGTCTTTATGACAAATTTTCATATTTTATGTACGACGGAAAAATGTGGACTTTTCCGTTAATAATCGTAGTTGCGTTTGACGGTATGGATTTGATTTGCTGAGGAAACAGTAAAGATTGAAGAGAAACCAATTAAACATCCCATAAGGCAAATCAACCAAAGAAATATCGTTCTAAAGTGTTCTCCGTATAGCTCCCTAGAAGGTATCAGGATTCCTCTGAAAATCTCTTCCACTGCTGGGATTTGAACCGTAGCCCTTGGACGGAAAATACCCCTGCCTCCGCGCCAACCCGCCCAACCTTCTTATAATCGCCATTGTTGAAAATTCCTTGTCATAGTTCTCAGCATGTGCTTCATCAATTGCATTTTGGGTGTCTACCGCATTTGAGTATTATCATACACGGAAGGAAATTGATAAAACTAGATGATGGCTTTACTCCCGGGCGCAAGGCAACCTGGGTACCTCTGAAGCATCAATAGACCCACCGTTGTGAGGAAAAATACTGTGTCGGAAGGGTAAATAGCGATTATTTGTGAGAATACAGGGACCAACCTCGGTTTTACCTTTTCGGAGTCAACCGCATGCCTTGGACTGCTAATTATATTATATTTCCTTGTTCCTTTTGAGCATCTTGTTCTTTTAAAGCCCTCAAAAATGCACATGGTGAGAGGACGCCTCGAGAGCTCAACAGGCTCGGTAGCTCAACTCGGCCGGCAATGGAGGAATTCGGGTTAGAGTCCAGGCGAATTGGAGGCAAGGTGGAATTTCGTACTTTATGCCGTAAAGGGCCCCATTCTCCTGCATCGCTAATAGTTTTTAGGGAAGGGGTACGTCCCTGTTTACATAGCCTTACGCAAGAGGGTTTTGGGAGGCTCCAGATCAAGATTGTAGTGACTAGCACGATTACCTAATAGGTACGTCTTCTTAACTGTCATCTGACGATTCTTGAGATTATAACTCTTTATACTTCACAATCCTGTCAGCGGACTGTTAGTGTTTACTTCATCGGTAGACAGATCTATAAAAAGGTTCACTATCTCATGCTCAATATTACTTGCTCAAAGGAGATTACATTTTATGTAAGATAGGGAAGGTGTAACGGTGAATACATGAGAAAGGTAGATTAATAAATTGACTAAAATAGCCTTACTAATAACATACATAGTTCCTAACCACTTTGGCTTAACAGGGAAAGAGCACCAGGAATTTAATCGAATATGAATTAAAGGCTTAATTGTCATGGAAATTATGATTGTTTATATTTTAAGAGGTTATAAACTCTTACGCCAGAATTTTGGTTATCGAGCTATAGGTTCATCTACGGGAAGGAATGGTGGTGGATATCGTTTCTACATCTGCGTAATACCCTGCGAGCCACCGAAAGCGTCTGTGGCTGAGGTTGAGTTATATACCATTAGGGAGATAAACAGGAGAACTTGTATGTGCAAGGCGAGATGTCGGTTCCAAATGCATTTGTTGAGACGCGTAATTAAATGTGCCTCTCGATTATCAAAATTCTGGTGCAGGAGTATGTCTCCTTTTGGTCTCAATTTTCTTATCAACTTTGTCTTCGATAAAATCGGCATCTCAGATTCATAAAAACGTGTGCAACTTCGATGTATCCTTATGGAATTATTACAAAAGTGAGTTCCTCGAAACTCCCTTTGACATGACATCCAGTTTTGATCGAGATTTTTAAAGGACACAACGTGCAAAAATGGAGAAGTGACCCTTTATGCAAGTATTTGAGTCTACCGCGACAGATGCGACTTTTGCATGTTCCCAGCACGACTTTTTTGTCACGTTTTCATAGCTACATTATAGATTATTTTATTAGTTTCTGTAGCATTTGTAGAATACCCATTATGTGGTGCCTGTTAGTGAAAGTAAATTTCTTCTTTGTAGTTAATGTTGGTGATTAATACTTGCCGAACACCTTTGTGGTGGCTTGGAGGATAATAAGCTGATATAGATGTAGACAATTTTTTTTCTTATAATACCGCAAAATACACTCGTTGAATTTAATATTTTCTTGTTCTCGTGGGTACGAAAGCTTTTTCCAAGGTGATAAATGAACTAATTTTGCATTTAGATCATCTCAGTGTTTACCTCTGCTCACGTAAAGTGCGCCTTTTCAGTGTCGTGCAGGCTGTCACTTTGCGTGACCAAATTTGAGGCACATATTTCGGCCGGAAGCCCTCAAATGTTGAGTCGTCCATGCTGCTTCCTGTTTTTGAATTCGAGCTGTGGTGCTGAATATTCTTTTTCACATGGTTGTTGCCGGGAAATAATGCTTTTATAATCTTACCCTACCTGAGTTGTCATATTTTCGATAAACTGACTATAAAATTTTTAACAATGTAATACATATGCGGAATCTTCAACCCCATGACCGATTTAGTCAGTAGGCGTATCGTTAATGATTAGCTCATTTTAAGGGCTTTTGTTCTTCATACATAATTAGGAGGGTGGCCAATTTCTTACCGCGGGCCGCTTAAGGTTTCAGAAATATTTAGAGCCAAAAATGTGACACAGCTTGAGTTTACCAGGACCTGCCCAGTATTTTAACTAACTATATTAGCCCGATGTCCTAACCACTTTGTAACCACCAAGTTATCCATGAGTTAAAAATGGTTGTATGAGAACACTATCCAGACTTAACACTACTTGCACGAACATTACCCATGGATAGGATGATTACAAAATCCACAAAGTCATGAAACTCGTTATTAAATTGGGCTCCAGGAGTTAAGCTTTCATGACTAATCTCCTTCAAGTTACTTTTAGACAGTTTGGTTTGTTCTCGTAATGCTAGCTGTGATTGAATGAGCATTGTGTGCAAAAAACTATTTTTGCCAATTATTAAAACTGTGCATTCATGAACGAACTCTTCTCGAAAAAAATGACCTGACTTCGCTAGAAAAAGTATGAGATGTGACTGATGGAAAATTTTAACGTCAAACATTGTTAAATAGTACACCACGTCATATTCCAAACTTCAAAGGCTGAGTCAATGTGGTTGCTTTAAAAAAAACGGGATGCCAGGAACAAGAAACTGAAACACTTGCGTGTATTCCAGTTAAAACCTACCTTTTTGCAAAATAATGTAGCTACAGCAGACATTAAATTTTACCCCAGAGTGGTGAATTTGTTCAATCACTCCTTTTTTCGGAATGGACTTTAAGAACTAAGGAAGTCAGTTCACACCCCAGATTGCCCTCTCGTGATTAATGTTACATTAGATTGTGACCTTGCAATGAAATAATGGCTTGGAATATAACGTGGTGAATTATTTACTGATTTCAACTTAAACTACCTTTGCTGGTCGATTGTTGCATGAGAAATGATGATTAGGGATAAGTCTCAATCATCAGCTACTGCTTATTCTCTTGGCATGCCTTAGCTATTGAACAAGACAAGATACAAAATGTGTCAGTTATTCGACGAAAATATTATTGACACTTTTTCAATCCATAGTTGATTACTGTGTTATTTCTATATACTCTGTTGTATAAATGCTTTCGGGAATAAATTATTGCGCTGATTTACGAAAAACTCATCTAATTAGATCGAAAGATTTCTAAATTCTGTAACCTTTTCTACTTTATTTGTAGAAGCAGCTTCTACAAAAAAGTTATAGCGAAAGCGGCATTGTTTTTAAATACAGAAATGTTACTTTACCATCATTTACCCATTGTCGACCGTGAAACTTCTTGTTCCGTTTGCAAAAAGCGGCGTTAATAGCGGTAATTTTATCGTATGGAAGCTGGATCCGTGTTACATAATTGTGTGAAATTCACAGTGGAAAAATCATTCACTTGGACTGGGAATCGACCCCAGATCCCTCGATTTCGCGCCGAGTGTTCGAACCAATTTAGCCATCCAGGCGTCCTCTTCCACAGTGAATCTAACAGGGGCTTTGAGGAGCAAGTTGTCCTCACGGGTACCGTGCATATGATCGTACCGTGTACGCCGTCTCCAAGTGGTCTCGTGAACGTTGCAGGTACCGTGATATGGTTAGATCACTCGGCGCGAAATCGAGGGATCTGGGTTCGATTCCCGGTCCAGGCGAACGATTTTTCCTCTGTGAATTTAACACAATTCTTTGATCACTAGCGGGTGACTCCGTTGAAGTAACTGCGCGGCTAGTTCCGTGGTCCTTTGAAAATGCGTAATTTCATGTTCCATTTGCAAAAAAATGGCGTAAATACCGGTGACTTTATCGTATGGAAGCTGGATCCATTTTTATTTAAGCATACAGTGTATGAAAAAAGTATATGTTCAAGCTATTTTCCGGTGAAAGATCTTTTAGGGATCGTTTGAAGGGGTTGGTAAATTCGGCTGAATTCTCCGTCGTGGCCAGACCACCAACCGAGCGAGCTCTCGCCCTTTTCAGAGTGAGGATCATCGTATCAACCTACCCCTTTCTATATGGAGAGAGGAGAGATATATGTATGGGAGGCAGGAGGGGGGAGTGAGGAGTGAGGTCGGGAGGCGGAGGGGTAGCAGGAGTCTCACAATCCCCCACCACCATCCTTTCCCACCCCTTCTTCACTCCCCCCTGCGCAGTAGAACACTGCGGTCATTCTCTCACTCCCTCGTGCGAGCCTTTTTCGTGTGTGTGTGAGTCCGTGTGCGAGATCCTCTCGGAGTTGAAAATCGCCAGTGCGTCCCCAACGCTCCTCCTGCTCGTACTTCGCGCCCTCAGCCCTTCAATTTTTTTCCTCTCACGCGCGCCACGGCCGGTAGAGGCACCACCGTTGTCGCAACGCCGTTGACACCCTTTTTTTCCTGCCTTTGCCTGGAGAAAACTGACCAATTCTTTCACTCGTTCGCTCCTTATTCTTCTCTGGAGACTTTTAAGGGGATGGGTGTGGGTTTTTTATCCCTGTTCTCCACCCGCTGACGGGAGAACCCAAGGAGATTTTTTTTCTCCTCCACCACCTTTGTGGAGTGAGGAACAATTCAATTTTCTCCCACCACGCGGCGCTGATAACCCGACCCATCATCCCTATCCCGCCCACCTGTCTAGTCTCCACCCATCTCGTATTTATTACCGCCTGCTCATATTTCTTCCCGTGCGTAATCCTCTCTTCTGTCAGTACTCCCAACATCCCTTTCATTCGCCCATCACCCACTGTTCTACGGCAGCTCACTATTATTTTCCCTCTCTGCTGGAGAGTGTATATATATATATATTTCTCTTACTTACTCAGACGTAGACCCCGCTTCCTACTTGTCCTTCCAGCCCCCTCTCCCTCTCTCTTGAGTTTGTTTTGTGCCAAAAAACACCCCTCTGCCCCCTACTTCTACTCCTATTTCGTCTTCCTCCCTACTTCCCCTACTCTTGGCCAAGGAGAGGAGCTGTTCCGTACTCGTCACTACCTTCCCCTTCCTCCCCCAACTCCTCTTTCCTTAGACACAACCTCCCCTCCTTCCGCCCTTGCTTCCCTCTTCTTCCACCAGGGGGACCGAGATTGTCAACTTGTTTCGCCCACCCAATCTTGAGGACAGAGCCAAGGGAAGGAGGAATCGTTTTATGTTGCATTCGTCCCCCATCACGACGACGACGCAGGAAGACGTTCGTTTTCCATTATCGCCCCCGGACGTGGCTTCGCGCCTGGTTCCGCGCATCGCGTTGGGCTTTTGTTTTCATTACCCAACGCCCGCCTACCTGTGCATGCGCGAGTGAATTGACTGTCGCGCATGCCTTACAACTGAGATAGATAATAGTAGGAGGGGCTAGTTTCGCGGACTAGTTGACGGAGACGAAGAGGGGCTTTTTGAAAAACCTTCGCGAGGAGGAACTTGGCTCGGAGACGGCTCGGAGAAGAGATTCGCGCCGGAGTTTTTCGTCGCTCTTTTGTTTGGCGTCGTTTACGTGCCCCCGGAGCCACCGTCGTCGTGCTTTTTTTAAAAAAAGAGATCCTTGCACGCACTCTTCTCGTCCTCAAGATTTATTATAGCCGTCTCTCGGGAGGAAAGTCGCGGGCTGCCCCGTCCTGCCGTGATTTCCTCTCCAAGGCTCCCGAAGTCGAAGGATTTAAACTCGCGAGTGCTAGCTACTTGGGCAGTATGTTTCTGCAGGAAGTGTGCCGGAGATAATAAAAAAAAGTTTTGTTATCGGCCGTGCTGGTTGGTAGTGGTTGTGTCGTCGCTTTCGTCTCGGGGTTGTGAAAGTTTAACCCTTAAGAAAATACGCTGCTTGGAAGAATCAGGATCCAGCTCAGCAAAGCGGGAAGTTTTCTTCGACCAATCTTCTTTACCTAGTGTGTTTCTCTATCATTTGGGGGCTTCCCTCTCTTTGTGTTTCCGCGAGATCCTCGCCTTCCCTCGCAGGTGACTTCAAATCGGCCCAACGACGCTACGAACGGAGCAGAGATGTCCTCCATCCTCGCGGGTGGGGGGTGCAACACCGCCGAGGAGGAGACAGACGACCACCGTAAGCCAGCGTTTCTCTCGTTACCCTCTTATTCTCTTACCGTTCTTTTCCCCCTATTCCTGCTGACAGCAGTACCCAACTAAGTCCCGTTCACATAGTGCTTTTTTCCTTGAACGTCATTCGGAATGAGGCTCTATTGCCTAAGCTGTCGATTGCTCAACGTCCCTCGCTGATGGAATCAGTGGTTAGAAATTTACCTTTTCATTACTGTTCAGCTCGCTATAATTCCTAAATGGTGCTCGGAACACTAGCTAACTTAATCGTCTCTTGGTTGGGCTAAGCTGTTTACTACTTAGCTTCCCTCGCTCTTGGATACCGTGGTATCTATTATTTATTTTCATTGTTACTCAGTTCGCTGAATTTTCTAAGTGGTGTCACAGTACCTGCTTAATAACCCTTCAAATGGGTGGAGACGTATAATTTAACAATAAGTAAAAACTCTGTTTACGCTTAGTTGTTGCTGCGTTGTTTTGTTTGGTATCTATTGACGTGGAGGGATTGTTGAACACGTGATGCAAAGCTTCACAGTGACTGTCCTATACGAGCGAAAAGCTGTGCAGCCAGTTATTTTTCTCAATGTTGCTTGCACAGAAGCCATCATGAATCCGCGGTAGCAATCCGTCAAGGAAAAACGCATCCTGTGAGCAGTGCTCTTAAATTCCTCCCCGCCGACTCACTCAAGTCGGTCGTTTTTCTGCAAATATCCCAGTTTAGCGCGTATGTATCGTTGCTTTGCGTTCCTGATTTCGCACCCCCGTGAAACCTGCATGCACACGCTTTTTGTGCTCTTTTGCGAGCGGCCGGATTCGTTTCGACGTGGAGCCGGGAAGGTCGGCGTTTAGTACGCGTCGGTTTCCTATTTTTCCTGGCCAAGAAGCTCGAAAGAACTGATGAGTGAAGACTTGGCGCGAGTGATTACTGTGTTGCTGCGTAACTTGCTGTTTGGAAACTCCAATAGTTACCGTTGAATTGCAAACAATGGCTCAGTTGTCTAAGGTTCAGACGGGACTACTGGGTAGTCCGAAAAAATAGAGTCCTTGGTATTTGTTTTCTAACTAAAGCCTAATAGTTTTGCGATTTAGAATGTATTAATTTCCTTACTGGCTTTATGTTATCAATTAAGTGGGTTTTTGTAAGTTTAATTTCCCTTTCGCTTTGTGCGTTAAAGAGTTTGAAGTGCAGTGAAGAAATTGCTGAATGTTTCTTGAGTATGACATATGGCCGTGTTATTCGTCGAAGTCTACTGTTGAATTTTTCTCCTTTTGAATAGTCTTGCCTCTCATTTTTCTCTAATACGGATTGTGCCTTAATTATCGTCCTTATGGCCGAGTCGGGGAAGGGATGTGGTCACCCTGCTAGCGCGGTCACGTGTTCGGCGACATTGCACCGCGTACTTCCCGAACTTTCTTCTCTCAGCGTTCATTCCTCATTGTGTCCCTCTTATTATTTCGTGTATTTTTTTCTATCCCCCCACCCTGCTCCATTCTCGAGGAGAGGTTGGGAGGAAGGTATATCCCCCTTCTTTTTGACCTACCCTAACGCCTTAGTCACGTGCTCGCTCCCAGAAGGCGCTGCTGCCGCCAAGCGGTGTCCCCCCCAAACATTTTGCATCCGATGGCATCCGCCTCCCATTCACATCGAATGATTTTTTGTCACTCAATAGTTGGGTTGAGTCAGGTGTTACGATTGCCTATATCTACGAAATACCGTGCAAGCCACCACTAGGGTGTGTGGCACGGGGTGATTCCACACTAGGCATGCAGCACTCGTCAGTTCAAATCGGAACCGCGCACTTTCCCCGGGATGACAGGCGCAGGCCGAAAGCAGTCAGGACTACAGTGCGCAGTCAGACCAGAAACTAGGAGAGTGATACGTAGAAGAACATGCTACCATGCAGTACACTACTTAAGACTACTGGTTATTTTTATTATTAATGCGACAGATAAATAGCACTCCAAGGTACTAAATCATGCAAGAGCTATATCATGCCGGAGATTACATGCGAGGTTAGTAATAAATGATCATATTAAGATATTTAACACTAGTGCAAAAAACTATTTTATCTAGTCAGTATCCTAGAACTGATCTATCGTAACTATTATGGTCTCTTATTGTGCGTGGATTAAATCGTTTATCGAAATCGAAAAAAGCTTATATAATTTCCTGGAGAGCCAAAGTCCGTTTGGTTATCAGTTTGAGAGTGCCAAAGGGCAGTTTTTCCTTCACTCTATGTCTTCTTCACCTTATCTCTCATTTTTCATTTTCACATTCGTATCCCGTAGGCGGTACAATATGGATCAGGAAATCTCTGTTATATTCTTGTGCACATCTCATAAGAGGAGGAAACTAGCACATAATTTCTGAGGCGTGTAGGAGTCGCATTTGCTAAAAATACGGATGAATGGACACGGGGCTCTAAAACCAGTAGGCGTTTCAAAGAGTGCCAAAACGAGGACAAAAATGGCAATGTGTATCACAAACGTGTTTTTTTAATGAAATCTAATTTTTAAGTTATATCATTCGTCATGCTGTAAGTAGTTATGCTAACTCCATTGTTAAGTTAATGTAGTTGAACAATCTAAGACTAATTTTTTTCCAAGTTTTATCAGGTACAGGAAATGATTAATCCTGAATCATCCGGCGATATTTGAGGTGAATCAATATTGATAGTTGATAAGAATCCCAAATTCCACGAAGTAATAGACGCCTGTCGTAAATTATAGTTTACTACCGGTCACAAAATGGTGAATATATCATGTAAATCTACTTATTACCCTGCAAGCCACCACAAGGGTGTTTGTCAGGGGATGACTTATGACCAACATGAACTACAGTGAAGAAATTTATTTTCACCAACAACCACCACACAATGGTATGCTACTAATGCTACAGAAACTACCAAAATAATCTACAATGCAACTATATAAACGTGACACAAGAGTCATGCATGAAACATGAAAACCATGGGGCTAGCACTACTTGGAAGATTAAGAAACATGCATTAGGGGGCTTATGAATTTATGAGCTACACTACCTGTCAACTAACCTACTTCAAAGTCTAAACGCAACCATTATTGTCTCTTATTGATCGCGTGAAAAAACGAAAGTTTAAACCTTTATATTCTACAATCAATTTCACTTATTTTATTTTTATGATCTGATCTACCGTAGTATTTGGAGTACGTAAAATATTGATAACTTCGTCAGAAAATAATTCGGTTTTGAATTTACATGAAAGATTGTGTCTAGCTTTCAATCAACAATTGAAAGGACATGAAGCAACTTTCAGGCTGATTAAGTTTCCAGCGAGTTTGATGCATCCAATCATATTCATTCTTTTAGACTTTGTGCGAACCAGCGTGTCTCCATTTGGGTTGGCATTTAAACGTTGCGAGACCGTTGTAAAATCCGAAATTTGCTATTCAAAGAAAGGAAAATTCCGTTGTTCCGTGAAAAATGCCTTGGTTGTAACGTTTGAGGTGCAAGATAACATGGTAATATGCGAGGAATCTGCATGGACGCAGACGATTAGCATTTGTATACCAAACAGCTCTAGGTCTTACTGAGTTTACTTGGCTCAGATTACAAAACGATTTGTTCCTTAGTTTACGAGGTTCATTAAAGTCTACCCGCCGAGGTGAGATGGCTGTAGTTGCTCAACGCCTCAGTGTTTCCATGCGCTTCATTCAACCCAGCGAGTTTTTCTTCACACCTTACTGCGTATCAGTTGATTGTGACGAACGGTCTTCATAACATGATTTACGCTCTTATTTTTACTGAACAATACTTTGTAAAAAAAGATCATCAATTTGTTATATTTTATACTCAACTGCATAAAATTGCAATTTCGTTATATTCCATTGTTTTCTTAGTCCTCCGAATCCTGTTTGCCCATTCAACAGGTCCAAGATGTTATATCTAATATGTACTGCTATTCACCTCTTGTGATAATCGCTCATCATATTACATGTTTTCTTAACCAAATTTATGATGATTTTTCAATTTTTAATATCCAATTAGTAGCCTATAGTCCATTTTCAAGAGGTCGAAAGTTTTTCTTGGCTGCAAGAAATGTGGAATGCTACAAGGAGTGTTGTTTTCTTATCTTTAAGTTATTACGATCCAAACTATTTCACTTTAGGTATGATACGATATATTCCCAAATCTTTATTTTCTTTCCTGTAATGAGATTTAGGTACCGGAATACACGAAATGGTGATTCTCATGGACATTTACCATTGACTTTGGTATGTCCTTTTGCATGGAATATAATCTTCTCCAATCGCTACCTACAGCTGCCAGGAGTGAAGTGTCAATACAGCGTCATCGATCTAACTTGAGATCTTGGCCTTAAATATCCAAGTCCATGGTCGTGCGAGAATCGCTGCTGTTTGATAGCTTTCAGTCTAGGAAACAGCAACTTTATATTGCTCTCCCCACGATTCACTATACTCTCCTCACCTTAGTCATGCGAGACATGAAAACAAAGTGCAATGCCGTTAAACAAAGGAATCGAAACTTCGTCAGGGGAAGATCTGTTCCCTGATATATTTTTCGAGATTTATACCTCGCAATTGCTAGTTATTATCCTTCTTAATTTGAACAGTGAGTGTAAGTTTAGCGTACCCTAAATTCCGCTAGAAATACTTTTGTGCTTCTTTTCGGATTGCATCCCGTATTAAATTAATTGTTTCCATTAATAATAATAGGCGTAGCCGGTATGATACTTCCAGTCGATTATAGGACCTCCCATATGAATGTTTATATATTTCACTTACGATTTCGGTTTTTTCCGTGAATATGAAATCTTATAGTACGCTGTTATTTAGTTAATGTTTGAGGATTTTTGCATTATTTGCATAATAGTTAAGCTTTGTTAGCGATGTATATATCGTTTCACAAATTGAGTTTTTTTAATTTTCGAAAACCTAGAAACTAACTTTTCTCCATCTTAAAAAAATCCCTCATTTTGTCCAACTTCTGTATTTCAATGATTGTATCGTCATAATGATTATCGCAACAAGATTTTTATCAGCTGCTGATTTCCTTCGATTCATAAGGCATTGTATTCTCGCTTCATGCAAGAGGTCACTTCAACGCCTTTATTCTAGGAGAGTGTGGGATTTAAACCTTCGTGAAAATGGAATGCAGAAGTTAATTTATCTTGCTCTAATGGCTAATAATAAGAATAATGACTTTTGTGGACATTTGGATCGCATACGATCGAGGCGACGCGAGATTGACTAATTTATAAGAACTATTGTTTCAATTATCTCCAAAGGGCACTGTACAGGTTTCATCAGTCGAGGGTAAGCAACTAGCATATAATTTTCTCCACTATTGTCACACTCTCTATCTTGTGGGCTCATATTTCATCTTATATTTCTTTTTTTGAGCTTCTTTTCCAATTATGTTTAGTGTAAATTACTTATTCAACGAGCGATAGTCAGTTGTTTTTCTTTTTTCGTCACCCACATTTTGAATGAATATGACTCCAATAATATAATTACTCTTATTTTTGTCGATCCGCTTTTACATCGTCATCCAAATTACTCTTCCTTACCATTAACGTGGCTTTGTTCAAAGTGCTTGATTTATCTCTCTCGTACGTTTTTATTTATAATTTGTATTGAATGTATCTTATTTGCATTCATAGGACAACATAGTCACCATTTGATTTTACATTAGTCAGGAGAAGAAATAGAGCCATGAGGATTATTGGCGAAATCCTATGGAATTGTAAATTCACTTTGATCGCTAATGGCTTTGATCCGGGATAGTATTGGTAATTGTATTAAATTTAAAATATTCTGTGTAGCTGTTAATACCCGTTTGATGAGACGAATCAAAGCCTCATAATAAGATGCAGATTCGGATGTGATGTGGTGGTACCATTCCATTGTGATAGATGCTGAAAACTCGCCGTTTTCCATCAATGAATGAAATATGTATTTAATATTTAATTTTTCATTTACTTATGATACTTAATTATACTTTTTTTATTATTATACCAACAATTATTAGTGTAAAACTGCTAGTGTTTTGCTTCTGTCATGAAGTTGTCATTGTTAACAGCTCCTGAAGTTAGTCGAAGTTGAGCTATTATTTATGATTCATCAATTTTCACTGCCATTTAAAGCAGCACTTACTGCCTTTTTCATCAGGGTAAGGATCACGCATGTACTAGGAGAACCCAAACCCGCGGCCTTAGAGCAAATTCTCACCCTGCCGTCACCGAAATCGACAAAGTTTATCCATGCAATGAAAATTCATTTTATTGGGAAATCAAAAGAATGTCATGTCAGAATTAATCATGCATAGAACTAAAATAATTATGATTAAAACTTATGATTAAAATATTGTTCTGTTATAGTTTTCATTTCATTTATGCTGTGTTGCTTAATAAGCTACGGTCCACTCAGCGTTCTGCTCCCATCCTACTGATCCCTCGCCAGTTGCAAGAATCTGCCGCGTGAATGTCAAGAGTCGCTTTTTTGGATTCTCCGATGCCGAAAGTCCCTCAACTAATTTCTATTTTATTACGTCCTTTTCAAATAAAAACAGAAGCTGAAATATTCTCTAGGAGTTCATTATTTCTGTTGTATAATGTTTTGTCCTCTGCACGAATGGGATGAAACGCAGCTGCTGCAGGAGGCCAAAAATGCTTAGCTTATCAAGATGCCTCGGCCCGGTCGAGCATCTTGAGACTCGGGATGAAGTGGGTCGTGATTTGTGGTTTGTTGTCCTTTCTGCTGCGCGAGGCACTTCAGCCATTGGGAGAGAGTGTTCGCTGCTTGACTCCCTATCCTCTCTGCCCCACTGCACGGGCTGTTGAAAGGTCTGATGTATCGATTTTCGAATGACGATATTTTTCTATTGAGCAGTCCGCGTGCCGTGGAATACTAAGCGTGATTGACGAAATTTTAAATGAACATTTCAATGAAAAGAGAATAAAGAGAGAATACGCGATTCGTATCGTCGTTCTGCTCTGGTTTTGTTTGGTTTATGTTTTTTTTGGGTTAGGCGACAAACAACTCACTAAAGACTGATATTGTATTGACAACTTTATTGAACAACCTTAATACCACTGGTGTTAAAGCTGTCACGTAGTCATCATCAGGCACTTTCCTCATGTGCAATGTTGAATGTTACTGCTTAAACACCAGTTGTATCATCAGTATAGTAAAGACTGGTACTATACTGTTCTCTATATTGAATCAACTTTAAACGACTGGTATTTAAGCTGTCACTTAGCCATCATCAGGTACATTCAACATTACACAGGTACAAAGTACCTGATGATGACTGCGTGGTAGCTTAAACGTCATTTGTACATTGTTGTTTCAATATAGTGGACAGTATAGTATAAGTGTTTAGTCATCACAAGATGGTGTTTCTTCATATCTCGCCCGGTACTGTCGACTTTGATCTACTGCTGAAATTAATTGTGCCATCAGATTCGCTATTGCGATTGGCTGGTAAGATAGGGATTTAATGAGGAATGGTGGAAGGATGGAGGGAAATCAGACGTCGACTTTAGTCTACTCTTAACGAAAGGCTTGTGGAGGACAACTCTAAACGTCCCATAAGATGGATAAAGTACGCTCCATATGGTACCAAAAAGTTACTCTGTGGTTTCAGGCCTGATAGAGTGGAAACGGAACATAACTGCAGTATGAAAAAATGAGCAAATTCCACTGTGATAATATTTATTACGACCGGTTTCGCTTTTTACACCATCTTCAGGTCTATGCCCTGAAACCCCTGAATGCACCTGAAGATGCTGTAAAAAGAGAAACCGGCACCAAGAAGTTATGGGAACTCTGCCAAAAATCTCCGCCTCATCCAGGATTTGAACTCAGGTTCTCGAAATGGGAAACCATTACTCCAGCCGCTTCTCCCGCGTGGTATAGGTTATTTTTTTCATGAAAGGGAAACTGTTATTGCGAGGAAGATTGGTCATGTTGACCTTCGATAAGTCCCACCCTTGACGACGAAGAGAGAGAGAGAGAGAGAGAAAGATCTTTCTATTTCCCTTCTGTGCCCTACTTCTCAATGAGAGAACGTGCCCTATTGAGTGAATTTCCACCACCAGAGTGCGATACTACTGCCGACCGACCGGCCCAGCGGTCCTCGGTGGAAGTGGTGCGCGCGGGCGCCATAATGCTGTCATTCCCCTCGGACGCTTGTTTTCGTAACAGCGCGTGCTTTATGGTCGAGAGGCTCCCTTTCATGTTGTGAGGCGAGCCGCTTGCTTGGGTTTAAGCGCGAGCGCCTGTGTGCTCCTTGAGGAGAAGCCACCATCCCGTCTTTCTCTCTCTCTCTCGTACACACTCGTTCTCCTTACGTTCAATACAGGATGAGCGCTCTCTATTTATCATCTTTTTCGTATCTTTTTCTTGAATTCTCCATTCACGTCTCGCAGTCCCGTTCCCTGCGGTCCCCGTTGATTCCGTTGTCATAACTTCCTTCACCTCGCTTACGGTTTAAGATTTTTTTCCCACCACCCCGCGCAATGCGTCTCCATTTTCTTTTCTTTTATTCTTCCTTTCCTTATTCTTCATCCTTCTCCACTTACCCCTCAGGGGATATGACTGCAGCAACAGGTTGAGGACTGGAAGGGAGGGAAACTGGATGAGAGGGAGGTGTATTATGTTTCTGAAGGAGGGGAAAGTATAAACTTTTCGGCTTCCTTTAATTAGCCAAGGATGGGGAAGATGGCCTCTCCATTTACCACGCCCGCTCTTCCTTTCCATAGCGTGTGTGATCGAAGTGGAAGCTGGAAATTAAATTGTTAACATACATATACTTATAAAAATTTTCCACCTCCTAATCTTTTTCTGCATACGTTTTTTGTTTCATCCATCGTATGACCTACAAGTCTACACTTTTCAGTCGTGAAGTACCTCAGGAGTCTTATGGTTTTCTCTCACTTTGTGTACCATGGGCATGATTTGGGCGACTTTATTAGTTCTTGCTATTCTCAAACTTTTTCATAACTTGAGGCTTAAAAATAACTTTTTTGTTTTCAAAGAAAAACAATAATGACGAGTTGAGGATAGGAATGCGTCATGAGGTAGAGGGATGATTGGAAATGAAGAGGGAGAGCATGGGCCCAGCACAAGAAATTATCCTGGATAGAAGACATTTAAATTGTTCAAAATAAAAACTACCTCAATTACAATTAAAAAAAACTACCTCTTCGATAAAACTTCATAACAGGAGTAGGTAATCTGCATCTACTTACTACCCTGCGGGCTGCCGAATGCGCATGTGGCAGGGGGCGTTAGGTCACCTACCGTGTAAAGATTAAGGTTTTGGGAGGTGATATGGTGATGTGTATTATTGGAGTGAATGTTGTGGAGATCGGTTTTTATTGCGGTCGCTTATTGTACGGTTCGGCACTATATGTAATCATGTAAGAGAATGGGAAACATGTGAAATTCTAATGGCCATGTCTAAAACAAATGTGGATGCATAATCCTTGAAGAATATTTGGGAATCGGAGGGCATTAGCTGGATAAATTGATTAATTGGCTTTGATTAAAAAAATGTTAAAATGCCTGCTGATCCCGTTCTTCCTAAGTTTCCGTGTAAGCTTGTGTGAATGAAAAGTAGCTGTAAATTGTAGCTGAATGAAAGTAAAAGGCTGTGACATTTGTGGCATTCGTATATAACTCAAATATTTTGAAAATATACTGCACAAGTGACCAGAATATGCTCTATCGATCGGTACTGGTGAAAAACAAATAAATAAATGAAAATAGCGTGGTAGACGCTTGGATTTTATCAGGATGTACCATTGGGAATAAACTACCCTGAAGTGAATGAAAGCCATTCCGTCACGCTAATCTTACTTTGGAATTTAATTTTGTCTTTTTTAAGGCGCGTTTACCCGATGTGTTTTACCACGCAAGTACGTTGTTGGAAAAATGCGCGGACAAATGGTCCAAATTAAAACAGGAGCTATTTTATGCCACTAATTCACGTATTGGCGCAATTGTGCGGGTGCCCACAATGCAATTTAAATGGTGAATGAATTCACGGATATCGTGGTTAAATGCATTGGCTTCTCATTTATAGTAAATTTAAAGTTAGGGTAATCGTATCCGTGCATTTTAATATGAAATACTTCTATTGAAAAACTTAAAATTGTAACCGGCGACCGACTGCTAAGGTCATTTGCGCCATAGGGGACATAGTTAAGGGAGGAAGGGTGGATAGAAACCCGGCATCGGCATTAGCCTGCTCTAAACGAAAGGCACCAAGGGGACCACGGCTTAACGTCTCATCCGACAGACGGAGTACCTACTGTACTTGAAGTGTCCTCCACAAGACACTCAAGTAGGGATTGGGTTTCCTCTGAAAAACATCCACCTCTGCAGGGATTTGAACCCTGGCCGCCCGTATGGTTAGCCAGTACTCTGGCCACTACACCAACCCGACCCCCCGCCCCCTATATAGACATATCCCATAATAAAATTAAAGGATCCACAGAGTCTTAACCCTCCAATGGACGAGCGAGTCAAATTTGTTACGCTTAAAAATCATTGAAATATCTGCTTTCTAAGAGGCTTTTCCATTTTGTTGCTGCACTATACAGAATTGTAACGCTTCGGATTAAGTGTGTTTAAAGTTGCGTCTCTTTCGGCGGTTTGTCAAACAACTTGAATAGATGAATGTGTGACGATATTCATTGACGATAACGTGCCTGGTGGAGCTCTGAAATAAATATTTTAAGCTGTCACATAAAACAAAATTGTGAAAGTTGAAAAAAGGTGCAATGTGTAGGTAATGTTGAAGTATACCTTGTGTAAATGTTATAATGTAAAGTATCATTTTAAATTAAGTATATACTATATACAATACAAATATGTCACATTCCAAATAAATGTTATTACCAAATAAATTGCATTTTTAATGCTTAAATAGCGCTTTAAAAAAACTAATATAGTAGCAGTATTTTTTTAATGCTTATGTTTCATAATTCCATCCATAGAGAGTTAAAATGCTGGTTGTTCTTAAACATAAAGGTGGATTAATAACTTTATTCCTCTAGTAAAAGTCCAGTCAATTTGGGAACTTAGATATGCTCTCCTATTAAACAAAAATGAAAAACAACATCCATGATAAACATGAGAACGACCTAATTATCTTAAGTTAGACGGATGCCAGGACGAGAACCTCAAGATTAATTACTTCAGGCTCGTTATAAACGTATCGAATCCTTTTTGATCGGGTCACCAAGTCGAATCGAGAGTCCTCCAAACGGTGGATATTAATATTTGTGAACGTTTCTCCGTCTTGAAGGGCATCTTAATCCTATTTGGCACCCTTAGACCCTGGCGTGAAATTTCTCTGCGTCATTCTTTTAAAAAGAAGCCCTTGCTGCTACCTGCTCGCCTAGAGTGTCGGAACGGATTGTTGATTGTGGAAAAGCATGCGAGGGGTAATCTGGAAAAGTGTATTGCATTGCAGATCGCGTGATTGCTTGGAAAAGGCTTCATTTTTTCTCCTCTTCCTCCTACCAGATAAACGGCCCATTTTGAAATTAAATTCGCATCCTTTGGAGAGCCCCGGGTTGGGAAGAACGACTGTGTTTGCGAGTTACTTTTTATCCTCTTTCTCCTTCCCCACCGAGCGCTGATGATTGATGAACGACTACCATTTTTCTCTCTGTCCTCTTCCTTCCTTCGTCTTTCTTTCTTCTCACCTTCTTTTCTGTATCCTTCCGAACGTTCTTCTTTTTTATTCCGCCGGAACCGATCATTCACCGCCGCCCTCTGCTCTTTCTCAATCGACAAGGTGGAAAAATTCCACCGGGGTTACAATTTTGCCATAGCAACATCCTCCTACTCCCGCATTTTTTAAATCTTTTTTTTATCCTCCTCCTCGGGAGTCTTCCTGCTCCTGTGTCAAGAGGCTGCCAAGTGTCATGTATCGACAAGCCTCGGGCGAGCGTGAGGTAGATGACCGAGTGATGTCCCATCCCGCGACGCGCTCTCAGCTGTACGAATCTTTTATGGACTCATCCCAAATTATGACGTGAAAACGTTTCGTGGGACTCCAGAAAAAAACATAGGTAGCCATAAATAAACACAGATCCTGAGAGAGATTTTTTCGAGAATTTCGATATTTCGCACCTTTTAACGTCATTTTCTGTATTTCTAATGGAATATTTATTTGATTGCATTTTAGTTTTTTTAAAGGAGGACTATTATTTTTAGTTTTAAGGATGAATAAGAACAAATGAATGAGTTGAAACATCTCCAGTGGAATCTTATTCTGCTCTTTGAAGTGTCCCAATGCTAATTCCAAGTATAAGGGTACATGGGTGCAATTAGATGCTACCTTTTCCCTCCCCAATATTTATTATTAATATCTTCATACTTATTCATCAAAATTAGGTGTTTTTCGTCAATAGACTCTAATATATTAAATTTAAACAAGGCGTCATAAATTGTATTGTACACAAATTATTAGAATGTGTACTTTTTATGACTTTTAAGGCAATGAATGAATAAACTGCAGCGCCTTGAATGGCAACCTTATTGTGCGATTTGAAGTGTCTCGATACTAATTACAAATGTATCCTCTCTCTATTAAGTGTCGATGTAACTTGGATCAAAAATCTTCAATACTATTTTTCATTAAATGTTTGCGAAACATATTCTTCATTACATTCCTTATTCGGACAGCCTCTACGCCACCGTGATGGCTAATCGAACAGGGTAGAGAATTTGTTATTGAGTTATTTTCCATTATTCAGGTCATAATTTTAAATTTGAATGCTATAGTAAGATGAAACTTTGAAAAAGTCCTATTACTCCATTCATAGAAATTTGTACTATAAATACGCTGGAAAAACAGTAGAACAATTCAAAATCTCCACGCCTTATGAAAAGAGTATTATGTCACTATGCAACTTCATATTTATAAACATGATTACGTTTTTACTGACAGAAATTCAATATTTGCTGCAAAGTAGCGCATCTAGCTGGCGTTGTTGCGTGATTTTTGCAGCGGATATGATATTTGAATGTGTTTCATGGCTGATTTTACGTTTGTAATTTTATCTCTGACAATCGTCAGCATTTTTTCTTTGGCATGAACTTTTGATAGCAAAATAGTTATATTCAGTACCCAACCCTTGTACGTTTTTCTGCGAAACACATTATTCGTTCCATTCATTACTGGGGACGGCCTCAAAGCCACAGTGACGACGAATTGTGCAGTATTGTGAATCAGTTATCAATTTATCCACCAATTATTTAATTCATAAATTCTAATTTTCTTAAGTTTTTTAAGAGTATTCTACTACCGGTGAAAGTAGGTTTTGATGAAAGTCAGGGAATCTCCACCCGGTTTCATACGCTGCCAGAGGCCTATCTCACTCTAATATATCCTTTTTAACCTCAGCATACGATCTACCCTTCTTCATCCCGTCCATAAAATGAATTGCCCTTCTTCCCCTTACCCACTTGCCCAGCATCTTTCCCTCTGTCACACTCTTGAGCAACCCATCGCCCCTTATTACATCCTCCAGCCACCCACACTGCCTATCCCGGATTTCATTCAGAATTTTCCTTTCCTCGCCCACCATCTCAAGCACTTCTTCGTTAGTCTTCCAATCCGTCCACCTCACCGTCTCCATCCTTGTCCACACCCACATCTCAAATGCCTATTTAAAGGTTACCTGGTAAAAGTTAATATTACGTATAGAAAAATAATAAGGTGGTTGAATAAGAAAACAAAATAAGTGTTAGACGATACTCCAGTGAGGTCGAATATTAGGATTCTTGAAAATAGGAGATCGTGTATGAAGCAATCCATGGATATTAGAGAAGCGAAAACGGCTAATAAAGGTGTGGAATTGTGCAGAAAATTAGTCCAGCCAGCTTTCTACGGCAAACAGCTAGCTTTCTACCCGCCTGGGTAGAATATTATCTGCCCAGGACATGGGTGTCTGTGTCTTTGTCTTGTCCGTTGTTACTGTTACTCACCCGACGTAAAATGGCCTATTGTGCTGTATTCGGGACAGTGAAAATAAATAAATAAATAAAACAAATTCTGACTCTAAATACCCCGAAACGGAATGTAAATATAGGTACGTATGTATGTAAGAAGTACATGAAAGGGGCCAATTTCTTATCCTGTCTGTCTCTGGTGACCTTATGCTTAGTGAAATATGGCATGACTTTAGTTTATTGCTCTACTCACGGGAGCTCTCCTTCGTTTTTTTTAGTCGCGAACATCCCCTTGAGTTAGGCGCCAAACGTTGACCAATCGCATCGACGACGAATTCGTTGCCAGAATTTTCGTGAGATTCTTAGCTTCACCATTCCCAAAAGCAACGCCTTGATCTGAAACGTGGAAGAATTGCCGTGCAGCGTTTCGTTACCGCCGAAACTAATTTCAGACGGATGCGTTGGGCCCAGTCCTCCCGAGGCTCCGAGTGGACGGATGGCGTCCTGCGCGGGTTTTAAGTGACCTGACAGATGTTGGGGAGGCCCCCTCCCTCCAACCTCGCGTTCTTGATTATCTAAATCAGTAAAACAAAACCCGGAGCTTCCGGTCCGATGACATATCCCTCTCTCCTGTCTTCTATCTCCCGTCTCCATATATGACTTCGTCATTTTCCTTTCCCTCCCATTGGGTGACGAGATGAACGTGAAGACGATGCGAAGGGATGAACCGTGGAGGCGTTTAGCCAAGAGTGGGACTTCATGAGTGGCGTGCCCTTTGGTCCGTTGTCAGACAATTCTCCTCTCGCTGCCCAGATTCGTGTTCGTTTCCAATGGCAACATCTCCTCTCCTCTCTTTCGCCAATCCTATTATTATGTCTTTGCCATGCCACGCCTATAACTAAATGTTCTGCTGTTCCTATTGCCCTAGTTATACGTCTATGTAATGTCATGTGCCACACGAATGTCTCAATTCAATACATTCGTAGCTTTGTGTTTTTTAACGTCAATTTGTTTGTAGAATTTATTTATGATAAAATAACATACTTGATTGGAATTAGTCTGTTTACTGTATCTTTCTTGGTACGTTTATAATTATTGATCCTATATTGCATAAGTATTATTTCTTATGCTTATCCATGTGTCTCCAAAGCAAGTGAACTCTGTGGATAATGATTTTATTCTGCATTTATCCAACCAATGAATACACTATTTCTCGTATTTATTTATTTATATACTTAAATGAATATTTGTTTGTTCGTATTCTATGCGTTCCAATACCATTCGTCAGATTACACGTTCATTCGTGGTGCCAGGAGAGGGGGTTAGCATTAAATATCAGCAAATGCAGCTCAATCCACTTCCTGTGAAAGTCATCACAAAAATGCCATACCTATACTGTGTGTGGAGTAAACATAAAATCTTCAAATACAGTAAAATGTCTTGGAATTATCTTAACTTCTCATATATCTAGGGAATGCATATACAAAACGTATTCGGCACAGCATTAAATAAACTAGTTGTTGTTAAGCGTATAATTCTTAGGTCCTCGGAAGAACAAGTAAAAGAGAAATGCTACTTCGCTCTGGTTAGGCCACACCTCGATTACGCCACGAGCATTTGGGACCCTGGCCATAAAACTTTAACGAAAATAATTAATAAAATACAAAGAAAAGCAGCACGCTTCGTTAAAAACTGCTATGAGCGAACATATAGTTAAAAGATTTAAGTTTATGAACATATAGTTACTCACAACTTTGAGAGGGATTAAGATGGGAGCCCCTAGAGACTCGGAGGCTACACGCTAGGCTTAGGTTGCTTGAGAAATTCAGAACTGGTGTGTTTCTGAGCGGCACAGAGAATATCATCATGACATCACACTTCACCTGTAGGTCTGACAGAAGCGATAAAATAATAGAGATACACTGCCGAACAGATAGGTACAAAAACTCGTTCATTCCGCGCAAAATTAGCGACCGCGATAAGAACTGAGCTCTCAAAGAAACTATATGGTAGTTTATTTGAGAGCTCAGTTCTTATCGCGGTCGCTCGTCGGAATGTGAGATGCTTGACGTTCCGAAGAATGTCAAATTCTCTTATCACATGTCTTCAGCGGAACTTATATCCCCCTTGCCATCCTTCAAAATGTGCCCTTTCCTGTTGATGTCCCTGAATTTCTCCAATATTATGTTTTTTCCTTTCCCGTTACAACCCTCTCTCAAGTTTTGGTATTTAACTTCGTCCGATCGTGTGTAACCAAGCGTGGCATTGAAAGCCATCTTGGAGATTCGACCGAATTAAGCTCACTAAAGCTCCAGCATCTCTTACTTTCTTCGTTCCTCAAGTCAATATTTACCAAACCAAGGTCAGAATAGTGAAAGTATCCTGTCTTGAAAGCCTTGGGCTTCCTCTAGGGTTCCAATCGCCCCTGAACATTCTAGCAATGGGGACTTGGCATTTAAAGTAAACTGACCCTTTTGAAACATTTGTGTTTTTCAGAGCTTCTAGTTTTATTGCCAGGTATACCTACACTTGTTTCTTTATTTTTTACCCTTAGCATTTTAAATTTTAATTGCTGCTGAAGTATAGATATCAGTACTAAGATCAATGCTTTCGGAGTACATGAAAAAATCCTGCATCATATGCATGCATTGATTTAAAAAAATCTAATTGCTTGGGCTAAATATATTATTTTTTGCGGTGTTGCAAGGCTCAATTCAGAGTAATGTCCTTGGTAAATGAACGAGGATTACATTCATTTGACAATTACCAATGGACTTAATGCTTCATGCTGCTATGTCTCGCCACACATTCTTCATTATCTTGTCACCATTTTGTTATCTACAACTGTAAGTATAGTTGCATGTAATTAGACGTTGTTGATTGTTGGTTCTATTTATCGAATTTGCTTAAATAGACACCAGGGTTGAAATTCGCCATGAAAAAATCATTTGACTTGACCGGGATTCGAACCCGGATCTCCCAATTGCCGGTCAGGTGTGTTAGCCTGTGTAACTTTTTCATGGCGATTTTCAATCCTGGTATATATATGCACCCGTGCGAGTGACTTCGTACCACATCATTTGTTTATGCAATGATTGGAAAGTTGCTTAAATAGATCCGGCGGTGTAGCATAAAATTGTCTAGGAGGATATGATCAATATGAAGTGTATTTCATTAATATGAGTTCTTCTACGAGTGACTCTAATAAGGTGTTGTGCGTAAAAGTTAACCGTTTGCAACACTTGTATGCCCTAACCCTCGTTCTTCTATTGTTGTGCCATCTTCCTAAATTTGAGGGCTGAGTTAGTAGAAGTAATTACAAAGAATTTTCCCGTTTACCAGCGGTCACCAGTCTCGAGCTTCAGGCGACGTTGGAAGGAGGGTGCGTCTTCCTCCCATATTAACGCAGATCTCCGCATTCGTTCCCAGTCTCGGTGAGAACGTCACCGAGCGAATTAGAAGCGCGGCGTGATCGGCCCACGCTTTCACAGCGACGGAGGGCACATTGCGAGATCTGTAGGCCCCGGAAGGTTGCAGAGACGGACGAGATCTGAAGAGGACGCCCACACTGCCTCTTTTTCGAGAGCACTCCCTAGATCATAGCACCGTTGTAAAATTAAGATTTAGGTAAGAAAGTAATTGAAAAATAAACAACTATTTCTATGGTCGTGTAATTGAACCAATTGCCTCCGTCAAGGATTTTTCGGTCACTTGATTCCCTCAAACGGCATTGGACGTGTTTTTAAATTGGCTGCAGTTCTTTCATCTGAGCTTTTACCTTGGACAGCATATTGCTACATTTTCGGTGGTTGAATTTTCGCGCAAGTCAGATGTATACAATGATACTCACGGAATCATTATCAATTATAACATTCCATGTCGGTATATGCTTTGATGGGTGGTGTAAATATGTCACGTCTCGTCTCACACAATCTCCCCCTTCAGTTCAGCTGTACTTCCTGCCTCTCTTCATCACACTTATTCCTCCTCTTCCAAATTACTCTGGAGAGAAATGGTGGAACAGCATCTCGCAATGACTAAATACTGATATAGCAATGTCCACTTCATTCACTTCGTACGAAGTACATAGAATTAGGAGTTAATCAAGTGAGCTGTACTATATCAGTCTTTAGTAATTACTGTATTACTTTCCCCATCTCTTTACCTTACATTATCTTCTATTTCCCAAGCAACTCTCCATCCTCACCAGAAATGTCATCATACTTCCCGTCCTAAATTTTCTTCTTTATTAATACTTTTTATTCCCTCTTTCATATTATTCTTCTACTCAAAATTATTTTCTTGAGAAATTCAGAACAGGCGAGTTTATGCATGACACGGGGGATATTATTTTTACCCCATATTATAGGTATCTCTAGAACTGACAGAAAAACAAAATCGGAGAGCTACAATGTCGAACTGATAGATAGTCAATTTGCCTTTTCTCCTAGTACCATGTTAATAATGACATCGAGAGTGCGAGGCTCTGTGACGCTGCGTTAATATGCAATCCGTTCACTTAGACTCCTCTTTCTCTTCTATTTTCTTTTTCATACTCTCTCTTTTTCTCTTTTAATGGCCAGTAGATACTCTACAATCCCTGCTACGAGCCCCTGCTCGAGACGGCTCCTGTGGGTTGAACTCTCCTTTCTTCTCCGTTAAATGATTTGCTGTTAGTTTCAAATATTATAGATTCCCATTGCCATCACTCAGCTTGCAGTTAGCAGTTGCATGACAGTTGTTATCCAAAAGGCTACGCCCCATTGCGATTGACGTCAACCAACATTATGAAACAACAACGGCGTACAAAAAATGTAAAACATGTGTCGCACAGCATTACAGAAACTAGATTTTGTTAAACCTATAATAGGAAGGTCCTCGGATGAAAAAGTCAAAGAGATGATTTTTCGCTCTGGTTAGGCCGCACCTCGAATACGCCACGAGCATATGGGACCTTGGTCATAAAGATTTACCCAAAAATATTAGTAAAATACAAAGGAAAGCAGCACGCTTCGTTAAAAACTGCTACGAGCGTACATATAGTGTCTCACAACTTTTAGAGGGATTAAGGCGGGAGGCCCTAGAGACTATGAGGCTACACGCTAGGCTTAGGTTCCTTGAGAAATTCAGAACTGATATTTTTCAGAGCGACATAGAGAATATTATCGTGACTCCTCTACTACATTTCTAGGTCAGACAGATGTGATAAAATAAGAGAGATGCATTGCCGAACATATAGGTACAAGAACTCGTTCTTTCCGTGAGCAATAAGCGACCACAATAAAAATTGTGCTCCACTGAATACTCTCCAATAATGCATGTCACCATTTCACCAGCCAAAAAATTACATCTTTACACGGCTGGTGACCTAACACCCCCTGCCAAACCACCCCATGCGGTGGTCGCAGGGTATTATTTAGATGTAGGCAGGAATTCCCTTATTTCCCGTATTAAGCTCAAAAAGGGCTAAGTGGATGAGTGTATGTTGTATATATTTTACCAGGAGAAGATATTTTTAAGAGAGAATGTAGTTATGACCAGTACCCTTATTAACTACTCAAAACCCGTGTATGTGAAAGTGTGGAAGTTATAAAACCGGGACTTAGGCTACATGGGGATCATACCTCAATTGCGTTATGTACGTTCTTTCAGGCTTACCTTTGTGTAACTTTTTATCAACTTATTCTTGTATCAACTTTTTATGCATGCATCCCAATAGTTTAGCCTAAATTTGTTAAAATTTGTTTCTCCTTTACCTATCAGCTGGTTGAATCAATGAATGAATCAAATGACGTTACTTTCCATAGACAAAAGAAGAGAATAGCTGAAATCATGAGGTACCATTGTACAGAGATATTTTGAAGACATTAAAATGCTCATCCGGAAAAGATGAAACGATGCTGAAAGAAATGTTAACAGAAAGATCTAAAGGAGAAAGACCCTAGTGGGGAGACCCAGACAGAGGTGGTGGGACCAACTAGTTCAAAAAGACGTAAGAATGATTGGAAGCTCAATAGCGGCAAAGAAAAACCGAGGAAAGTGGCGTAAAATAGTTATTGAGGCCAAAAACCTATTACGGTTTGAGTGGCCACGGGTGCATTATTGATAATTTCAGATGAAATTAAGTTTCACTGATTCAGGCGTAATATAGTGGAAGTTTGTTATTATGAGAATAACAATGGCAATCTTCCACAATTTTTTTATTCCCAATACTATGCGTTTCGACTCACAGAGTCATCATCAGGTACAAAACCTTACAAGGTCTTAGTACTGGGAATTGACTTAGGCTTAATACTGGCAATTAAAAGAAATAAGGAAAAGTGCGATTGTTGTTCTCATCAGATAAAATTAACTTTTTATCAATCCATTGCATTAATCAGGGCTGGAATTAGTACTTGTTCCTTTCCGCTTAGGCGGGCCCATCGTCTAATGCCCGAAAGAATGCGAGGTTTAGCTCCTGGGCCTCGTTTTCTCTCCCACTCAGGCCTGCGATCGCCGGCTCATTCTGCGGAGCTCGCCGACCGAGTGGGGGCGCTGAGGGGAGGGAGGGATGACCGGGAGCCAGACTTTAAATCTTGTGAGGATTAACGTCCGTCTGGAAGTGGATGAGAACGGAGAAGACCCGCCTTCTCCCCTCTGGCAAAGCATCGGTCATCACTCTCGCATTTGCATTCGACATCGACGGCTCGGCATCTCGGCCCTCTTTCAATTGAACCGGACGATAGTTGGCCATCGAGATGGTACGGTGACCACATTTTTTCTAGATTATTAGATAAAAGAAGAAAAAAGGAGACGTCTTGATGCGCGAAGATTTAGCCTTATTTTTTTTTGCAATATATGACCAACCGAACTGTATAAACCATTGCGGCTCCGAGACAGTTCCGCTACCAATGCAAATGTTTTGGGGGAAATAACTCCACAAATGGTTCATTCATTAGGATATGTCCATAATCCATGTAGACAGAAATAGGCCACTTTTTGACCCCCCCCCCCCCCCGCATCGTGGACACTCGTAGACTTCATCCGCACCCCTCCGTCCACCCCTCCCCCCCGTTGTCGACGTAGACTTTTTGCTTGGGCTATTCTCCGCTTGATGCCCGTTGTACTTCTTCCGTCTCACGTGATGATACTTCCTCTTTCTATCTCTCTTCTAGACTTTTCTTTTTTTGCGGAAAAAGCTGTGAAACTGGTTATTCATAGATTGTCATGGACTACCTGTAATTTAAGGCTGATTTTAAGGAAAGGTAAGTAAAAGAAAAACTACTCTTGTAGCTATGATAATCTGTCATTTACTACGACCATTGTCGACGTAGACATCCCTCCAACCCTCACCCCCCCTCAACGTGGACCTTTGTTGGCAACCCTCGTACACCCCCACCCCTGTTTGATGACTACGTGGATTATGGACAGCCCCTTAGGGCCGATTGAGCCCTTTAAAATCTCTTTAGTATTCCTCTGTCCAATTGTACCTCATGGTTTCAGATAGTATTCTCTTTTTTATTGATGAAAAATTTACGCACTTCGGTTCATTCATTTGCGTATCCTACCAGCCGTTTGATAGGCTTTCGAATAGTAACTATCCTAAGTTCTCAATTTCTGGTACATCGTCACATTTTCCCTCCCAAGGATGCCCCGCCATTATAACCCTCTAAAATTCCTCATATTGACTGCCACTTCGTATTTCGTCCATAATTCCTATCCTCTTCCTTCCTCTTCCACGCTTCACCAGTGCTATCCTCTCCATTGCCCTCTTCAACATGCCCTCTCATTTCAATACATTCTACCTCCATCTCCTCTGCCTTCTACAAACCTTCGCCCCAAGCCTTCTCCTCCCTCCAACTATACCCGATACTTCGTCGTAGAAAAATAACGTTCTCAATTTTAATTGACAGGTAACATCATCATTGATCGTTCAATTCTAAGATTGGTTATCTGCATCTCTCAACCCTTCCCCATCAAATGCTAGTTCCCTTATCTCCTGATATCTCTTTCTGTGTACTGTCCTCTTTAAATAGACGGGTGACAGGCAACAAAACTAAAAAACTCGGAAGGAAATAAAATACGAAGAAAAGCGGCAGGCTTTGTGAAAAGCTGCCACGAGCGAACATATGGTGTCTCACAACTTTTAGGGGGATTAAGATGGGAGCCCCTAGAGACTCGGAGGCTACACACTAGGCTTAGGCTGCTTGAGAAATTCAGAACTGATATTTTTCAGAGCGACACAGAGAATATTATCATGACTCCTCATTACTTCTCTAGGTCTAACAGAAGCGATAAAATAAGAGAGATATTTTGCCGAATAAATAGGTACAAAAACTCGTTCTTTCCACGAACAATACGCAATCACAATAAAAATTGAGCTCCATTAAATAAACTCCCATAATACACGTCACCGTTTCACCTCCCAAAACCTTACATTTTTACACGGCTGGTGACCTAACACCCCCTGCCACACGCACACGTGGCTGTTTGCAGGGTAGTATGTAGATGTAGATGAGGAATTTTTAGACCTCATACAGCTATTGTTTACTACCCTCTTCCCATTAAAATATTCTTTTTTTGCGTGAGGAACTGGAAAGAAATCGATTTTAATCGATGATGTGGAGAAAAATTGCTGTGGATAGGTTTTTAAATTAATTGAACTCTAGATCTTTGAAGGCATGAGAAAAATTTAGAAGCTGACGCTGATTTGTGAGAGATCACTATTTCATGACCAAAGTTTTTCATTAGTCCTCGAGTGCGCCTTGGATTTTCTTGGCATCAATGGATTACATTGTAGTGCAGTGCCTCGGGAGCTGTGTTCTCCTTATTTATTCGCCGGCCCAATTGCTCTGCACATATTTCAAGTGCGGCGGTGGTCACAGTGGAGCTGTTTGTGTTTCGGATCACGTTCGTTACACTCGTATCCATTGCGGGGGAAACACGCAAGGGAAAATGAATGTCAGCCAAAGTGAGCCAAAGGACAATGAGTAACCTGATGAATTGCTCTTGTTTTTGGTCCAGGGGGGGGCGTCGTATTTACTCGTTGGTCGTCCTCCTTACGCCCAGCGAGTGAGTGGTCGACCATTCCCGGCTGTGATGAGTGTCCCTGGCTGTGAAGAGAGAGATTAATCACTTCTCCGTTTTAAGACGTGAGAAGGGAAGAGGCCCAGAAGATTCTCAAAAGTCTGTGTTTTCGTTTTATTTCTAAGGATTTTTCTTTCTTTCTTGCTGCTTCATCTTCGCAAATATACCGATTTATTCGCGTTAAAATTAATTATTGATCATACACCATTACAACTTACATACCCATCAACGCCATTCCCTTTTTGGGGCATGTAAAATCTTCGAATTTTGTTATTGCCGATATCCCTAGAAAACTGGCTTTTTTTAACCATTCCCTACATCATGTCCTATCCTTACAAACCTCTTTCGCTTCTTTTGTACTCATGTATTCCGTTATACACGATCCCCCATTTTAAAGACTCTTAATATTCCTTATACATATTTAGATTCTCTTCCACCAAAATCTCCCAATATGGACCACTCGGGCGAAAGATAGCATCTGGTAATTGATCGAAGTTTGACAATGTTAATGACAATTTGTTGACTATGTTGATGGCTTTAGTAATGTTAATTAGGTGGTTCGGAGATTAGACCGTAGTAATGTGCTTTACACCTGAGATGTTTACTCTTGTGGTATTTTTCTCTCAGGTAGGAATCTAAATTAGGTGATCAAAATCATATTGATACCTTGCCTTAATGGATTTAAACCATTAACCAATGAAAAAGCTGACCAGAAAGAACTAGAAGCCTTCGAAATCTGGCGGTGAAGAAGGATGCTACAATAAAATGGATGGTCAAAATATGAAATGATGAAGTGTACAGAAGAGTAGAAGAGGAAAGGACCATATGGATCACCATACAGAAAAGAAAAAAAAACAGATGGATTGGATACACCCTGAGACACACTGGGGTAGTGAAGAACATAATTGAGGGTAAAATAGAGGTAAAAGTCCCCAGAGGATGCCCAGGAATAAGTCATCGACCGAATAAAGATTAAAGTTCAAGTTTACAGGAAGAGATACTCGGAGGTAAGCGAGCAAGCATTAGATAGGGAAGGGTAGAGGGCTGCAGTCAACCAATCTTAGGATTGAACGACCAATGATCACCTTGCCTATGCCTACTTGGATTGGGTTGTAATTTAAAAAAGTCACAGTTTTATAGCTCTCTGTTTTTGTATTTTATACCCTGAGGTACATAAAAAACTGCCCTCTGTTGGTCTAATTCAGTAGAGATGTTCCCAGCTCAACATGAAACCCTAAGTTCTCATACTTACCTATGTTTTCATTTGAATCCAAGATAGCTATTACCTCATAACTTATTTTTCTTAAGACCCAAAGATCCACATTTTCTCAAGAAGACTCCTCTCTGGCGTCTAGCATCTGGTTAGATCATGAAGAGTGCGACTAGAGACTCGGAGTCTACACGCTAGGCTTAGGTTGCTTGAGAAATTCAGAACTGATATTTTTCAGAGCGACACAGAGAATTTTATCATGACTCCTCACTACATTTCTAGATCTGATAGATGTGATAACATAAGAGAGATACACTGCCGGACAGATAGGTAAAAAAACTCGTTCATTCCGCGCATAATAAGCGACCACAATAAAAACTGAACTCCACTAAATACACTCATACATGTCACCATTTCATCTCCCAAAAACATACATCTTCGCACGGCTGGTAACTTAACACCTCCTGCCACACGCCCATACGACGGCTCGCAGGGTATTATGTAGATATAATTATTTTGTCATATTTAGCATTCTACGAATCTGACGACTTGAAGGTCTTTAGATTCTTTTACATCCTTGAGTGGTGGTAGATGTGCTCTATTTCTTGTAGCATTCAACAAAATCGGCTATACGACTACCATTGTCTGTGAAAGTCACGTTTAGGTTGATAAAATATAAGTAAATTTACAAACTTTAACGAGCTGAATGCTCTTCAGAATCAGTCATATTCTCGCAAGGTGAAATCGTATTTACATTCACTTGGGAGGGAAAATACGAGGTGAATTATTGCAATCTTCTACGGTGAGCGAAGCAGGTTTTCGGGCGGTATTACGTACTCTTTTGCTAAAATTCTCAGCTAAAACGTTATTTGACGTACATGTAAGGGACCTTGTTTCTCCCAAGAGTCCTGAGAATGAGACGATGTTAATGTAGCATCCTTAGATCTCCGCTGAAGCCAAGCGATAAATTAAACTGAATCTTTAAATGTTGAAATAATTTTAGTTTTAAGTAAGGTGTGATTCCAAAATGTTGATTTCATAATTATGAAGAGGAGATAAAAGCCCTTGTAATAATTGTTATCTAGTCCTTGTGTCTGTTTGTGTAGTAATCATAGTTGTTTAACGTGGATACGTCTTCAAGAACAGTCTTGACATTGGATCACTAAGACGTGATTATATTAGCAATGAAACATCTGGAGTGGATGCAGCAGTGTTTTAGCAGGATGTAGTGTAACAGCGTAATGTACTCAACTATAAAATTGGTTCAGTGTACTGCTTTAAAATTTATTATGCTAATTACTCATTGACACGTTGTAAGTTTTACTCAGAATATTTATTGTACGACCGGTTTCGTCGAATAGTCGACATCATCAGGTACAAAATACAGGCATCTCAGTCATATACCGTGACGCGTGACCAGCGCACTGAACCCATCGTCGCAACCCCCCACCCCACCCTTCCTCGCCTTATTCACCCTAACCCCTCTCCCCTTCCCTCCCCCAACCCACCACCTTGAATATATATATATATATATATATATATGACTGAGATGCCTGTATTTTGTACCTGTTGATGTCGACTATTCGACGAAACCGGTCGTACAATAAATATTCTGAGTAAAACTTACAAAGATTGTTATTTCCTGATCATGGAAAAGTTTTACAAGGTTAAGGCTGAAACTGTTGAATTTGTTTATACTCCCATAGCCTATATTTTTGATTTTCTAAAAAAGAAATCCACTCGATATATTGCTCCGTATCGATATTTTTTAAATTTTTATCGCAATTCGATATTGAGGTTTATGTATCGCACAACAGTAATGATCCGCGATATATAATAATATCTCAGCAAACAATGTGAAAGGATGTTTTCAATTAAAAAAAAATAAAATTATTACGACTTGCCGACCCCGCTCAAAGACTGTCCACCCAGACTTTTTCCCTGCCTGCGCATAAATTGTCATTGACAAAGTTTTAATGAATGAATGATGTGGCATTTAGGAGGTCAAGCTCACTGCGGCCTCAATCTGAGTATTGAGAGTTATAGCAAGTTGTTTGCTAGTGGTGGTGCCTTTTCTTCATCCATCTTTCCGGAATTTTAAATACATAATTTTTTAAAAATTTTAAATACTAATGTATTCAATTTTTATAATTTTATTTTAATACCAATGTGGTGAAGAGGAAATAATTTTTTAAAAGTATTCTACCGGTTAAGGTAGGTTTTGCTGAATGTCAGAGAATCCCCTGCCGGTCCTCATTCAGGGGCCCATTCCTCTCCAGTATATCCTTTTTTCCTCAGATCTACCCTTCTTCATCCTGTCCATGAAACCTATTCTCTTTCTTCCCCTTCCCCACTTGCCCAACATCCTTCCCTCTATCACACTCTTCAGCAAACCATCACCCTTTATTACATCCTTCAGCCATCTACCCTGTCTATCCCGAATTTCATTCAGAAGTTTCCTTCCCTCGCCCACCATCTCGAGCACTTCCTCGTTAGTCTTCCTTTCCGTCCACCTCACCTTCTCCATCCTTCTCCACACCCACATCTCAAATCCCTGCAGCCTATTCTCGTTCTCCTTTTTCAGGGTCCACGTTTCTGCACCATACAACGCTACGCTCCCATTTCAAGCTCTTCTCCAGCCTCTTCTTCACATCCTTACTCATTGTCCACGTCATAAACTCTCTTCTATTACTAAACGCTTCCTCAGCTAGCACTATTCTCTTCCGTATGTCTTTGCTACTATGCCCGTTTTCCTCTAGCGTGCTCCCTAAGTAATTAAAATGCTCTACTTTCTCGAGTTTGTGTCCTCCAACTCACAATCACAAGCCTAGCTTTCTTTGTCCTAAAGAATTTTATCAAATAGAAATAATGCCAATCGAAAAATACGATTCTGTTGATGCATGATAAAATACAGCTTTACTGGAAGCCCGAGAGGTAGAGTTCATCTACATCTACATAATACCCTGCGAACCGGCGCATGGGAGTGTGGCAGGGGTTGTTTGGTCACCAGCCGTTTAAGATGTAAGTTTTTGAGAGGTGATATGGTGACATGTATTATTGGAGTGTCTATACTGGAGCTCAGTTTTTATTGTGGTCGCTTATTGTGCGCGGAAAGAACAAGTTTTTGTACCTATCTGTTCGGCAGTGTAACTCTCTTATTTATTGCTTCTGTCATACCTAGTGATGTAATGAGGCGTCATGATAATGTTCTCTGTGTCGCTGTGAAAAATATCAGTTCTGAATTTCTCGCAACCTAGACCTACCGTGTAGCCTCCGAGTCTCTAGGGTCTCCCACCTTAATCCCTCTAAAAGTTGAGAGGCACTGCATGTTCGCTCGTAGCAGCTTTTAACGAAGCGCGCTGCTTTCATTTGTATTTTATTGATTTTTTTGGTTAAATATTTATGACTAAGGTCCCAAATGATAGCAGCGTATTACATAATACAGGCATTGATTCCCGTTATCAGTCAGAAACATGTACCTGTTCTCCCATTCCGAGATTTATATAATTTCCCCACGTGATTGAGACGGTGACCAAGAGGGAATGGCCATTCCCTTGCTTCTCTCTCTCTCTCTCTCTCTTCCTGTCCCACTCATTTTTAACATTTCGCTCTCGCTATAGAGCGACAGGATTGCTAGACCTCTCCCCCCTCTCACTCTCCCATTGCCCTCTCTAAATCCCGCCTGGCCCATGGCCAGATCCCCATCCCCTCCCTTCCCCTCCCCTCTCTATCCCTCCCCGCCGGCGTCGGCACTAGTCTGTCGTACTTTCGTCGTCTCCTGGAGTGTCCGATGCCGGGTTCGCTCGGACAGACGGGAAAGAGGAGGATTTGAGATGAGAGGAGAGAGAGAATGAAAAAAAGAGGAATCCTCCGAGAGGCGGGGAGGCGGTTGTACGGCGATAAAATTAGAAAAATCGCCCTCTATCATCCGTATGTGAATGAGGCGGAATCCCGACGCTGAGTTAATCCGTCGAGAGAGAAGCGGTTGATTTTCGATGGACGCTCTCGGCCACTTAATGCTTTCATCCCTCGTTCCTAATGTGTTCAATCGCGTGTTGTCCTCCTCGACTTCAATCAAGGCAGCTCGCTGAAGGAGGTCCAGTTATTCTATCGTGCATGGTTTGTTGTAATGGGATGAGTCAGGCTCTCTCATTATGACAATTTGATTTTCGTCGATTATCCGTCCTTGTAATCGGACCGACAAGGAGAGACTGAAACGGAAGCGGCCAAGTGACTTCTGTCGAGTGATTGATTCCGACGCTTTAATAACTTCGTGAATCACTCATCCATCTCCATCTACGAGATACCGTGCAAGCCACCACCAGGGTGTGTGGCACGGGGTGATTCCACACGAGGCATGCAGCGCTCATCACAGTTCAAATCAGAACCGCGCACGTTCCCCCGGATGCCAGGCGCAGGCCAAAAGCAGTCAGGACTACCATGCGCAGTCAGACCAGAAACTAGGAGAGTGATACGTAGAAGAACATGCTACCATGCAGTACAGTACGTTACCGCTATAATAGGATACAGAAGGCGGTGTTGCAGTTGCTGAAACAAAATACATCCAACCTGTCTTTCACCATCGCTGGCTGGACATACATAGCTGGAAAATCGTACTCCGGAATCATTTCATAGACGAGAAGTGGGAGTACCAATCTCTTGCCATCGACTTCGTTCTATGCAATGGCAACCACATAGGATGGAATATTGCTGAAGTTTTTATGAATACCCTTTAATCCTTTGAAATTGTTGTGGATTGGAAGATACGGGTAAATAACTATTCGTACTGCACTTAACTAGCAATATCATGTATTAACTATAACACCGTACACCATGCCAGGGACACGTGTAGTGACCCGGAAATCTCTTTACCCACTGCCTGCCGGAAGGGGTTACCACAAAAAATGGCCACTAAAACAAATGAGCTGTGAAATTCACCAAGCAGACATAAAACAAGACAACTCATACACTACAACTCCTCCCCCTTTTAGATGAAAACATATGAAAAAAATAAAATCTAACACATACAAAATTCACGAATCTTCAATTTCTCAGTCTCAATTTCACACTGACACTCTTTACTCCGGCGACACTCTTTACTCCTCCCCCCGCAAGTACTAAACTCATGGAGGAAATCGGCAAGATGCTACCAAGTTTTGATAGCACTGATCAGCATAGTATATATATGGTCCATATACTTAACCTTGCAGTACAAGATCTTTTAAGAATTTTGTCTAAATTTTAAAGTTCTGATGAATAAATTAGGATAAAATTACGTCACCCCTCCACTCGTTATCGTTCCATTTAACTTTTTGTTGCATAAACTGGAAAAAAGGTGGAAATACGGGAGAACAAGCATGGAAGAAATTAAGGTGATGAAAAACTGTTGCTTGCCTATCAAGCTCCTCGGGATAAGATGTTTAAGCACTACCGCCTGACGGACTGGATTCATTGCTCGGCACTAACATTAGTTCCTCGTCATAAATGTGAAACTTTCTCCTTTACGCAATGGGGAAAAGAGTTACAGGATAAATCCCTATTGAAATTAGAAGAAATTTTCAAAGTCTATCACGATAAGTATTCCGCTTTAATGCAATCCGCTCAGTCGATGGATCAAGTTAATCTTGAGAGGTCTGCTTTGGTAGAAAGTGATGAGGACGACCTGTTAGATGAATATTCTCTGTATGAGCAGGCACGACCCCGCAATGAGAGGTATGTTCTTTCGGCTGAACTTTATTTACCCCTTGTCGATTAAGTTCACTTACTATAAATATTTTGGCGCTACAGATCAGAAAAATTAAATTAATCTCTGAACCTTTATTTAAAATTTTTTGACTTTTCAATAGAGTTTCCGCCCCTTTTTAGTTGTCAGATAATGGATTTGCTAAATTTTCCCCTAGTCAGTCATCCCAGTATGAAGAATGGGGGAGAGAACTTGAAGACCGTCTTCAACTGCCGAGATCCCCTAGTAATGTAAACATATTGTCATGGTGGAAGGCAAGTGAGCCCACATTTCCATTGCTGGCAAATATGGCGAGAGAATTCCTTACCTTTCCCGCTACATCTGTTCCAGTGGATTGTTCTCACGGGCAGCATTGACAATGAGAAAGAACAGAAACCGCTTATGCCACGAATCTGCTAGAAGTTTACTCTGCGTGAACTCGTAGGTGACGTGCAATTTGGCAAGTCAAATTTTAAAAACTGATCTTGATTTAACTTTTTTAAATCAGAAAATTATTTAAACTAATTTTTGAAGCAAAAAAGTTCAATCTGTTTTATTTAATAATAATATTTTTACTGTTATATTTTTAACCTTCTGTGGATCTCTCCGTACTAACGTTGTGATTATATAGCCATTTTTATGCAATTTCATGTTTCATATTTTTAGTTCAATCATTGAGTATCAATAAAATCATTGTTTGTTCATGCAATTTGATGTATTCGGTGTCCAATTTAATATATATTTAAAATTCATACAAATGTCATTACAATTTCGAGTGTACCAAATCAGCGATTACGTACGCAAAGGAAACTGGACTTTTTATGGCACTTTATTTTGGGGGAAATGAGACGAGACCAGAGTCTCGTCCGAGACGAGACTGGGGTTCACGAGACGAGACTCGAGACGATACCAAGGTTCAGAAAACGAGACCGAGACGAGACTGGCTCAAGTCTCATCTCGTCTCGTCTCGCGGCAACACTAATTTATACCCCATACAACTCTACACTCCATATCAAGCTCTCAACCAGTTCTTCTTTATATCCTTACCTAAGTTCCCAGTCATCAGCTCCCTTCTTGTATTAAACGCTTCTTTCACTAACGCCTACTTGCGCCTCATTTCCTTGCTATTTTGTCCATTTCCTTCTAGAGTTACACTTACGTAATTAAAATTATCTAGATGTTCCAGTTTGTGTCCTCATACTTTAATTACCAGCCTCGATTTCTTTGTTGTAGAAAATCTCATTACTTTTATTTTGGTGAGATTTATCTTCATTCCCTATTTTCCGCTCTGAGTTTTTTGTTCATCTGCCACAGATGCACAAAAAAACGCCCTTCGATGACCTACTAACCAACGGATGGTTAAAACATCGTGATCAATTACACGATTGAATGGAAAAATGTCCTATTCGATAGGGTATAGGAATATGATGTGAGCGTACAGTACAGAAGTACAGCTCGTGAGGTGCATGCTGAGGGGCCCCGGCGGTGACGTACAGCCATGTCGGACGTGGGCGAAAAATTTCCGCAAAGTGCAGAAGACGATTCTGATGTGTAAAAACGCAGAATTTGGCATGCTGCGAAAGGTCAACTTGATCTGTTGATGTCAGCCATAGAACTGACTGACATCTCTATCTCTACCGTTGAAAAGTTAAACATATGAACAAAGCTAATCACTAATTTTCGTTGCCAGCTTATGCATACTTAGCATCATGGAGAAAAATCAAGCAAATTCATACGAAATGCCGTGTAATCAGACATAGATTAGTACCACTCTGTCCGAGATGAAGCGCTTGAGACAGCTTTAGGAACTTCGGAAAGTTGACGCATCTTGACGTTTCCTGACCAATACACCCTTATGCTGGGGTAATCGTATGAACCCCATTGCCCTACCTTCGAAACTCAACCACCCCTATTTTATTGGTGTCACGGATTGCATTATGTCAATCATTGTGATATCTGCCTTTTCTGAGATATTTTCAGATTTATTTAATTTTAGTTCATGTGAAGCGCAAAGGGTGAAAACTCGTGTTTCTCACCTGTTTACGGCTCCGGTTGCTGTAATTTCTGATTGTCACTCCACTGTCGTTTTCACAGCGTTTTGTCAGCCTTAAAAACGTCGGCAACTGATGAGAAACTTTCGAAAACATAACCGTATTATTTATGTACACAGCTAATGGAACTGACTTCGTATGAGGGGTATCGAGAGGTTATCCTTTGGGTTTTTGAGCTATTATATGTTTGAATTGTGACGCAATAAAGTTGTTTTCTGTGTTTTTTTATGGACCTTAAAAAGACCACTTCTCAAGTTCAGTTGAGAAACAATATAGGAAAAAAGATATTCCTATAAAATGGCGTGGTCCATTGAAAATTTTAATCGGTAATAATCTTGAATAGCCAGTGAAAGTTTCAATTGATTGACCAACGAAATGACGCCAGGGCAAGGTAATATACATGTACGCCTTGTTCAAAATATGAATGCTAGTTAATTTTCATGCAAGAAAGTAAATTCATCAACGTTACCATCAGTAGTAACCCCTTTGTAACGAGTTATGATGCTTCAAGCTTTAATTTGTTAATGGGACATACCTACAGCTAGTAGCATGGTATGCGAGCTAAATAAACGTCTTAATAGAGAGTGCATTAAGAGGTAAATCAGATATTTTTGCGCGGTAAAGAGCCAGTTACCAGTACAATTTGACTTTCAACCAACTTAGTTATTTTTTTAACAGTGTCAGGCGTGATATGGTGGAACAGCGTCTTGTATTGCACAGAATTGCACCAGCGTTAAACTTTATTTATTAATATTTTATGTTGCTGTAAACTAAACTAAATTAAATTTGTAATACATGTGCTTCGGCATAGTTGATGAAGTTGTAAAAGTTAATAAAGCAGAAAAATTTTATAAAGTTTAAAGTGCAATCTCAGTATTTAGTCATCGTTTATTTTTTCGACGATTGTTAAAGGTGGCCAAGATAAAATAGTTTTTTATGCACATTTTTTACTCTCTGATTCGTGTCTGATGAATTCATGCTGCGCTTGTGTTTGTCCAGTCTATATTTATTTCCTTATCCGACTCCGTAAGCCGATTGGAGCGCCCCTATATATGCGCGAAAAGATTTGACGAGAAGGTAACGTCGTCAGTGGGAGTTGTGGTTCAACAGGTGCTGGTCGTCCTTTTGGATCCGCTGGCGACTTTCGCTCAGTCTTAAAAAAATGGTCCACCTCCTCCATCCCCTTTAAAATCTCCTTACTGTAGAGATGGAGGGAACGTTTGGCCGTATCTCTCTCCCCCTCCGCCTCGTCGTCAGAGAAGGAAACGCATCGAATTACTGAGGGGTAGCTGACAAATATGACTATATAATGTACAGAAAAATTGTTTATAAATTCGCGTATATGACCTTTTTAGGCGGGACATATGTAAGATTTCGGTTTTATGGCAAATGCAACTATATAATGCCATGCAAAAAAGTGTTTTTTGCCCAATTCCTATCGATATAGCTGATGTTTAGCAAGCGTAAGATGCATCGAGAATATTTTTATAATGGCTTAATGCCATTGAGAGATTCGGAATATTCAGGTGATATCTTGCGGAACCGGAACATCACTGATATTAAAAATAATAGAGCAAATCCTGCGAATATAATATTTATCACGACCAAGGTTTCGCTTGTTTCGGCATCATTAACCTCACACCTGAGATACTTGGTGCATTATCACTGACGATGCTGTATCAAGCAAAACCTAGGTCATAATAAATAGTGTATTCCTGGAATTTTCATTATTTTTAGAGTTATCAGTATTGCTAGTTTCCAATTCTTCTTCAACAATTCAACATTCTTTGAAGTCCCAAAAAGAAGATGATACACATGGAGAGCACCAGGGGACATAAGAAGACCTCAAATAGAATATATCCTAGTGAAACAAGGATATAGAAACCAGATAAAGTCTAGTCATTCATATAGGGTTTGATGTGGACAGCGACCATGTACTGGTAATGGAAACATGCAAAATTAGGTTTAAGAAATACCAAGGAAATATACCAAAGTAATGGTGCTTAGTAGTTGAAAGATAAGGAGGTAGCTCAAGAACTGGCAGATACGACTGATAAACTCATTGGGGAAAAAGAAGGATGGGAACACATAAAAAAATGAATCTCAACTGCGGCACAAAAATATTAGGGAAAAGAAAAATAGAACCAAGAAAACCATGGATGACTATAGAAATATTAAACCTCATTGAAGACAGAAACAAGAATAGAACGAAAGATTTTGGAAAGTACAAAATGTTAAAGAACCAAATTACACAAAAATATCGGGAGGAAAAAGAAAAATGGATGAAAGAAAGAAGTGAAGACATTGAAGAGGATTTGATGAAGGGGAGATGGGACAAGGCATATACAAAAATCAAGGCCCTGCAACCCAAACAAAGAACTAAATCGAATGTTATTAAAGACAAAAAGGGAAATATACTTTTTGCGAATGAAAATGTTGGTGAAAGATAGAAAGGATACCTAGAGGAATTGTACAATGGAATAAATATACGGAATAGCAATGAATATATTGGAGAAGAGAACGACACAGACATAGACTGAGTAGACCCTTCAATATCCCTCGAAGAATTTAATTTTACTCTGAAAAATTTGAAAGACAATAAAGCAGCAGGCCTAGATAATATACCTGGAGAGGTATTGAAGCAATTGGGAGAGAAGGCAAAGGAAGGGCTGTTCAAGGTGATTGGCGAATGTTATGAAACAGAGAATATACATGGGGATTTTACGAAGAGCAAAACAATTACAATCCCTAAGACAGGATGAAAACGAATGCTCAAACGATAGAACTATTTCCCTTTCTCACACATCATAAATTCTGCTTAACATAATGAAAAACCGGCTAAAAGGGAAAATTGAACAACATTTGAGAGAAGACCAGTTTGGATTCAGGGCAGGAAAAGGAACCGGAAAAGCAATTTTAGCATTACGACAAATATTAGAGAGAAGGATAGAAATAAATAGAGAGACACATGTGGCCTTTAAAGGCCTGGGAAAGGCCTTTTATAATGTGGACTGGAGACTTCTCTTTTATAAATTGACGAAAATCGATGTAGATTGGAAAGGTAGAAGAGTAATTTTAAATCTGTACAAGTCTCAGAAAAAAAAAAAAAAAAAAAAAAAATATATATATATATATATATATATATAAATTGCCACAGGAAGGCTGACGTAAACACAAAATCACAAAAATAAAAAAAACACTCACGGAAAGTTCCTTAATATTTCGGTGCTACTGGCACCTTGTTCGCAAGGACGTATACACGCACGTCCTGTCCTTGCGAACAAGGTGCCAGTAGCACCGAAATATTAAGAAACTTTCCGTAGTGTTTTTCTTATTTATGTTATTATGTGTTTACGTCTGCCTTCCTGTAGCAATTTTTATTCATCACACGAGTGATCCTCAGTGAAGTTATATACTTTTTATTAATATATATTATTATTAATATATATAAAGCTACAAAACTGACTGACTGACTGACTGACTGACTGACTGACTGACTGACTGATTGACTCATCAAAATTCCTGGGCATTTCTAAACGAGCTAGGTGGGTGAAATTTTCAGGATAGAGTTGGAGTCATGTGTCGAGTTGGGAAAAAATCGAAAAAGTTAAAAAAGTCGATTAGGCTTCGATTTATTGCAATCGAAAGCTTCACATGGGATTATACGGGAAAAACGAAAAATTTAAGTGTAGACCATTTTTCTTTCGTTCATTAAAATATGAAATAATTGAGCTACAAGACTGATTCTTTCACAAATATGAGGCTGAATGTTTGAAAAACTTTATTCTTGCAATCGATTTTTTCCTATCTACCGTAAAACTGATATTTTTAAACTTTTATTTGGGATTTTAGAAATTTTTTCACTTTCGTTGCTATGGATTTATTCCATTGTCGCCTAGCCGAGTGTCGACTCAGGTTTGGAACTAAGCTAGGCGGGCCAGTTTCAGAGGAGGGTTATATTTATGTGTTGATTTTGGGTAAAATCGGAAAAGATAAAAAAGTCGATACGGCCTCGAGATATTGCAATCGATAGCTTTACATATATGAGTTAGGTATCCTAAATGCATGTAATGTACTCTTCTCTATGCCATTTTTCGCACTGCTAATTACTGGGTATAATTTTTCCTGGCCTCTACCGTACCGTTGATGACCTATTTCCACCAGCCAAGCTTCATGATACTATCGATTTCATTAAAAAATATGCAGTCCATGCAGAAGATTGGAAGAGAAAAAAATTGAACATGAAAATTAGTATAATAAAAATATCGATTCCGATCGAATATACATAGTAAAATTCTTCATGTGAGCTCTTATTAAGTATGATGTACTGAAATGAAATATCTAACGTAGAAGAACGTCTTATATGCCGTAAAATGAGGTTATGATAATCTATCAATGGTTCCACGTTCGTTTCGGTGTACTGATTATAGTATTTTGAAAAGTCGCTAATAACCGGATGACATACAATATAAGTTTGTACTAGAACTGTCTGGTATCCATACCTCATGAGGCGCGTATTTCATTTTCGAGAATTATATTTTTCTTTGCTTGCATGTAGCCCGCAGACTTAAGAGCTTTCATTTTTTTTCCTTATTTAAAGAGTATCATCGTCTAGCACTCCCCCCACCCTTGCTTGCAAATTGAAAGCTCCCATATAGGCATCATTAAATGGACAGGTGCTATTAATACATTGCTGCTAAGTACTGGGTATAATTTCTTCAACTTTTTCCTAACCTCTACCGTAGGTTTGATGACCAACTTTAACCAACCAATCTTCATGATATTTTAGTTTTCATTCTAAAGCAGTTGCAATTCATGTAGAAGATTGAAAAAGAAAAATTGAACATGAAAATTAGCATATTAAAATTGTCGATTCGGAACGAAGTTCTATTATAAAGTTTTCATGTTAGACCTTATTAAGTATGCTGTACTGAAAGGAATATCTAACGTAGTAAGGCCATCTAATAAAGATATGTTGAACTTGCAGTGGTTCCACGTTCCTTTCATTTCACTGACTATAGTACTTTGAAATGTCGTTAATTACCGGATGAGATATAATATGATTTGTACTAGAACTTTCAGGTACCTCATGGACCATGAAATTTTATTATATTTTTCTTTGCCTGCATGTAGCACATATACTTGAGAGCTTTCATTGCTTTTGTGAGGATGATGCATTCATTTTCGATACTTTAAGTGTAAAATAATGTACAAACCCCCCTTGCTTGCTGACAGCAAGCACCCATTTACTCGTTAATTAATATATATAAAGCTACAAACCTGACTGACTGACTGACTGACTCATCAAAATTCCTGCCCATTTCTAAACGAGCTAGGTGGGTGAGATTTTCAGGATAGAGTTGGAGTCATGTGTCGAGTTGGGAAAAAATCGAAAAAGTTAAAAAAGTCGATTAGGCTTCGATTTATTGCAATCGAAAGCTTTACATCGGATTATACGGGAAAAACGAAAAATTTCAGTGTAGACCTTTTTCTTTCGTTCATTAAAATATGAAATAATTAAGTTACAGGACTGATTCTTTCACAAGTATGAGGCTAAATGTTTGAAAAATCTAATTCTTGCATCGATTCTTTCCTACCTACGGAAAAACTGATATTTTTAAACTTTTATTTGGGATTTTAGAAATTTTTTCACTTTCGTTGGTATGGCTTTATTCCATTGTCGCCTAGCCGAGTGTCGACCCAGGTTTGGAACTAAGCTAGGCGGGCCAGTTTCAGGGGAGGGTTATATTTATGTGTTGATTTTGGGTAAAATCGGAAAAGTTAAAAAAGTAATTACGGCTTCGAGATATTGCAATAGATAGCTTTTCATATATGAGTTGGGTATCCTAAGTGCATGTAATTTACTCTTCTCTATGCCATTTTTCGCACTGCTAAATACTGGGTATAATTTCTTCAAACTTTTCCTGGCCTCTACCGTACCTTTGATGACCAATTTCCACCAACCAAGCTTCATGATATTGTCGTTTTCATTAAAAAATTGAGCATTTCATGTAGAAGATTGGAAGAGAAAAAAAATAGATCACGAAAATTAGTATATTAAAAATCTCGATTCCGATCGAACTAATATAGTAAAATTCTTCATGTGAGCTCTAATTAAGTATGCTGAACTGAAATGAAATATCTAACGTAGAAGAACGTCTTATATGCCGTCAAATAAGGTGATAATAATCTTTCAGTGGTTCCACGTTCGTTTCGGTGTACTGATTATAGTATTTTGAAAAGTCGTTAATAACCGGATGACATACAATATAAGTTTTGTACTAGAACTGTCTGGTATCCATACCTCATGAGGCGCGTATTTCATTTTCGAGAATTCTATTTGTCTTTGCTTGCATGTAGCCCGCAGACTTGAGAGCTTTCATTTTTTTTCTTATTTAAAGAGTATCATCGTCTAGCACTCCCCCCACCCTTGCTTGCAAATTTCAAGCACCCATATAGGCATCATTAAATGGACAGGTGCTATTAATACATTGCTGCTAAGTACTGGGTATAATTTCTTCAACTTTTTCCTAACCTCTACAGTACGTTTGATGACCAACTTTAACCAACCAATCTTCATGATATTTTAGTTTTCATTCTAAAGCATGTGCAATTCATGTAGAAGATTGAAAAAGAAAAATTGAACAAGAAAATTTGCATATTAAAATTGTCGATTCGGATCGAAGTTCTATTATACAGTTTTCATGTTAGACCTTATTAAGTATGCTGTACTGGAAGGAATATCTGACGTAGAAAGGCCATCAAATAAAGTTATGTTTAACTTGCAGTGGTTCCACTTTCCTTTCATTTCACTGACTATAGTATTTTGAAATGTCGTTAATTACCGGATGAGATCAAATGTGATTTGTACTAGAACTGTCAGGTACCTCATGGACCGTGAAATTCATTTCGAGAATTCCATAATATTTTTCTTTGCCTGCATGTAGCATATATACTTGAGAGCATTCATTGCTTTTGTGAGAATGATGCATTCATTTTTAGATAATTTAAGGGTAAAATAATGTACAAACCCCCCTTGCTTGCTAACAGCTAGCACCCATTTACTCGTTATTAATATATATATTATTAATATATATAAAGCTACAAAACTGACTGACTGACTGACTGACTGACTGACTGACTGACTGACTGACTGACTGACTGACTGACTGACTGACTCATCAAAATTCCTGGGCATTTCTAAACGAGCTAGGTGGCTGAAATTTTCAGGATAGAGTTGGAGTCATGTGTCGAGTTGGGAAAAAATCGAAAAAGTTAAAAAAGTTGATTAGGCTTCGATTTATTGCAATCGATAGCTTTACATCGGATTATACGGGAAAAACGAAAAATTTCAGTGTAGACCTTTTTTCTTTCGTTCATTAAAATATGAAATAATTAAGTTACAGGACTGATTCTTTCACAAATATGAGGCTGAATGTTTGAAGAATCTTATTCTTTCAATCGATTCTTTCCTACCTACCGTAAAACTGATATTTTTAAACTTTTATTTGGGATTTTAGACATTTTTTCACTTTCGTTGCTATGGATTTATTCCATTGTCGCCTAGCCGAGTGTCGATTCGAGGTTTGGAACTAAGCTAGGCGGGGCAGTTTCATGGGAGGGTTATATTTATGTGTTGATTTTGGGTAAAATCGGAAAAGTTAAAAAAGTCGATACGGCTTCGAGATATTGCAATCGATAGCTTTACATATATATATTAGGTATCCTAAATGCATGTAATGTACTCTTCTCTATGCCATTTTTCGCACTGCTAAATACTGGGTATAATTTCTTCAAACTTTTCCTGGCCTCTACCATACCTTTGACGGCCAATTTCCATCAACCAAGCTTCATGATATTGTCGTTTTCATTAAAAAAGTATGCAGTCTATGCAGAAGATTGGAAGAGAAAAAAAATTGAACATGAAAATTAGTATAATAGAAATATCGATTCCGATCGAATAAATATATAGTAAAATTCTTCATGTGAGCTCTTATTAAGTATGATGTACTGAAATGAAATATCTAACGTAGAAGAACGTCTTATATGCCGTCAAATGAGGTTATGGTAATCTTTCTGTGGTTCCACGTTCGTTTCGGTGTACTGATTATAGTATTTTGAAAAGTCGCTAATAACCGGATGACATACAATATAAGTTTGTACTAGAACTGTCTGGTATCCATACCTCATGAGGCGCGTATTTCATTTTCGAGAATTATATTTTTCTTTGCTTGCATGAAGCCCGCAGACTTGAGAGCTTTCATTTTTTTTCCTTATTTAAAGAGTATCATCGTCTAGCACTCCCCCCACCCTTGCTTGCAAATTGCAAGCACCCATATAGGCATCATTAAATGGACATGTGCTATTAATACATCGCTGCTAAGTACTGGGTATAATTTCTTCAACTTTTTCCTAACCTCTACCGTAGCTTTGATGACCAACTTTAACCAACGAATCTTCATGATATTTTAGTTTTCATTCTAAAGCATGTGCAATTCATGTAGAAGATCGAAAAAGAAAAATTTAACATAAAATTTAGCATATTAAAATTGTCGATTCGGATCGAAGTTCTATTATAAAGTTTTCATATTAGACCTTATTAAGTATGCTGTACTGAAAGGATTATCTAACGTAGGAAGGCCATCAAATAAAGTTATGTTGAACTTGCAGTGGTTCCACGTTCCTTTCATTTCACTGACTATAGTATTTTGATGTCGTTAATTACTGGATGAGATATAATATGATTTGCACTAGAACTGTCAGGTATCCTTACCTCATGGACCGTGAAATTCATTTCGAGAATTCCATAATATTTTTCTTTGCCTGCATGTAGCACGCAGACTTGAGAGCTTTTATTGGTTCTGTAAGGATGATGCATTCATTTTTCGATACTTAAAGTGTAAAATAATGTATATACCCCCCTTGCTTGCTAACAGCAAGCACCCATTTACTCGTTAATATATATAAAGCTACAAAACTGACTGACTGACTGACTGACTGACTGACTGACTGACTGACTGACTGACTCATCAAAATTCCTGGGCATTTCTAAACGAGCTAGGTGGGTGAAATTTTCAGGATAGAGTTGGAGTCTTGTGTCGAGTTGGGAAAAAATCGAAAAAGTTAAAAAAGTCGATTAGGCTTCGATTTATTGCAATCGAAAGCTTCACATGGAATATGGAAAAAACGAAAAATTTAAGTGTAGACCATTTTTCTTTCGTTCATTAAAATATGAAATAATTAAGTTACAGGACTGATTCTTTCACAAGTATGAGGCTGAATGTTTGAAGAATCTTATTCTTTCAATCGATTTTTTCCTACCTACCGTAAAACTGATATTTTTAAACTTTTATTAGGGATTTTAGAATTTTTTTCACTTTCGTTGCTATGGATTTATTCCATTGTCGCCTAGCCGAGTGTCGACTCAGGTTTGGAACTAAGCTAGGCGGGCCATTTCAGGGAAGGGTTATATTTATGTTTTGATTTGGGGTAAAATCGGAAAAGTTAAAAAAGTCGATACGGCTTCGAGATATTGCAATTGATAGCTTTACATATATGTGTTAGGTATCCTAAGTGAACGAAATTTACTCTTCCCTTTGCCATTTTTCGCACTGCTAAATACTGTGTATAATTTCTTCAAATTTGTCATGGCCTCTACCGTACCTTTGATGACCAATTTCCACCAACCAAGCTTCATGATATTGTCGTTTTCATTAAAAAATTGAGCAGTTCATGTAGAAGATTGGAAGAGAAAAAAAATAGATCACGAAAATTAGTATATTAAAGATCTCGATTCCGATCGAACTTATATGGTAAAATTCTTCATGTGAGCTCTAATTAAGTATGCTGTACTGAACTAAAATTTCTTACGTAGAAGAGCGTCTTATATGCCACCAAATGAGGTTAGGATAATCTTTCAGTGGTTCCACGTTCGTTTCGGTATACTGACTATAGTATTTTGAAAAGTCGATAATGACCGGATGACATACAATATAAGTTTGTACTAGAACTGTCTGGTATCCATACCTCATGGGGCGCGAGAGGCATTTTCGAGAATTATATTTTTCTTTGCTTGCATGTAGCACGCAGACTTTAGAGCTTTCATTTTTTTCCTCATTTAAAGAGTATCATCATCTAACACTCCCCCACACCCTGCTTGCAAATTGCAAGCACCCATATAGGTGTCATTTAATGGACAGGTGCTATTAATACATCGCTGCTAAGTACTGGGTATAATTTCTTCAATTGTTTCCGGGCCTCTACGGTAGCTTTGATGACCAACTTTAACCAACCAATCTTCACGATATTTTAGTTTCCATTCAAAAGCATGTGCAATTCATGTAGAAGATTGAAAAAGAAAAATTGAACATGAAAATTAGCATATTAAAGTTGTCTATTCGGATCGAAGTTCTATTATAAAGTTTTCATGTTAGACCTTATTAAGTACCTATGCTGTACTGAAAGGAATATCTAACGTAGAAAGCCCATCAAATAAAGTTATGTTGAACTTGCAGTGGTTCCACATTCCTTTCATTTCACTGACTATAGTATTTTGAAATGTCCTTAATTACCGGATGAGATATAATATGATTTGTACTAGAACTGTCAGGTATCCATACCTCATAGACCGTGAAATTCATTTCGAGAATTCCATAATATTTTTCTTTTCCTGCATGTAGCACATATACTTGAGAGCTTTCATTGCTTTTGTGAGGATGATGCATTCATTTTTCGATACTTTAAGAGTATCATAATGTACAAACCCCCCTTGCTTGCTAACAGCAAGCACCCATTTACTCGTTAATATATATAAAGCTACAAAACTGACTGACTGACTCATCAAAATTCCTGGGCATTTCTAAACAAGCTAGGTGGGTGAAATTTTCAGGATAGAGTTGGCATCATGTATCGAGTTTGGCAAAAATCGAAAAACTTAAAAAAGTCGATTAGGCTTCGATTTATTGCAATCGAAGGCTTCACATCGGATTATACGGGAAAAACGAAAAATTTCAGTGTAGACCTGTTTTCTTTCGTTCATTAAAATATGAAATAATTAAGTTACAGGACTGATTCTTTCACAAGTATGAGGATAAATGTTTGAAAAATCTAATTCTTGCAATCGATTCTTTCCTACCTACGGAAAAACTGATATTTTTAAACTTTTATTTGGGATTTTAGAAATTTTTTCACTTTCGTTGCTATGGATTTATTCTATTGTCGCTGGGCCGAGGGTCAATTCAAGGTTTGGAACTCAGCGAGGCGGGCCAGTTTCAGGGGAGGGTTATATTTATGTGTTGATTTGGGGTAAAATCGGAAAAGTTGAAAAGGTCGATTCGGCTTCGAGATATTGCAATCGATAGCTTTACATATATGAGTTAGGTATCCTAAGTGCATGTCATTTACTCTTCTCTATGCCATTTTTCGCACTGCTAAATACGGGGTATAATTTCTTCAAATTTTTCATGGCCTCTACCGTACCTTTGATGACCAATTTCCAGCAACCAAGCTTCATGATATTGTCGTTTTCATTTAAAAAAATATGCAGTCCATGTAGAATATTGGAAGAGAAAAAAAAATTGAACATGAAAATTAGTATATTAAATATCTCGATTCCGATCGAACTTACATAGTAAAATTCTTCATATGAGCTCTATTTATGTATGCTGCACTGAAATGAAATATCTAACGTTGAAAAACGTCTTATATGCTGTCAAATAAGGATATGATAATCTATCAATGGTTCCACGTTCGTTTCGGTGTACTGATTATAGTATTTTGAAAAGTCGCTAATAACCGGATGACATACAATATAAGTTTGTACCAGAACTGTCTGGTATCCATACCTCATGAGGCGCGTATTTCATTTTCGAGAATTATATTTTTCTTTGCTTGCATGTAGCACGCAGACTTGAGAGCTTTCATTTTTTTCCTTATTTAAAGAGTATCATCGTCTAGCACTCCCCCCCACTGCTAGAAAATTGCAAGCACTCATATAGGCATCATTAAATGGACAGGTGCTATTAATACATAGCTGCTAAGTACTGGGTATAATTTCTTCAACTTTTTCCTAACCTCTACCGTAGGTTTGATGACCAACTTTAACCAACCAATCTTCATGATATTTTAGTTTTCATTCTAAAGCATGTGCTATTCATGTAGAAGATTGAAAAAGAAAAATTGAAAATGAAAATTAGCATATTAAAATTGTCGATTCGGATCGAAGTTCTATTATAAAGTTTTCATGTTTGACCTTATTAAGTATGCTGTACTGAAAGGGATATCTAACGTAGAAAGGCCATGTAATAAAGTTATGTTAAACTTGCAGTGGTTCCACGTTCTTTCATATCACTGACTGAGCTTTCATTGGTTTTGTAAGGATGATGCATTCATTTTTCGATACTTAAAGTGTAAAATAATGTACATACCCCCCTTGCTTACTAACAGCAAGCACCCATTTACTCGTTTATATATATAAAGCTACAAAACTGAGTGACTGACTGACTCATAAAAACCTCTAGGGTATTTCTAAGCAAGCTAGGTGGGTGAAATTTTCAGGATAGAGTTGGAATCATGTATTGAGTTGGGAAAAAATCGAAAAAGTTAAAAAAGTCGATTAGGCTTCGATTTATTGCAATCGATAGCTTTAAATTGAATTATACGGTAAAAACGAAAAATTTTAGTGTAGACCTTTTTTCTTTCGTTCATTAAAATGTGAAATTTTTAAGTTACAGGACTGATTCTTTCACAAGTATGAGGTTGAATGTTTGAAGAATCTTTTCTTGCAATCGATTCTTTCCTACCTACCGTAAAACTGATATTTTTATCAGTTTTATCAGTTTTATAAGAAGCTCCAATATAGGCATAAATTAATGGAAAGGTGCTATTAATACATCGCTGCTAAGTACTGGGTATGATTTCTTCCACTTCTTCCTGGCCTCTACCGTAGCTTTGATGACCAACTTTAACCAACCATTCTTCATGATATTTTAGTTTTCATTCAAAGTCATGTGCAATTCATGTAGAAGACTGAAAAAGGACAATTGAACATGAAATTACCCCTTGTAAATTTCTTCTATAATTGTATATATATATATAAATATATAATATATATATATATATATATATATATATATATATATATATATATATATATATATATATATATATATATATATATATATATATATATATATATATGTATATATATATACATATATATATATATAATATATATAAATAAGTAAATATATATATATAAATATATATAATTTACTCACATAAATATTTATACAGAAAGGTAGAAAGAAAGTGGATAGGAACACATAAAATTTACAAAGACAACGGTGGTGTGAAGATGAAATGATGGCCGATTCCAAGCAGAAAAAATTCGACTGGACCGGGAATCGAACCACGGACCTTTGGATGTCGCGTCCACTGCTCAGACCACCGAGCTACCCAGTCTACAAAGAAACCACTGGAATCGGCGGGGGTTAATATGAACAAACACTCCCCAAGGCATGACCCATGAGAGCGGCCAGTAGATGGCGCGCGGGCAGCCTTTCACCCACCGGCAGAGGGAGAATGACATACACAGAAGGCGAAATGAAAGAATAACTCAAGCACACAGACAGTGGTGAAAGATATAGAACAGGCGTTTCGGGATACGCTAACCCAAGTAGGAAATGACCCGTTCAGGGCATACAATCGTTCACTCATTCACTCAGATCGCACAGCGGCAAATACTCACATAAATATATCTTTCACCACTGTATCTTTCACCACTGTCTGTGTGCTTGAGTTATTCTTTCATTTCGCCTTCTGTGTATGTCATTCACTCAGACCACTCAGCGGCAAATACTCACATAAATGTTCATACAGAAAGGTAGAAAGAAAGTGGATAGGAACACATCATTCTCTCTCTGACGGTGGGTGAAATGCAGCCCTGGCGCCATCTATTGGCCGGTCTCCTGGGTCATGCCTTAGAGATTGTCTGTTCCTATAAACCCCCCGTCGATTCCAGTGGATTCTTAGTAGACTGGGTAGCTCGGTGGTCTGAGCAGTGGACGCGACATCCAAAGGTCCGTTGTTCGATTCCCGGTCCAGTCAAATTTTTTTGTGTTCCTATCCACTTTCTTTCTACCTTTGTGTATGAACATGTGTATATATATGTGTGTCTATCTCCTCCATCCTATCCACATTGTGTATATATATACATATATACACGTTGATGGATTGGAGTCAGCCATGCGGCGATGAACACACGATGTGGATAGGATGGAGGAGATAGACACACAAAAAAAGAGACGATCACACTTACATCGCTAGCTTTCGGAGCAGAGGTGATAGAAGAAGTTAGTGGGATTTATTGAGTCCTGGCGGAGAGAGAGCTTGGAAAAAATAAATACAAGAGGACTCAAGATCTTTGAGTTGGAGGGGGAGGAGGAAGGGGGAAGGGAAGCGAGAATACCAACCTTAACAATATTATTAAAGGTGGAGTTGTGGGAAGAAACGTGGGTGGGGACAGGGAGGGAAACAGAAATGGAAGGTGGTTCATTGCAACTAGAGCGGTGGCCATTCATGTGGATGTTAAGCGGAGTCGTGGTGAAACCAATATAAAAGCTCAGGCATACTTGACAAAGGAGGATATAAACAACATTATGGGAAACGCAGGAGAGTGGGGGGACTAAAGGAAGATGAACGGCAAGGAATTTATCAGGCAGAGGCTGGGTGATAAGGATGCCGCAGGTTTTGCAACGCGGGCGATTGCAAGGCGTCGGAAGGGATTTAGAAGTACTGGAGATTGATTTAGAAAGAGGTTTAGTAATTTAAAAGAGGGTAGAGAGGTTGCGGGGGCGTTCAAAAGTGAGAGAAGGACAGCGGGGAAAATTTTGGAGGTGGTAAGGTTATCAGAGAGGATGGGGTAGAGGTTTTTGATTATACGACGGATGGAGTGAACTCCAGGGAAATAGGTGGGGTACAGAGGGAGATTTGATCACGAGGACACTTAATAAGAAAGAGATTTAGAAGAAGAGGGTCGTTGTAGGATTTTTTTCTGAAGGAGACGCTCAGGGTAGCCTCTGCGAAGGAGGGATTGGTGGAGATTACAGTCAAAAAGGTCAAGAGAGTCGGGGTTGTTGCAGATTCGGTGGCCACGGATAGAGAGATAAAAGGGGAGGAATCGTTTAGTATGGGAGGGGTGGCAGCTGTTAAAATGGAGATATTGTTGCTTGTTGGTGGGCTTAAGATGGACAGAAGTGTGGAATTTGAGGTTACTGAGGGAGATGTCTACTTCCAGAAAGGTGATGTTGGAGGCAGAAATGTTAGAAGTAAAGGAGACAGAGGAGGAGCAGTTTAGGGAGAAAATGAAAGAGTTGAGGGAATCAAGGCCATGTGGCCACAGAAGAAAAATATCGTCAATGTAACGAAGCCAGAGAAGAGGTTTAGGAGAGCAAGACGAGAGAAAAGATTGCTCAAAGGCACCCAAGAAGAGGTAAGCATAGGAGGGGCTGAAACGACAACTCATGGCACAACCTTTAGTTTGGATGTAGAATTTGTTATTGAAGGAGAAAGCATTATTTGTAAGTATAAAGTTGGAAAGGTCAAGGAGAAAATCAGAACTAGGGGCGTGAGGAACAGGGCGAAAGAAAAAGACGAATGGCGGGCTTTACGAATGACAGAAGCGCATGGTTCATTCATCGGTCGTTCAATCTTAAGATTGACGGACTGCAGCACTCATTCCTTCCCAATCTAATGCTAGTTCCCTTACCCTATGGTAGGTTTTCCTTTGTATTTTCATCTTTATTTGGTTCAGAAACTCATTCTTGGGTCTTCCTCTGGGGACTTTTCCCTCCATTTTGCCTTCAGTTATATTCTTCGCAAACCCATTGTGCCTCAAAGTATGTCCAATCCATCTGGCTCTTCGTTTCTTGTTCGTGTTCCATATGGTCCTTTCCTCTTCTATTCTTCTGTTAACTTCATCATTTATTATTTTGTCCATAATTTTTTATCTTCAGCATCCTCCTTCAGCACTAGGTTTAAGAAGATTTTTATCTGTTCTGGTGTGCTTTTCCGATGGTCCATGATTCCGATCCACAGAGTGCCACATCCACACAAATGTTTTCACATACTCTGTTTAGTTTGTGTGCCTATTTTCTTTGAACACAGAAACTGTCTTTTTACGATGATCGCCTTCTCAGCCTGGGCTATTCTTATTTTGATATTCGTTAAACTTCTTCCGTCCCACGTGATGGTACTTTCGATGGTATGCATTTGGTGATGGTCGACTTTTGTTTCTATTAATAATTTGGAAGAATATTCAATTTAATTAATTGTCAATTGCTCTCTTCTTGAATTATAATACTTTGCATTTGAATTATTGCTGTTTTGCATAAAGAATCGGGGCGAAAGGGTGTGAAAGGGTGCTAATCACATTTTCCGATTCTTTAAAAATCTCTCGGCGTGCGGATATCTATCATGCCTCGTTCGCAAGGACATCCCCACATCTCCCAGATAGTGGGCGTTTCCCCAACCTCTTGAGCCTCCAACCACCTTGAAGCCGAGCCAATGCCTTGACGGCAGTTAAGTCCCCTAGACTTGCGGGAAGGTAGTCTGTCACGAAGCTAGACCTCACAATACTTTTCTCCTCTCGGCGAGAGTCGGTATTGGTGTAGGATCGCCATTTTCGCCAGACAAAGACGATGGACACAGACAGACCTTCGCACATCATTTTCCCGATCGCCTTAATTATTCTCTCATGTTTTCTATCTCTAGAGTGTGTCCAAGATAATAGCGCAGTTGAAAATCACAATTTCACTTCGAGTGATATGAAAATAAAATAATTTTTTTTCGATCTTTATTTTTAAAATAAATATTACTATCATGGACTCATCGGTAACCCGATTCCCTTCCCCAAGCGACTTTCGACGTGTTTGCTGATTGGCTGAATTTTTGCCAAATGTTCTAATATTTTTGACAGGGTAATTATTGCTTGTCTATTTTTTCCTGTGTTAAATCCTTCCCTTTAATAAATGCTGCTAAACTATTCCGTGAGGTTTGATATCTTTTTCATTTTCTTTAACATATTTTTGTTGCAACATTCTCTGATTAATTGTAAGTGGTAAAATACTTTGTCGTTGCATATTGGGGGTGATTCGTGCTTTACAACTAGCTAGAGATAGACTTTAGCCATATAAAGCACATCTTGTTTTGCTGATTATTTGAAGTTTAGGATACTTTTCACTTTATTTGTTTTCTATGTAGATTTGTTGATAAGTTGTCTGATATTTGCTTTGGATGGATTAAGCCAGTAGGATTTTCAAGGGACAAAATTGCCGGGAAAAATATACTGGCTGGTAAAAAGTTAAGTATTACCATTGCAATACGTTATGTTACGATGGAATAACATCTACATGATTTCGAGTGAGCATTCGATCTTTTTTGCTGTAATCCACTTCCATCATTATCAAGTAATACACTATTTTACCTCATCTATCCACTATCTTATTTTCCAATGTGAATCACTTACATGAAGTATAGAATTGTTTTCTGCTTGACTCGCTGTTGAAACCTATCACAGTGTCCCGTTATATACGGTAGCGTAATAGTTGACAATGGCTTTTGGTAATTCTTGAGTCATATATCGGTCCTGTATTACTGGACTATCCTGGGTGAAAATGAAGGAATTCAGGAAACCGCACTGTCTGCGCGCAAGAACGTTAGGCGTTTGTTTGTTTTTTCTCGAGCAAGCGAGACGCGGCCTGTTTATTTTCAAATCAGCTTCCCCCTCTACTTACGCCATATCCTTCCCATTGCAAGGGTACCCCGGGGCCGGCTGAGAGAAAGAAGATTGTCCCGGGTGGATCAGGAGCCTTGGTCCATCCTCTGAAAAATATTAGTGAATGGGATTTACATTTTAGGGATGGGGTATGCCGCTTCTCCAAATTATATCCTTTTTTCCTAAACAAGAAATTGCCGAGTATATCTATACTACGTTTGACATTCGATGCGTATCGCTTACATCTCGAATTTTTAAATTATCTCTGGGCGTCTTACCTTCATTTCATTGTAGTCAGTCGAATAAGTTAATCATTCGAAATATTTCCATTTGCCTAAAATTTACTCAGCCGCAGGTATTTCTTTTCGGATCAATTTCATATCTGTTTAACGTAAACGATACGCAAGATGACGCAGCTTTCTGGTTGACTAAGGGAGCTTTCCGTTTGCTCTTGTGCCTTAATCACTTCGCAACACAACTGCGCACTTGCATTCTATTCCTTTATATGCCTCCCTACTATGTTGCGTACTTCAAAACAGATTGGAAGCAAATGTCATGTACTCTAGAGAACGAAAGAATGTCAATAATGGCACTGTTGATCGTTGTCAAGGATGGTGATCTGCAATTTGGTGTCAAGCACCCATATTCTAAAGTTTATTGTTATGTGATAAATTCTTATTTCGTTTTAATATTTTTGTTTTGAACGGTAGCAACAACTTTGCTCAACACGTTCTGCTGTGACTGTTTTTCACCCGTAGAGTTCTGTTACCGGTCCCAAAACATTTCGCAAGGACACATCGTTCCGTTCCACGTCGTTCGGATCTGCGGTAACTTCAACATCATTAGTGGAAAGCCTTTTTCACTGAGAGTTCAGGTTCTGTGTATCACATCATACTGTTGGTCAGTTCAAATGTGTTTCTCAATGGAAAAGCGCAATAATTTCTGTTTTCATTCTGGGAAAATAACAATCAAATGGATAGTATTCCGGAATAAAATTTTTGGGTTGTAATTATTTCATGTTTTATCCAATAAATCTGAAAGTAAGCGACTAGCGTAGTCTGGAAGATCCTATTCAACAAGGATTGATTTATTTCAAATAGCCTCCTCCCACTATAACTAAGCGAAATGAAAATTGATAATAACTAACAATTAAGTATATGCTCACCTTAAGGCTATATCATATGTTTGGCATGCCTTTTTATATTAAATATCTGCTGCTATTAATAATGAAAAATGAATGGAGAATCCCTAATTTATCTTAGAAATCAAGGCAGTGAATTTTCCATCCCTCAGAAGAGAAACCCTGGCATCGAATATTTTTTGCATTTTTTATATATATTTATGGAAAGTGAGCGCGGAAAGAACCATTTTTTAACTCTCCTTCATGGGATACAATATTTGAATGAAGAAATTAACAGAATTAATAAACATTTTAATATTCACTTCATAAAAAAAGAAAATCGGCAAGGGAGCGACTATACGGCGAAAACTAAAAAACTAGCCGAATCATGAAAGCAGAGGATTATCAGCAACTATGAGGCTCAAAATAAGCGCGGGTATACAAAAGCATAGCCAAATCCGCATTTGATGCCAACGGTAGATGTTCGTTGTCGTTGACAAGTCTCCAGACATTCACAGCTCACTTTTATTTTTATTCATTTGAGTATTCTAGCGGTGAAGGTAGATTTTGTTGAAAGTCAGAGCAACTCCTCTAGAATTTTCCACGTTTTCAGGCTCCTATCTACCTCTATTACTTCCTTTTTTGCCTCCGCATACGACCTACGCATCTTCATCCCGTCCATGAAACCAATTCTCTTTCTTCCCCATCCCAGCTGGTCCAACTTCCTTCCCTCTATCACAACCGTGAGCAACCCATCGCCCCTCCCAATCACATCCTCCAGCAACCTACCCCTGATTTCATTCCTTTCCTCGCCCACCATCTCAAGCACTTGCTCTCTAGCCTTCCTTTCGTCTTCCGCATCTTCTCCATACCCTCATCTCAAAAGTCAGTAATCTATACTTGTCTTCTTTTCTCAAGAGTCCACGTTTTGCATCATACAATGCAACACCCCTATCAAGTTCTTTACCTGCCTCTTCTTGGTACCCTTTCCTAAGGTCCCCGCCATCAGCTTCCTCATATTTTAGTCCTCTTTTTGAAGAAACACATATGCGGTACAACATTAAAGAAACTAAGTTTTGTTGAGAGTATAATAGGAAGGTCCTCGGATAAAAAAGTAAATGTGTGATGCTACTACGCTCTGGTTAGGCCACATCTCGAATACGCCGCGAGCATTTTGGACCCTGGTCATAAAGATTTAACCAAAAAAATTAATGAAATACAACGAAAAGCAGCACGCTTCGTTGAAAACTGCTACGAGCGAACATATAGTGTCTCACTAATATTTAGAGGGATTAAGGTGGGAGCCCCTAAAGACTCGGAGGCTACACGCTAGGCTTAGGTTGCTTGAGAAATTCAGAAATGGGGTGTTTAAGAGCGACACAGAGAATATTATCATGACGCCTGACTACATCTCTAGGTCTTACAGAAGTGATCAAATAAGGGAGATACACTGCCGAACAGATAGATAAAAAAAACTCGTTCTATCCGTGCCCAATAAGCGATCACAATAAAAACGGAGCTCCACCAAATACACTCCCATAATACACGTCACCATTTCACCTTCCAAAACCTTACACTTTTACACGGCTGGTGACCTAACACCCCCTGCTGCACGCCCATGCGGTGACTCGCAGGGTATTATGTAATTGTAGATGAACACTTCGTATTGAAGAGCGAAAAATGAAACATCTCCCCAAAATTTCATATGGGTTAGTATTTCGGCGTGATGATGATAGCTATTGACTGATAACTGGCTAATGTCGTGTGCAGTAAACATTAGCCTGTTTCAACTTTTTCGGCCCTAGGTGGACGAGAGGAGGTTTTCTAGGCCTTCCCCTCATTGGGGACATGGGGATGGGCCTTAGGAAAGCGCGTGCATCCGAGGGGGGACAAGGAGGCACTACAAGTGGGGTTGTGTGGGAGGACTCTTTTCGGGGGTTGTGGCTCAGGGGGAGGATTTCGGCGGCCGGAAGCATCAAAAGGGTGAATGACGTCCGGTGAGGTCTTAATGACGTCTGGACAGCCCGGCTCGAAAAAAAAGGAACCCTTTGCCCTGGCGCTACTTAGGGGGCTCTTTCTGCGGAAGGGAAATTTCTAAAAGGGACCGACTTAATTGCTCCTCTCATTTCCGTCCGCCCTTAGCAGTTAACCCGGCCATTGTTCTCCGGGAGCATAACGAAGTCGTGCACTTGTGCCGAAAGCCAAACATGATCTCCGTTCCAAGAGCGAGCTGGCGTTAATTTTACTAGCAGGCGAAAACATCTTGAAAGCTTATCAATCATGGACGATGCTTGATTTTTCAGTGAATATCTTCGAGTTTTCCAGATTGTTTTTAGCTCAACCGCGCATCTATGATTTTCGTCGACTGTATTTGCTGCTAGAAATAAGAAAGTTGTTGCATTTAACCAAGTTTGTCAAAACTTCTCTCGTACTTAAATTTTTCAATTTTTTGTGTAATATCCTTCATTGTGCATGCGTGTACTGTATTACTTACATTACTGCAACATTTTTTAAATGTTTGGTTCAACTCTTATTATAATGTGAAATTTATGTGTCTCCATTTTTCCGCGTCACATTCAAGTTTGTCAAAACTTCTCTCGCAAAAAAACTTTTTCATCTTTTTGTGAAATATCCTTCGTTTTACATGCCTTTACTTTATTACTTACATTACTGCAACATTTGTGTAATTTTTAGTTCAAACGCTATTAAAATGTGAACTATAAGTGACTCTATTTTTCTGCGTCACGTTCAAATTTTCGGTTTTCTTTTCATCACCTTCTAAAAGTGTAACATGTGCAATGCCTTTTACTGTTATTTCTGAAGTCATTTTACTGAATTTTTCTGAAATTCAAATGTCAGTCTGTCTCTTTTAGGTATTTTCCACCAATCCACATATCAAAAACAGCTCCCCCATCCCTCTTAGCCTCCGTAAATTTAGCAAATTAACTCTCTTCTACACCGCAAAACCAACCTTAAGCCGATTACCAGGCATGTCAATGGCTGCTAATTGGTTTAGGATGATACAGATGGTGGCGGTTCTTGCTGGTAGAGATAAAGGAAATTACAATCTGCAGAATAGAATTGAACATGGGAGTTTGGTCTTTACAAGTAAAGTAACAAACCATATTGGCATAGTATTTGAGAAAACATAATAGGTTTAGACTCAAAAACAATAGAAATCTCGTGTGGTTGATTTCCTCTAGAAATAAAATCAACCGTAAAATGAGCAGTGACCTGGTTCCCTATAAATGCTTTAATGAAATTATTGTTGGTATCTGAACTGCAGATATTCCAATTACGAACCTGTTAGCTCAATCTTGCAATAATCATTGATTTGATTTATACAAGCTGTATTCATAGAATACACAAGGCCTAGAGGAACAAAAAGTCAATAAAAAAGATGGCTGCCCCCCCCCCTTTAGGAGGTGGGTCTCCATGATCTATTTAACTTGAATACCGCATCCAATTCTTGGGTTTTACTTTCTAACATTTTTTACCAGCTTGTGTACAAATATTTTTAAAAGATGGTTGGAGCGCTTCGTTATGCACTAGTATGCATAAAAATTTACGTACTGTCCTCATTAGTGATATCGATAGATATAATCGAAAACACAACATCATATCGATTTTTCTTTTGGCAATGCTATGGTATAATAATTCTTAGCGTTAGATCACATAACATGTATTTCGTAATGACTCGTTTAAATAAGTGCAGATATCCTTCTAAACGTGGAATATAATTTATCTTTTAATCGTAATTGCTAAAATACAGTATTCAACTTACTTGAGATAGTGCACCCCTCAAGTCAAGTTATTCTGAAAAATTTCACATAATACCTTTAATTTACGTTTTTTTTATGTCGCTACGATCAGAGTTATCTCTCTCCATGCTATTTTTGGCAAAACTCATCCGTGAAAGTGAAACTTTTAATATTGGCTTCTATAGAGATCGCTCATATTACAGCAGTAAAACGTCGATTTGAACTAGTAAGCATGTTTAAGCTTTAAAATTAAAACTTTGATTAGAAGCGGAAAGTCCTGAAAAATTGAATAAAAATAAAATGTATGCATATTACATCCTATTAGTTGAAATTTTTGCCGAATTACCGCCGTTATCAAAGTAAAAATGCGGTATTTCTTTACAAATGGCGCTTCAGGCAGCTCCTATAGCTGTGCGAATATGATCATTAAAATAATATACACGTTGAATTCAATCCTTTCAGGCGTAACCTTGTGGAAGTCCATTATTGAATATACCAACTATGTTTCAATCCACAGATTTTTATACTGCTCAACTGGTTTAAACGCTACTGCGTCATCATCAGGCACCTCATGATTGTTGTTGGCTGTTGTTTTACCAGTTGTTGTACCTAATGATGGCGCACTAGTGCCTGATGATGACGCAGTAGTACCTGATGATGACGTAATTGTACCTGATGATGGTGCAGTAGCGTTGAAACAAGTTATTCCCATGAAAACTATGTGGATTGAAACATAATTGGCATTTTCATTATTAATTTATAATTTACGTGGAATAATCTTTGAATTTTGCACCATAATTTTGCTTCTCCGTAGGAAACCCATTACATCCGCGAAACTAGCATTTCTTAAACCAAGTAATGAAAAATGTGTAAGTAATTTATTAATTGCTGCGACACGCACGTTAATGGTGGAAAACCCTTAAAACATTATTGAAATGTAAACTCAATGACCCACAATCTCAGCTCCAGGCACATCATAAGATCTTTCGGAGGGGTTAATGGTCCCCGCTATCCTCCCCCGGCATTCCGCCACCGATTGTCATCGACTTCGTGTTCGCGATTCCGGAAGAGGGTTCATTACCAACATCTCTGCCGTCGGCATGCGAACGTAATAGGTTTTCTCTCCACGCAGTGGCCCAGGGCGGGAGAGGAAGAGGAAAACGGATGAAGAGGAAGCGAAGAGACGAGAGAAATATTGCCCGGAGTGGAGTGGGGGATGGACGAAGGAGCGGCGAATACCGGCACCTCGTCCCCAAGTGTACGGTAGAGTGAGAGAGGGAAGAAGACTCCATTTAGTGTATGAGAGGAGGCCGCAATCTATCATTGGCTTTCCGTCCGGTTTTCGTGGGTTTATTCTCGCATTCCCATCCTTATTTTTGGCGCGCACTTGTTTACGATGTGGTTCCCAACGACGAGTGTCTCACTCTAGATCGGTGTATACCCGCAGGGCAGAGGAATCTTGATTCATCGCAAAATATACACTGACGCTCTTCTTTCGTCGCGTTTTCAGCTCCCTTTTTACTCTGAGGTCAGGGATAGCCCTCGTTTTTATTGATGCCAGGCTATCATTGTTTAAAAATTTAATTTTGTTTCTCCCCCGCAAAATTCCTTGCAGACCCGGGTGTTAATTAGGGAACTTTAAGATCGTAAGGTATCTGTTGATATTGAATCATGCCCTTTCACATTTTACCCTCCATTATCTTTGGCCTAACGGCCTTATTAGGATTTTGGCCATATAGCAACGCCAGGTGCCGTCAAATGTGTGGGTTTCAGAGTGAAAAAGTTTATTTTCCTGGACTGGAATATTGTGCACGGGCCTCCCTGTAGTGAAAGACATACCTGTTGTTGGCATGTTATCATAATTACTGCTCAGAATGACGTTTTATTTTACAATTTAAATGTCTATGGTTAATTTTGATCAGTTGGTAAATGAATGAATAATGTTATAAGTGTAAACCAACGCCAACATATATAATGTATTCTACCGGTAAAGGTAGGTTTATTCAATGTCAGAGAATCTCCTCCCAGTTTTCTACACTTTCAGGGGCCAAGATACCTCTAGTGTTTCCTTTTTTGCCACGATATACGACCTACCCTTCTTTATCCAGTCCATTCTCATTCTTCCCCTTCCCCGCTTGCCCAACATCCCTCCCTCTATCACACTCTTGAGCAACCCATCGCCCCTTATTACATTCTCCAGCCACCTACTCTGCTGATCTCGGATTTCATTCAAACGCTGTTCGAAAATTTACTGCCCAGCCGTCACTATCTTCGTTTTAACACGTAGGTTTTATGGAATTTGCCCTATATTTGTAATGATTCGATTCCATAGGAGCAGATTATCTTCTAATGCGAAATAGTAAATTTCTTATTATTACGAGGGTAAATCAATAAATAAGTTACAAACGCCAGCTTTTAATCATCAGCATCAGTCGTAAACATTTCACTGGGAACACTTGGAACATATAGCCCCCAGTGATTTTCATCTGTTCGGCCCCCCCTAAAAAAATCATTTGGGTGGGCGATGTTTTGAAAATAATGATGCCGTAGTCCAAGAGGTTACTCGTTGGCTGCGACAGCAAACAAAGGACTTATTTGCTGCCGGCTATCAAGGACTTGTAGAGAAATGGGATGAGTGTCTGAATGTACAGGGTGAATATATGCAGAAAAGTGAAATAAAATCCAGGAGTTATTTTGATTAATATTGCCTCTATCCAGTTTTGCGAGTTATTTATTTACTTACCCTCGTTCAATTGTTGCTAACAGATATCAGCGTATCTCGCCAATTCCAATATTCGAAAACAACATATATCAATATGTTTCGTCTAGTTTTCCCAAAACTTTATTATTACGCGCTCACATTAAAGAAAAAGATTTAAAATATAACTCTTGTATCATATTCGATGCTTCCTGTATGGCGCGTTACCACATATATACAGATGAATTTAAATGAAATTTGGTTCAAGAATTTATTTTCGACTTAAAATGTGTGCTCAGTGACATACGATTACCACTTCAACCTCCTAAAAATTAAATTCTACAGATTCAGGCGAGATATCGTGGAAGTTCTTCATAATTTAAGAGAAACAATTGCACTTTTCCACAAATTGCTTTAATGCGTACAACGCGTTTCGTGTCACAGAGCCATCATCAGGTACAAGTCTTGTACCGAGTCTGTGAGCCAAAACGCGTTGTACGCATTAAAGCAATTTGTGGAAAAGTGCAATTGTTTCTCTTACATCCTAAAAATTAGGTCATTTTGAAAGGGATCAGATTGGTGAAGAGGGTGATCGCGGGAATAATCCTTGGTAAACACAAATTATGAGGAAGAAGAACGGGGATGGGTTGGCAGAAAGTAATAGAACCTAGAGATAAATCAAATGTGGGACAAACCGGTACCTATTTGAGAGTTGAAGCTTACTGCCTTTAAAGGTACGTAGAAAAAGCACGTGTCCTGATTTTCAATTCTTAGAATACCGGTGTCGGTGAATTTGCTTGCAAGCAAAAACTTTTCACGCTTCACAGAGTGAAGAGTGGCGTACATAACATCAGTATGCTCCAACAAAAGTAATTGAGTAATGTACTTTTTAGACACTACATATGCCATCGTAATGGTGAAGACATCTGTGAAGTTAATTCGTGTGAATGTGTGTAGTTCAAGATAATCGAAATATCAAGTGTTCAATGCCTGACGCGTATTTCCACCAGACCGTTTCTCTTCATTTCCCCCCATATTAAATTAAATATTACTTTAAATTGTCAGCAGAAGTTAAGAAAATTAGATTCCCATGCATGAATTTCGTTCATCTTGGTAACCGTTCCCGTGGAGCGTCTTTTCAAATAAAATAATCCTAATAAAATTAATTTAACTTTGATCATAAAACTCCTTCAGTAGCTAGTTACCTGTATTACCTTAATGCTTGCAAAGGATTCGAAATTTCTTCGCTTCTATGAAAAATTTGGAATTATCTTTGATGTAATTTACTTGTAAATTTCTGTCTTTCTTGAATTCACCTCTTATCATAACTCATTCACCACCATTGCGTGGGTTGCTGATGGAGATGAGTCGGAGGGGAAAAGAATGAGACAGAAGACGGGAAGAAATTTATGGCGCAGTTCGCGGAGAGAGTGGTCTGCAGCGGCCCTGAAAAACTTCTCTTCCCTGACTCTCCTTTCAAGTTTTCTCGCCCCTCTCCCTCCTGCAGGTCGAAAGGAAATATTCCACCGACTGTCCCTCTTTTACCAATCCCTTCTCACTTATCTGTACCACTCCCCGATTCTATCCTTCCACCTTTCATATTTTATCTTCTAATTTCCCTCTCCCTTCCCTTCACTATGCCTGGCGTTAACAATCGAGGCGTTCTTTGAGGAGCCTTATCCTTTATGCGCGCAGTTATTTCTTAAATTTCTTGAATCATATGGTGAAATAATTTTTTTCAAACCGTTAATTTAATGCGGAGCAATTACCCATTGTGTATTCTATGGAAATGCCTAAATTAATTTGATATTTTATTAATCAGATAGGGTCATATGTCCATTAAAATTTTTGTTAATCGACAAATTGTTAACGTTGCCGGTGTGGTGGCATCTAAGCGTGGATTCACTCTCGTCTCTGGGTAGAAAAAATTTGTGAGCAAATTTTATAGATCAGTAATGGTGAGAAGCCAGACGCCCCCTGACACGCGCCCATGCGGCGGCTTGCGGGGTATTATGTAGATGTAGATGAAGTAAGCGGATCTGTGAGTGGATTCATTTATCATTTGGTGAATGCCAACAGCTAGAATGTAGTATAGCTAGCAGTATACCGTTTGTAATTTCAATTTTATGAATCTTTCAGGAAACCTATGCAAAGAAAGAGGAAGTAGGTACTATGTTCACATTTCAGTGAAAATTATATTGTGAGATGTATTTCATTGACTGAGATATATTTCAGGCCTAAATATATGAAACTCACGATTTTACGTTCGTAAGATCCGATTACGGACCATCTTCGGTGGCTACGCATTTCTCGGTATACGACACCATCGTTAGCCACCTGCCTTAGCTTTACTGCTAACTCTTAATCTACAAATAGTGATGATTACTCTACAAATGATAAACACTTGAATGAATGATAAATGCTTTTGTATAAGTAGATGCCGGCTACATATCACAATTCGCAACCAACCACGAAAATGCTATCCGTGCTTACCTGTAGTTATTATGCACCTTAACCTTTTGAGCAGTTCGAGCGTTCATTTACGTCTTCGTGCCTCCTGGCCATCCAGAGTATGATCTAACCTGTAAGTCGTTCAAGTTTTCGCTGGAGCAGGAAAGGCGTACGTTTATGTCTCCTATTTAGATGCATTGTAACGTGTTGTTCTATCTATCCTGGTGGCTGCTGAGCCCAATTATCTCTATCAAGTGTCTTTGAAGCGTCCTGCCACCTATTCCATTATTCTACTAATTACGTTCAGCCTTTACATTCAGTACGTGCATATCACATATAGTTGGTTCCATTGACGGAAGCTATTGCATATAAAGCTGGTTTTGGTCCAATCCTAAGCTAATGTTTTTTCTCTTATAACACAGTATTTAGGATCCTACTCACTCAGTTAAATTGTTGTATTTATTTTGTTTTGTTGTGTAATGTATGATCTTCTTGTTTTCCTTGATTGATCGATTGACAACTTTTCGAGGGATTAAGGTGGGAATCCCTAGAGACTCGGAGGCTACACGCTAGGCTTAGCTTGCTTGAGAAATTCAGAACTTATGTTTTTCAGAGCGACACAGAGAATATTATCATGACTCCTCACTTCATCTCTAGGTCTGACAGATACGATAAATCAAGAGAGATACATTCCCGAACAGATAGGTACAAAAACTCGTTCTTTCCGCGCACAATAAACGATCACAATAAAAATTGAGCTCCACTAAGTACACTCCTATAATACATGTCATCATTTCACCTCCCAAAAACTAACATTTTTTACACGGCTGGTGACCTAACACCCCCTGCCACACGCCCATGCGGAGACTCGCAGGTAAATATGTAGGTGTAGAGTGTTTATCTAACAGACTTGAATGCAAGGTAGTAAAGTTGTAATCGGAAGTTATTTTATTAAAAAAAAAAAAATCACTCCTATAGCCAGGGCAAACGGAAAAAACTCGCTATTCAAAGGGTTTAGGAAATGAAAAAGTACTGAAAATTTCAAAATTCATTCCTACATTTATTCTGATTCTCCTCCAAAAGTCAAATCCTAGTCGGCCGACCAAATGTCGCGATACTGAATCCCGTTGGAACCGGGAGAGTGCCCGCTTTTAGTCGTCAATTGAAGCTGCGGATGTAAGAGAGGGATATTTCTTTTGATGCCAACATAGTTGCGCTGTCTTAAGTTTCACACCCGTCCCAGCGATTTCACAAACCATTTAGCATCGTGGGCTGTTATTTCAATAATTGATCCTTTGCCAAGATTATTCCTCCTCTTGGAGCTCACTCTGGCTTACGTTTTGGACATGGTCAACTTAATACAAGTTTTGTCTTAAATCGGACAAGAATGGATGTAGCCTGATTTGTGAATGCCACGTGTGATTTGTATAATAACTACGCGTATTATGATTAACAAGTGAACAAATTTGGGGATCTCGTCGCCATAGTTTACCACTATCGGCAAAGGAAAGGAATTTCATTGCATCAGAAGATCATTTTGTTTAACCCATTTCCGCCCACCGTAGCCATGCGGCTACACCCAAGTGTATGACGCTCTGTAGGAGGAACCTACGGAAATTCTTCGCAATAGACTTGTAAACACTGCTTCGTTAAAATTTACGATCACCAAAATATTTTGCACTTTAGGTCACCATGAATAAAATGACAAAACTTCATCAAAATATCAAACAAAAATTTTTCTGGGCGGAAATGGGTTTAAAGTTTAAATTAACCTTTCCCGCTCGAGATCCACGAATGTGCAAAATCCACGACTATCACTAATTTTCCCAGTTGAACTCAGATTGATATGAACTCGGACCGATCTGAACATTCTACGCCAGCCGACTCGGATCGACTGGTTTACCAATGCGAAATCGATTGAAATATCGATTTGAATCAGTTCATATCGATTAAAACTCTCACTCAGACTGGCAGAGAAAGCGGGCCGAATTAAGCCGCTTCTCATATCGATCCCACTAGCCCGTTGCGTTTACCATACTGAGCCTACTTGCCAAATTGATCTGAGTTTGATTTGTAAACTTAGTGTATGAGAAAACCACTCGGACTCAGATTCGAACTTTGAAGCTCTGAATTCGCACCGAGTTCTTTACCAATTAAAATACCTTGGTAACTACTTCCTCTGTGAAGGTAGTGGAGACTTAAAAATGAGCCTGACTCTCCTCTGAAGGCTCGTGCGTGTAAATGCAACGTAGTGATGGCGTTTTGGTCTCCATGAATAAAGCCGCTTTTGAGTCCTTGTATGTTCACCACGGATGAAATTCTAAGTACATAGAGACTAGCCGCATCATTTACGGTCGTATTTGGTTAAGATCATATCTCAATCCGCAAGAATCTGTAATATTTTATCTGCACCAATATCTCACACTGGATGTGTTTTACGATAACGACGATTGCGCGGTACGAGGAGATATGGGCGAAAATTGTAGAGATCTTAAACAAGACGCCATGCTGACGAATAAATAGGAAATGTGCGACTTATATAAATTGCACGTAATTGCTTCTTTTAAATTGCAAACAAAACAGCAAAATATTGATGTTGAACGTGTTCGTTAAGTACTTAGTAGCGTAAAAGCTGAGTTACGTGAGGATTCCCTTAAGGGGAAAATATTTCAGATGCTTAGTCGTTTTATGAGTAAATTTATCATTTTATAATTCGACTCCTTTACACTGGTGGCGCTGGGCGTCGTTTCGTATTTCAGTTTAGTAGTTGCGATCAAAATTCTGAAGAAATGATACGGATTTTCCCGCAATGGGTCTCGTAATTATTCACGTACAAGTAATCGTGAGATTCGCATGTCATTCATTCTTATATCTAGAAATGATGAAGTGGGGCAGAAAAATTCAAAGAAACTTACGTTGTGGAACTTATGATATGATAAGGGCTTAAATTTAGCGACTCCAAAGGATGTACGAATACTATTCCAGTCGAGTGATTTTACATTGGCAAAGTTCGCATAATTTGACAATCTTTTTGTCGTCGAATGACCCAATAATAAATCATTTTGTCACGGGCAAAGTTCTTCTTCTGTTTTGGAGACATAAACGGAAGTGAGCAACCCAACTAAGCGACCTACTGACTGGTCTATTGTTGGGCGCGGCGTCGTCAGTTTGTCTTGGTCTCTTGCCCGTTTGAATGAATCTCAGATCTATTTCCCCGTGTCGAAAAAATTTGCATTTTTTTTTCTGCACCCTGCTGGGAGCTTTTCACCTGTTTTTCCAAGCTCGTTTATTTGAGGCCTTTTTGGAGCTATTGTTTGAAATTTCTTCCCCGAGGGAAGATGGTTATTGATTGTCGAAGCGTACCCGCCAATATTATGAAGGGTATATCCACTAGGAGTAGCCAGATTCCGTCCTAAATCTTTTAATAGACAACCCGTGTTTACAACTTTGTTCCCACGGCACAGGAGGCGTCATCTGCTGGCTCGCTGGTGATGAACTGCTTTTGCCTTGCTTCTATCCAAAGAATTACGTTATAAAACACTCCATTTGCTGGTATCGGATTTTTTTTTCATTTTTCTTTAGCTGCCTGAAGGAGATGAGTCACTGATTTATCACTTTTGTGGCGTTAAGCTGAGAAAAATGTTAACTTATGCTCTCTAAAAGTATTTATTTCACGCTGTAGCGCATTCATGAATTTAAATGCTAATATTCCAGCGTTTGGTAGAGGTGAATTAATTTCAATGGTTTTGGAACATGACTGTATACGTAACATTTTAATACAGAATGTTTTGTCCTCAAGAAGTATAGTCACTTGCTGTTAATGCCTTTTTCTTCGAGTTTTCTCGTTCTTATTGAAGCTGAAAGATGAAGAATGTGATATGCTTTCCTTATTTTACGCAAAGAAAAATTCTTTATGCTACGGCATTATAATTAAAATTTTCAAATGCAATCTATCAAATTTGGATTTACGAGAAACTTTAATTTAAAGGTAGCAAGAGCCATCGCGGAAGCAATAACAAACAAGTACCTCAGAATCTTCAGCTCACGTACTTGACGTGAAGACCTGTATCTTTCCTATTTAAAAGTGTTATCTGCCTCAGAAGAGGAGTATCAACTGAATCATCTGAAACCTTTTTAAAAATGAAGATTTGTAATCGGTCATTTCATCGTGTAAACTTGTCAGAATTAAATACTTATAGAAACCTTGGCATTCGTGATCATATTCACGGTCTCATCGTGATAATCTATTTTGTGGCATAAAATGTTTAAAGTATCAATATGTTGAACTCTAATTACGTTTGGAGGAAATGTTTTTTCGAATGAATTGGAATGATCGCCATCTTCCATTTGTTTAACTTCAGGCAAAGCGATTTATAAACCCTCTCCCGAAATGTCTCACCGACAGTATCTCTCGTTTTATGGACAGGAGTTTGGGAGGAGCATCTCTCTCAAATTGATGGTGTTTTCCGTTGTTGTGGTAATCTGTTTCTCAAATAACGTCGCTTAAAGTGAAAGCAGTCAAAAAGTATTCGAAAGACTGGTGCAGCAGCTTTATTACTGATAATGTTGATTTTATTTCTTATTATTAGTAAAAAAACAGGAATATCTAAGTTTAAAAGTCATCAAAGTCTACATGAGTTCCTCTAAATTAATTACTCTAAGGGTTTATAAAAAATTAGTCTCACCGTCTTCAGGGTTCTGCGTTTAACTCCGGATGGAAAGTATTTTGACTGCTCTTGTCACAAAATAACTACCTATTTTAGGTCTGTTGGAACCATTGAAATAATTTACATAACATTTCAATAATGCGAAGGGACCTGAAGCTTAAAAAATCAAGCTGATAGTCCTTCGGTATTCATTGATGTGCAATTCATCGTTCATGGAAAGTTTAAAATTTACTTAATGTAACCTTATTTCCATAGTTGGTGTGGGAGAAACAGCAGACATGGCTCCCTTTACTTCGGAACATGCCGACAGATTTACGAGGACTTACACTTCCCGTTCGAAATCACGAAGCGGGGATAGGTATTTGAAATAATGTAAGTCCTTTGGCTTTCATAAAAAATTTAGCGTACTTGCCCTTCTACTCAACTTTGCTCCTCATATTTTCATTCATTAAAGGAGTGTGCCCCTATCCGAACCAGTGTCACATCTGAAAATCCGTGTCATACTTTTGCAGTGGTCGACATATTTTCCTAAGAATCCCGAACCAAAGAAAACAAAGCTCTCATTACGAGAAATTCGGGTCTGCCTCCGGAGGTCTCTTTGCAGACATGATAATGCCATCAGACGTCCTTCTTCGTTGTCACTACCTCCCTCTTGCCAGATTCCGTGTTTTCTTTCTCTAATCTTTCATCGCCTTTCATCTCTTAACGTCAGGGACTGCGGTACAACCCAATTTCCTCTAATGCATTTACTCTTCCCTAACATCGTTTGAAGAATGCGGACTTCCGGTGCCAAGAAATGTAAATGTATTTTCTGGCTTATGTTCCTGTTTGAATTGTCTGCTTTACTCTTTGAAACCTATTCACAAATCATTTGAAAAAACTTGAATTTACTATATGAAGACAAATTTTTCCGTTTTGAAATAAACATGTTCAGCTTCAGCTGCTTTTGTTTAAGTAAGCAAGAGTTTCAATCTTATTTAATTGTCAATTACTCAATTATCTATTTAATTTCCTTTTGCATCGAAAAATAATGCAAAGGGAAGGAAGTATGGGAGAAGGCAAGTATAAATTTTGTGTACTAGATAAAGATTCCCGAAATTGTCTTATCTTCAGGAAATTTATTTGGTAGCATTGACTTGGTTTATAGTACGCGTTTAAAACACATTGCCAGTAGTTAGAGATGATTGGCGTCAATGAAACAAGATGATATACAACAAAATTTATTTAATGCGTTTGAAATCGTTGAGAATATACTAGAGATGTGTGCGGTACCATTTGAAAGAGGAAGGTGAACTGCAATAATGGAATTGGTTACATTATCAAACTACCCATGTAATGAAGATACACGACAAGTATGGACATTAAATCACAGCTAGCGTGATATTTATGCATCTCAACTCGGAATAATGCGAGTAATTTACGTGTGGCTTGATTTAGGTTATTCTATAGAACAAAGCCCCAAAAAAACACTATTCACAAAGGTTCAAATCGAGTACTTCAGCTAAGAAATATTGAAGCTTATGCATTTTGGAGAAACATGCCAGAATATCTGCAAAATAAGAAAGTTAATTCTTACATGAAGAAGGCATGTGAAATTGTCGATCCAGAAATTCCAGAATGTAATCAACCGAGCATAGGAGATCTTCTCACTTCGTTTCATCCTCTACTAAGAAGAAGGCGGTAAACGCATTTAACCAACGTAATAGAGTTGTGGTTACGAACTTTTAATTTATAAAAGTACTAGCTGTGCCCGGCATGCATTGCAATGCCTCTTTTTCTTTCTAAGTAGGCACACATGTACAAAGCAGACATATTTTCATGTACAAAATAAATGAAATCGGTCCCTAAACGAATATAAGACCCATTCAAATGCCAATTCCTCGTACCTACCCTGGCAATCGTAACGCACAAATGATGGCATGAGTTTCCATGCCAGGCCTATGCTGAGGTTTCCAAGTAAATCAAATACTATATTATTAAAGTAGTGCCGACATTTAAGATTTTCGAGCTTATAAATCCAATGTTAGGAAAAATCAAAGCGCATACGAAAATCGAATGCAAGAATTCAAAAAAAGCAAACAAAAAGACCACTGCACCAAATGTTATTCTACGTACAAATAAATGCCTTACCTTTTTACACAAAATTTATGCCTCACTGATATGAATCTGATGCACACGATATGATGTCTCACTGATACGATTCTGATGCACGTGATTGAGCAACTCGTAAACGATCTGCTACATTGCTTGCCTGTCGTTCCTCGCTTACTTGAGAAGCTCGCGTGCCAACACTCATTTGTTGAAACGACTCGCGCTCCACCTATTTTACAATGGATTTAATAATTCAGAAACATTCGCGGGCGCGCGCACAACAACTCACTAAACTTTCATCGTAGCCTAATGAATGGCATAGGAACGCATAGAAGACGAACAAACAAATATTTATTTTTACGTGTTAGATTGTTGCTATGCATCAGTTTTCTTCCATTGAGGACTGCGCCTGTTCCGTGGATAGTGGCCTGCTTTTTCTCGCCCATTTCGACCCTGTTACTCAAAAAGGAATGCGGCAAACATTTGGCACGGGAGGAATATGAGTGGGCTCACTTAACCTGCAGTATTTCCACCGGTTTAACGACCAGTCTCCCCACTTATCCCGCGCGTTTGAGAAATTAACCAGCTTGACTTGCTCCAGTTGGGACGCTGGTTGAGGAGGGATGAGGGGCAAAGGGACTTTGGTGTCCTGCGTGGGAAGGGAGTCACGCAGACGCGAAATGTCACGTGACTTGAGATGCACGAGTCGTCGGGCAGTGCATCCGTCTCGCGTTCTCACCCCTTCTCTTTGTCTTCCGATCGCCCCTAAACGCAATATTTTTCACGAAAACTGTTAACCAATTTCCTGTGCTTATTTTTTTGTCGGAGCCATAATTAGCCTAAATATCACTTTCCAACTTGAACGATGTTTATGCGTGTGACCATTATTTTAGCCCATGATTAAAGGGGCATTTTGCCCTAGATTTTGGCCGTTCGTTTTTGAAATTTCAGAATTTGCGTTCGTCACGTGAGAAACTATGAAGATTGGTTCTTAGTGTTTCATGATGATTTCAAAATGTTTGTTTCATGATAGTTTCAAAAACAAAGACAGCGGGATTTACCATTAAATTCAGATGACAGATCCAATGAAGGAAAATTAAAACTTTGCCTAGTCCACTTAAGTCCAAAGTGGCCACTAGTAAACCACTAAGTGACCCCAGAAACTATTACGCTTATTAGAATGATAGAATCTAGGGCAGGTGAAGCAGATTACCTGAGTAATACGATGGAGGAAAATGGGTGTAATGGTAGAGATATTAGAAAAATTTATGATGAATACTTTTTAATAGAGAATTATTATTTTATTTTTACATAGATTTTCTATCGGTGAAAGAAGTCAGTAAATGTTCGGGCGATGCTTTGGTGGAGTATATAAATACATCAAGCCTTGAATGTACAACAAATATTTTGAATCCATTAATTACCAACTTTTAATGAATTATTTCTCTACGAGTGCATAACAGTGCTTTGGGTACAGATTTTTAATGCTGGTACTTCCATAAAATTAAAATTTTGCGGACAAATCTTTTGAACATTTTTGCGAATAATTGAAACTTTTTCGAAGTATGAATAAACCGAAGGTCGAAATTTGCTATCGTGTGAGTCTCAAATTTTCCAAAAATGTTCAAATTGGTGTGAAATTGCATTTTAAATTTCTTATGCTCAATGTATAGCGCTGTATCTTAAAAAATGTTGTAAGAAAATCAACGTCATTTTACCTTGCTTTAGGTGCACTTAAAAGAAGGGGGCGAAACGAGATAGCTGTGGGATGTTTGCTGCCACCAGCCAATAGCAGCGCACTAAAGGACATGCAAGCAAGGGCATTGTGGCGATATTAATAGCGGCTCGAATCGCGAATAGCCAAATTTACATGTTAACTGAGGACGTAATAATTATGACGAGTGTAGAAAGGCCATTAGGGAGGAAGGAAGGAGCACTCAGTCTCCATGTTTCGAACAGGAAGGTCGCAGAAGTCCTTCTCCCAGCATTTTAACGGGGTAACCAAAAGAGTTGAAAAATCCTATCATCCGATGCAGTTCTTGTTGCAAGGAATGGGAATCATTGTTCGGGATAGCTGTCGTCCTCCTACGACGAGAAACCGAAGGAACCGATGGATAAACCATTCCAGCTACGTCTTCGAGTCCTTAGATCCTGAACATGTGTATCGTATAGTCTGAAAGGGGCGCTTTTAATTAGAATTAAGGATATTTGGTTATTCAAGGATATATATTTCAACTTTTAAGGTGCAATAGAGGCGCTGTGAGATATGATGAACCTGTTTGAGAGAGGGAGTCATTGGAATGTATTGACTTGTTTTGGTATAACCTATTTATTTGTTTTGTTGAAACTAATTGTCAAGGTTGGTAATTTGGGAATTCCCAGTAACAAGCAACAAGATTAATCATTTAGAATACTTGCTAGATTAAATCTATTTTAAATTTATGCAAGTGTGAATCTATTCAAAATTTGTGCAAGCGTTATTCTATATCATTGACATTTTATTGCTACAAAAGGAATTTTGTGTGTCTGTCTAATACTTTACCACTGATTAGCCAGAGCAAGGTAAGAAAGGGTAGGCGGAGTTTAGGGGATCATAATTAATATTAGTTATATACTGGCAACAGCATAAAACATCAGCGCCGCGAATAACGTGGTGCATTATTTATTAATATTTCTATCTAGAAGCCGAATATAGTGAGCTGTGGGTGTAATTAACAAAAAAAGAATATTTCAATGGTTTTCGTAAAAAAGTTCACTTTAAATAGCGTACTTGAGAAATGGCTGTGATTACGATTTTGAGGGAATTGTTCATGGCAAGAACGATTTCCCGATGCTTGATATTTTATTTTATTGTCGTAGCAACAATAATTAATTACTAGCAAAGGCACCCTTTGAAATTCAACGGGGGATGAAAGAAAGACAGGGCATATAGGCTGTAGGTTCGAGTCTCTCATGAGGTGTATTTTTTCTGGGCAAATCAGCTATAATTTTAGTTTTATTTTTTAATGCAGCAGATGAAAACCGCATTACATTATGTTTACCGAGTTTCGACATTTTTTGGCATTAACATATGGAAACTAAACTACAGGCCATTTGCATTCCAGAGGCTTTCCGCATTAATATAACATCGTGGCATTCTCCTGTTTTACAGGGATCCAACTTGAATTAGTTCACTTGAAATGAATTTTGCCAATTTTAGGCAAAAATATCCCTGAAAATATCGTAATCGGCAACATTTCAGTATACGGCCTACATTTCCACTGTAATACACATCTCTAGGTAGAAAACCCAGCCGCAATTGTAAAGGTCCCATTTCCCTTCTAAAGCTAATACTAATTCCACGGTAACAAAGGAAATATCCTATTGTTGACAGAAGTAAAATTCATGATTTTGACTTTAAAAACGCGATTTCTATGGAAATTTTATTCGTATAAGAAAATTGAATGAAATAATAAGAAACTGCAATCTATTATCCATCTAATGGCGAAAACTATAGCCTTCTATTTTTAGTAGAACTAATTAAAATATGCAAAAAGAGAAACCCCTGCACTTTAACCAAAATGTTTAGACTTGAGTGTTTCAAACACATAAGACACCAGACGGCCCAATATGCTGCCCATGGGGCCCAGGGCCTTCCTTATAGTCCCAATAGTCCCAATTTCCTTAAAAAAGCTTTACTGATCCCATGAGTGAAAATTTCAATAAAATCGTTTCACTCATTCAATACGTATGAGGCTTTTAAGAAAGCATTCTTTTGGAACCTTGGGCCCTCTGGGGCCCCAGCGTGACTTACGACCCCATGATTGTTGTACATTCAGTATCGGTATATTTTACGTGTTTCTAGTACAGGCAAGAATTATCTTACAGGGCCAATTTTTGGCGATGAAAGGGCCCACTTGAGGGTCTTCTAGGGCCCCAAGGCCCTTGTTCTATAGCCTATGCGTGAACCAGGTATATCAAGTATCTTACTGCCAAATTTTGTTTTAATCGATTCGGTGGTTTATGAGTGATTGAGTAACTGACAGACAGACACCACTAGATTTTTATATATTAGTAAGATTAGTATGATTAGCAAATTGCCTTTTCTCTCATTTTCAGTTTTGTGAGTTTGATACCCCTGTTATTCACATACGTTTCTCGTCCTACGAGTCTCTAAGTCATGTGATGCTATATTTTACACTTCTGGTCTTCAAATTGGAGGAATTTATTTTAACGCTTCATGCAAATGCGAAGTTGTTTTCAGGAATGATATATTATTTCGTAGTGCTCTGAATCGTTTTTGGAGCGATGATTTGAGATGAGAGAGCTCTTGTTCAAGTTATTTTTGTGAGATGCGAGTTTTATGATAATGGATTTCGTGAGCCATCTCTTGTAGCCCTCATGGTGGGAATCTTTCGAGCCCTTTTGAACAAAAGAAACTCAATAAGCCTTCTTTTCCCTTTATGGGTGTGTTTCTACACTTTTTTTTACCTCTCTCAGAGTCTTCCAATCTTGCTCGGCGGGAAAAAGACAGAAATGTTGTGATCATTTGAAAACTGGAGTTGTAAGGGATATTTACGCACCAACCTAACGTTTTACCGGCTGGGTCTCATACTTATGTGATCGGCGTTTATAGAACAATCCAGCTAGGCCTTGGTGGATTGTTCAGTAAACAGGATGATATATAGAAAAGATTTTTGATTTTTCTTATGATTTAAAAAAAAAATTAGTGTAAATTTTCATCGCGGGAGTCTGGTTTGGGTTGTATTTGACGTCGACTGACAGTTAATTTTTATTTTATTCCTCTGACAACTAATATGTTTATTATTCTTGTTAATACATAGCTAGAGTATATTAGGGGTCAAAAACTATATAAAAATCTTTATTGTGATAATTGGTTTAATCATTCAGCTCCAGATGTCTCCTTTTCTAGCATTCTCTTTCGATATATCACCAGAAAACCAAGAACTCTACAACAATTGGCTGACAAATATGTTAATCAATATCAATATATATTATAAAAGTAAGTGTACAATGTGCGTGCCGCTAAAACTCAGAAACGAGTCCCGGAACGATCAAGGGAGTTATATGTTGTGGTAGCCCTCTATCCCCCATCCATGGAGAAGGTTCCCGTTTTTACCTAAAGGGCGTACTTTTGAAGATATAAGGGCTGGAAATTTCGCCCTCTAGAAATTTCTAGAACAGTTCAGAACATTCGAGAGTATTCGAGAGCATTCCACAACATTCCAGAATGTTCCGGGATGTTCTGAATTGTCTGAATTCATTCCAGAATAGTCTGGAATGTTCGGGAACATCTCGGAACATCCAGATCATTGTGGAACATTCCAGAACACTCTCGAATGTTGTGGAATGTTCTGGAACATTGTGGACCATTCGAAGCGTTTTTGGTATGGGTGGGGCTACCCATTGGTAGGGGTATATAAAGCAAGATCCTTCGTGGGTTCGAACGTCAGTTTCTTATCAGTGACGAAAGGGAAGAACCGAAAAAGAAGTGAAAATTTCAAAGTGGTGCAGTGAGTGAATAAAAACAAACAGTGAAGAGTGAGTTGTCAAAGTGATGCAGTGACTGAATACAAATCGAAAATAATGTGTGAAAAGTGTGTAAAGTGTACTTAATGTATTTGTTAATAAAAAGTTGATTTGATTTATATTTTATACAATGCCCAAACATAAAAGAGGAGTAAATCTTGCCAGTTCTGAAGCAAAACAGAGAAAACAAAAAGAACAGCGAAAAAACGAAACAGTCGAAGAGCGCGAAGCACGTTTACATTCCCAACGAAGTGAAAATTTCAAAGTAATGCAGTGAGTGAATAAAAGCAAACAGTGAAGTGTGAGTAGTCAAAGTGATACAGTGACTGAATATAAATCGAAAATGGTGTATGAAAAGTGTGTAAAATGTACTAAATGTATTTGTTAATAAAAATTAGATTTGATTTATATTTTATACAATGCCCAAACGTAAAAGAGGAGGTCTTGCCAGTTCTGAAGCTAAGCGGTGAAAACAAAAGAACAGCGAAAAAACGAAACAGTCGAAGAGCGCGAAACACGTTTACGTTCCCAACGAACGAGAAAAAAAATTCCCGGTGAAGATAGGATATACAAATCGATCGACACGATGGTAAACGTTGAAGAAAATGTCAACATCCCTACAGAATTTCTAAACTCTTTGCAAGTACCAGGAATGCCATTACACTGCCTTCGACTGAAAATTGGATCTCCGATCATACTACTCAGAAATCTCAACTCACCAAAACTATGTAATGGAACAAGGATGATCGTCAAACAGCTATCGAATAACATCATCGAAGCCGAACTTATGACTGGAAAGGACAAAGGACACACAGCATTTATCCACAGAATACCACTGATCTCTACTGAACTGCCATTCCAATTTATAAGACTGCAATTTCCAATCAAATTAGCCTATAGTTTTACAATTTACAAAGCGCAAGGACAAACTTTAAAACATTGCGGCATCAACCTCAAACTTTCCTGCTTCTCTCACGGTCAACTACGCGTAGCTTGCTCTCGAGTAGGAAATTCGAAAAATTTGTGCATATTTACCCCGGATAACAAAATGAAAAATGTTGTTTATAAACAAGTATTGTAAATAGCTAGAATATGTTTTCAATAACATTTTTTTACCTCTTATGTTTTAAAGTTTATCCTTTTATTCCAACTACCACACAATCTCGTATTAACTCCCTGAGCAAAGCCGGGTACCCCAGCTAGTAGTTAAATAAATAAACGTGAAAAAATATATAAGTTGATAAATTCAAGGGAAAAAAAATGTGTAAATAAATAAATTGAGGTGGTTATGAGATATCAACCCGTGAACTTAACGTGCGACATTCCTTTTGGATTCCCAACCCGGGATAACGGGTTCGAATTGCGACAATGATAGGGATCAGTCATTGGAATTTGAATTCCTAGGTATTTAAGGACCATGTGAGGGATGCTTTGAATATTGGGCTCTGTCCTTCTGATGGGTTTTTAAAATGTCTCCTTCCTGGCTCCTTCTGTTCCTAGTAAGCTTATACCGACGTGCAGCTATAGTTCACTCTTCTACATCCACTTCCAAAAGAATCTTTTCAATAATTAATTTACCATCTTATCCGGTCCACATTCTGGACCACACGATCTCAGTTGTCAGTTTGATTCCAAAAATAATGTACTAACATCATCGCTAAATTCATATAGCTATTTCTGGAAAATATGGAGGAAAGCTTCCTCTTGGGTGGAGATAATAATTTTATCCTACTGCGAGGCGTGCCCAGCAGTGGACTCAGTGATGACACAGTTAATATTTATTATTATTAAATGGAGGTTCATTGCTGCTAATGCATCGTCGCTGTCGTTGTGAAAAGGCATCGTTCAGCCATTTTCCAGTGCGGGCCAAAATAAGCGGAAGCGCACTCAAGAGGGCGCTAAACGGGGTGAAGAAAACAGATGAACGCATGAGCGCTCGTTCCAAGTTTGACGTACTGGTGTTGCATCAGTGCTAATTATCGGGATTTAGGTACTTCGAGAATTTCTTCACCGCTCCTCTCTCATGCGCCGCGAATCCATTCTCTTCATATATTCCCTTCTCTCAGATAATCGCCGAGCGTTAATTAAAGACCGTGAAATATGCGCTTTCCCACTCCCCGAGCTCCCGATGTCACACCTCTGCGTGCTTTTGGCCCAAATTCCTTAAAAATGATTTACTTTAGCCCCAGAAAATATTCTTGGAGTATACTTGATAGGCTTGGCTAATTGATTTCGTTGTTTTTGCCATGAAATGTGGATTTTAACTTGCGCTAACCCGGATTCCGTCGATGTGTTCTATTCTTTTTGATCCGACGTGTACGTTACCCACTTTCAAAATTATACTCATTGTATTCCTATCAAGGGATGTTAAGATGGTATGAGTCAGATACGTCCGTAGTCATAATGAGATCATATTCAAATAATAAGTTTGAATTCAAGCAGTTGCTGAACGTATAAATTAAATATTGCATTATTAATGGTGCAATTACGTACCTTGTAATGACTGAAATTCTAAGTAATTAAATTAAAACATCCATCAAAGTCTTAAACTTGACTCATTATTTTCACGCGGTACGTTTAAAACTCCTTCGAAACGGAACGCATCCTGGCACAATTAATGCGGTATCTATGTGATTTATTCACAGAAATAGTTGAGGATTCATTAAAACTACTCACTGTTAATTTTTGACGAGATCTAGGTTTTAGAAATTCCTTATTTTTTACGTAACAGTTCTTCGGAGTGCATAAACGTACCATTTCCCATGTAAAAGGGCTGGTGTTTTTTAGTCAAATATCTCGGAAAGTAGTGCGGTAAGGGGCTGATGTTTTGGTATTTTAGGATAGGTGAAATTTTTCTCTTAAAATGAGACCAAATGCATTTATTTCTAGGGGAAATGATATTTCAATGATGTGATAAGCTACCTTAAATCATACGATGTACTAAAATATAGCAGAAAAGATGTTAAGCAGAGCGCGGGAAACGGAAAGAATAAATATTTCAAGATGCCAACGTGAGTAATGTTTGGTAAATCTATGCGTATGGCATGAAATAACTTCGAAAAAAAATATCGCGATATTATTGTCGCATCTTTTTTGATATTTCTCCTGACCACTTTTCGATGTCTGAGTGTCTGAAAGTATTAAATCTAAAAAATGGATCTTCCAGTGTCGAAGTTTGAGATTTGACAGAACGTTGGGAAACAAGCGAAGAATATGCGAGTTTCTTTCCCTTCCCACACTCGCATGGTTCTTCTGTTTTATTCCAATCTTATTCTTTGTGAGCAAGTCATCGTAGATAAATTATGTCACTACTCGGATATTTAAATTTCGCTTATTGGTGGCCAAATCTTTTTCGTGTGCCTTCCTAGGTTTCCCTGAAAGGCTATGAAAAAAACTCAGGTTCTGTTCAGTTAGACATATCTGTAGGGATCGCTCGGTTGCGGCCCAAACGCTCTGTATTCTGAGCTTCCAGACCGTAGCATAAGCGGAAGGATTTTTTTTGCAAAGATTAGTACTAGTTGCAGTGACAAAGGATTGCAAGTTCTGGTAATGTCACGGTTTCAAGATTATGCGAGAAATCTTACATCATTTCAGCCGTTTTCCCGGTGGTTAGCGATGGTTTACCAATTTATCGTGAATATATGTGCTGTAGATTACAGGAATTGATAATATTTCTTTTTTTCCACCTAAATAATGAGATTATGTCGACGAAAAAAAAACATTTTTTTATAAACCTCGGTGTGTGTTTGGTGCGTGAAATCTTTCACGGCCATAAATTCCATAAGCGATACGTGGGTACGGTGCTCTGTTTTTTAATAGTTCCGCGTGTTTATTTATAGAATAGAAACGGCGTATAATATTATCCGCGTGGATATCGACCCAAAACGAATTTATTTAATTGAATTAGAACCAGGAGTACCACCTGCTGGTAGAGAAAATTTACAGCAAGCCGTTAAGTTTTAAAGGCCTTAAGTAGCCATTAGGGTTGCAACACATGACTTCCACTCGACTGAGATGACATACGAATCCAGTCACGCATTCCCTTTCCCTATGCTGTCGTAAAATCCTCAAAGAACTCTCATGTGCCTGACATTTAAGTGATTTAAGATTCGTTCTTTGATGTGCTTTCCTGCTTTCCGTTCCCAAGTGTGCTGGTTTACTGCTTATAATGTCTGCCTCCTTGCTATCAGATGCTGGACTCCCTTTTCATTAAGTACGTTTGAAAACGGATGTGACTAGACACTCAGAATAAATCATCTGTACACTGAATGTAACTGGTTTGAAATTGGAATAACGTTGAATAATCGTAATCTCTTCGCTTTGAATCAACTGTACCAATCAGTAATATATTGTGACATCCTTAAGTGTTGCCTTAGGGAAACGCTCAGTGCTCTCGACATTTGGTGAGAACCTGATGAAGCTGTAAAAAATAGTTAACACTCTCAGTGCACAAAAAATATTTGACGTTAGCAGTAAATAAATAACACGAATAATAATGGTAACTTTTCCTTAAATTCAACTACAGTGTGTGGAATTACTTAGAAAAAATAATTTCACTTAACCGCCTGTCAATATCTGGATATCCCAGTTATCGAAGAGGTTTTTCAGCCTGTTCAATCTTAGTTCAAGTCGAATATCCGGAGGCAGGAATTTCTTTTTAAAAGGTTAAAATACTAATTCCCTTTGAATATGAATATTAAGACTGCAAAATTATATCTCCTCTTATCAATGACTTTTGATGCATAAATGGATAATGGTAGTTACAAAGAGTGTTGTTTAATGATAGCCAAGAGCTTTAATTATGTGTTGAGCAAGCATCGACGCACCATAGCGTAAAACCGTTGTTATTTGATGGAAAGTTATATTTTCTGGGACACCATTATCGGTATTAATTTATCCCTATACGTGGAAAAGGCAAATAAATACTTACCGTGATGTTATTTTTAGTTTCCGAACTGCTTTTTGTTATTACGTACAGTTTGATATGTAACATTGATTTTGCCAGTGTGCTGGAAATAGATGCAATGTTTTTTACTGATTTTCTCTACTTGTGATATGCTTCCTTAGTTATGTACCCACATTCTCTTTTCCGAACCCTTTTAAAACTGGACCAAATTGACTGTGGTTTAGAATATTAGCTTTGTTTCATTAATTCAATTTCTCAGTATCTTGGGTAAAAGTGCTAACATTGCAATGCTTTTAATCATGTCATAATATTTGTGGGATATTGCACATCACACAAAAAGTTTTCAAAACCTACCGTAAAATGTCCTTACTTTATTCCTCACTTCCTTCTTTTATAACGCTGTTGGCACAAGTCATTTCGGAGTCCCGCACATCTTTTTATTCTCTTTGTGGATTCATGGTCTGAATTCACCGCAAACAAAAGGATTATAGCATGCTTTCTATTTGGCCTGTTATATACACGTCTCGTTCTCGGTAACAGCTTTTTCTCCACTCCGACTGCTTTAGCATCGCCGTAAAACAGTCAAAATTTAATAGCCTTTCCAAACCATCGCTCTTCTTCATGTGCTCTTATCTTCTTGTCCTTCCACTCACATTCTCCACTCTTCTCAAGTAAAACTCTCTTTTTGTTAGCTCGAAAGGATTGGAGAAGTAGGTGTCAGTAAAACATCTTCTAAATATATCTATAGAGCTTCAGGAATGAAAATTAAACGTGTTAAACCGGGGCATTTGATACCGGATGAATATTTTTATTAGCGTATTTCAAGTTTTAGGAGACCTTTTTATATTTTTTAACAGTATTCCTCTCGATATACCTATTGTTTCATTGTTTTGTCTGATAAAAGACATTCGTATAAATTTAAATCCAGCATTTTTCAAAAGTATTTTCTTAATTAAACTATCATACATAAGGCAGGAGTTGTAACTTGGGTGCACGGAATTATTCGGGGATCGGGTTGGTGTGGTGGCTAGAGTATTGGCTAACCTTACGTGCGGCCAAGGTTCAAATCCCTGCAGAAGAGACCCGAACCCTACTTGAGTGTCTAGGGGAGGGCACTTCAAGTAAAAGTACTGCGTCTTTCGAATGAGACGTTATACCGTGGTACCCTTGGGGCCTTTCGTTAAGAGCAGGCTAATGCCGACGCCGGGTTTCTATCCACCCTTCCTCCCTTACCTTTCCCCTATGACGTAAACCACCTTAGTTGTCGGTCGCCTCCCGAAATATCCAATCCAATCCGGAATTATTCCACTCAAGTTGCCATGGAAAATAGAATAATGGTGCATTGTAATCCCTCTAATCTGATTCAGAGCCAGTGACGCGCGGTAAATTGGTTATCACTATTTCTGTTTCATGACTTCATCATGAATTTTTATGCTCTTATCATAACTTTGAGGAAAGGGTGCACCATTTTCTAATCAAACATTTCACCATTTATGTGCAGCGTATAACACACATACTTCTATTTACACCCTCTCGTGTATCATTTTGAGCCTGATGAAACTATATGGAATGGTTTGCACGGTTCCATTGTCTCGCTGAATTGAAGCAAAGTGCGTGTTCAGTTCGATTTAAAAAATTACATGCCAAATTGCGGTCCAAAAATATTCTCAATGGAAACGTAAATTATACTTATCTAATTTTGTAAGAATGCCGTTGGTGTCATCTTTCGATGTAAACTTTTAAATTAAATCTTTGGGTGAGTTTCAGACAGTTATTGTTAACTACCGATCCATGTTTCAGCATCGAGTTCCATTTTAAACGCGACGATTTTGTGGACTTCTTTTATCATATTGAAAATCGGACTTGGTGCTTAAATATTGGTTTTGTTATAAAAATGTTGCATGAAACTGATTATATATTGAAATACTTTGTAATTTCCACATGGGATGTATATCTCCACAGCCTAGGTGATGATGTCGCATAGCGACAATGCCACCTGATGATGTCGCACAGCGATGAAACCTAGTTCGTGAAAAAAAGGACCTCATGTGGAAATTACAGTGTTTCCATCTATACTCATGAAATTATTCCACAAAGTTACGCCTAAAACCATCACTTTCATCAAGTCTGTGAAGTTTTCTTAGTGATATAATAATAAATAATGAATGAATGTAATAAGAAATAATGAATACAATAATAAATTATGAATATCCAGTCATTCCACCAGGTGACGATTGTTACTGTTTCATGTAATCATCCTTCAAGTTTTATATGAGGACTTCACTGTCTCGCAATTCTTCCATTCAATGTTCCTAATATTCGCAAGGTACACCTAAAGTGTAGCAAAATTTCTTAGCGCTGTGCATTGGACGAGTTTGTGACATGGCCCATTGAACTTAAAGAAGTGCTGCCAAACCGGGGTGGAACGTACTTGCCAAAACCACCATTGGTACTTGTGGCATAAGCCAGTAATTCCATTTAAATTTGAGTGATTGTGTGTGAATTCGTGTGCCCTACATGGAGGTAGCAAGCGGGTCTAACAGTCCCGTGAGCGACTTAGTGAGGTGTGCGTGACCGTGGTAAGTCGGTCGGTCCCAGGGACCGTGAAAGTAATCTCTGTCAACCACTTGTATGTGTCCGACTTGTGTTTTTCTTGAACTAGGTTAGCCCCACGTCAGAAAAACACTATCCGGTAGAGTGTGAGAGAGCACTGTTTAGGTATTGTGTGAGTGATTGCCATACTTGTGTGGTGAATCCCAGGTGCAGGTTTTTTACACCGTAAATCTTTCAATCACTAATCCCTCTCCCCCTAATTTTTATCCCTGAAAGGAATTTGTTTACGGCTATTGGAGTTTCACCTTTATCATTGTATACAAGCCTTAAGAGCTCGCTTCTTTATTATTAGTGAGAAAGCCTTTCAAATTGCTGTCAAAGCAAGCGCTTCGAGAAGTTGGATTGCTCATTGCTCTCTATCGTCCCTTTTGAACTCACAGTTTCACAATGTGATTTCAAGATAGGGTCCCAAGATTGAAGTCATAGCGACGGGATTTCAATCATTTGCCTCACGTGCAGGTGCCTGGTGCTATTTTCGCGAAGTAGTTTGGTTCCCCTGTCTCCCTTTCTCTTCCTCTCTGTCCTTTTTTCACCCCCTTCACTTTTAGCTCACCTTCTTGCCGCGCAGGTCTGCGCCAAGAACTTTTGCGGGAACTCTGTGTGACAATTTGAAATCTCCGGACCGCTTCCTCGGAGAACGCAACCAGCATTCCACGATCAGACAACTGGATATATAACTCGCAGGAGATGACCATCTCGTGACGAATCGTGCTCTCCGAACGGGTCTCGCATTCATCAAACGTGACTTTTTGGGCGATGTTTTCTTGAGCTCATTTGTTATTTGTTTTCAGGTCAGGCATGTTAACGAGGCTGGCGCTAGCAAATTAATGCCATCTCGCGTTTATTTCGAGGAAATAGGGCGTCAGGTTTACGGGATCAGTAGAGGAGTATGGGGCGGAAAGAGAATCCGTAAACGTGCGCTGGCGACGAAGTTCAGGAGGAAATAAATAGATGACGGTTATGAGGAGAGATTTAATTAAGCAGGAGGACTTGATTGAGCCTGGTCGTTTTGAAATTCCTCGGCGCTGTATCTTAGGCCTGATGTCCACTAAAGAATGTTTATTCGAGAAATAGTTTTTCGCTCTAAAATGAAAAGGTTACCTAATGTAATTTGGGTGGGTTCCCTGAGAATATATTTACTACTATATAAAGTCCCTAGAGTATGTTATTCCCTCGTAATTTTCATTGCCTCTTTTTAGAATTGATATAGCACCATTTAAATAATTCCACTTTTTTTTAATCTGTAGCATTCGATAGTTTGTGGTAACAGAATACAAAATGATATCATTATTTTTGCTTCCGTTACTTTGTTATAGTTCATCCATGCTAAAAGGTAAATAATTTTTTTAAATTATGAAGAGGCTGAAAAAATTGTGGGAGATAATCCCTGATCAGTCCATTCAAGGAAACTAAATATAAAATTAACAATAAGTATTGTATTTGCACGCAAATACGTCTTGACAAATAGTTAATTCATATAGATCTCCGGTTTTAATAAAAGACTCCTTCCAAGATAGGTGAGGGAATCCAATTGCTCTAATTTCTCTCCTCTCAGAGTGACTCCTGTTTTCAGCTTCTCTCTTTCGCATTCTAGGATCTGATATAAACAATTTGTTACCTTTCTGCGCTATTTTTCTACAAAAATAGAATTTGAAACAAACTCCACTTTCTCAGGCGAGATATCGTAGAACAGCATGATGAGTAAAAGCTCAAACGATTTCGTCCTGCCAGTCATCCTCAGGCAGTCCTGCCTGAGGATGACTGCTAGTCAGTCGAAACACGTGTAGCAAGAGGTGAAATAAAAATTAGTAGACAGTACGAAATCGTTTGAGCTTTTACTCAGAATTTGAAACGCTATTTTGTTCGATGAGAGAACGGGAGAAACACAGGATAAAATGGTATTTTCCCTCTAGGGAGAAATATAAATTTTATGTTTATGTAGAAGCACTATTTTTCCCAGACTCTTCATAGGTAGGTTTTTACCGCTATATCATTGTAGCCACAGAGTTCTTACGCTGCTCCCAACTTTCATGTGATAGACTCGCGCCGGTGATGATTACAAGTTTTTCCCTTATCCAAATAGCTGAATTCCCTGAGGATGATACCTGACACATTACTACACTGTTATTGAAATAAGCGCTTTAGAGACACATGGAAAAATATTTATGGGTAAAAATCACCGAGGATATTATTACATTAAGACTTTCCGTAGTTATTTGAGGATTATTGGGGATATAATGAAATTAAGAATCATATTTAATACTGTTCTCCCGTATCTCGCTGAATACTGTTGAGTGCGCTAGTTTCTGATTACTTTATATCTAGCTTTTCTTTATGTGAGTTTTCACAGCGAAATTTGCTGCTCGTCCATGAAAAGTGAATAAAATACAATAATAAGTTGAAGAACTCGGTGATAAATCTCATCAAATATGTGTTTGGGTCATATTGAAGATGGTATCAACGACCGTCGAAGCGATCATTTCAGTTTCACTTTTCGCGGAATGAAATCTCTTTACCCTTCGAAATCATGAACATGCCTCATCTCCCAATGTTAATTGTAATTCTAACCTCGTTGAATATACGCTTATCTAAATTTCGTTTTTTATATTCCCACACTTAATATTTTAAGACAGAGCCCACCATTAAGTTTGTTCTATCGGCATTGGTTGACTTTGGAACAGTTCTAAACTGTAAGCATTTCTGCATCTACATCTACATACTAGCCTGTGAGTCGCCGCATGAGCGTGTGGTAGGGGATGTTAGGTCACTAGCCGAGTAAAAATGTAAGGGATAAGTTTTTGGAAGGTAAAATGGTGAAGTGTATTATGGGAGTGTAATTATTGGAGCTTAGTATTTAATGTGGTCACTTGTTATGCTCGGAAAAAACGATTTTTTGTACCTATCTGTTCGCAAGTGTATCTCTCTTATTTTATCGCTTCTGTCAGACCTAGAAATGTAGTGAGACGTCATGATAATATTCTCTGTGTCGCTCTGAAACACACCAGTTCTGAATTTCTCAATCAAACTAAGATAGTGTATGGCCCCCGATTCTCTAGTGTATCCCACCGTAATCTCTCTAAAACTTGTGATATGTGTTAAAATTATGTGAAAAAGTATATCCTCGCGCGTAGCTCGTTTTTAACGAAGCGTGTGGCTTTTCTTTGTATTGCATTAATTTTTTGGCAAAATCCTTGTGACCAGGGTCCCAAATGCTCGCGGCGTATTTGAGGCGTGGCCAAACCAGAGCGAAGTTGCATCTCTCTTTTACTTTTTCATCCCAGGAACTTCCTATTATACGCCAAACAAAGCCTCCAGACCCTCCAGCGCGTGTCCCGTCTCAAATAACTGCATACATTCCTTACTATAATTTTCTTCGGATCTCATTTCCCACCTTCTCTCATGATATCCAAAGTTGCCTCTATCTTCCCCCCTGCCTCCATTTATGCTCTATAGCATGCTCTATCTTTTGAGAAAGGAAAGAAAGGGAAGGTAGGGTGGAGAGGTATGCGAATGAATGGCTTTTGAATATGGTAGAGGGCGAAAGGTGAGACTAGTATGAAGAAAGCAGAATAAGTGGATGGAAGGAGCGGAGATAGATAAATGAATATTGGAAAGGAGAATGAAAAAAAAATATCGGACCGCGTCAAAGGGGGAAAGAATCATAGAGAGTTGGGGATAACGAAGGACATAAGTAATGAGTTGTCACTAGATTAGACTGCGATGAACTGATTATTGTGCTGCTAATGAGTCATCGTATTATAACCTATGTTTATTGGTGGAACAAATATTGTGATACCGAGGCGACTTCCCATTCTTTTCCCTCAATGGACAGAATTTTGAAACATCAGCATGAAAAAAACACTGCTACTATATTAGTTTTTTTTAAATTCTTCTTAAACATTTATTTAATTGCAAATGATTTGATAATATTATTTTTTTTTGAAATTTGACGTATTTGTATTGCATGCATTTAATTTAGAATTATACTTTACAAAAAAATATTTACACAAGGTACACTTCAACATTACCTTCATAACGAACATTTTTTTAAAACTTTCCTATTTTTCTTCATATGGCAGCTGTAACTATTTATTTCAGAGCTCTACCAGGCAAACCATCGTCAGTGAATAGCGTCACAATTCATCCATTCAAATTGTTTGACAAGCCGTCGAATGAGACGCAACTTTCCACGTACTCAATCCGAAGCGTAACAATTCTGTCGAACGCAGCAAATAAATGGAAAAGCCTCATAGAAAGCAGGTATTTCAATGATTTTGAAACGTTAAAACTTTGACTCGCTCGTCCAAAGAGGGTTATAGGCGTCGATTGCTTCTCCCAATTCAATAGGACTTCATTTTTCTCCCGTCGCATGACCATTTCGAATCCTCCGTGTTTTTCCGGCGAGATATGGTAGAATAGCATTTTTACCAATGATTTTAAAAGATATCGTACTGTCTACCAAATTTATTTCAAACTCTTACAACCCGTGTTTCAACTGTCTAGCAGTCATCATCAGGTAAGACTAAATCTTAGCATAAACAGACATGAGCATATATATTGGGAGTTACATTGCCCAAACAGAGTAGTGGGGGGGGGGGGTCCATAGTTAGCGTAGAGAAGACGCTTTTCAATTCAAATTTTAACCTTTTATCTAACGTGTTTTATTGGTTTAGATACGTGGATGGTATTTTATGTTGTTTGACAGGTAGCCATAGGCAAGCCACCAAATTTTTAACTGTTTTAAATTTCTTACGCCCACGTACCAATTTTACCATGGAATCTGAATTGGCGAACAGCGATCCCAAATATTATTTCGCCAAACATTTAATGGAAGAATCCCACCACTCCACATTTAATCTGAAAATCCTCCGTTTCCTGGATAAAGGACACCGTTTAGATGTGTCGGAACAGTGGGAAATAGTCAAAAGGAAACGAAAGAAAATAAACCTATTAAATGAGAACGAATTTGTTTGTCATTCTTCTATTTTTGACTCCATTTAAACTTATCCTGCCCTCCTCCAACAAACCACCCCTTCCCCCCCATTTCCATTCCCTCCCACCTGTCTTTCTTTATCGTTTCCCAGGGTGACGCAGGTCTGGTGTTTGACGTAATCTGTTTTTGGACGAACAAAGGATCATATCCCATTCATGATTTTAGCCTTCCCCTCCCATCTTACCCCCTTACCCATACCACAACCATCCCCTCCCCTCCCCTAACCCCCTCTACTCTGTTTGGGCAATGTAACTCCCAATATATATGCTCATGTCTGTTTATGTTAAGATTTAGTCTTACCTGATGATGACTGCTAGACAGTTGGAACAAGGGTTGTAAGAGTTTGAAATAAATTTGGTGGACAGTACGATATCTTTTGAGTATCATTTCGAATCCTTACTCCTCCTTAGACTCCTAAATCCCGGATCTTTGGCCTCCCCTTTGGCCTCGTGACTTTTTCTGTGTTCCCGATTTGACTGCCGATTAGTCGATACTGTCATTTTTGACTGCGAACAGATTTGTGAAAATGGTGTTGGTGCCAAATCCGGAGCGTTATCAAACGAGCGACGCTGATAATACCGACCGTTATGGGCTGTCGTGTCGTTCCGCTGGCTGTTTATCGCCGTGTGAAAAGCTTCAGGAATCCTGATATATCCAGCAGGAATAGCATAAGGTCGTCGAAACCATTGGTTTCGCTTGTACCCCCAGTTCCTTTCTGTATCCCATACCTCATTTTCCCTTTATGTTTCCTTGCTCTACCTTCCTCCGTGGTACTTAATAACTCCCAGGAAGTTTTATTTTTATAATGTCTCCCTCCGGAGACTTCACTTCATTCCTCGTAGGTCGTCCGAGGGTGGAAATGCCAAAGGATGACCTTTATGTAATTCCCTTCGCCTTTTCCTTGCTTTTCCCATGCTATGAACAGCCACACAGCAGGCAAAGTGTTCTTTATGCCCTCCGGATCCGGAAACTCATCTATGAGATTCATCACCCATTGATAGCAAAACATTTCTACCCCAATATGTAAAAAGAAAACAACTCGCTGCTCATTGACGCCATGTCTGAATATTCTTAAGTTTCGTTTGATTGGCATTTTCATGTTTTATCTTCTTTTTATAGTGAACATATTGCGACAGGATTCCTTACTGCATCGTCTTCTTAACCCTTGCTAGTCGACCAAATGAGTGGATGAGCAGTACTCCCTATAATTCCTCCGTTCGCGGTGTGGAGAATGGATTACATGAAAAACTTTATTTACGACACTGATTATATATTCGTTACGCCTTGCAATTTAATTCAAGTCAATTCATTTATTTTAGTGGGCCTTTTTGGCCCATGAGATATTTTACATTGATATTACATATATTGCAAAAAGGAGATAAGTAAATAATAAAAGTATAGCAATAAAAAAAGAAGAAATCAAGTGATAAATACAAAAAATATACATTTAAATTCCATTAAGAGGGAATTCGCCAGTATTCAGCTTAAAAAGGAATATACATATTACGCATATTGAAAACATCCTTCATACGTACATATTAATACAATATTTTCCAAGTTTTGTGGAACAGTTATTGATTATTATAATAGGAAGTACAGTTCGAAAGTGTATCAAAGAACAAAATTACGTACATACATTCTTTTCCATTTAATGTGAATCATTGGAGCAGCGTGATTTAAGCAGCATTATTAAAAAGTGGCTCGTATCCTTCGGACTTAAACACCCTTATCTGAAATCAGGAATCATTTCTCTCCTTCCTACCCAATGTGCACACACACTTTCGATCATTCTTCCCACTTCCAATTTCTCCCATCACCCTTCGACACTTCTCTGAAACGAATCTGTCACTTACTTGTTTGTTTCTCTCCTTCCCAGCCCAAACTGCACATTTTACACTCCCATATCATGAAAGATTCCAGTCAACACCCTTTCTCTTTCCTCGCCTGCAAAGTTGTCTCTCACATCTTCTAGTTGCTCCTCTTTGTACTAAATTGATAATGAAATCTCTTGAATTATATCTCTAGGGTTGTGACTCTTTCATATCTTTCTTTTTTATCATACTAGCTGAACCGTGTGAATATTTCGCATAGTATGCAGTTTCTGCCTGTTTCTTTCTTCCTGTTCTTTTCCTTGTTTCTTTCTATGGACAATTTTATGTTATTTATGTTTGTGTTAGAGATAAATAACGGAAATGAACACGGTAAACGGTCACACTGATTGCATGTAGAATGTAAACAATCTAACTAAACGATGTGTTGATAGATGGCGACTCCTACAGTCTTTCAAGCACGTATCCATAGCCAACATATTAGTTGATTAAAGATATTGTCAACAGATGGCACTGTATAATTTTTAACAAAAACTTTAATTTTAAATTTTTTAACAAAAACATTAATTTTTAACCATTTGTCATCAATCAATTTTTCGTCAATAGCGGGGAACATAACTTTAAAAGAATTATGGGAGCTATGTCGTTGCGACAAAAAACACCTTTTAGTAATAATATACATGATGATGATGATTTTTTCATGGTGGACGAATAATGGAAATAGTACGACGGTTGAAGTAGAAAATTTGCATTAAATCTGGCGACAATTGAATTGTTTTGCAACGTTCAATAGTGTTCATTGTGAAAGAGATATTATGGTGATAGAGGCAACATGGAGGCAATTACGAGTCCCTCTAATAACCGAAGAATTATTGGCTCAATACCATCAACAGAAGTTATCTTATTGTATTCTAAATTTAGTATTTTCCCAGTATTGTAAATTGGTTGCTTGACATCCGTCAGTGGAATTGTTTTGTTGTTGCTTCTCATATACCTGGAATCCATTTCTTGTAGTTCCAGTTGTATTGTTTTCCTTGGTGTTATAAATTAAAAATTTTAAAAAAATTATAAAACACTTTCCATTTCTTGGAGAATGGACAATTTCACTAAATTGTGATTCTTATTGGCAGTCTATACCAAGTTTTCGTATGTCTGGTGTGTTAATCAATAACTTCGTGCCGTTGAGAGGAAGGGTGCATCTATTTTTTAAATGTATTATTTAATCCATTTAAAAACTACGGAAAGGGGTATTAAACGATTAGTATCATATTTCAGATCTCACCTGCCGTACGAAACTGAAACTGAGAAAACCAAAAAAATCATCTTTCATGTGATTAGTGGCTTAGGTACGTGCGAATAAGGTTTTTATCATTATTTTCTCTATTACAGACTTTATTCGCGAAGAAGTCGCAAATATCCTCTCCTTCCCCTCATTTCCCTTTTGGAGCATAAGTTGTTGCCTTTTTCTACGGGCTACGAGCGAGCAATTTGTAATCGATCCTCTTAAACGCCACTTAATTAATTAATTAGCTGTTCGTTTCCCCCTCCCTCTCAAGCGCTTATTTGCTTGAGCAATTACTCCCTTTCTCTCTGTGGACATTTCTCATTAATCTCTCCTACCCTTATTTCTTTTCGTTGCTCGGCTGCTTAAACAGAAATTGGAGTGGGAAGGAGGATGTGGTGGCCAGCGGAGAAGGGATATGCTCGCCTCGACGTAACCACCCATCTGGGCCAAAATGCTCCCTCACTACCCTTTATCCTCCCCCTTTCTCTCTTGACGCCCCCTCCTCTTACATTCCCCCCCCCCTCGTCTCCTCTTACCACCCCCGGAGAGGACATCCTTTAGCTTCCCATTCGTCACAATTCCATGTCCGGAGAGAATCCTTCTTCCACTTAACCCCAGCTCTTATAATTGAGATCCTTCCATTCCCTTCCTATTAAAGGGGAATCTCTGGAAAACAATTTAACCAGCCAAAACTGCACCACTTGTACCCAGAAAACCTAACATCACTATGCTCAACAAACAGCCAGGGGTCATTGCGTAGTAATTCCGCCATTACCGTGGCTAAAGACCACGGGAAAATTTAATAACTTAGGGTATGAAGGATCTCGCAGCTTCTGTTAGCGATTAAAAAACATAACTATTGAGATTTGCTGTGGATTGTCCATTTCAGATTTAATATTTCACTTTTCGTGTTATGAGCCTCCTGAGGAGTGAGGAACGACACATCTGGCAACGCTCAAAGTACGAGAAGCAAACAGTTGAGTTTAAAATGAGCATTAACGTAATAGTCCTTAAAAAAATAAGTTTTATTGTTGAAAGAATTCTGCTTCACTTGCTAATTGGTTCTTCGAAGAGGAGACTTTCAATGGAGGCCTTTTCGCCATCAACAATATAGGTTGTCAAGGGAGGAATTCAATGTGAAGAGGAGGAATGAAAGGGAGAATCCTGTCGTGAGCATTAGCCTGCTCATAACAAGGAGTCTCGAAGGGGTACACAGGTGATAGTCTCATCCAATGGATATGGTTCTGCCCTTGAATTTCCTGCCAAATGGAGCGTAAATAGGTGTCCCGTTAAAATATTCACGAACCCTAGGGACGAGAATTCAGTGTTCTTGCTATCCCTTTCGCTCGAGCCCTCCATTATTCTTTCTTCTTCGCCAAGCACTTCTTCATTCTTATTTCTCAATAACTCATGGAAGTATTGAAATCCCGATACCGAATCTGGAACCCGTGTTCTCAGGGTAGGAAACCGTAACTATAGATAACGTACCGATCAAATCCCGATTAATTAACTAGATTTGGTTATAACCTGTCGTACGGAGCAGGAATATTCCAAATGCATGTTGCTTGTGAAGTCTTTTTTTAAATATTTCATGGAATGGCTATTGGAAGATGTTTCACTCGAGTTTAAGTCCTTAAGAAACACATTCGGTTTCGATGACGATTACGTTAAAAGCAGTTGTTGATGACGTGAAAATGTAGGATACCTTTGATGAATATATTGAAAAATGGCTAGCGAGATGTGGTGGTATATCATGGAGAATTTCACTGAGTAAATCATGATAATGTCCATTGTATAAATTGTTTGCGCAATGCGTTTCGATGCTATGGTGTCATCATTAGGTACAATCAGGTACGAAACGCATTATACGAGGCTTGTTTTTTAAGTAAGTACCGTTTTAAAATTCGGCCACTGCAGTGCTGCGGTTGGCATTTTATGTATGCGCGATGTGTACCTACATCTGTTCGGAAGCCACAGACGCCATTACGGAAACATTAGACCGCGTTTACGTTTATTGTGAGTATTAGAAATGCCTCCACCGATTGAGAATCCCACCGACTGAGAAATACATGCTGTGATTAGTTTTCGTCATCCTAAAGGCGTGAACGCGGCTGAAGGCTGAAATTCATCGTCAGATCAGGGAAGATTATGGAAAAAACATTACGAGCAATGGAATGGTATGGAAATGGGTTAGAGCTTTTAGAGAATCCAAAACAAAAGGCGTGGCATGCTGAGTAAGGGGATGGTTTTGCTCCATGACATTGCCCGTCCACACACGGCTAATCAAACTCAAGATCTCATCGGATCATTTGGTTCGGAACAGCTTGATCATTCTTTTTACAGTCCCGATGTAGCGCCCAGTGTATACCACCTGTGTTTGTATTTAATGATGCATCTGGTGGTGGTTAGCGCCAGGACGACGATGATGAGGTCAAAACGACGAAGTTGCAGTGGTTGTCAAATCAGGCGGTAGACTTTTATGAGGATGGGATTCAAAAGCTGGTTCTACGATGCGATAAGTGCCTTAAAATTAGTGAAAATCATGTAGGAAAGTCGATTAAGGTACAGATTTTCATGTCAAAATAAAATTGTTAAGAAAAATATACTTTTTTATTTCAAAAGGTACTTACTTAAAAAACAATCTTCGTATAGTAAAATTACTGAGCGGAAGTTACCAAATTTATTCACTAAATTTGACCTTTTTATTAACTCGATGACTTGTATTTGATTTACCGTATAAGGAAACATTTTACCACTTGAATCGCTTAGCATTTGTGAGGTCGCAGTGTGGTGCACACTCAGTTGGACTGCTTACCCTTATGACGCAAAAATGGACGTCGGAATCGTCTCGTCTCATCTTCGCGAATGAGACCGAGTTATGCGACAGTTTTCTCCTGCCATCGAAGAAGAGGCGACGCCCATTCGACCTTTTTTGTATAAGACCTCTGCCGCGGACGCCGGACGCGATGGCGTATTCCTACCTCTTCTCTCTCCCACTTCCTCATTTTTCGACTATGAGCCTGAAGACCAGCGGAGATAGGAAGTGCCTTTTTCCGTCCCCCTGTCCGACAAGGGCGGGGCCAAGTTTTCAGGGGAGATTGACGACTTATACAGTGTGCCCCTCCACTACTCTATAAGCACCCTTCTTTCCCCTCTTTCCACTCTTTCGCGCCTTTTACCTTCTTCATGCGGTGACCAGTTCGTGTGGGTAGACAGACGGCGCATGCGAAGTGCAACGATAAGGGATTGGAATGGTTGGCGTAGAGATAGAGAGCGTGTAGATAGGTCGATGGGAGAAGCCACCCTTGTAACAATATTTTCTCCTCTCCTTCAACCCCTGCCATCTGCTACTGAACCTCTTTTCCTCGTCTGACCTCCACCTAACCTTCGCTATCTTTTGTACCAATCTTGTATGAGTTGTGTGATCCTAGTTAAAAATAGAGCAGCTTGGATAGTTTACGTAACTAGACAGTATTTTCGTGAAGAACGATTGAAACAGTTGTGGCATCGGCTGCAGAATTGCTCCGGCCTAGAAAATACTTGAGAATCAGAAAATTGGTGAGGGGGTCTCTCAGCATAAACTTAAAGAGAATTATTGCGAATACTCTGACCCGAGCTTGTCGTTATAAGTTGTGGTCATTACGGAAATAGGATGCGTGTAGACTGGAGATATTTGTGTCGTGGGTCTAGAAAGAATTATGCGGGTGAGCTGTGTAATATTATGACATGCATAATATTTCAAGCACTGTTTTTTTTTGGTAACCCGCGTCAGAAATTTTCCGAACCAACGTTTCATCTCCTTTGCTGGATACCTTGTCAGGGCTGAATGAGTTATTCAGTCCTGACGAGGTCTTCGGCAAAGGAGAAGAAACGTTCGCTCGAAAATTCCTGACGTGGGTTACTCATAAAACAACAGTGTTTGATATACATGGACCGCGAAAGCTTTAATAATTTGTATAACATATATTTATTTATTCTGCCCTAGGTTGCAATTCGATGCCAATCGTTGAGCAAATACAGTTATAAAAAAGGATTTTTGGCTCATCAGCCTAGTCACATGCTATATATTCATGACAAAATACCCAGGTAGATGTAAAACAACTAGTCTTACAGACAGCACAGTGGCAATTAGGAAAATCACGCCAAATCTACATTAAAGAGAAATATATAAAAGCGACTAGCATTAAGTCGCCAGTCGCTTTTATATATTTCTCCTTAATGCAGATTTGGCGTGATTTTTCTAATTGTCCTTGTGCTGTCTGTAAGACTAGTTTTTTTACATCTACCTATGTAATATTTTAAAGTAGGGTGTATACGATCAGGAGTGAGTGGGTAATAAATGAATATGGGTTAGATGCTCCAGTACTCTTACTTATATGAAAGAAGTGTGCATCGTTGGTTTGGCCATATTGAGAGAATGAATGAGAGTCGAATAAAGAAACAGGTTTATAGGAGTGAAATGAATGGTGCGAGAGGTAGAGGAAGGCTGAGAAAGTTATGGTTGAATGTGGTTGAGGGAATTCTTAGGAGGAGGAATATTAGGAGTCTTAAAAACAGGAGGGCGTTTATGAAGCAGTGTTTGGGGGTAAATGAAGCAAAAGAGGTTTGCAACGATAGGTCAGTATGGAGGAAATTATTGAAGCAGAGTTAGGAGTAAAAATATGTATTTATGAGTGAAACTTTGTGACTGTGCCTACCCCGGAAGGGAACGGCGTGATTGCTATGTGTGTATACAAAAGCGACAGCAGTGGAGAAGGCAAACGAGAAAGTATTTGATGTGATTAGGAAGGAAGTAAATGGTAGAGATTTGTAGTGGTCAGAAAAGATGGAAGGTAGATATTTTGAGAGGTGAGGTCTTGTCTTGAAAAGGGGTCTTGAAAAGGTTGATACAGGGAGGGATCTTCAGAAATCGAGAAAGGGAATGGAAGAATATAGGTTTTGGACGGCATAAGGATATCATAGAGGGGTATCGGACCTTATGCGAGACTTTCCGGCGGTAATTGATGTGCAAGAAAGGATAAAAATAACCTTGGTCGTGGAATGAAACGCACCTGAATTTAGAAATAAAATGTCAATTATCAACTGCTTTTGAGCTGAGAATTCTTCAAATGTTAATGACGAGCTTCTTAACCTCTTTAATATGGCCGATATGATCGCTGGAAGGTTGATCCACCACATTTAAGATAATAAATTCTGTGGAAAAAAATTGTGTTTTCCGTAATTTATGTACAATCCATCCTATGCGCTAATATCTGGTGTAAGGACCCGAGACATAATTAATTCTGGTACAGATTATTCTCGAAGTTATAGTGTGTGCACCATCGGAAACTTTGCTTTCCCTTTATCATTTTTCTTCATAAATTTTAGAATTGATGTGGTGAGCTTTAACACGCGCGAAAGGAACCCACTCTAGATATTGCCCATGGAGGTCACATGGTTATTATGGATGTTAAGTTCGCTGAATATCTCTATTCCATGTAAAGTCGTACGCATGGAGTACAAAAGTCGTCTCCACTAATAGAGAGCAAAAGGCAACACTATCTGATGGTACTGTATGATGAAGACGTAGTAAAATCATTGGATTTCTGAGTTATTTAATCTTAATACGGTTTCAATGCGACAGGCTTGCTACTCACCTTTTCAAATCCTATTACTGTTACTCTACTGCTACTTGCTAATCACCTTTTCAAATGCGACTCACTTTGCTAATCGTCTTTTCAAATCCAAACCAAATTTAGACATTGATGTCGGTTTCGTGTCGGTCGAAGCAAACTCACAAGTTTTTTCCATTCGCAACATTTAAAACCACGTCTTACGAAGATGTAAAAACGGGTCGATAATTTCTTTGAAAATCGGGAAGATAATTGTAACCGCGTCTTAACGAAATCGCGACTCGCGAGATCACACTTTTCAAGGGTTTACTGTGGGTAAGAGGTGATTTTTTTGAGGACGGGAACAGAAAGGGTCAGAGGATTTAGGGATGTGGCCCCATGTAATAACTTAGGGGCCGCGCATAAACTATGTAACCGTTTTCGGTGATTTTTTACCCCCTCCCCCCTTCCTTGATAACTTTACTATTTTTCCCAACCCCTTCACCCCGCCCCCGAAATGTAACGTTGTCTCTGAAAATGAAACATTCAATTAAAAAATATTTTCTCAATTATTTGGTGAGTTTATTTTTAGGGATAGGTTGAAATAAGACAAATAAAGTAGCCAAACTAGATATGATAGAACTACCTAATCTCAATTGGAACAAGTTTTATTAATTTTTAAATTCTAAAAATCAACCATGAGTCACATGAAGTTTTTATAAAAAAATCTATAATATCGAACGATGCTAAATAAACAATGCTCTCTTATCCCTCCATGAGCCAATATCGTGGATCATAGTCATTTGGTTTGATGACTCTTGAGAGGGCTGCATTGTAACAGCTACATCACTTTGAGCGAACCTCTCTTCCCCTTGTTACCGGCCGTAGATTTTTAGGCGACCCACTTCCCTCCCTAAGTTGATAACGTAGATAACGCACGACCCATAAGGGGCCGTTCAAGTATTACGTAAGACGATTTATGCCATTTTTGACCCCCACCCCCTTCCCCTATGTAAAACAATGTAAGATTTTCCCAAACCCCCCCTCTCCCCTCTCAGTCTTACGTAAGACATTAGATATGTGAATCTACTCTTCGTTAAATGCTCGCTTCGGTTGAGCATGGAGGTAAAATTGCTAGCCAGGCAGGCGACAGAGTAGGAGCAATGGTGTAGCAGTGAGATTACGGAAAATACGCCATTAACGAGCGGATGCTCCATGGCACTGCTACATTTCATTCAGAAACGATAAAATGTTTCAACACGGACAAATATCTTACGTAAATTGGTCCCAGACCACCTGTCCCCTAAATAAGTCAATCTAAGATGATCCCAAATCCCCCCCCCCCGATCCCCAAAAACGTCTTACGTAATAATTGAATGGCCCCTTACCTAGGGCTCATCATTGTTTTCATTACACTTACTAAGACATGGCTCAGTGTCTAAGCGTGGATGAGAAAGAAGTTTCCCACTGATGCAATCTCTCCATTCTCGTGTCTTCTGTCCGGCAAAAGCTTCGCGGGCCAGCCCACATTTGGAAACTGATGACGTGTGGGCAGTTACGCCACCAACAAGTGATCTGAAAAGCGCGCATTGGTCAGCTAGCTGTCCCTTTTGTGACGGTTTTTCTTTTCATACCAATTCCAGTTCTTCCCGCGTCCACCGTTGTCGTGGCCTCAATGACCGCTGCTCTTAGTTAAGGCCTCGTGGTTGATTTCGAGATTTCGAAGGAGCACAAAAAAAAATATTTTCCTTTGCACGGCCGTTGCATTCCCAATTCTCATGTTTCTGCCATTACTGCGTGTTGACCCGAAATGGTTTCCCTTGGAGGCAAGTGGCTACCACCTGCGTAGATCCGACCGCAATTCGAACCTTCCAGTGAAATCAAAGAATCTTTAATCTTTCCACTCGAAGCGCGAATGTTGGGAGTTTGAGCATGAAATCAATTTAGATTAGTGGAATCAAATCATTCCTAGCGACAAAGGCCTCTCGAGCGTTGGTTTCCATCTTCCGTGACCACACGGCTTGCGGTCAGGGACCATGGGTGGTGGAAATGCGGCTGGCTGCGAGTGTCATGGGTTTGTGCCACTTGTCTGGAGAGTTGCTCTGGTCACTTGGAGTATTTCTCGCGTCTGATCATGTTTCTCGATAAAGTTGCTGTAGTAATTTTATGATTTGCGCCAAAATTGAACCTGAAACGACTGTTTGAAATAGTAAACATCTCTACCATCGCTTCCATGTATGAGGAGTGATAGCTAGTACTCGTTGGCAACGCCGCTCTCTGTAGTCAAAACTTTTGTGCCCGATATTAAAAAGTAGAACTTAAAATGCTGCCGTAATTATATGCTGTCATTATATTAAAATGCTGCCATTATAAAAACCTTACCAAGTGTGTTACTTTTTGTTCTGATTACCGAATGAATAATGGGAATAAAGTTACCCCTTGGCCAAATATATCTGAAGGCCTCGGTAATGGCGTTCCATGTCGAGGGCTACGGTTCGAATATTGGAAGCGGTGGGTAATGTGAACGGAAACTCGACCCCTATCATGGTGCCACGCCTTCACATATGGTACTCCTTTTTCTGTAAAAATGTCTGTTAAAATGTAATGCATCTTTCTTCACACTTGTGCCATGTATTTTTATGACGAGAGGTTAGATGGAAGAAGGGACTGTCTCAAGTTTCAATATCACCCCGAGAAAGACGCATCATTATTATTAAAATTAGGGCCTATTGTCACCTGCAGTTTAGGAGGTCGGAACGGATTTGTCGATGTATAGATTCGCATTAAACTTAGCCTACGGGTTTCAATCAGTGATGAACAAGGGTTCAAGTGAACAAGTGCACCGACCATTGATGGATGAAAGTGAGAAATTGGCATCATACCGATTTTTTCCACATTTCATAATATTTAATTCCATTACAAACAAACAAATTCTATTTCTTACAATTATAATCGTTGTTCAAAATATCATTGTGTCATGCCGAGTCAAATATTCTGAGAATATATATTTTAAGCCAAAATTTCAAATACCATGACAAAAGCTCTGGTCAAAAAATGCTTTAAGGTAATAAATTAAAATTTAACTATTCTATCACGTGCATGCTGCCTGTATGTTAAATTCTGATGCATATATATGAGTATTTAAGTGATATGTTGTTCTAGAATTTTTTTCCGACTAACTTAAAAATTTATTGAAATGTATGTACTCTTAATGACCCACGATTGCAGCTGCAAATTCCTCAAGAGTAGGTCAATAATAACGCCGAATCACCCTCAACTTTGATATCCTTGGATATCCAAACACTCCTACCCTTTACACTAACGGTTTAAATTCGCTATGAAAAAATCATTTGACTTGACCGGGATTCGAACCCGCATCTTCCAATTGGCGGCCAGGTGTATTAGCAAGTGTAGCATATGTCGCAGTCGCGAACAACATCAGGCCAAACTTTTTTCCAGCAATGGTTCACTGTTTCAGGTCTCACTTCATCCTATGATTATTTTATTATTTCAATGGTCTTTAAAACATCAAATTTTTTCCAGCAGTCGCTCACTGAAAGGACGGATTCACCTCCAACATTTAAAAGAATGTTGGCAAAACTTCTGCGCAGGTAGTACAATTTAAATGCTGCAATGACACTCTGAAACAAAGGCTGCAAAAGAGAAGTAGTATTGGGTGGCAAGAGCTACACTTCGATTTCTGTGTGTAGCTCAGCAAGGGATTTTTGGTGGCCTGGCGAGTTATCGAGCAGCAGTAGCACTTTACATGCCAGGTTTTTTTCCTGTAAGTAATTCTTGACATCGCGAACGAAGGAATGCTCAAACCAATCCTCAGTCTTGCCGTGACCCGGGCCTTACTGTTGCTCCTCCAAAATGTAGGCAATGATGTCTTGGTCTTGCCCTTCAGTACCCTTGGATTTTTTGCTCTTTACACCAACATTGGTTTACTTTTAAAGTCTCCTGCTGCGTTGGTGCAAAAGAGAAGAGTAACTCTGTCCTTAGCTGCTTTAAAACCAGGTGCCGACCGCTTGTCTTCGGCAATCCAAGTTCGCTAAAGCATTTTTTTCTAAAATATACTAGTTTCCTGCGCAATAAAGACTTGTTCAGGCCTATAGTCACATATTCCGATGAATTCCGTGAACTAAGCTGGAAATTTTGAGGCCGCTTCATGATCAGCAGACGTGACTTCTCAAACAATCTTTATATTATGGAGCTGAAAGCTTTTATAAAATTTATCAAACCACTCTCGGCTGGCTTTAAAAGAAAATCCTTCTTGTTCTCGATCTCCATATCGTGTTTTCAAATGGTTATAAATCTGAAGTGCTTCGCTTCTAATGATAAGCTCATCCAAAGGACCATGTTTTTGCGCCTGATCTTCTATCCAACTGTTCAAATGTTTACCATTTTCTCCACCCGTGTGTTTGGAGAAAAAAAATGGAAAATTGTCCTCCAATGGAAACCGCGTAAAACTGAAGCTTCATACCGCGTTTTGTGAAGCTTGGTGCCGATTTAGAAACAGCGTAAATTAGAATCCGCGTTGCGGGAAGCCGCGTTCGGGGAAGTTTCACTGTATATGCACCCTTGCGAGTGACTTCGTACCACATCATTTGTAAATGCAGTGATCAGAAATTACTCCTTCCCGAACCGATCTTCCTTCTATTCTTAATGTCGCCAACGGCCTCACTAATCGTTTGCTTCCCTCAATAATAGCTGGCCAACAAACCCTTTATCTCAGCGCTAGCCTGAGTAAATTTTCCACTGATAAGGATAGAAACGATTTTGTTGATGTACAGGATGAGACAAATAGCTGAGCGACTGCTGAAAAGCTTTCAGTAGCCCATGTCATGTGTCGGCTATCATTCGATACGAAAAAAATCTCGCTCGGTGGGATTAGGGGTTGGGGTTCAATCTCTCGGCGTCCCAATCGAAGGGGTGGAGTGATGGGGAAGATTGATGGGGCGGGAGAAGGAGTGTTTCGGTTGCTTAGCGATCAGTCAAGCGGCAGTGGCGAGAGCGGCGGCCTGTCACTTTCGGTTACCTCTCTGCACATATACAAACACGCCACTCTCATATCCCACGGACACACGCCCTCACTTGTCAGCAAGTAAGCCATCGCTTCGTTGGCCTCACCGTCTGCAAGGTCCTTATACCCAGGTCATGACATGCACTTGTCTAATGTAATTCACCATCTTGAGTCTCCGACGCGGGCGGCGTTCAAATTTTGCATGTAAATAAATGGAGGATATAGGTGGAAAGAACCACGATTTTCTCGCTTGTTTAGCAAGAGAGTGCTATGAAACTTTCGCTATCAACAGAAAAAATAATAGTCATGGTTAGACTTTAAGCCTACAGTCCTCGGTTCGACTCCTAAAAAATTTTCAATGCAACTATAACTCAAAACTTCGTGCTTGAGAGTATCGCGTGCAAGTGTACAAAAACACTTTATCACATATCTTTCTTAATTATCGCGGTAGAACCATGAAACTCTCGGAATTCATAGTAAAAGCAATGGTAATTTATACCATGGTTGAACTTTAAGCGTACAGTCCACAATTTGACTCCAAAAAATCGTTAATGCAACTATGACTCAAAACTTCGACCTTGAAGGTACCGCGTGCTAGTATACAAACACTCACTAATATCTTTCTTATTCAGTGCAGTAGAACTGAAATCTTCGGTATTTATAGGAAAAGCAATGATAATTTATAATATTTTTAGCTTTGAAGCCTACTGCACCCGGTTTGACTCCAAAAAGAATCGTCAAAGACGCAGACTCAAAACTTCGGACTTCAACGTATAGCGTGCAAGTGTAAAAAGACTCACGAGTATCTTTCTAAATTATCATGGTAGAACCATGAAACTTTTGGTATTTATAGGCAAAACTAAAATAATTTATTCTATGGTTAGAGTGTAAGCCTACAGTCCTCAGTTTGACTCCAAAAAAATCGTTAATGCAACTATGACTTAAAACTTCGAGCTTGAGAGTATCGCGTGCAAGTGTAAAAAGACTCACTAATATCTTTCTTATTAATCGCGGTAGGACTATGAAATTTTCGGTATATTAAGATAAGAATAATTTATGACAAGGTTAGACTTCAAACCTCCTTCACCCTGTTCGACTTCGAAAAAAAATGTTAATGACGCACTCAAACATTCTGACTTCAACGTATCGCGTGCAGGAGTAACCCTATCCATGATTTTTCCTAATTAAGAAAGCTATAGCTATGTCGCTTCGGTTATTAATAGGCAAGACAATAAAAATTTAAGAAGTGGTTGGACTGTATGCCTACAATCCTTGGTTTGAGTCCGGAAAAATCGCCTATGCGGCCGACTCATAACTCCGTCACCGCTAAGTTTTGAGTCTGCGTGCAAATCGTCCATGCAATTAGGAGTACAACTATTAAATTGAGCTTAACCAGTGCATAGTTATAAGAAAATATACCTTCAATTCTTTTACGATGTTAAACAATGAGGCATTGCCATTTGCTGGCAATGATCAACTGATGATGATGAACTGGGAAGCAATGATCAACTGATTGCAGATGTCGATGCATGGAAATCATATTTAAATAATATCATGGACCAAATAAGGAGGATAATACATAGGAAGATCTACCAGGAAGTAAGGGACCTAGCATTAAATAGGGAAGGATGGAGGGCTGCAGTCAACTAATCTTAGGATTGCACGACCAAATCACATGACATTATGTTAAATATTATTTATTACTCTCACCAAAGATATTCATTCACACAGCATTAGAATTATAATGAGTAGAGTCAAACGAATACATATTCCACATTCATTACATTAAGCTTAACTCTTTCAACACATCCCAACCAATTTGATAATTCAGTGCATATAGATAACAATGATTCAACGGTTTCAGGGGCTTCAATACCTAACACATATGACTGTTGTATTTCACAGGGAAAAACTTCATGTTGACATTCTTTTACAATAATTTCTGCTGAAGCTGACATCACAAAAATGAAAAGAATATTACCACTTTCTTAAGATATGCCATATCATCATGGCATACGTTAAGCCCAAACAGCTACAGCCAAACTTGACTATGTTAGTACAATGACTTGACAATTTAAGTTTCTTATTAACAGGTCATTTAACAGTTGTATCACAATATCTACCACGTAAAGGCAAACCAGCTACAATACCATTGTTTTGGGCATTTACACATTAGTTACATTCTGTGGAAGCTTAAACCAGCCATGTGATTTCATTCCACTAGAACGCAAATGATTACAGGAACTCCAGCATTCTTGGACTGAAGACAGTCATGGTGTTTCCATTAGCTTGTGAATACTTACTGGAACTGGGTGCTGGAAATATATAGCACTTTGAAATCAAGAAACAGTATATTATGAGTTGATTCATAAATGTATCAATATTTGATTAAACACACCTTTCATTGCAGTAAATATTTCTCTAAGCTGTAAATGCATATTATCCAGAAGATTTCAGCTATGATTTTTATTACTTTGTTGAGTGATAATTTGAAGCTGCGATCAGCACTTCGAAATCTTGCATCCAGATTCAAGAAATACACTGAACATAATTAATGACTCCTGGTCTAAAACATGATAGATAGGTTTGGATAATAGACCACCATCAATATACTGTAAATGAAGGTTAAATGATAAGAATAGATATATATGGATTGTGTATTTAAATAAGTAATTTGGCTATACTTATATTGCATTTTCCGGTAGTTAAAGAAGAGAAATTGAGTAATTTTTGAATAAGTTTTGGAAATATGACAAAAGAATAATTTCTCAAAATAATAGGAGTGTTCACTGAAGTTGTCCCTTAGCCATTTGAAAATTCTTTCATGCACCCTTCCTTGAGGCTCACACAATAATGCTAATTACTGCATATTCCAACAGTGTTTAGATGCGACAGTAAGCCATAGTCATAGTTCATATGAAACATAAAATAAAAACTCATTCAAATTAACTAGACAGGTACCACTTTCTCTAGTCTTGTAATGATGTGGTCTTAAAGCAAAAATTAGATGATCAACCAATTACCATTTAACAGATTCCATATTGCCATGTTGTGAAAGTTTTGGATTCTACCGAATAGGAATATATGGGACCAAATATCACTGTCACCACACATCCTTAAGTAATCACATCTTATGACCTTGGTCTTCTACCTCTGATCCAAACTCGTATTATTTGTACTTGCTCACTATATCCAAGTAATGTGGTTCTCTGAAAATAGAAAATAAGTAATGAAAAAATTCAAGGATAGATTTCTTAAAATCATCTTAACTTTTGGTTAGCAGCAAGCATGACTTAGATTAACAACCATTTACCTTTTACCATATTATAAATTCTCACCAATGGAATGGTTTCGATGTCACGAAAATGTGGAGCAGAAACTCACTGACATTAACGACTAAAAATTGTCTCCACTTACTCTTCACCTTATCCCATTCATTAACTAGTTCTTGATTGCTATATTCACCAAGCAATGACCAGTCAAACAGCTAAATCTAAGAGCACATAGAAACATGATTTCTCAATCCCAACAGTGATAACTCCTGGGCTGTTAAAAAATCAAAGTACAGCACGAAAAGCTGCGAATGAACTTGATGGATGAGGTGATCCCACATGCGACCTGCAACAAAAGAAAAGAATTAAGTAATCAACATACTGCATAAAAAAATTAAACTCTCACTTTCAAAAAAAAAGATCTTACGCTAAAGAAGACAACCCCAGGGATCGGATAGGTGGCACAATTACTCCTGAGGTCATTGAAAATCAAGTCTGTGTTCGGCCTCGCCAACAAGCAGTCACAAAGTCTTTCTGTCATTTGCCATATCCAATTCTGCTCCCATTTTCCTAAGAACACTCTTAACTTCATTAGTCCATCAGAGTCTTGGTCTCCAAGGTGGCCTCCCTCCTAGAGGTCTTCCTTCTATATTCCCTTAATCACAGAATTTTCACTTCTCCTTAAGACGTATGCTGAGGCTCTCTGTCTAGTGGTATCCCTGATTTGCAAGGCCTTCTTTATTGTCTTCTCAGACCACGGATGGGGGTTGCTACTCCCTTTTCTCTGGAGGCACAATAGTTGATCAGGTTCGAACAAATGCTCCAACTTCTTCTGTATCTCCTCTTTCTCCTGAGTCGACTTCAGAACCTGGGAATTTCAACAAGATACCACTTGTAGCATTACATTAATGTCAGAAAATCATACTGTAATCATAAATGAACATTAGGGAGGAGTAGGGCAACATGGTAATGCCGTTGGTAGTGGCCAACTTTCACTATCTGTGGTAGAATGTACACCCTTTAGTTCAGTGATGAGTGAAAAAAATATTATTCACTATTATGAAGAAAAAGTTAATACAATAAGTGCCTCTCACAGTGCCTGAAATGTGTTATTGGAATTATATATGCAGTGTTAGAATAGTAGTTGAGAAACTCAAAAATTATAACCAGTTAAGATATGTTCCTTCATGAAATTGTGCAGAGGAAAACTTATTCATTTTGAGGATTGTGTGAGCTAAGACATGTTGAATTGAAAGCAGGATACTGCTATGGAAAAATCTTCCTCCTAACTCTAGAAGCTGATAGTGACAGAGTGATATACAACAAAAGTGACATACCAAGAAAATTATGCTTTCTCTAGGCTGGTAGAAACAGCAGAGGCCCAAACCAGGCATTAAACTTACTCCCTCTTCACATATAACTTACCCTTTTACAACTTTTAATAACATCATACCCTCTGCATTCACATATCTCTTGAAATAAACTCACAGTAACCTCGATTTTAAAGTAAATAGGAATTTCCCACATCCAAAATTCTGTCACATTATCATACATTGACCCGCCCAATTACTTACATTAACCTCACATTTATCTTACACTTTCCTCACATTGCCGGTAAAACCTGGGTTACTTCTCCTCCATTTAATCGTGTTTATCAAATACTTCGATTGCATCGTTCATCGATTGCAAGTAGATTCGTGGATAACTAGAAAAAATGGACTAGTGTTACAAAAATGCTAGAAAAGTAAATCTTCAGAAAGTTATACCCTGGAATTCTATAAATGTCAAGGCAAGAGCCATTTCAATCATATTATGTACTCGATCATGAAAATATTACTATAATGTTACCATGAACCTCACACTTAGATTAATATGCTCAGAAGAGTAAGAATTGAGTGCTATTTTAATAACCTAAAGCAGAAAACCAGCTACCTACCAGCAAATACACCACTAAATGTTCACTCGGGATGCTCAACGATGCTTTAAGTCTTCATATGCATAACAGATAGTGATAATATTATGTATATAACTTTCGCGATGACACTACACTTACTTTTGCTCTCAACCAACGAATTTCCTTCTTAAGTTCTGACACCTCGTCCTGTCGCCTGTCAGATTCGTCCAAATCGGCAGTCTTTTCCACCGACTTCCATCGGTTTTCGTCCAGGTCGACAGCATCATCATTTGCTGGTTCATGATGCACTGTAAGATCATGAATGTAAACAAATCATGCGTTAAACCAAAACACTTTTATCTCAATGATAACAACACAGAGTTCGACATAACGACTCCATTCGCCATTCACCGATTAATTCACCTTCAATTTCAGCAACTAAAGCATTGAAATACTCGCCTTCTGCAGGGACTATTTTTTGGAGGAGCTTGACTGAAAGCAGAAGCCTTTCCTAGTCGACCAAATGGAAAGACTGTAGGATTCGCTGATTGCTTCAGGAGCTAACGGCCATCCTCACGACGAAGCTCGAACTGCTCCTCAGTGAAAAATCTGCCTAATTTATGAACTTCAAAACAAGTTACAGCCGTAAATAAAAAATTATTCGTACTCGTAAAATAAAAACAATCCAAGACAAGAATACAGACTAGTGAGCCTAAATACAATCGGGCAATTCAACTTCAATACATCAAAAAGACATTATTTCAGTAGTACAGCATAAGTAACAGGTTCCGAATAGTAAAAATATAGTATAACTGGAAAAATATAAATTTCGGAGCATTAATTCAAGGTAACAAATGTGGTACCATGCGCACGTTACAACTGCACCTTTGAGAGAGCCTTTATTCTAACTCTAAAAAGGCGATCCTTCGGTAAATGACAATTTAATTGGTTTAAGAAAGTACATATATGAATATATACATCCAAGAGGCAGTCATAATGGGCCAAATTTGGGACAAATGAGCAATTTGCTTACCTCGCACAAGCGCGATGTACTGGTAGGTCTCCATTTCTCTCTTCGGCAATTCCTCAACCACACAGCCCTTCTTTTGGGATCAGAGGGAAAACGAAATAATCTTACGCCTGTCCTCGTTGAATTGAAGCACATTGAAGCACTGCAGCACACCATTTTGTGTATTTCTTTCACACGCCCTGTGTAAAGCTTACTGACTTACCCGGCTAGAAGGAACCAAGATGCAATTATCGCAGTGCATTGTGGGAGCGTGTCATGACCTGGGTATAAGGACCTTGAACGTCTGCACGACGGTTAACCCCCCCTGGCAACGGTCAACTCTTCGATCGTCGTGCCAAAGGGAGTTGCATGAGAGGACTAGAGATGAATCGTCCGCAAACGAACGGGACCGAAGGAACGGGTTCATGGGTTGAATGGAAGGACCGAGGACCGAATTCTCCAGAACGATCGATCCATTTATTCCTTTTGGCCCCTCGCTCCTTTCGGTCCCTCGTTCCTTTCGGTCCCTCGTTCCTTTCGGTCACTCGCTCCTTTCGGTCCCTCGTTCAATTCGGTCCCTCGTTCCTTTCGATCCCTCGTTCCTTTCGGTCCTTCGTTACTTTCGGTCCCTCGTTCTATTCGGTCACTCGCTTCATTCGATCCCTCTTCCTTTCGGTCACTCGTTCTATTCGGTACCTCGTTCCTTTCAGTCCCTCGTTCCTTTCGGTCCTTCGTTCCTTTCGGTCCCTCGTTCTATTCGGTCACTCGCTTCATTCGATCCCTCTTCCTTTCGGTCCCTCGTTCCATTCGATCCCTCTTCCTTTCGGTCACTCGTTCTATTCGGTCCCTCGTTCCTTTCGGTCAATCGATCCTTTCAGTCCCTCGTTGCTTTCGGTCCCTCGTTCTATTTGGTCCCTCGTTCCTTTCGGTCAATCGATCCTTTCAGTCCCTCGTTGCTTTCGGTCCCTCGTTCTATTTGGTCACTCGTTCCTTTCGGTCAATCGTTCCTTTCGGTCCCTCGTTCTATTCGGTCCATCGTTCCTTCCGGTCAGTCGCTACATTCGATCCCTCTTCCTTTCGAACACTCGTTCCTTTCGATTCCTTGTTCTATTCGGTCACTCGTTCCTTTCGGTCCCTCTTTCAGATGGGTCCCTCGTTCCTTTCGGTCAATCGATCCTTTCAGTCCCTCGTTCCTTTCGGTTCCTCGTTCTTTTCGGTCAATCGATCCTTTCAGTCCCTCGTTCCTTTTGGTCCCTCGTTCTATTTTGTCACTTGTTCCTTTCGGTCACTCGTTCCTTTCGGTCAATCGTTCCTTTCGGTCACTCGCTCCATTCGATCCCTCCTCCTTTCGGACACTCGTTCCTTTTGGTCCCTCGTTCTATGCGGTCACTCGTTCCTTTCGGTCACTCGTTCCTTTCGGTCAATCGTTCCTTTCGGTCACTCGCTCCATTCGATCCCTCCTCCTTTCGGACACTCGTTCCTTTCGGTCCCTCGTTCTATGCGGTCACTCGTTTCTTTCGGTCAATCATTCCTTTCGGTCACTCGTTCATTTCGGTTCCTCGTTTTATTCGGTCACTCGTTCCTTTCGGTTCCTCGTTCTATTCGGTCCCTCGTTCCTTTTGGTCACTCGCTCCATTCGATCCCTCCTCCTTTGGGACATTCGTCCCTTCGGACCCTTGTTCCTTTCGGTCCCTCGTTCCTTTGGGTCTCTAGTTTTTTTAATTTTTTAAATCCGTTCCGTAATTTAATTTTTATTATTGCTTATTCAATATTGTAGAAAGCGGTCATAATAGGGTACAAATTATTTCTAGTTTCTTATATTATTTTTTTGAAATGCTAAGTACATATTGAAAATTAAAATTAATGATCATTAATAAAAAATGGAATTCAGAACGAATTAAAAGGAACCGGTCCCAAAAAGAACCGGTGTACTATGAACGAGTTTCCAAAAATGAACGAGTTTGCCCATCTCTACTCTTAACGAATGGCCCCCCGTGAAATATGAGCACAGCGTCTATCCCTCTTGAGTACAATAATGATTTATGCTATTTATATATTGTGCACCTCCAAAAAAGCAAAACGAAAAAAACGGCTGGTGACCTAACACCCCTTGCCACACGCCCATGCGACGGCTCGCTGGGTAGTATGTAGATGAAGACGAATCTTACTGAAACTGTGGACTTAAGAGGAAGACGGAGCAAATACTCGTGATTATTACTATTGGAGGCCCTTTAAATACGTAATGTTCCTTTCTTAATCGCAGCGCAAGTCCAAAACCCTTCTTCATTCCGACCATAAAATCTATTCTCCTTATACGCCTTCCCTGGTCGCACAACAACCTTCCCTCAATCATGGCCTTAAGAAACCCTTCGCCCCCCGCCACCTCTTTCAGCCACCTTCCTTGCTTCCTCCTAATCACATCAACCTTCCCTCGTCAAGTGCTTCCTCGTTTGTCATCCTTTCCGTCCACCGCATATACTCCACCTACCTACACTCCCATATCTCGAAAGCCAGCAGCCTATTCTCATCTTCTATTCTCAGGGTCACACACGTGTCTGTTCCATACGACTTGACACTCTAGCTCTTCACCAGGCTCTTCTTTATACCTTTAAATCTCGAGAAATGGCATTTTCTGATCGCTGGGGTTTTCATCTCTACGGCTGCTTACCAGTCGGTAAAAAAAAACAATCTTTGACCATTAGACGCTGAAAATCTTATGTAGTTGGTCGAACGTTTGTTAGTAAGGTGATAATAATCACATGGGAATCAAAAAACCGTATACTTGGAAGAAAATGACCGAATCCCGAGAAGCAGCTCTATCTGTAATGGGGAGTGGCACGGAAACCGACTAATGAATATGTCATGAAATGATCTTTCTCTGTGGTCGTTTCTCGTTAATGTATAGAATGAGACTTGAAGATAAAGAATACGCTGCCTCTCATGAAGCGCTCTTACCCCGCGATGGATCCGAATCGTTTTCCTTGCACCAGCTATCTTCCTCAGTTCTTCTTTTTCCCAATCCCTTTGCATTTTGACGGACGAATTTCCATTTTTGTTTTTCGACTTATATTCACTCCACTGCGGATACATCCTCGGAAGAGAAAATCGTCTCCCCTGCAACTTCGAGGCACGTGATGCGGAAAGTCAGCCGATGTAGCACGAAGATCCTGTGTGTGAGTGTCCCATTTTTGACTGCAATTGAATGCATTTTTGGGTACCCTGCAATTTTCATGCTGTTGAGAATAATTGTTTGAAGGAAGGAAAAAATTCCCAATCTTTGTGGATATTGTTTAATTATACGTGTTAATGAAACAAACAGCCTTTCTTCCTCTTATGTCAACAATTAAACTCTGCTCAGTAAAGCGGCACGTGAAAATAGGTTATAGGAAGTAACCCTCTCGGTGCCTGGCACTTCATATAACACGCCATCAAGCGTGTATCTTTACGAAGTGAATGAGATATGCCAAAATAGTTGATATTTCTGGCTCAAAGGGGCTCTAAAATGACATTACCTTTGAGGCGGTGATTTTACCATGAAATATGGTGATCTTGAACTAGCCTTTGGCCACTGGCGCCCGACTATGGGGGGTCACGCGGCTGTACGACAGAAATGTACGCGTTTCTCACCAAATCGATAATTATTAGCTTTCCAATTGTATTGCTTTTCCAATGTCAAAAAATAGGTTCAGATAAATAGGGTGGGTTCCTTATGGATATCTCTGATATCGTTGTGTTAACAGGATAAGAGTAATTGAGTTATGCCTGGTTTTTCATTTATGAGGGTAGCACTAGTAGTTATGTTTTTTACGAAAATATTAATCGACTTCTGAGTCCTTTGGTAACACGCAATGTGTCTACTTATCGTATGTACGACTTTTACAATCAGGTGCTCTCAGTATTTCTGTAGTTACGGTTCAGATTGCTTTCTTAATCCTGCCACAGAGGCCATTAATCTCCCACCCTTTCGTGACGAATGTACACTAAACGTACTTCCACAACAACAAATCCAAAGCAATGATTTCCGGGGAACGTGGAGGCTAATCCGTTGGTCCACTAATCCTTCACCCTCAAAAATAATTACTAGTGACATTATGATTCAACTTATCTTTATTTGACACGACCCAGGTTTCGAAGTTCAACGCGATCTTCTTAAAGACATTCGAGTTGTTTCGTTACGTTAATGTTACGCCTGGAACCACCAATCACGCCCTTAAAAAGTTGCATCTATAACTCGCCGCACAGTCAGTGATCAGCGGAGGGCTTTAGCACCATGCTGTAGGAATAGGACGTTGGCGCTCCAGATGGTGGCCGATAAAAGCGGTAAAATTCTTGAGATAACTTAAACGAATCCTTAGCTCAGTAAAACCAGCAAAAGTTTGAAAAATCCATGTACCGAATTTTAACAACCCAGCTAAATCGGGGCGTTCCATTTGGAACACTATTTAAATGCTCGAGGGGTTAACTTCAGAACAGTAGAGAAGCGGAGGGGTGAGTTTTTGTGCGTGCCGCGTTGCCGCATTGGCTCAAGGTGGCTGGAGCTGTGATCATGATTGGTTGAACACAGATTTAAATAACTTTTCACGTTAGTTGAAAAAAAATCCTTGAACCACCCTTCACGTTGGTCAATTTGTTCATACAGAGTAATTAACATGCATGCAATAATATGAATGATGCAAGAACTGTATTTTCAAAATTTCGTCTTAATTAAAGCATTGTTAAAATTGACATTGTTTAGCATTGCTTAGACATTAGATTTGACATTGTTTAGACATTAGACTTGGGCTTGTGTCGTATAATTTGAAATATGAGCGAAAAGCATATGTATTTACGTGTTTCTTTATATATATATTTTTTTTTTGTTTATATCTTAATATTTATCAGCAAATATTATAGTAATGTGAAACGTATTATTTCGCGTTTATGAGAAAATCTGTGTGTGCATAGTAATCTATATACACACTTTCTATTGAATTCCTATTCTGTTGAATTACTTCGAAACGTATTTCAAGCATCATAAAACTGCGTGTTAAAACAGCATTTAAATTCCATGACGCCGAATCAGTAACATACAATTTTTTCACGTTTATCTACACATAAAACATACATATGAGAAGTTTCACTCAAACCTGTACAAAAACGAAAATCGCTCCAACCACCTTAATCGTTCGCGGAACGTGAAGTCGAAGAACTTCCTTAACTGCTAAATGGACTCTTCCTCATAAGGCTTCCTCCGGTTACGCATCGACATTTGTCCCTCTTTAAGCGATCTGTTGACGTGAGATTTTACGTCTTTTTATTTTGTAATCTTGGAGAAATCTTTCTGTTCTCTCGCGGGTTTCAAAATTATAATTTCCCACCGCCACACAAGTCCTTCCTTTTGCGACGGAATGTCCACACGTGTGGATCCAGTTCCTATTCCCAGCGATATGTGCCCCGAGCGAGCGCCTTCTTGTTTTCCTTCCCGCCCTCTCGGAAAGTTGCTCTGGTGCATTTTTCCCACCCTTGGGCCGATCACTTCAGTTGTGGCTGCCATGATGAAAGGCGCCCGGCATCTGAAGTGATTTGCTCCAGTTAAAAGCGGAATGGTGGAGTAAAACCTGAGCATGTCATGAGGAATGCCAAACTCAACACTAATAAAACTGTAGTCTAATAAGTCAGCTCACGCGGTGAATACCCAGAAAAATTGAGAGATGATTCAATTGACGCCTCTTAATTGTACAGGTTTGCTTGACGATTTTTCCAATCTTTGGGAAACATTGTCCATTTTATACCAGTTAGCACATATTTCTTAAAAATCATGTCAGTCTATGTCATCACAGTTGAAACTAATGAGAATTTTCATCATTATTATCCACATTGTCCAACCCCATCAGGTGAGGCAAGATTTTGTAGAGAAAAAAATTACGGTAGGTATATAATGTTTTGTCCGTCATAGCCACAAATGTCTAATCTTTGTTATACAATTTTTTATCAATAATTAATAATTTTAACACGTGCGCTGAACGAATTTTGCAGGTATTTTATGTTTATGATGGTGTATCATACCGAGATAGACTTAACATCGAACTGAATTCTCGAGTGGTGCTGTATTTTTTTTTAACCGCTATCGTTATGACTATTGTTCTGCTAAAAATATCTATGGTCAATTCAATAGTTTCGGCCTTAACTTTGTGAAACTTTTTCATCATCAGGAATTAACAAATATTTGTAAGTTTCACCTAGATTATTTATTGCACGACCGGTTTCGTCGAATAGTCGACATCATCAGTTCAAAAATGTCGAGAACACCTGATAATGTCGACTATTCGACGAAACGGGTCGTACAATAAATACTCTGAGTGACACTTACAAAGTTTTGTTAATTCCTGATCATATCTTTGACCTATGGTTCTTAAGTATATCCACCGCATCCCCCTCTCTGCAATGTCTCTTCGTAAGTTCGGGAAACGACAATGGGTCGCGATCTCCACACTTGCATGTTGAGGCAGTCCTGTACATTCGATTGCGCCCGTGTCTGTCCGCCCTTATCTTCTCAAGTCACCCTGAAGGGGAGTGGAAAAGGGCGTGGTTATTTAGTCGACGCGGGCGCCTCTCACGACCGCAAGAAAAATCAATCGACGGCGGAAAAAAATTTATAACGAATCAGAAATTTTCCCCGATCATTAGTTTTTGTTTACAAAAAATATTTTTATGAGATTTTTTTATCTTGCACGAAAATCACAGCATCTGTCACGCTTCTGTTTCACATCCGCATTGCGCAAGTCAGAAGTGTCATGTGCAGGACGAACGGAAGGAAATCGTTATTTTTTACGTTCTTTGTGTTCTACATGATCTCCTGCATTTAAACTGATTATGAATTAACCTGTTGTTAAACTTCGTTGAAATTTACTCCGATTTCTGTAAACGGCAATCATTTCTTGCAACTCTTACTCCAGGAATAGTAATAAAACGTTAGAAGTTTCTACCATTTAACGATTCGTGTATTTTTCTCCTTTATCTTCAAATAAGTCGCTGTTGAGATATATCTGACGGATAGTTTTTTAGTGCAATGAGTTATATCACAATGAGGTACGGTAAAATTTAACTTCTTGATGTTTCCATTGTATTTAATTTATGAAAGTGTGATTTCACTTCGTTTACCCCGAAAATCCAGTCATAAATTATGCATGCAATGTTATTATTTACATTCAAGAATAATTTGGCTTAAATAATTTAATTGGATCCAAAAAAACAGCAAAAAATCCGGCCGAGAAAGCCTCAGATCTTATTAGATGCATTGAATATGTGGATTTGAAGTTTCCTGAACCTTTGGCTATGATTCTCTAAGTATTTATTGATAAAATTACTGTTCCTCGAGTAATAAAAAATGAATCACGAGCATTATCTCGTTTTAAAGATGCGTAGGTGATCATTATGTTTCGTACATAACCCGTTCAAGTAGGAATCACTCTTACTCCTGCGGTCTACCGTGGCTAACGTTAAGCGCATTCACTCTTGAAATTACGAATGACTTCCCGGGTAATATGAAAGCGATGTTCAAGCGACTTGAGGCGACTCGACTTGTAATTTCCTCCTTAGGAGAATCAGAATCACGGATTGGGTCGAAGGTTTATGCGAGGTTTCAGTCGAGGCTTATCCGCTTTCGCAGGTTCTTCTGAGTCAAAATCTCCATCAGCGACAGCGTCACTTTCAGTTATCCGCCAGTTTGTGTTTTTGAGTCCGAATTCTGGTTTCAAGTTGAAACCATCCTCTCCTAGCTATTCGCCATTGAACTTCTTGAGGCGGAGGAATTCCCAAAAACCGGTGAGGCCTCAACATTCAATATTTTGGTCCGAACCGGTGATTTTCTGGGCAGCCAAGAAAGATGATCCCTGTGAAATATCACAAGAACTTTCCGTTCACGTCGTTGAAATTTGAGCAAATCGGATTACATTAGAGCAGTATCGGTAATTTTTGGGTTCTCATTCGCCGGCATTCCAGTCGGCTTTATCAGGTCCTAACCTGATGAAGCCTATGAGAATGCCGGAGAAGCGGTCGTCCATAAAAATGGTTCAACGTGGGGAGAACCCGAAAATTACCGATACAAAAGAAAATCGCGGAAGCCTTCGCAGCAGTTACACTAGCGCAATTCAGCGCTCACAGGCGACGATGATGGGGAAAGATTTGATATGCGCAGTCGTAAATTGCTCTGGAACTTGCGTATAAGTACGCAGTAGTCACTGCCGAATATTTTGAAAAGAATAAATGAATTATTTCTTATTTTATGATTATAGGTGGGGATATATACCAAAAATTGAATTAATAATCTTTATTATATCGACGTTTGATCCTTCTCTAAACTCTAAAAATCAACTGGCAAGGAACAACAGACAGTGTGATTATCGACGTTATTTTCTTTTCAAACGCACCCCAGAGCACCTGTTTTGTTGCGCCCATCTATTTTGAAGTGCGCTATTTTGTGCACAAGTTCTGTAAAGAATGGGGAGCAACTGTGTTGTAGAGGGAATGGCACACGTAGGCAAATGGGAAGCACCCTGTGATTGCAGAATAGAGGGGATTCCATCGGAGAGGCAGGCATTGCGTACTGTCGTCCCCGACCTTTTTTATGCCCTGCACCCCTAAAACTTGTACTATTATTTCACATCCCCAAAAGTTATATCTCGCACCCCTTATGGTGGGTAATACTTACTTGAGAATTCGAGTGCAGGTGACCAAGACAATACAGGGTGCTATAGGGGTGCGAAAAGTATTAAAGTAATTTCACACCTTGCCGTATCCAAGGGAGTATTTTATACCATATTTCAGGCCATGATAATTTCGTATAACACCCATGCTGAATCCTACCTTAAATTGTGCGCCATGCAGGGAGGAATAACTTGTGTGTCGTTATGAGGGGGGAAGACAGGATTTTAGGCGAATACAACGAATATTTGTCCGGAAAGAGGGACTGAATGGGGTGTAAGTTTTAATTTTATTAATCTTTTAGTTGGCGCTTCGCGTTTCATTGTGAAATATTGTTGCTTAGTAATGCAGGGCGTGGCCCACGGCTATCTGAGAGTGATTGTTGAACATTCTTGTTGCGACCAGTTGGAACTCGACTTTCAGTTTGAATTTTTACGAAGAGGGTGTTTTAAGGGTAAGAAAAGGGTCATAATCGGTAATTTCAGAAGTAATATCAGGCGTCATTTTGTGAAGATTTGCTCGTGATGAACTGTAAAAACTTAACTATTTTCATCCTATTTTATTGCTTACCGACCTGGTTTCAGCACAGGGTGATAAATTTTCATCACACCTTGATGCCAATAATAAGAAATAAGAAAAATAAGGAGCCAAACAGAGTGATAACGATTCAATACACCTTGATAATGGCACTCTGTTTTGAAACTCGGTGTTGTTGTTGCTTGGTCAGTAAATAGTAAAAAAAAGTGTGAAAAAGTAAACTTTTTATTGTTCATCAAGAACATGGGTAATTTTGCACCGTGCCTTATCCATGGCAGTATTTCGTATTGTATTTGGGCCGAAATAATTTCGTATTGAACCGTAACATCGTTCCTTACGTACCGATAATTTCAAATCGTTCCGTACCCGAGGTAGTTCTCCGTACAGTGTTTTCGTACTGTACTTTCGGCCGTAATAATTTCGTATGGCACGGTAATTTCGCACCATACCTACTGCACCCTACTCAGGGCCGGATTTAGACTTGATAAGGCCCTCAGCTGTTTGAGATATGGGGCTCTTTATAAGTCCAGATATTCTATGTCAGTGCCAAATATGATTTTCGGATAGCTAGAGGGTTAAACTGAAATACAATTAAGAAGTTATAGACGATAAATCTTTAACTTTAAATCATTTTTATTCATAACAAACTTAAAAATGCAAACTCTGGTAAAAAGAAACAAAAGTTCTTTTAAAAGGTGCAATTTAAACGTTCGATTTCTATTATAAAATAATAATGAAATAATTTTAAAAATTTCCGAAATTACCGGCATTTGCTGTCGAAATTTATCAGTAATTTCGGTAGTTAAAATTACCGATAATACCGGTTATCGGTAATGCAAACCCTAGGCACAATAGCGCTTTGTTCTTCGAAAAGACGCGCTAAAAAATTGGGTGAAGAGTATGGGACGTCCCGGACGTGCGGCATTGGGACAAACAATGCTGCAGTATATTTAAGTATATATGACAATAGCTCACTCGGACAATTTTTTTGGGGGCCCTAAGGTCAGTGCAGTCAGCTTTTGTAGCTTACACGTAAATCCTGCACTGACCCTACTGCATCTTATCCTTGTTTGTTTAGCGATTTAGGGAGGGATGACTTAAGTGGGGTGATGGGGAGCGGATTTTGGGGGGAGAGGAAGATTTTGAGGTGGGGATGACGACGAATCTTGGAATCCGGGAAGAGGGAAGGAATGATATGTGGGTTTTATTTTTATCAATTTTTTTGGGGGTGGTTGGTTCGTGGGGCGTCTCCTTTCGTTTGGGTTGGACAGAGTGGGGTTAAGGCCCAATGGAGGCGAGGGAGGAGTGGGGAGGAAGGTCGCTCCTCCCTTCTACCCCTTCCAACCCTTACACCCAACTTCCCTTCGGCGCACCCTTTTACGGGGCGATATTCTCCGAAGGGAGGGGGAGAGACGGAGGGAGGGAGTGGCTTTCGCGCTAAAGGGGGAAGTCGTCGGCCCGGACAAGTTTCGGAGAGACGCTCGGCGCCTTTTCTTCCCCCTCGACGGCGGCTGCCGTTACTCTCTTGTCACCCATCCCGGTCTTTCGTCGTCCTCGCTCGCTCTCCTCCCGAGGGAATATTCCGGACTTTCGTCTTCATACCACTTCATCGGCAGTGGCTCCTGTGTCCCTGCGTGCCGCGACTGGTTCTGTTTGGTGTGGTGAGCCTCTGAATCAATCTCTTGCCTGGCATTCTCAGAGAAAAAGAGTGGAACCATCCGTTTCGGAGACTGAGGCAAACAAAAGAAACGCGAAAACAGACGGGCGACGTTTATCTGTGCGGCTACGACACTTCTCTTCGAGTGTGCTGTTACTGGTTCGGTGGAGGGCGTCCGTTGTGTTGCGAATAGAACCCTTGTTCATCAATGGACTAGAATTCGATGTGCAAAAAGTATGACTATCCATTCAATGGGAAGAAACATATGCTGTGCAAAAACAATAGAGCAGCGATGAGCGCTGGGCTGACGAAGAACCGAAGCGACGAGTGGAAGAATATTCTCTTGGCCTGGAGATTATTAGGATTGATAAGAAAACCACTGGATGGTTGTTTGGTTCGAAACGCAGCGCTTTCTGTGTTTGATATACTTATCGAGGAGTGTTAATGACCTCGACGTGCCAAAACCTTCCCCGAGCTAACACACTAAACCTATGGATTTCTTTTGGCCTCTTGAGTGAACTTCATTAGTTTGGGAACGAAATATTACCTAGTGCTGAAATAGGTGCCTACCCATTGACTCATTTTACTGCGTAAGTCTTCTATTTCGTGGTTGTATCTCCAACTGAACTTCGTATGTGGTGGTCTCTTCCGATTGTCTTTTGTCATTTTCGAGTCGAAATGAATTTCCGCGGGTAGATCTTCATTTAACCGCTAGTGCGGGACAATTTCGGCATATGAACTGTCTTCTTCGAAATATGGACTTGAATTTATCGTTCAAATCGTGAGTACTCTCAGTGAAGTGAAAATTTTCCAGTGGAGGGAAGGCGAAATAGTGGAAAAAGTATGGCCGACTTGATTTTGCGATTTCCTTAGTGGATTAAGTTGAACACTGGTGCTGAGAAGACTTTTCCTTTGTTGAGTGCACTACTGGAAGGCTGAATGCTTGATAGAGTTTGCTCAGGAGGAATTTAGCTCCTCTTCAGTGCTTTATTTTGCATAAGAAGGAGTTCGAATTGGAGCATCATATTTTACGACTCCGTGGAAATTTACTTGTATGGCATCTTCTCTATATTGCGAATGGTTCCCGCTTGGTGTATCCCGACGGTTTCCAAATCGCAGAATTACCTTTTTCGTCGAAGTCGCTGTCCTCTTCGAATTCCGGATGCCGCTAATCTTAGTGCTGTGTTCTAGCAGATCTTGTTGATGAAGCAAATCGATCGGAAAATGGTCTCATTTATCCGTCGGGGAGCAATAAATTTTAAGACGCAGTCCATAACATTTTAAGCTAATGTTGGACTCTTTAAGCACCCCGTTCGGGTCCCTCAGCTGTCGACTGTCTCCGTACGTTAGTGTTCATTGAACTTGGACATCTTCGCCGCGCGATCGCCACAACTTCTCGGAAGCCTTCCGGGTGTCGACGCCTTCTTATCGGACCTGAGTCAATTCGGTTAATACGAGACAAGCGACGAGGCGCTCTTTCGATGAATCCAACGCTTACAGGTCACTGGACAAACACTCGGCCGCGCGATAAACTCCGTTTCCCGGACAACCTGTAAACCACCTGCCTCGGTGCGAAAACCGGGAAGAGGAGGGTAGTGGAGTGGAGTGGGGCGTCGACGGGAGGGGGGAGGGACATACGACTCGCTTTCCTCACAGCAAGCCGACTGGAAATTACCTGGAGTTTTTTTTTCAATTCGTATCCTCCGTATTTCTGCGACAGTTGGCGTTTATTGACTGGCCGTTGTAATTTAAGTCTGTTCCGCATGAATCGGCGCTTGAGAGACTGTTAGAAAAGGCATTGGGGTAGAAGTGGTAGGGGAGAAAGAAGCCTACTACCTGCTTTATGCCTGCCCTTTCGCGAAAAACGCCTAGGGGGACTCAGTTTAACTTCCCATCCGACTAACTTGTCACTTGAAGCGCTCCCGTCGAAACGGCTAAGTAGGGTGCGCGATGTTACCGTAAAAATTTCCTCTGCTACTGGGACTCGAACGTGGGCCCGCCGAGTGGGCAGCCAACACTCTAGCCTCTAAGCTGTACATTGTTGGTGCTTGGAAATGTCCGCGATCGTTTAAAATACGCAAAGTGGAGAGGGAAAGGCGCCCGGAAAGGGTTGAACTGCTCTTTGAGAGCCCTCTTTAAATCTTCCTCGTCCCAGTTTGTTGTCGGTTCCCCTTCCCCTCCATTCTCGTTTTGTCATTTTTTTTCTCCGTCCTCCCGAATCCCTGACTTTGGCGTGCAGAAGGTTCGTCCGGCGACCCACTTGACCGCGCAAATAATAGGTGGCGGCTCGCCCTCTATACCGAGTCACCTCCAGATTACGCCGAGTCTGCGCTTTTCTTAGTTCCGTTTGCTATTATTTTTTTTCGGGGGATATCTCGTGAAATAAGTTGATATTATTTTTTACCTCTCGCCTCTGTTTTTTTCGGTGGGGCTGGAGGACTCTTTTTTCCGGAGAGCAGAAGAGTTCGTCGGTGGGAGGGCCGGAGAGGGAGGGAGACGGAAGGGTGGGAGGGAAAACGAAGGGGAGGGGGTGGAGAGGAAGTCAGTCGAGGAAGGGTGGTGGAGGGAGTTGAAATGAAGGTTGGTCTGGTGGAGGAGGAGGGGGTGGGAATTGGGAGGTGAAGAAGGCGGGATAGAGAGGGTTTGGGGGGGGGTTGGTTGGAGGGAGGTGAGGGGTTGGAGGGAGAGAGAGCGGGGGCGAGGGGGGTGGGGAGGCAGGAGAAGAGGGGGAAGGAGAGGGGGGAGAGTTGGTTATACAGAGTGTCTTGTGGTCACGGTGGCGGTCAGCCAGACTGTATACAGTCTGGGACTGCTTCTCCCTCGCACAGGTGTGAGAAACGACGAGGAGGACTGCTGCTGAGACTTGCTGTTCGTTCGGAGGAAAGGTGATCGTTTGAGGAAAATATCAAGGAGAGTTGGTGCGACTGGATTTTGTCTCTCCGCCTCTATAGCCTAGCTCGGGGTATAACGGTGTGAAGGGGGTGTGGCTCTCCGATGGGAGAAGAAGGTCGTGACGCAGGGTGGAACAAAATATTCGAGGAAAAAAGAACATCCCCGGAGGAAGGATTTAATATCATTTCCACCACCCCTAACCGCCTTCTTTTGTCTCTCAAGTGATCTCGACTCCTCAGTCCTCTTCGTTCCACAGGAGACGGGAGTTGAAATTACTCCTGTCCGCTCGTGCCCACCACCTGACGAGGGGCAGGTCAAGTCTGCACCGTTTTTCAATACCTCCTCTGCAGGAAATTAGCCGGTTTTTGTAAGTCTTGTTAAAGAAGATTGTTCAAGATGGTTTAAAGTGAGAGCGTGTCACCATCGTGTTTTGCGTGTCAGTGCATTGGAAACTTGGAAACACTCAATCGGAAACGATTTACATACATCTCGTGTCGAAGTGTAAATGTGGTTTTAAAACTCTAGTGAGGGAAGATTGTTTTGAAGCGTTTAAAAGGAGCCTGTTGTCATCGTGCTATGCGTCTCTGTGCACAGAAAACGTTGCTACTTTCAATCTGAAGCAATTTACATATACCTCGTGTCGAAGTGGATCTCCAGAAGAGTTTCGACGAGTCGACGTTGAGGAAAGACGGTGTAAAGGAATAGAAACTTGCCTTTTCAGTTCGGTGTGGTCGATTTTATGTTTAAATTGCCTCCGAAGTGAGTAAATTGGTTTTTACTCTTGTAAAGGAGAATTATTTTTGATAGTATCAATTCGGGACTTAACATCTCATGTTTTGTTTTTACATTGGAATATTACGTTGGTGCATCATTGATTCGACAGAGTGGACATCATAGTGGAGAAAAATTAAGCATTGCTCGTGTAATTGCGGATTTTGGGAGGTACTTGTAGCGTCACGCGTACGTAAAAGACGTTACAACACAAGAGTAACTGTGTTCAACATAAGAATATTAGTCGTTTCTGAAACTTACCAAACTTGGCCACCCTGAATTATTTTTCGAAAGTGATTAGCGTTTACGGAAAAGATCTGGAGCTGTAATAAATTTTCTGCCAAGTGATACCGACATCTTATTGTCGTTCTCCTCCTCCGTTGTGGGGTAAGCAATCGCTAGATTGGGGGAAGAAGTGAATATCCATTTGCTACGAGAGAAGTTCCGCTGTGGCAGACACGCTGGCGTCTTCAGAGATCCGTCCCCAAGGAGTCCTCGTGAAGATGAACGTTAAAGCTCGGGAGCGCTGGAAGTTGCTGTCTTCGTCTGCGGGCGGTGGCGCCCGTCGGAGCAACTGCGATCCGCCAGAGGGTGTTGGAGTGCACGCGAAAGCTGAGGTCAAATGTGGTTGCGGAAGGTAAGGGCAGCGGATTAGAGAAAACTTATAAATAAAACAGTCTACTTATATTTGTCCATGTGTTTCGGAGGAGGCGAGCCAAAGTGTGTTCCTTATGCGAGTTAGAAATTATAAATGATGAACTACACAGCCCAACAACGTGTGTTCCCAATGCGACATACGTAACCAGAATGAGGAGATATCTATATTTTTCAACGCGTCCGTCGAATGATCCTAAGGGTGTATAGCCTCCGAAATCTTCTTTTGCCGAGATGCAGAGGATTCTGTTGTGATTGGAGGAGACACTTAGCGCTTTCCATTTGCTTTAGTGCGCAGCTCTTCTCCCTGCACCGCAGCTCAATTTTTTTCATTCGTTTTAGACCCTGCGAATTGTTGAACACTCCGCGCATCAACAACAGAACGGGAACTTTTTTTAATTCCATTGGTTTGTTTTTGAGAATAAAAGAACTTTTACGAGCACTTCTGCGAAGGTTTTTGGTGTGTTGATTTTCAGCAAAGGCGTAAAACTTGGATAGTGAACATTAAAAAAAATTACTCTCTTTTAAATCAGCTGGAACTCACCCTTCCCAGGAACCCCTCTTGATATTACGCGGAGGGGCTCCGCCAAGAGATGCTCAAGCATTTTCATATCATTTCATTGCGACGGAAGTGAAACGCTTCCTGTGTTTCATCAATAAAAGATTTAATTTAGAATTTTTCAGGTTCTTCCCACGTCGCAGAACAGGAGTGGACAACCGTTTCGCCGGCGTTCCACTCGGCATCATCAGGTCCGAATCAGCTATAATATGCTTCAGCGCGGGAATAAACCAAAAAAATGTTATTACTAAATAAACCGCATTATCCATCGTAATGTAAGATTTAATTTGACTAGCTTAGATAGTACGCACTACATTATCTTCAAGTGTTTAAATTACTGCGCGCAAAATTAACACCTTTAGGTATTAGTGGACAACTGCAAGTGTTTTGCTTTGTCATAATGGAACGGTTATATAACATCACCTATGAACCTATATTGTGTATTTCTTTCTTTGCTGTAACAGTTGACTCCACAACGGGCTTAAAAATTTCAAGTGCCAATTTTTGTCGATGTATGTAGACATTCGTGTTGCCAGTATTGAAGTCTCTACAGGGTTTTCCCATATCTTTGACGGTATTCCTATCTCTGACAGTACGGAAGCTGCTGTAATCAATTATTGGTACATACATCAGTAATGGGTGCGCCCTAATGAGTCTTGTCATGACGAAACCTTGGACTACTAATGATCGCTGTCATCTAAGTTAAATTCATAACGATAATACAAAAGGAAGTTATTTGTTGATATTATAGTTGTGATTTTCACATACATTTTCACTCTGATATTTACGTATGAACGAGCTTTCATGAAAATAATGGAAAGAAACATATACACTTATTATAAGTGACCGTCCTGTTTCTTTTAATTTATGTTGTTTTGAATGAGCTTATTCTCGATTTATATCGAAATATTGTTGTCCTGCTGTGTTTATTCCTATGATTGTCTCTCTGATCAGTTCTCCGTTTTGATTAAGCGCCATAATGTTCAGAGATATGTTAATGCATGAGTTAGGATTTTTTAATATCTTCAGAAAAATACATGCCATTAAAATAAAAAAAGCCTCTTTACTCCACGAGTATATCTTACTTGCACTTACTCCATCCTATATCGGGAATCACTTTGAATAAAGAGACAAGGTTCGAATGTTTGTAATTTATTGTGCTGAATAAAAATGTTTGCAATCATATTCCCTCGTTTATCGCATCTCTTGAGGCAGCTGAAATTTCAAAGACCCTTTAGAGGTTGTGTTTGAAGTCGCTCAGAATGAGTCCGAGTACGTAAATAAGAAGTCACGTGGTACAGCAACGAATAGTTAGACATTTTGGTGAGTTTTAGCCGCACGAATGGATAGCTTCAGTGTCCGAAATATTTCTTATGATGTCTTTTATCGCTATATTTAACACAAGAAATAATGGTTGGGGAAGGCTCGGTGAGGTTTTAACGAGTGGTCTGAATACATCTTAATCTTGGTGATTGTTCCACGTGGCTCCTAAGTTACGCCCTCGGAATCATTCTGAGTGGTCTCAAACGCAACTTCCCTGGCATGCAACCATTGCAGGAGAAACACTGCGACCTTGATTACTGGGGCAGGATTTTCCCGAGGGATTTCGCTGAAATTTGTTTTCTTTTTTCTCCCTTAGTTTTGTAATGGTACGTTAAGAATCTCATGTCCAATTAGGTATCTTGTTGTTTTTAAATATTCGTTAAAAAATGTCTTGTGATTTTTTTCTGGAGTAGTATTTTTGAATTCCTTGCTTTTTGGAAAGCCTCCTAATAATATGTTTTCCATCCGCTAAATAAATATAACAAATATGAAATTCCCATGGAAATCGTTGTCTATAAGCAGTTAATATTTCATCTAAAAATTCCATCTATCGGAAGGCAAATAATTTTGACTGGCAATTTGATTCCTTTTAGCGACAAAAAGTGACCTTCATAATGACTTAACCTGAGTTGACTTTGATTCCTATTATAATTATGTTTTTTTCTTTTCTAAAATTATTTAAGGCACAGCCTCTACACCATTATCAAAAGCACGTAGAGCATACCATGAAAATTTTGGGGCGTTCCTGATAATATGTCAGACTCCTTACAAATTTCATGCTTATCTCACAAAACCTTAGTCTAAGTTGTGAGAAAAAAATCCCCTCTCGGTATAATTGCATTCCATTCCATATTGACTGGAGCTTAAAATCTCGTTTTTATCTTTAGTGAAAAAGAGTTGTGTTTAAAAAAATGAAATTCAAGTTGATGTGTTTTATTAATAGCGTCAACAACCGTTTTCATTGAAGCTATGTGTCGAAAGCTAGCGCATCACAATTAATATGAATTTGCAGAGCAGTTTGTATGCATCACACAAATGTTTGAAGAAAAATGGGATAAAATAGCTAAATATGTACTACCTACACAAATGACAAGGAGGTTTTTTTTTCATGTTGGTAATGTAAAATCTTCTCTATGAGTATCTCTTATGCGATTTAGTGAAGTATAAATCTGATTCTCCATGGTATTCGTCTCCCTCCAACGTATTACCTGTTTAATAACCACTCCCTGATGTGTGCCAATTTTTGAACATTAAGGAATCCGTGTTCCTGGACGATTTTGAAGCCCTTGCTATTGACTCGGAGGGGGTCTTCGCGAACAATTGAGTGCTTTTCCTCCGAGAGATTTCTCGCCGTTTTTAATGCACTTCCGAATTTCCGTAAAAATCGATTGCGTCCGAAAGTGGCCTCCAGGTGGCGCCCCCTTCCCATATCGATTCCTCTTATCTTCTCCTCACCTTGAGCCTCAAAGGCTTTCAGAAATGAGTCGCGTCTCCCGCAGTGAATTTCCCTAGTTGGACAACTTTCTGATTGGCATCTGACCTAGATACGAAATGGGTTTCAGAGCTGCTACATTATTACTCCGGGAGTCCTACAAATCCTTCCTTGAAATCGGCGGGACACCACTGAAAATGCGTGGCAATCCTGTGTAGTCGTACGGTCCATCCAAGATTATGGCGCAGTTGAAATATACAGATTTAAATTAAAGAAAATTGGCAATTTTCCGCAGTATAAACTTACATGAGTTATACTTATTATGTGATGATGATGAAGTACATCAAAACCGGTCGCATTTAAGTTTATGTTGTGGAAAATTGCCAATTTGCTTAAATATAATTATTATATTCCACCCGATCACGCCCGAAACAACTCTTTTTACTGTACTTGTTTGGATTAAAAAGTAACGAAATGTTAAGTGATGGTTTCAGATGTTTCAATTTGAAATCAAAGGTAAACTATTTTTCAACGGTCGTTGATTCTAACAAAGGTTACCATCACGGATTCTTCAGTCACGAGATTCTCTTCCACATACGGCATTGGGCGTGTTTATTAATTGCCTATATTTCCATCAACTGCGCTGTCATCGTATTCTATTAGTTTTTTACTATAACTTAGAAGCCGTTGCTCATATCACCCATGTATTTGAATCGTACATTTTTTATATTTTTAGACAGTGTGAATGTTAAGTTTGTACCGCGCGTTTGAGAAATGAGGCAAACATATTGTCATTGCCCTAGCTGCCCTCATGTCACATGACTAAACAAGTGATTGTGTGAAATTCACAGTGGAAAAATCATTGGCCTGGACTGGGAATCGAACCAAGATCCCTCGATTTCGCGCCGAGTGCTCTAACCAATTAAACTACTTAGGCGTCCTCTTCCACTTTCATCATGGGGGCTTTATTGAACAAGTTGTCTTTTCACGTGGACAGTGGCGCTCAGCACACACATACGAGTACCTCTAGCATTACATGAACGGTACCTGTGAGGACAACTTGCTCCTTAAAGCCCCCACGAGACTCACGGGAAAAGATGACGCCTTTATAGCTTAGTTGGTTAGAGCACTCGGCGCGAAATCGAGGGATCTGGGGTCGATTCTCAATCCAGGCGAATGATTTTTCCTCTGTGAATTTCACACAATTGTGTGAACACTAGCGGGTGACTCCGTTGAAGTAACTGCGCGGCTAGTTCTCTGGTTCTTAGAAAATGACCAAACAAGTGATCACTCAGTATTTCTCCACGGTCCGTGTCACTTCGTTAGCAAAAACCACGTTCTACATCCGCAAGCTGATTACGCCAGCTCTGAGGATGGATTTGATACAGCGATCTTTGAGTCACCAATTGAATATCGTCATAATTGACTCGCGGCTGCCAAGCTAAATGTTTGTGACTCCAAAACTGGGAAATAGCCAATTCTTTTTAACTCTTCACATCGAATTGTCAACCTTCAAATGCTCTTCATACAGTTTTGAATAAACCTGAAGTTTCTACTATCAGTCTGCCAGTTACATCAATGAAACTTTACCCTTCTCTCGTTTTTTTGTCATTAATGACTAATTCCAACAAATTCAAATTTTCTCTGTAAGTGAAGCCGCAACTAGTCGGCCTGAAGTGAGCTCTAAATTAGCCACATTCTGTACTAATGTAACCTGTCTGGCATTATAATACCTTACATGATTGCGCCAGAAATCTGAGTTTTGATATACAATTGGTAGATGTCATGTTTTGGTTGTAATCATTAATGCATTTTGGAAATTAAATCGCAAAAATACTTGGTGAACTAATCAGAATGATGAGTAGAATATGGAGCTATACTTTCGTCAGTGTCTGATTGAGTAAACTTCTGTTCGAGGACATATTTTTGAATGTTTCTAAATTGCATTGAGTTCTACTTTCAACCTACTCCTTAAAAACAGTCTTACTGCAGCAAATAAATGAATGTACATGACGCACATTAGTTAAGCTTTTGGCTGGTCTACCACCTAATCCTGTGACTCGACGGTCAAAGATTCGACCTATTGTATCATAAGATCTTGTAGTATATTACAAGTATACTATAAGTATCTTATCCCTCGATGCATGTTCCATGCAAGTTCCGTGCTTTACAAGTTTAATTTCGGAATGTTGAAAAATGTGTACTTTATTTGCTGAAATGTCAAACGTCACAAGGTAACAATGTCAGCAATCAGCAATATCTTTTACCGATAAATTGGCTCACAAAGGTATAATTTGCGGATATGTAAAGTTAAAAATTTAATAGCATTCTTAATATATAAAACTGTAAACTACCACTGATTGATCGATTTTCTGTTTTCTGTTCCCTGTCCCATTTTTATTCTGATTGCGCCGAATCTGCCTCAATCATGGCGCAACACTTGGCGATGGAAATCGTGATTGCGCGTCTCGATAGCAACGCTTCAAGTGAGATGACGTCGCTCACCACGGGAGATATGAATTCTCGTGGGCCCGCCTTTCGTCATTTCTTAATTCCCCGTGAATATCGCGGAAACCCATCGACCAAGTAGTGAGATATGATGCAATGACATCATTAACTGGGAGATTATGTGTTTCTGTTGAGGTAGGCGGGTGAAAATGTGTTAATGCCCGCGTAAAGTCACTTTTCAATGAGAGTATTTCGTTGTTGGTAGGAGTACTGTCAAGTGGTGTTGTGAATTTGAGAAATTTATGCGGTTCACAAAGGTTTCCCTCTTACATTCATAACAGCTTATGGATTTTCATGCTGCATTAATTACTATTTTTGTGTCTATGCCTCAGTTTTACCATATTCAATTGAATTTAAGTTATATTGAGTTTGAGCGTGTTTTTGTCAATCTAAAAATTTAATGTAAAGGTGTAAGAAAAGAAAAAAATCACTGAAAAATACAAATTCTCTATGTAGTCTAAAATACTGTTGACTCGTATCAACTTGTGAGCTGAAATCCAACAAGCAGAGCATGCGTCAATTTTTCACAGTGATGTTTTTTTTTTATTAAATATTTTTAAGTGTAATATTTTCTACTACAGTGAGCACAGCCATGCGTCTTCAAAAGATTTATTTTCTCTGAAAAATATCAATTCTTAACACACTGGACAGGTGCAGGAAATTGAGGTGTAGATCTCTAAAATTTAAATCTCTGCAGCAATTTCCAAGTGACAATTTGACCGTTAGCTTATGTCTCAGTTGTAACTTTGTGGAACACGTCAGCGTCAAACATTTTTAAATAGTACAACCGATTATAATAATGTTAAAAAAATCAGAGTTAAGAATATATCAGACAATATGAACGTCTATATATTAGAAGAAAATATGTCAACAAATTGAGTCAATTTTTAGTTGAGGGCTTTGTAGTTGCTTTTAATGGTACAAGTCGCAAAGGTTCCGTCTACTCAGAGGATTAAACAGCTTCTTAGGGAACCGTGGTCCTGCGTGGGTATTGCATATAATTCTAAGTGTAGGATGTGATGAGCATGCACAGGTATTCGTTAAAGCACGTATTTCCTACGTGAAGCACGTATTTCCTTACCCAAGCCGAACATGATGTTATCCAAACGACGTTTCTTGTATATAGGACCTATGATTATATGATTGTACATTGGAGTATGATTATAACCTGTTTCATGTTTTAATTAAAAAATCCTAAACACAACATTGAAAAATGTACGATCTTGGTTGTATACTAAAGAAAGTCTAGAGGATGTTTTCTTATAACTGTAATATTATTCCATGCATGTATTGTAATTTCAAAATGTTGTACTTCCTTTATATATGTGTGCAATACCTATGCTGTAAGCAACGGTAGCCATAATTCAGATTTACCTTCATGGCTACCTAAAGTTACTCTCCGATTTAACTAAAGATATTATGTTGTAAGCTTTCTCTGTCGGAGTAATAAAACATAATTATTATTATAAAAAAGCATAGGCCGTTGTGACAAAAGTTTGGATGGATCTTAGCCTTGATATTTTATAGTTCCTCTCTTGGATCATACATGTAATTACTACTTCACTTCTCGGAAGTCCCTCACTCATTCCGTTGCCTTCTGATATTCAGAGATATCTGGAAGATTTGCCAAGTTTGGATTGTCAGATGTAGTTGACCAGCCAGAGAGCAAAAGTACAGTGTTCGGTGTTTGATTTCCTCATATTCAGGTCCTATAAACCAGCATGGTGCATGTAATGTCATCTGCGGGTGCTCTCCCTGATGGACCTCATGGCATTAGTGAAGACGGCTTTCCCTATCACCTAGCTACCCGCCTCAAGTCTTTGCTCCTCATGCTCGACCGGAAGTCTGGACTCAACGTGCCGTCTCACTTCCGGCGGCGCCATCGTCGCGCTTCGCGGCACAATTGGCTTTGACCTTGTCCCTCATAGCCGTTTCTCAACTCCTTTTTGCTCGTACTAATTGGTTGGAAACAAAAAAAGAAACATTCGTCAAAGGAGCTGTGTCGGCAGCAGTTTCACTGCTCCCTTTCCTTTTCATTCCTGCCGCATTTTCTCTCGCTCGTGACCCTCGGCCGTGAAATATTACGTGACTCTGACGAGATGGACTTCTTGAATCTCCGGGCGATAAAATTTCGATTTCCACTCGCACGATGATGCCGGTTGTGGCTGGAAATAGTCGGCCATTCGGTTGTATTATGTTCCGTTAGGACAGCCAGGCTTCCAATCCTGCGGGACGAGATGGCATTCCAGGGAATGCGACATAATACTTAAGTTTTTTGTTCATACCTAGAGTACTTTTTGCAGCGTTCATGCCACTTTTAATTCATTTTTATTTTTTCGTTCACATAGTTCCATTTATGTTCATATATCATTAAAAAATGACTATACAAATTTGTTTTGGTCACGTTACCTGTTATTCTTAAAGATATTATTATCTATAAATTCATTTTTACTATTACTTATTAATGACTGTTATTAATTTTGAAATGCGGGATCTTACCTTTTAGGGGTATGAGAATATATTAAAATTTATTTAAGCCGTGAGGCATTAAAAATGCTGGGGAACCTGTGCGTCTGTAGATTATGGTATAGCGAGCTAACTAATATCTATAGGTTTAATTCATTAAGGTTACAAGTAATTCTCGATGGCTGTTTTTCTTTACAACTGTGGATTAAGAATTAAACGCTGGTATAACTGATGCTCATTTTTACATTTTGATCTGTGTTATTCGAGAATTATGTTTATGCATTATTTCTGTTCGGTCTCATGGAGCATTAAATTTTAATCATTAAATTTCTACCATTTTAAATATAATTCATGATGTCTATGAAAATTTACTTTTCGGTATCTTATTTTCCGATTTCAACGCATATCTTCCGTCAAAAATCCAAATAAAGTAATACAGTTCGCGCCTGAGTGAGATTGAAGTTATCATAAAAAGTGATGTTCAAATCGTAAGCTGTAAATTATGAAATTTTATAGTCCGGTTTGAATAATTCTATCTGACATATTCATACCGAGAGTGAAAAATTGATAGCATTATCATTATCGGTGGTAACATACCGGTTAAGTTTGGTTGAAGTGAAAGAAGGAACATTTACACCACCATTAGCACGCGCGTGCTCTTATCACGATGCACGATTGCATTCCTTAGCACGCGTCTTACTTCTCTTTAGTCCATCGAGAAAGCCAATTCTTTTCCTTCCCCTCGCCCGCTAACCCCCTGTCCTCTATCACTTTATTAAAACACACTTTACTGTCTCATTAAAACTCATACTCTCCAATGTCACTTTATTAAAAGAATACTAGGAAAATATGGCGAGAAGGTAAAGGAGCGATGTCATTTTTCTCACGTGAGACCTCACTTGGAGTACGCCGCTTGTATATGGGACCCTTACAAAGTAGGACTAGTTTCAGATATAGATCCAATACAGCGGAGGGCAGCTAGATTTGTTAAAAATTGTTATGATAAACATAGTAGTGTTACTAAATTGTTGATGGAATTTGGGTGAAAGTCTCTGTCCGATCGAAGGGAAAATATAGGTTAAAACTTTTACAATAGTTTGTTGTAGCTTTTTTTGCTGGACGTTAAACATATTTTGCTAGAGCCAAATTATTATGGTTGTGACGATCACAGGAATAAGATTAAGGAAATAAACTACAGAACCGATAGATTTTAAAATGCCATTTTTCCACGTACAATAAGGGACCATAATAGCAGATGCGATGGATCAGTTCTAGGATACTGACTAGGTAAAATAGGTTTTTGCAGTAGTGCTAATTATCTTAACATGATTATTAGCTATTAGCCTCGCATGTGATCTCAGGCATGATGTACCCTTGCATAATTTAGTACCTTGTAGTACTATTTATTTGTCGCATAAATAATACTAACCAGTAGTTGTATCTTGAGTAGTGTACTGCATGGTGGTATGTTCTTGTACATGGCACTATTCTAGTTCCTGGTCTGAGTGCGCACCGTTGTCCTGACTGCTTTTGGCCTCGCATTCGGGGGAATGTGCGCGGTTCTGATTTAAACTGGGATGTGTGCTGCATGCCCGGTGTGGAATCACCCAGTGCCACACACCCTAGTGGTGGCTTGGATGGTATTTCGTAGATGAAGATGTAGATCACGGTCTTCAGCGTCTCCTAGTGGGTTACGTTTGAACTGTAGGAGATAGCATCGTTCACGTCACTAAGAAGTCACGTGACACAAGAACGAACGGTTGGAGATTTTTGTGAGTTTTCCCTTCTCTGATGAGTGAATTACGGTTGTTTGAGCGAAATAGTTCCCTATTCATAATGGAGACCATATATACATATTATAAATGGTGCAACCATATACTTTTATATAACTGAAATTCTAAGTAATTAAATAAAATCATCTACCTAAGTCTTCAATTTTCCTAATTTTTTCACGCGGTACGTTTAAAACTCCTTCACAACGGAAGTTTTTTTTTGCAATTTTGAAAAAAAATCATTAAGGTGACAATGTGATTTATCTTCAAAAATAGTCGTGAAAACATACAAACTGCTAAGTTTTTTATGAGCTCGGCATTATGGGTGAGAAGAGGAAACTGCGGGAAGAAATTCGGAGAAGGCAGAGTAGGTTGATGGAGCGGGCAATGAATGGTAGGAGGAATGGAAAAGGTTGCGTTTGAATTCATCCGGAATGTTTCCAAGAGCGTAACTACGAAGTCACGAGGTACAATCACGAGGGGTTCGAGATTACGATGTATTCAAGCCACTCGTAACAATCTCACGCAGGACTCCCTATCGAGTTCTTTTCGCGGTTGTATTGTCGATGGAGGCAAGTATCGCGCTTAGAGACACAATAAACAACATTATATTAAGTTTTCGAAATTCTTCGTTTTTTAAATTAGGTCTCTCTGAAGTGCAAACATGTACCATTTCCCGTATAAATGGGCAGGTATTTTTTGTCGGAAATCTCGGAAAGTAGATCATATTTTGGTATCTTTGGAAGAGTAAGATCTTTTTCTTTAAAATGAGACCGAATTCATTGATTTGTAGGTGAAATGATATTTCGCTCAAACTGTCTCAGATGTTTTTTATTGTGTCTCCAAGCGCGATATTTGCCTTATGTATGGCATTGATGAAAGGTGCAGAAATTTTGACTCAGAGGAAACTGGATGTAAATGGAAAACAAGTTTGTGAATGCTCAGGAATCAACAAAACGTTGTAAGTTTTACGTAGAATATTTTTTGTGCGACCGGAGCACCTGATGATGCCGAATATTTGACGAAATCGGTCGTACAATAAATATTCTACGTAAAACTTACAACGTTTTGTTGATTCCTGAGCATTATGGAAAGGTTATACAAAGATAAGGCTGAAACTGTTGAAGTTAATGAAATTTGAGTGAGGCTGAGAACGTAGGACAGTTAGATAGAAGGGTAGAACAGAATAGAATAAACACTTTTTATACTCCGGGACCGGTCCCATATAGCAACATTAAAATAAAATAAAATGGGAGCGAGGTAATTGACAAATTATTAATTTCATATCAGAAAAAAAATGGACCTTGATGACATACAATGTATAAAGAAAAAGATGAAAACAACTTCTCTCATTGAAAAACAATAACTGTACATGTTATACAGCTGAACTCAGAGATATAAATACAATATACGTATACATGATACATTACATACGTATACAGTATACATGATACTAGATAAAAAACAAACAAACCATGAGGACAGAGAAACAATTTTTGTCTAGAAAAAAAAGAAAAAAAAATTGGCAATGCGAATTTAATACTGAACAGGTTAAAGTATTCTTGAAAACATTCATTCAATAAATTTTCATACAATTTAGGTTGAAAAATTGCCAACGAACGAGATTTCCTCAAATCAGTCGAACAAGAGGTAGATAGAGAGGTAGATAGTGGGGAAGGTAGACAATCGACGAAGTGCCGGACGTGGTGGGAAATGAGAGGACTCTACTGGAGGAGCCGTGGATGCTAAATAGGGGATTGGAATGTGCAACAGGGGTCGAGGGGATGCTGAAGGCCGGGAATGTGGGGGTAATGTTGACTAAACGTGAAAGGGGAAATAATTAGTTAAATAAAATAATTCTTAACCAACCATGTTTTTAAAACGGACTAAGAAGTATAAAATAATTTCTCGTAGCTCGATTCAGATTTATAACCCCATACGGATTTTCCTGAAAATTTGTGATTGTGAATTTTAATAGCAATGAAAATACTTGTAAGATTTAACACGAAAAACGTGGGGCGCATGCAACAGATAATAGTAAGGAGTGTAGGGAGTAGCTGTCGTAGAGAAAACTCACTCAACAGTTCATATCATTTGCAGTACAATAAAATTGTTAGTGACTGAGGTGAACTATTCGTGCATCGATTATCCATTTCACGTTTTTCGTACCGGACAGTCAGACAGACAAGTAAGTGAGTTAATACAAACGTAGAAAAAAAGAAAAACGGATTCATGGATGGAATGAAGACAGCTCGAAAGTACGCTTATCAGGAGAATCTTAAAGTACTCCTCTGCTTTCAAGAAGTGTTTGCCTTCTTACGAGAAGTTGGTGAACTGACTGCAGTGATTATATATTTATTGAATCGTGCCTTAAGCGTTTGTCATCTTGTAATAAATAGTAATTAGGGTATTTTTTGGCACATAGCACATACATATGTCTCATTTTCTGCCAACGCTGAGGCGCACGGAAAATTTATGGTTGCTAAAATGCTCGCACTCGTCTTAAGTAGGTTTGCTTTTATGAGGAGTAAGACCCTCTCGCAGTGTTTGATGGGAACGATAGAAAGAGCGCGTTTGGTTGGCGGACAAGTTGCGATGATTAATGGACGCGAATGATCACGGAACCCTCCCGGCCTTACCTCTGAAAGCCTTCCTTTTTAGTGGTAAAGCTTTTTATAGGCTGCGGAAATCACTATAAATGACTCCATGAAAAGTCACCCACTCGTCAGAATCCATCAATTACGCATTTACTGCAACCATTGGTCTTCATATGAGGGTTAAACTTGATGTCTGCACTTTTGAAGAAGCTGGATTTTTTTTGTGGCGTAGAGGAAACTCACATATAAAATATTTTTTTCTGTGCTGCTATATAAAAAGGAGCACATCAAATGGAATAGTGGTTCGAATTAACTGCAGGAATACGAGTTGATACAAGTATAATTTCTCTGAGTGCTTAAAATATCAGTATGCATATAAAGATAGCCTTGACCAATGATTTTAAAATTATGATATTTGATAGCTATATGTATGCAATGGATACCTACTTATTTTATCCTATACTTATGAATATCTTTTTGGTTCTATAGTTGTTGGATAACAATTTGTACCTATTTTGGGTTGCTCGCATCTATTCTAGCTTTCCAGCATTGTTAGTAAATTTGACATTACGTCCGCAGGCTAACCAAAGGGTGTGATTACTAACCTCTCATGTCTGAGGATATTGTGTACAAATATTTTCATGGTCATCTTCTCATTCATTCAGTTTTTTGCAAGAATAGAATCTGCCCCCGGGCTAACTTCACGATAAGATCAAGGATAACTCCTTTTTCTTCTCAATTCTTAAATTTAATTTTCAAAATCATTTCAAATTTTATTTCCATCACTTTTCTCCAAATATCCCCTCAAAAATCACGTAAATAATCCTTCACAACGTGCGCAAGAAGTTAATAGAGCAGCAGTATTTTGGTAACACTTCAAGCATATTGATAAATAAAACATTCTATTGACGGAGAATCACCCTTAACCTATTATTTTTTTATTGCTTTAAAATTTTTTTCATCGGACGTTGATTTATCCTTTGAATGTCAAGGGCATTTTATGTTCATTTGCCGGGTTTTCTTTTTTTAAAAAAGAGAAGATAAGGTTCCTTATCTTTAGCCGTCTGAGGTGCAATTTCCCTATCAAATCGATTTTTGATTTGCATTCAATACATTTCCTTGGATATCAACAATATTTGGTAAATTTCCAATTGTATAAGAGAATGGCGTGTCGAAAGGACGAAGGACTTACATAAACATGTCTGACGAATAATTCATTTGATATACTTGCATTTTCAAGGTCGCGATTCGGACTTCCAGTCGGTCCTACCTCTGGGTTGATATCATTATTCTTATGGTACGTTTAAGTGCTCCATCTTTGTATCTCTACTGACATGTTTACCCTGGATCCCCTGTACTTAACAACAGGTCTAGTCCTTGAGTCCGCTGTTTTTAAGGTCTACGGTCGCTTTTTTCTATATTTTGGTCAATATTTCGTCTGCTATCCTGCAGGCGTCTTTCGGTTTACGAAGTCATTAATTCCAGTTGAGGAATTCTGCATTGTAGCAGGTGAAGTAATGCTTAAGAAATGGAGCTGTGCGGTGGAAATGCCAAAACAGCAGACATTACGTTCACAGTGATGATTAAGTTCTTTTCTTAGTATAAGTATATCTTATATCATTTATCTGCTTTGATTTATGGCTTTCGTGTATTGTATCAGTATGTCCGAATGATTGAAGTCGAAATATTTATTTTTTGTTGTAGTTTTGGATTTAGGATTTTGGTTTTGTGCTCCGACTGCTAAGAATGTCACGCTAATTGCACTAAATCAGTTGAAGTATCCCATACCGCATTCTTTAAGCAAAGATCTTAAATTGAAAGTTATTTTTTAAGGTCTAAATTGTGATAAAATTCACATTGTAGTTACTTGTAGCCAAACGTGTGACCCTTTCTTGAAAAGCAAAGCCATACCTTTCTACGAAATTTTTTCGCGCTGATATATCTTAAAAGAACCTGGGCTCAATGCAAAAAAAAATCATTTTTCTCATTCTCCCGATTACATTACGGGACATACTGTGCCCTCCATTTCTTAAAAAAAAACAGGATTATTTACTGATTTCCACGCAAATTTACCTTTACCGGTAGATCACACAATATTAATAACTGTATGCACGTATGTTCCAATTTTCGCCAAAGTCACTCCTCGCCGGCTCTCGCTCGGATCAATTGGAGTGGCGCCCTAATGAGCACCGGAAACTAAGTGACGTCGACAGCCTTCTATGCCGCCAGCGGCCAATATCTGCAGCCGGCCCATCGCCAACGGCAATATTTACCCTCATCTCCTCTCTCGCCCTTTTCGAAAGACGCTGCTGATGTAATCCGAAAAAGAACGCTGATACCTTACTCCTCAATGCCCCTTCCCTTTTCTCCTCTTCCTTTTCCCGTCTACGGCATGATCAGCGGCGCTTAGTGCTCGTCAAGCGGCGTGTGACGTAACGTCTATCTCGAGTCAAAAGCGCCGCGGTGGAATTTTCGGGGAACTATCGCGAGGCGATTGTTCCTGAGGGCGCGCGGGGCGGTTCGTTTTATTTTCGGAACTCAAAATAAAAAACCATCTGCATCTCAAAGCGCATCTAAGGGACCGCTGAGCTAAAATGTGAACGTTGAGCATCGAAATCTGTATCATTACTCTTGTTCTCTCTTTCCGAGTTTTTTTTCCGAGTCTCCATAAGGCAAGTTTCTTTTATCTGACTCGAATTTGGATCGATAATTTGGCTTACACCTCAACTGAAAGCTATTGTAATCTCAAAATTGCTCCTCAAATGAGACTCGCGAGGCTATCAAGAATATCTTTTTTACATTATCCGTACTTCTGCTAATGCCTTTCTTCATCATGGATACTTACATTTCACTGTGGTTATTTATGATAAACCATAAAAAGGGAATCCGAGCGAGATTGATAAAATTAGGGGTGGAATCACGGTCCTCCATAACGTGTGTTCTCGCTTAATCCATGTATTTCAATGGTGCTCACGAGAGCGAAAATGTGATATTCTTCAAATTTAGTCTGGCACTTGAAATCACTTGTTTTTATTAATGGAGTGCGTTCTTAGAGTGGCAGTAGCTGTGATAAATGCTCCTATACAGTAGTTTGCGCTTTGGATAACGATAGCGACTGCGAGAAAGGAGAAGCTTAAATCCATCCCCATACTCACGTAATGAGATCTGTATTCCCTTTCCGCAAAGTGATCAATTTAACTTTTATTTTTTCAAAACAAAACATTTACTCAAAATGTGATGTTTCCGCTCCATCTAATACTCCACTGAACATGGTGACTATACGTTATTAATAGATAATTCAGAAGAGCATTGGCTTTAATCCCTAATTGAAATATAAGATTAGCAACTTATGAAAGTTAACTACTAAGGTTGCGTCCCAGACAATTCTAGTATTTTTACTTGTAATTATGCCGCCAGGAAATCACCAATTCGTGTAAATTTGCAATAGTTCGTGACGGAGTTCAAACCCGAATCTCTTGATTGCCGACTGGTTGCGTCAGTCAGTTTCACCACCCAGCTTTAGACGGGGAATTCGGTTGGTCTTTAATTCAGGGGTGAGCTCACTCATGAATTGGCTCCAATGCTATCCATGTGGATAGTTTCTGCAATAGCGATGTCTCCCCTGGAATGATGTGTGGTTTAAAGGCTCATAGGTTTTTGCTGTGAGAGGGTATCGTTGAATTTGATAGAACTTCTCCTGAAGAAAGACCGTCCAGCTATGACCCGCGAAGCGTGGCCTATTTCCAAGAAAAAACGTCCATGTCTTCCTCGATTAAATCCAAATCGCCGCATATTGAGTTCTCGCTACCTGCGCTTGATTTAATGCCATACCTTCAGTCGTGGGATTCGGGTTCGCGCCGGTGGCGCACCAATTCTTCGTCATCTTCAGGCTTCCTCTTCAGCGCCGATGCCTACGATCGCGGATGTGCTGCCGTGAGTTGCCCCAGGATGGCTCGATTTTATTGACGAGTGCAACCCCCGCAAGGCCGTGCGGCTGCATAAACACGCGTTTGATGCACACGGGGAATTAAGATGACGAAAAAGGTGTGGCAGTGAATGATAGTTTATGCCATGCTGCGTCTCTGGGCGGACTCCCTGTCTTTCGAGTGACCTTGGTATTTCGCACTTCCTTTGAGGAGTGTCACGTCTGATAAACGGTGAATGTATTTTCTCTGAAAGATTCCTTGAATCACCCGAAGTGTGATTTCCTGAGATTGTTGATGTTGACTTAAAAAATGCTGTTACTATCCTGGGAAATGTATCTCTCCTTTCTTCTAAAGATACTTAGGCTTGTAAGTTAACCTTTGTAAAGTCTGAAACCAAACGGTTCTATCCAAAATATTTAAATGGAACCATTACGATCATTTTCTTGAGAGGAATTGCATCCTAGATTGGCATTCGATGTTTTTTATAAATAATATTATTTATCGAAATAAAATGAAAGTATTGCTAGCACTCGAGTTCTATTATTTATGTTTTATTTCAATTGTTGTGTTGTGGACGTAGTGAATTAGATTTGCTTTGTTCTTCGATTGAAATATTCCAGGTGACAGTTGAAAATTGTTTCATGGCAACCATTCGAATCCCTTTTACATTTTGTCCGTTGACTATTCATTGACGCAAAAATCAAAGGAATTGAAAACTTGAAAAAATATTAATTATATTCTATATAGTTCCCGGCTCAGAATTTGAATGCTTAATGTTCAATGCGTGAATATCAATTAAAAATTTCATTTCTTGCACATTTCTTGTAATAATTGATTTATATTTTGTAGTGCACCTTTTACTGTAGGCGTTGGTGTTTGAGGAGAATCTTAGACTTGTAAGACAGTGGAAAATGACCCTTGCTAGCTCACAACTCTCTCTTGCTAATAAGGCCCTCTTGCAAAAAGCATTGATCAATTTGGAATTTGCCTTACCAACCTTTGCCAACGTAATTGCTGTTTGTAAATATGAATAATTTACGCTCATTTTCATGATTAATGTGGCATTGCTACGTCTTCTTGGGGAGCTGTGATTATTCCTCAAAGAGAACACGGAAAATGCCAATAAGAAATGAGCCTTAGTTACTGACTTCTCAATTTTGACCGAGTTCCTGGAAAAAATAATCAACTCGGGATTCTAATATTTCTCGCCGTGGTTACTTCATGCGGTGCGTATCTAGTCTGATTGGATAATACGTGCGCAATTCGTGCCAAAGCTAGCAGTTCGTAACGCGGATTTATGGTAATGCGGTGTGGAAAGGAGATATCTAGGAAGCCGCCAGAGAGAGGTGAAGACAGCTACATTTGCGGCGTATAACTTGGAGGGGAGGCATTCTCTAGGCACGATATTTCTTGGACGGGAAAGTTGAGCCTCATCTCGTATTTACAACACTCATTTCCACCGCACTTAACTTTTTTTCTCGAATTACCGGTTGTGGACTTTGCGCGCGTCGATTTCCTGTTCGTGGAATTGCGCGAACGAAGTGTGTACAAACGTGTTACTGGGGATGGGAGCAGAGGTGGCCCACTGCCAAAGCTCTCCGGGCTCAGCGGCGGACCACAGGAGAACGACGTTAGAAGTGGATGGGAAACCCGGGAGTCCCATCATTATATACACGCGTACCCTGATTGCATTATTGCGGCAAGCATATTAGCAAAGTAAGTACACATTACATGACTCGTGCTGAAGAACAGTTTCTCTTTCAGTTAATCAAGCTGCTTACTCGGCATCTTTGAGGATACGGTGGTATTCAATCGCTTTAATTTATGAGGCATTGCTGCTTGGCTCCTTTTTGTCAAAAAGATCTCCACTTTTCTCTCCAAGAAAAATTTTGGACATACTCGTAACATTAAGATAAATTGACATAGGCAACGATTTTCTTAAGTTTAGAGTATCCGGCGATATTGTGTGGAAATGTACTACAGATATGATCACAAAAATGAAAAGGTTTTTGTTCACTTCCCACAGAAATAATTTTATTTTCCGACCTGGTTTCAACATTTGCTATGTCATTTTCAAGGTTCATTTCGTTAAACCACTGTTCACGTCTTGCGAAAGTCATCACACAAATGCCATATCTATACTGTGGGTGGAGTAAACATAAAATCTTCAGATACAGTAAAATATCTTGGAATTAACTTAACTTCTGAAATATCGTGGTGAACAATTTTTTTATCCTCTCTGACGAATAGCTAGCATGTCTCGCTGGAGCACCCAAGCAAAAATTCGTCCTAACATGACTGGAAACATTTAGCTACGGCATCGAAAGCTTACTTGTTTGCTGCGTTAAATTATTTCATCGACTATTTACATTTCCGTCGCAAATTAAAATTAGACGTGTCAACTTTTTTCGCACAATGTGAGCAGAATTTCCTAAGCCAAGAAATTTCTAAACATTGTGTCTTCTGAAGCGGTCGAGTGTGGCAAAGAGCAATTTCTGGTTCCGATTGAGAATTCTTTATTGACTTTGCCCTGCTGATCCTGATATCAAATGAACGATCGACTCATGGAGCGAGTACATATTAACGGTCAAGTTACTGCGATTTCATGTTGTAACCGACTTCTTCTTTTGTGTACCTACGTATTTTTCCCCGCATTATCTTCGCTAACTGATATGAAAATTTAATCAAGGAGTCGCCTAAATAGAAGTGGACATATCCTTACTTAGTGAGTGATATCGTTCACTGTAGTCCTTGAAATCTCTGTGAATTTCTTCCGGGAATCAGGGTATTCTTTAGTCGCTGGGTACGCTGTATAATTTCTTGGTCATATGTATTGTGTTATAGCTACTCTCCTAATGACTTTGATGATTAAGCTGCATTCTCCGTAGTGGAGCCGGAGACGCAGTCATTGAAAAGTGTATGGATGTATGCCGAGTCAGAATGTGACCTTAACATCAGTCATGTGACCTAAACAACATTCATTCGTGGTGCCAGGAGTGGGGGTTAGCAATAAATATCAGCAAATGCACCACAGTTCACTTCCTACGAAAGTCTTCACACAAATGCCATACCTATACTGTGGGTGGAGTAAACATAAAATTTCTAGATGCAGTAAAATATCTTGGAATCGCCTTAACTTCTGATATATCGTGGGGAATACACATGCTTCTGATGATAGTTTGGAGGTAATTGATAAGGATTAAGAACGTTTTCGTGGAGATAAGGGGCTAATTACAGGAGTAAACAAAATGTTTATCAAAGATATTAGTGTATAGCTGCCTGGACGTGAAGCTTAATCTTTCAAGTCATTAAAGGAATAATATTTGCGTACTTCGGAGACTATTTGGTTTGAATTATGGAGAATGTCTGTCGGGAGAAAAACATAATGAATAAAGTGTGCTTGGAAAGGTGGAAGAGATGTTTATTATTATAATGTATTCTACGGGTAAAGGTAGGTTTTGTTGAATATCAGAGAATCTCCTGACGGTCTTTTACACATTCAGGGGCCTATCTCCCTCTAGTATATCCTTTTTCGCCTCTGCATGAGATCTACCCTTCTTCATCCCGTCCATGAAGCCTATTCTCTTTCTTCCCCTTCCCCGCTTGCCCAACATCCTTCCCTCTATCACAGAAGAGATGGCAAGTGGGAAAAATTCTAAGGAGAAAATTTGTATGGGAGATGGATATGGAGGATAATTTTCAAAGCTTTAAGCCCTAGACATACGTTACATTAACCCGTACGAGTTAATGATTGAGTTCATGAACGCGTGAATGAACGCGAAAAGTCACCGTGTAACCACACCAACTTGTACGAATGCATGGACGCATGAACATGAAAGAAGAACCTGCTCTATTTGGTTCATGCACTCGTACATGAACTTGTACATGAATCCGTACGGGTTAAGGTACCGTGTAACCAGGCCTTTACAGAAGAGGACTTCATTTCGTTAATGGTGTGAAAATTGGTACCTATTCATAAGAAATAATATTGTTAATGCTATTGCATAATTATTGAATGACAAACACGTCTCTTCGTTTAGCGGCGTAATTAGAATCGTAGTTATAATAAGTAAAGAGGAATAATTGGATCCCAAAGGAAGGAAAAAAGAAAACTAGGTGTTCAGGAGTAGATCATTTTAGAATAAGTATGTGCTTCAAATTCTCGGACGGTTTTTTCAGGCAGAAAAGGCGGAATAATATGACGTTCATATAATCGGTAATATATTATAAAACCTTTTCGGGCACCTGCCATCTTACCTCAAGATGTTGATGGAGGTTTAAGAGAATGTTAATAAATCGCCTAAGCCTACTCATAGTTAATGACTCTTACTATCGTATTCTATAAGGATGTTCCATTTCAGCCCAATCTATTATTATATTGAATATTGGAGAGATCTATTAGTATATTCATTCTCGGTGAAGACTGTTAAAGTACTACCTATAAAACTTTCAACTTTATGGATTCATTGTCTACAATTATCTGCTTGCGAAACTAGGCAGAAAATTGCCCCTGTTGCGTTTCAAATCCTGGTTCTCTGGTCAAGACGCCTGTAGACGAATCACCAAGTCTGGTCCATTCTATGTTTAGACAAAAGTTCTGCAGATTTTGTCATTGCTCTCAAAAAGTGAGATGATTTCCTTGAATCGCTGCTCAATTTCATGCACCTGAGCTCACGTATGAATTTGATATCCGGTTTTTTGCATCGCACTTTTTCATTCAATTTTTCGACCCAGCGGAGCATATTCCCGGAGGTAGGTTTCTGAGAATTTCCCAAGTGAATCATTACAGTGTTTTTTTTTGCAATTTACTCTCAAGATCCTGGCCATTGCAAAAATGAATGACTGCGTAAACATGAATGTTTTTGCGACGGGTTTCCGTTCTGCTTTTGAGACTGTTAGTGGCGAAAAAAGTTAGATAGCGTATTCTTAAGCTACGAAACTCTATGACATAACTTGCTTTAATCTTGTATGTTGAACTTGCTCTTTCTTGCCGAGACAACCCTCCATTATTTTATTAATGAGACCGGTTGAGAACCATGTTCCAATTTAAATCCTCTTTTTGTTTCACGAGTCATGATAATCGCCATATATTTTAGATTTGAGGAATCTAGGGATGGTTACATGGGAATAGATTGAAAGCGGCTCTAGATGAAACTCTTTTTTCCTAGTAGTTGTACTAGGTGCTTAGAGATTTCTGCGCCCGGACGCGTACCACCCACTGCGGTTGTCAAGTCCTCAAGTTCTAATGGCTGCTAGCTTAGTTAAAATATCTGGATGGAAAGGTTCCATGATCTGTTGCCTCAATTCCTTCATTGGTCGTTCAATCCTAAGATTGGTAGACGGCAGCATTCCCTATCTAATGTTAGTTCCCTTAAATCCTGGTATCTCTTCCTATGTACTTTCCTCTTGATTTTATCCATGAACTTATTCCTGGGTCTTCCCCTGGGGACTTTTCCCTCTTTCTTACCTTCAATTATGTTCTTCACATACCCATCGTGTCTCAGGATGTGTCCAATCAATCTGGTTCTTCTTTTCTAGAAGGTCCTTTCATCTTCTACTCCTCAGTACTCTTCACAATTTCTTATTATAACCGTTCATTTTATCCTCAGCATCCTCCTCCAGCACCAGGTTTCGAAGGCTTCCGAGTCATTTCTGGTCAGCTCTTCCAATGGCCCCTTCTTCCGATTCATAGAGAGCCAAGTTCCATACAACTGTTTTCGTGTACTGTTTTCTGGTTTGTTGTCCTATATTTTTTTAGTACAGCAGTTGCCTTCTTCCTATAAACACCATCTTATATTCCTTACGCGACCTTTTTCCTACAAGATTGAATTTATGGGCAATGATATAACTATTTCTTAACGTCTTCTATTCGCACTAGTGAAAGGCGGTTGGAATGGTAATCAGTTCTGGATGAACTAAAAAGAGGAGGACGATATGAGGATTTAAGAGGAATCTAATGGCCGATCACGTAAAGGAGGGAAGATAAATGGTATGCCGGAAATTAGGGCGTTAGGATACGTACCCTACTGCCCATAGACCTACAAATCAACTGATAGAATACTGAAATGCAATGCAGAGGTACTCATATTCAACCTTTTGAATGCTCATGTTAATGAATATTTAAGTCGGTCGAAGTTAAATTCTTGGACCACCTTGCACATATGTTAAATTTTTCATGCGTCGAAACTCACCGCACAAGCCGTGTGCGGTGAGTTTCGACGTAATGTAATTATTACATTTTTAATTGTAACCAGTATGTTCATATATCCAGGACATTCAATCCACAGTATGTTCTGACTAAAGTTCTGGGCCCGGATTTCAAAATTTAAACGAAATTACATTGAAATATAAATGAAATTATAATAATAGTACCATTCAAAATTTTGAAAAGATCGTATGACCGTGGTTACTCTATTCTTAATGAATGTTTGTTTCCCGCCTCTTTCTCAATCCTCAAAACTTGAGCCAGCTTCCCTCAACATAGTAGTACTCCCCCCCCCCCCCCCTCCCTGTATGCGATTACTTTCTAATGCCCTCCCATCCCGTATCTCCCCCCCCCCCCAAATCCAACGTCCTTTACTATATAAACCTTCGACATAACTTCTTGACTTGTCAGACATCACCCGAAGATGATGCCAGGCATCGAAATTCTGATTGTGCAATAAATTGATCTGTGAACTGACCGGTGGAGTGGAAAAGTTATTTTCGGTAGGGGGTGACTTGTCACCAACATGAACTACAGTGAAGAAATTAACTTTCACCAACATTCACCACATAACGGGTATCCTAAAAATTCTACAGAAACTACTCAAATAATCGATAATGTAACTATATTCACGTGACACAAGAGTCATGTAGGGAACATTCAAAACATGCTGTTAGCACTTCTCGGATGATTTAGTAACATGCATTATGGGGCATATGAATAAATCAACTACAATACCTGTCAACTAGCCTACTTCAAAGTCTCAATGCAGCCATTAAGGTCTCTTATCGATCGCGGTAAAAACGACATTTTAAACCTTTCCGTTCTACAATTTGCTTTTTGGCAATCTCGGGGCAAATGTTCGCAAATCGCGAAATTACAGCATGTGACTCTCGGAACTTCCGATTGATGTCTACGCCACTCAGACACAACTCCGAGTCATGCCCCCCAAATGGAAACCAATGCCCTCGTCGCCTCGTGCTCCTCCTCCTTCAGATAACCGTTTCCTCTCTATCTTTAGAAATGGCCAAGCTCTCTTTCGGGGGGACGAATGAGAGGGCATTGATATTCGGGCGTGCGAGTTCCTTTCCCCATTAAATCATCACCTCCCCTTTCCCTTATGATTTCTATGTCGCTCCCGCCGTTATCTCCAGTTTCTGCCTCCCTCGTCTCCTCTCTTCTCTTCTGCCTTGCCCCCCTACCCTTCCTTCCTCACCCCACTACCCGAAAACAGCCCCCACTGCCTCCGCTCGGTGAATGTCGCGCCCTTGCCCATTCATTGGCTGCTCACGATGTCTCCCGATGAGCGTGTTGAACAAATGAGTCCTTACGTTGCGAAACTCACTTCTCGTTGACACAGACGCTGTGTGTGTTGTTGTCCGACGCACTGAACGTTGTTTTCCGACGAGCGGCGTCGGCAAATTGCATTCGGGGTCGCAGTCTAGCTCTCGCAGAAGTTGCTGGCGCTGCGCTGTGGACTTTCTGTTATTCGCCCCTGGCTCGTTTTTTCCTATTCTCATTACTAATTTTTTTATGTTTCATAGTATCCCCAAATAGAATTTGGCGAGAATAATTCATTTTATTAATAAATAATGTACCTAAAACTATTTATCATGAACTAAAATAAAAATAAACGTAAAAAAACAATGAAAACTGTACCGATGACAAAAGCAGAAATATTCATCGACAAATAACCGGTAAATGGCGTTGAGCAAAGCATATACAAAAAAAAGATTGCTCAAGGAACAAAGCAAGTAATGTATCATAAACTATTTATTATGATCCAAAATAAAATTAACTGTAAAAACCAGCAATAAAAACACTATCGACAAAAAACGGAACTATTCATCATCAAATAATCAGTAAATTCCGTTGAGCAAACCTAATACAAAAAATATTGTTCAAGGAACAAAACAAAGCACTGTCTTGCACATCCAGCGATTTTTTTGGAATGAAATTGAAGAGTCGCCACATGTTTCTAATTACCCTCTTTGGTCTCAAGAATGATTCCTATTTCTTGGCTAAACCGAGTAGCATATCCTTTCGTCTCAACTTTTCCTGCTATGACGTAGATTCAAAGAGATAAATTTTGCCTAACAATGGGGTTCTCACTCCGCCCAGAGTGAACATAAAAATAAGTAATTTGGCTCCGGACTATTTTTTTTCCTTTGAAGGGTTATAAACTTGCCTGCTACTCTATTTTTAGGCATGGTTTAGGGGTTGTTTCCTGTCTTACCGATTTTTCTCTCTCATGTCAATCCCAGTTCCCTTTTCATCTTGGGACTACGTACCACAATATTTGAGTACATTTTCCAGTGATTTGAATAGTGTCTTCACTTTCTTTCTATCATTATTTTATCCTAGAAATCTCACCCTCGACATTTGGAAACTAATATAGACAGCTAAAATCCATAATTTGTTTACTAATTTAATAATTTCTGCATCTTTTTAATTACTTTAGATGCCATGTTATCGCTAAATTCGTTTTAAACATTGATACTTTTGCACTTATTTACTGGTGAGATGTAAAATAACACCCCTTTCTATGAAAATACTCCACTTTTGGAGAAGTATGACCTCACTTTCCGCTTAAAAATAACGTCACCTTTAGAAGTTCACAACTCATTACTATCTACCATCTCATTTCGAGTTATTTCACACTCGAGACTTGAAGACCGTAGCAAAGTCATATCGATGGGTGACTTTAAATACTTGCGCATCAGATTTGCGTGTGTATGCCTCGTGGCTTTTTCAATAAGCAGTTAGGTTACATTGCTTCCCTTCTAACCTCCCCGTCCCACCCTCTGCCTTATCCTGTGACCCTGTCCACTCCTTGCCAGAAAAGTCTGCGCAAGGAACTTTTGCGACAACTGAATTTCTTTTTCGGGACCTCTTTGGATTGCCATCTATGTATTATAGAGCACCTCTAAAGGATTATTGACCTTGCCCAGAAAGACAACATGTGACCTCAACAAATACTAAAAATAGCTGCATGCGTAATTACAAAATGCTTACACCGATCAGGAGGTGCGACATAGATATTAAATTTTGGGGAAAATCATACTCTCTCATTTCGGAAAATGGAGAGTACTCTCTCGGTATCTGAGCACCCTGTCACGCACAAGTATTTTCTTATGTAATTGTTCAGCGGATGAATACAAGCTTTTTCTCTGTTACGGAGGCTCTTATTTTAACCACGGACTGCAGATGACACTTGTAGCTATTCGCTAAATACCCTTAAGAAATGGATAAATGGATATTTTACGAGCAAAATTTCCTTGAGCGCGAGATATGTCCAAACTACTATTTTGTGAGCAAGAGGTAACTTGACACCTTCAGCCGACACCGTAATGGGTGCAGATACGATATCTAATAGACGTGTTTACGTCATTATCATTGGTCGTTCAATCCTAAGATTGGTTGGCTGTCGCCCTCCACCCTATCCCTATATAATGCTAGTTCCCTTATCTCCCGGTATCTCTCACTATATACTTTCCTCTTTATTTGGTCCATGAACTTATACCTTGGTCTTCCTCCTTGGTCCTATACCTTGGTCCTTCCTGGGGACTTTTCCCACCATTTTAACTTCAATTATGTTCTTCGTGTTTAAGTACAAAACATTAATAGATGCTAAACTCTCTTGTCCCTCCACTTTGACAAATAGACTAATGTGGATTATTTCTAAATGGTTTCAAATACATGTTAAACAATTACATCGGGTTTGGATTAGGTTTTTGGGTTCTTTGGCAGCGAAGCTCGTAGACTTCAACAGTCAGTTTATATTTGACGTTAATTTCAGTTTTTAATCGCATCCGATGGACGAATGTTTTCATTGCCGTTTTTTCCAGCACGGACACAAGTCGAAAAAAAACAGTGTCAATTGAAAGACTTTGAACGATTAATTCAGGGAATGGGAAGGAAATGGGAAGAGAAATTTGATATCAGAAGCGGAATTCTATGGTGCAGAAAATATATGGAAATACTGTTTGGAAGACAGCGCCTAATTTTTGCGAGGCATTGGGCGGATGATTCTCGTCGAGCGTTGAACATAGGTATCCGTTGTGATGGAGTCGTAACTTCCACCACCGCAATTTCCGAGACACGGTTCGCGTGATGACTTGAGCGTAAATAAGTCCATGAAGAGCGGCGTTTTTACGTACCAGGTTCTTCCACCGTGTCCGCGCCTCCAAAAATATCGCGAAAAATTTGAGGTATCGGTGAGAATGAGTCGAAACTTAAGGTAGTCCGAGCGAGATAATTCCCTAGTCATAATAGAGACCATATTCGAATTACATATACGTTTTAATTTCACCAGCTGTAGGACACATCAATTAAATATTGCATTATTAATGGTGCAATAATATAGTTTTATGTGACAGAAAGTGTAAGTAATTAAATGAAAATATCTAAATAAGTCTTTAACTTGACTCATTTTTTTGCGCGGTGCGTTTAAAACTCCTTCAAAACGGAAGGTTTTTTTTTGTGATACCCAAGAACCTACTGCGGTGACAATAATTATTAATTTCAAATACAGTTGAGAAAGCAAACAAACTACACGCTGTTAGTTTTTTTACGATAGGTATCTAAGTGTTAGAAATTCCTCGTTTTGTAAATAATGTCTCTCTGGAGTGCATACACGAACCATTTACCATGTAAAAGGGCTGGTATTTTTTGGTAAATATCTCCGAAAATAATGTGGTAAGGGGTAGAATTTTTGGTGTCATTAGAAGGGTGAGATATTTTTCTTTAAATGAGACCAAATTCGGTGATTGATAAGTAAAATGATTTTTAGCTCGAACTACCTTAAGAAGGTCTTCGGTCCTGCATCCACATGGCCAAAAATAGGATATAGTGTGCTTCATACCTAAAAAATACTCAGCCAGTTTTTGACTAATTGCGCTCCAACTTCTAAAATTTGAAAAGCAAAGAAGCTATCCAGGCGAAATATATATATCTTTTAGTACCTATGTGTAGTCTGATGATCCGGCAAGATTTTCGGAATTAAATGCTAAAAGGTGATGCATATACAGACTTTGTTATCGAATGGTCATTTTTAACTTAATACTTTGTCAATCATTTTATGGATAAAATGCATCAATAATGTGTCTACTTTTATTTTGGACTAGATGTGTTCATCTTCTCTGAGAATTTGTTAACAAAATTTAAGCACAATTCGCATAGGTTTCTTAAAGTTTTTGCCTCTTAAACCCACTTTTGCATCGGAAATTTACCACACTTTCGCCGAGATATCAATGTTGGGTTCTAGATCTCTGGTAACCTAACTGACCATAGAGAAATTCGATTTCCAGCGTCGTTGGGTGGAAGATATTTATCTTTATATTGGGGAAAGTATACCATATATATTGTTTCCGGCTGAAGAAGATGTTCCTCTAATCACCCGGATGATTTATTTTACACCAAAGAGAGATCCTTAGAGTGAATCGTTTTGAGAGACCGAGCGTAATATTAATTGCATGATAAAATTATGGTATGAGACGGTGTTATATCGAGGACGGAGACTGGACTGGAAGTATCTTGTTACCCATCTATCTTTTTTATTAGTCATGGCTGTTTTTAAATGTCTCCTGGATGCAAAGGAGCAAATCCACTAACGTTAGCATCGGCACCCATTCCGCGGATTGTGAAAAAATCTGTCCAGTTGGTACTCGAACTCGAGACCTCTTAATTAGCAGGCGATGACTTCTTCCCATCTCCAGCAAGATGACTTTATAGACGGATAATTTCCTCTCAACATCTACATCTACATACGACCGTGCGAGCCGCCTCATGGCCGTGTGGCAGGGGATGTAAGGTCACCAGCCGTGTAAAGATGTAAGGTTTTGGGAGGTGAAATGGTGACGTGTATTATGGGAGTGTATTCAGTGGAGCTCAGTTCTTTTTGTGGCCGTTTATTGTGCGCGGTAAGAACGAGTTTTTGTACCTGCCTGTTCGGCAGTTTATCTGTCTTATTTTATTGCTTCTGTCAGACCTAGAAATGTAGTGTGGCGTCATGATAATATTCTCCGTGTCGCTCTGAAACGTACCAGTTCTGAATTTCTCAAGCAACCTAAGCCTAGCGTGTAGCCTCCGAGGCTCTAGGGACTCCCACCTTATTCCCTCTAAAAGTTGTGAGACATAAGATATTCGCTCGTGGCAGTTTTTAAACGAAACGTGCGGCTTTTCTACGTATTTTATTAATTTGGATAAATCTTTATGATCAGGGTCCCAAATACTCGCGGCGTATTCGAGGTGTGGCCTAACCAGAGCGAAGTAGTATCTCTCTGTTACTTTTTCATCTTAGGACCTTCCTATTAAACGCTTAGCTTAGCAAAACCTAGTTTCTTTAATGCTGTGCCGCACATGCTTCGTATGTGCTCCCCACGATATATCAGAAGTTAGGGTAGTTCCAAGATATTTTACTGTATTTGAAGATTTTATGTTTACTCCACTCGCAGTATAGGTATGGCATTTGTGTGATGACTTTTGCAATTAGTGAACTGTGGTGCATTTACTAATATTTTATTCCAACCCACAATCCTGTCACCACGAATGAACGTGAAACGATAAGATGTAGTTTATATGTATTCTAATGCCACGTTGAAATGCCTAGAAATTCGAGAGCCAAATTCGTGGCAAGCAAGGAATGATCGTTAAGTCCTTGGGAAATTAGGAATGCCACTCTGGCGATCTCTTAACTAAGATACAGCAACCCATTATGTCGTAATCCTCAGTCTCAGAGTTCTCTCAAAGAAAACACATTTTCCTATTATCTCTTAGACGTTTGCTCTGAGCAAAGACACTTGAAAACACTCTTGTTTTCTTTCGCTCTTTCCTTGGCATTTTGCAAACGAAGGCTCTCCCGCCTTATCGTTCACTTGTTTGCAACACCCACTCCTCATTGCGCAAAACCTTTTTTACGCCCTCAGCAATACCTCAGCCGGCTTCTTTTCCTGGATGACAACACCGGTAGTATTACTTGAGTACTTCCAAGAAATGTTGAATTGTTAAGATCTTTTAAAAACTGTAATGACGTCTAATAATCCGTTTGCGCGTTCATATCTCTTTGTTTCGCATATCTTGTAGCGATCTTTGGTATGATATTTCAAATGCGGATCTCCTGGAGGAAATCGAATACATAAAAATGAATGTTTCTTTGTTCGTCTTCTATGCGTTCCTATACCATTCTTCAGATTACAAGGAAACTTTGGTGAGTTGTTGCGCGTGTGCCCGCAAAGGGTTTTCAATTATTAAATCCAGAGTACAATATGTGGAGCGCGAGTCGTTTCAATAAATGAGTGTTAGCACGCGAGATTCTCAAATAAGCGAGAAACGACAAGCAAGCAACGAAGCAGATCGTTTTACCAGTTGCTCAATCACGAGCATCAGAAATTTTAACAGTGAGATATAATATTGCGTGAACCAGAATAATATCAGTGAGGTATAATTTGTGTTTCTCTTAGTGGTCTCTTTTTTGCTTTTTTTTTATTTTTGCATTCGATTTTCGTGTATGCTTCGCTTTTTCCTAAAATTGGCCTTTTAAGCTCGAAAACCGCAGCATAGGCATGGCATGGAAACTCAATGCCATCATTTGTGCGTCACGAATTCCTGTATAGGTACGAGGAATTCATTGGACTACAAAAAAATCATTGTCTTTCCTTTATTTTGTATGTAAATGTATCTGATTTGTATATACGATATGTGCCTACTTAGAAAGATAAAGAGGCATTGCAACGCATGCTGGGCACGGCTAGTACCTAATATTTCTTCATGACTAACATAGGGCGTTACCTGTTTAGCAGATTATTCATCAGCATTCCTCGCATCACTGGTCACCTCCCGCGCTTTGATAAATTTTGATAAATGTCCCACTATATTTACTCTTTTCGGATTGTGTCCATTGGTAACTTTCACTGAAATCGTTTAACTCACACATTTCTAATTCCATTCATTTCACTCATGATTTTCTTTTCATATGTCAGGTAAGGCTTTCGACTTGATTACTTGGGGCTAAAATTGATTGTTCATAGAATGAGTTTTCTGCTTTAGACATGTTGTCAAACTTACTGGTGGGCCTAACATTTGGTGCAAAACGTTATGTTTCTGATCTTATACTATTTTATTTTTTTATTTGTCATGAATTTGATCATATATAATATACAATATGTGTTCATTTTGTTACACTTCAATACAATATTTGTCATAAATTTAATTCGATGCATTATGTTCTTCCTACAATGTGTAAAAGGTAAAGTCCTGCTAAGCCTCTGGCCTGTTAGCAGGTGCTCTTTGACCGGACCATTGTGCCCACCGGGTTGCTAATCAAGTATTCATGCAAAAATAATAGCAGATTTAAAAAAATATAATGCTATAGATACCGGTTTATTAGTAAAAAAACAGATTCTAATAAAGTATAGAAGAAAACAATCTAAAACCTAAAATGAAATAAAAACGCATAAATATACACAAAAACACAATTAAAACATGCATATAAAATCTTAACTACCTTAATATAAGTACCAAAAGTTTTTTAAACAAGTGCACAACATTGATCATTCAGAAATTATGCCATAAAAAAATTACCAAGTCATAAGATTTCACCCATAAACTGTTAAATCACGTATATTATTTTCCCTTTGCCTCTCTCTTTGTATCCTTTACTCGTTAATACCACAAAACATGCATGATTTCGAGTCTCCCTGTACACGACACACATGGGAATCAAAGTAGTAACGCGGTTATCGTGGCACACACCAGACTCCTAGCTCGTGTGTACCATAATCCATATTCCCACCGCGATCACTCTCCTGCTTGTTCACTCTTCTGGTTTTTCTGCCCTCCTTATCGCGCTGAGTTGCGCCCGGTATACGGAGAGTTATCGAGAGAGGGACCTCCAGATAACGGCCGCGTCATTCACTCTCCACGCTCGATGGCTCCACGCCACTGGCAGCCATTTACAAGGAGTCATCTCTCCTATTCATTACCTCCATTTCCGTGAAATTTTCCAATCACGTTCACTGTAGCCACTAACTTCAGAACAATACCAATTCGCACACAGGATTGTTTTCCTTTCAAGATGGCATGTGTGAGTATAAATGGGCCATTCTGAAAATTATCGCGGGATTTTACGTAATTGACCGCAGCCCCTGAAATGCACCGTAATTTTCAGTAATATTAACTTCCGTCTCAGATATTTTTCATACCGATATATTACCAACATAATACTTTAATTCAAATATATATGCATTTAATACAATCTTAATTATTGATAAAGGCACGTCCAACTCATTTGTGAAATATTTTACTTATGGAATATTTGTGGGGACATCATTTTCAATAGTTTGAACGAAAATTTCTCATGCAAAAAAAAAGAACGCCGAATTGCGTGTGGGCTTCCGTTTTTGTTTTTAAATGTTCATTATTTTAAATGCATTAGCGTGGCAATAACAATGGTTTATATGTCTTAAACGCCTTGCCATTATTCTTGGCTCTCCTATTTAATCTTCCAATGGCTATTAATTGCAGAAAATTACCATAAAATTGCGATAAGTTGAAAAAATTTCGTAGTTTACCGTGGTAATTTACCTCAAATAAAAATTACGGAAATTTACCCATCTCTATGAGCGAGTAAAAATAAGTATGAAATTACGCGTTTTTATTTTTTTTATTAAAAAAAATTTGCTTTCACTGATATTTCGATTAAATGGGTAATTTACTGATATGTAAAATAAAGGGAACTGTATAAGCATATTATTCCAGGAATATATTTTTAATGGCCACATTCGTCCAGCCTCAGGAGCAAGATCGTTCGATATCAATTGTATTCTTCCTTCGATATAGGTCTTCGCAACTATTTCCAATACACGTCCGCCATTCATGCTATTTGAGCTTTTACTGCCATAACACTCCCAAGGAAATCTGCGAATATGCGGCACAAGTTGTCATTTAGAATGCAAATGCACTACCAAATCAACAAAAGCTTCTAACTATCTATACTGTGCTTATGGAGAATACAGGAATAATAAGGGCATTCATGGCGGATTTATGTACGTTGCGAAGACCTATATCGATGGAAGAACACAATCGATATTGGATGACCTTGCCACAGGAGCTGACTGCAGCCCCATTAGTGCTCAACTACCACATTTTGGGTTCAACCACGGCAGTAATTTGCTAGTTAGCTTTAAGAAATAGGTGGTAAGATTCCTCTTTTTTATTTTCATTCAATTTCCCTGGGCTTTTTGCTCCTTATAAAGCGTTTTATATATAATCTTATATATTCCTTCCCTCTCAAATTAATGTTTCTGGTGTAATCTGAGAAATTTCCATGACAGCCAATCTAAAAATACCCGCTCTCAAGGCTGGATTACAGTAAAGCTAGCCTGGAAACTCTATTTAATTTCTCCTCATGAAATGCACTTCAAGAACACTAAATAAAAATTTCAGATTTTCTGGAATAAGTGATTCTGGAATAATGTTGGCCCATGACGATACGGACTGGAAACGAACTGGACTCTCGGTACTTGGAATGTGAGAGGAGTGTATGGAGAGGAGCATGATTTGCTGAATGAAATGAAAATGAGACGAATGGATGTTTTGTGTGTATGTGAAACTAAGCGTAAGGGGCGGGATGCTGTTACATTAGATGGCGGTAGTCTGGCATTGTGGTCAGGAGTTGAAGATAATGTACACGGCAGTCAAGGTGTAGGACTCATTCTTAATGAGAGAGCTAAGTTGCTAGTAAAGAATCACGGGTTATTATCCCCTAGATTGCTCTGGGTTCGCATGAAAGTAGGTATTAGGAGAGTTGTGATTGTGGCGTGCTGTGCACCAGTGGATAGAGAGAGTAACAGTGTGAAAGATGAGTTTTGGGAAAAACTGAGAGGTTTTGAATGAATGTGATCCTGGTGAGAGAATAATTTTACTAGGTGACATGAATGGGTGGGTTGGTGTGAGGCGGGATACATCTGAGAGAGTGGTTGGGCCTTTTGGTGACCCCCGAGTGAATGATAATGGTGAAAACTTGGTGAGTGTGTACTTGGAAAAAGTATTGTTTGTGTCGAATACATGGTTTAAACATAAGAGAATACATATGTATACTTGGCAAAGGGGTGATTGTTAAAGCATGATGGATTTTATTGTGTATGATGAGAGATTGAGAGAGTTAGTGTGGGACACGCGAGTGATGAGGGGTGCTGAATGTGGAACAGACCACTATTTGGTCCTCTCCAAAGTGAATCTGGGCAGAAAGGGGGTATCAAGGAAGAATGTTGCGTGTAAGCAGTTGAGAGTAAAAGTGGAAAGGTTGCTAGACAGCGAGGTAAGAATGCGGTGTGGTTGCATGCTAGAGGATGCTCTATCGTTGAAGCAGAGAGAATGGTACGAACATATCAGAAACGAGAACGTAAATGATGTTGTCTTTAAAAGAGTGTTTAAAAGGAGTGATTGTGGAATGTGCTGAAAGTGTATGTGGAAAAGGAGTGGTAGGTAGAAAGAAAGGTGATGCTTGGTGGAATGAAGAAATGAAAATTGCAGTCAGAGAAAAAAAAGAGGCGTACAAGGATATGATCGCAGCCAAATCTGAGGAAGAGCGTACTAAGGCATGTGAGATTTACAGAAAGAAAAAGAATGAATGCAAAATCGTTGTGAAAGAGACCAAAGATAGAATGCGTGCGGATGAAGCTAACAAAATGCAGAGTGATTTTGAAGGTAATAAAAAGCTGTTTAGGAAGTGGGTAAAAAGGGCTAAGATTGGTGAAGGTAGGGGAATGAATGCGGTAAAGAACAAAAGTTGAGGGATCATGTGGGACGAGAGCAATATCAGGGACTGCTGGAGGGAGTATTTTGAAGAATTGTACAATAATATTGCAGGCGTTGAGGATGAGCCTTGTGAAGTGGTATGTGAGAATGTGACGATGGAAAAGGATATCAGTGAGAAGGAGGTCACAACGGCTGTGAGAATATTGAAAAATGGGAAGGCTGCAGGCATAGATGGGATATCCAGTGAAGTTCTGAAGTGTGGGTGTAAATCACTAATGTGCGAATTTCCACAGAGAAAAAATCATCCGCCTTGACCGGAATTCGAACCCGGATCCCTAGATTTCCGGCCGAGTGCTTTAGCCAGTCAAGCTACCGAGGCGTCCTCTTCACCTGTGGATTTTTTTCTTCTTTGTGGAAATTCGCACATTTGTGCATTGCGGGTGACTCCGTAAAAGTGGAACTCCGTGGCTAGTCCCGGATAGCTTAAAATTTGTAAATCACTAACTTGTAGACTGCGTGAACTATTCAATTTATGCTTACAGATTTCTGTTGTTCCAGCGGATTGGAAGAATGCTATCATTGTTCCGTTGTACAAAGGGAAGGCAGGAAAGACCGAATGTAATAATTATCGGGCCATTAGTTTATTGAGTATCCCGGGAAAAGTGTTCAGTAAAATATTAATCGAAAGAGTGAGGAATATTACTGCCGACAAAATATGGGGTGCGCAGTGCGGGTTTATGCCTGGGAGAGGATGTAGTGACCAGCTTTTTGCACTTCAGCAAGTGATAGAAAAATGAATGAGTCTCCAAAAGAAAGTGTACTGTGCGTTTGTCGATTTAGAGAAGGCATATGACAGAGTAAATAGACAGAAGCTGTGGAAGGTTTTGAGAGACTATGGAGTGAATGGGGGTAATTGAATGTTATGATGGCGATGTATGAGAATAGTAAGCCAAGTGTAAGAGTTAACGGGGTTCTGAGTGATTGGTTTGTAATAAATCGGGGTGTAAAGCAAGGATGCCTAATGCCTCCATGGCTGTTTAATGTATTTATGGGTAAATGCGTTAGAGACGCATGTAATGAAAACGACGGTATTTTGATTGGCAATGTAAACGTGCGAGTTCCTCTATATGCGGATGATGCTGTTTTGATCTCAGACAGTCAACAGGGATTATAGAAGCTCCTAGATAAGTTTTGTGAATCAACGGAGAGAATGGAATTGAAGGTAAATGCGGTCAAGAGTAAAGTAGTAATTTTTGATAAGGAGAATGAGGAGAATAACTGTGTGATGTGGGCGAATGGTGAAGTAATTGAACAGGTGGATAATTTTGTTCACTTAGGTTAGATGTATGCGAAAGACGGAAGAATAGATGAGGAGATAAAGAGACGTGCGAATGCTGGAAGAAAAGTGGTAGGTAGCATGTGGAGCATATCAAGGAATGAGTGCTTGTCTAAGGAAGTGAAAATTGCCGTGTACAAAAGTGTACTTCTTCCCACTTTGCTATATGGTAGTGAAACATGGGTATGTCAGGATAGACATAAGAGTAGACTAAACGCCGTGGGTATGAGTTATCTGAGGAGTATTTGCGGCAAAAGTAGGATGGATAGGGTCAGGAATGAGTGGGCCATGAATGAATGTGGATTAAATGCTCCAGTAATGGACATATATGAAAGGAGTGTGCTTCGTTGGTTTAGTCATGTGGAGAGAATGGATGAGAGTCGAATAACGAAACAGATATATGAGAGTAGAATGAATGGTGTGAGAGGTAGAGGTAGGCCGAGAAAGTTATGGTTGTTATGTGGTTGAGGAAAATCTTAGGAGAAGGAATATTAGGAGTCTTAAAAACAGTGTATGGGGGTAAATGAGGCAAAAAAGGTTTGCAAGGTTAGGTCAGTATGGAGGAAATTATTGAAGCAGAGTTAGGTGTACAATTATGTATTAATGAGTGAAAAATGTTGACGGTGCCTACCCCGAAAGGGAACGGCGTGATGGGTATGTATGTATGTATGTATGTAAGTAAGTGATTCTGAGGCCAGAGCTAATTTCAAGTCAAATTCAGTGTGTTTAGAGGTGTAAAAAATGTTGTTGATAAGGGAAGGATTATAGTGGTTGATATTCGAGTGAAGTGGAAGAAATAGTGTGAGTAGTAAGAGCCTGTTGCTTTCTTTTGCTACTGCATCTACTTATTACCCTGCAAGCCACCACAAGGGTGTTTAGCAGGGGGTGACTTATCACCAACATGAACTACATTGAAGAAATTTACTTTCACCAGATTGCACTTCACCATGAGATGCTACAAATGCTACAAAAACTATTAAACTAATCTATAATGTTACTTTGTAAACGTGACACAAGAGTCATGCAGGGAGCATGCAAAACATGGTGCTAGCCCTATTTGGCAGATGTGGAAACATACATTTGGGGGCATACGAATTAATCAACTACCTGTCATCCAACCTACTTCAAAGTCTAAACTCAGCCATTATGGTCTTTTATCGATCGCAGGATAAACGAAATTTTAAACATTTCTGTTCTACACTTCATTTCCCTTTCATTTTCATGATCTGATCTACCGTAGCGTGTTGAAGCTCGTAAGTCATTGATAACTTTGTCGAAAAATAATTCGGTTGTAAATTTACCTAAAAGATTGACTCCAATTACTAAGACTGACTAAGTTCCAATCGACGATCTGACAGTGAAATTAGGTTTTTTGGATTTTTAAACATCTACATTTATGCCTTGCTAGTGAAACAATCGCTGATGTTCCAACAGTTTTTGTTTTCAATTGGCCTTTTTGGCGACTTGTACGCTTGTCTCACGGAATTCCCGCAGTACCTATTTGTAAAGCAAAGGTCTTTCCCCGTTAAGAGAGATAGAGAATGGAATTTATTGCCCTGTGGGTGTGATAATTCTTTGTCTTCTACTCTTAACACTGCGCACGAGAAATCGCTGTGGTCGCATTTGAATTTAGGTTTGGAATTTGACGAATTGGCCGCAATTTGCTCACATCGTGAAATTTCAAGGGTTTATTCTAACCGTCATTTGTTTGCAGCTTTCTAAACATCATTGTGCAGCGTCTACTGATACACCCACGGCGTAAAATCACCTGGGTCTTATTATCTCTTATCATGTCGGCGTCCCTGACGTTAGAAGAACGTACCTAGATGGAGGAATTGTTACTCGGGTAAGCTCTTCATCGAAAATATTTCTTTTCCGATATCAGGGTCAATATCAATAATTGATTAATACTGGTTATTCCATACTTGTATTCCAGAATCTCATTGATAAAATCCGTAGCAGGAGAAAGTCCGAGTAAGTCGTCTAAGGTATGCTATACCCGATTAAGGAATGTGCCTACGTGGTTTTATCTCAATTGGGGTCGTAATTCACGAGGAAGATGGGGAAGAAAAAAACATTTTTTTTACCGAAAACCGTTTGAATATATCTTGATAGTTGAATATTACTGACTGTTAAATGCGTGGAATGGTTAGATGCGCAATTCCCCATGAAGGGAAATGAAAGGTAAATTCTTAACGGCGACATAATTAAGGACTGTTGCCGTTGAACTCTTCTTTTCTCCACTTCAAGTGAATCTTTATCAATGAACTATTGCCACATCCAGGGTGTGTGTCACCAGGGTGATTCAACACCAGACATGCAGTGTTCGTCCCAGTTTAAATCAGAATCTCGCACGCTCACCATTTCGGCCGATAGGCGAGGTCCAGAAAGCAGTGAGTGGAACAATACTAGACCGAACCAGAAACGTAGAGTGCTACGTTGAACAACATGCTGACAAGCAGTACATGGGGTAACGTCCCCCTGTTGACTGGAATTATTAATATTTTTAAGTGATAGATGCGATAAGATTTGTTTTTGAAATTTCATCCATAAAGTGAACTGTGGAGAAAGTAAAACCATGCTTGACTCATCCATAGAGATGAGCCGTCAGTAAATATGGTAAGTAAATAAACAGAATGTAAGATCTGATTATTTTCCGGCGTATGAGAATCTCGAATTTCTCTCGTGTTTCCAACCGGGTGAGAAGTTTCACGAAGGCCGACGTTTTGATTCTCGAATCACGTCCTTGGGGCAGAGGTGAATGCCCTCTGCCTTGAGAACGATGCTTAAGTCAAGTGTCGAAACGTCGGCTTTCATGGAACCTCTCACACGGTTGGGAACTCGGGAAAAACTCGAGAAAAAATAACAAAGTTCAAATCTGATCCTCCAAGCAACATTCAATCTCGTCTTTACACCTCGCCAGCCACGCTGACGTGCAAAAAATGGACGCAAACTTAAAGAAATAGTATGTGACGTAGTTTTAAAAGCGATTTGGAGATTTTCATAACTCTGCTGATGAACGGAGGTTTTGAAAGTACTTGATTATTTTCCCTTTCTCAATGACTGTGGCACTATATATAGTGGTTCCGTGAAACTGGCCAACTATATATTCAATCCGCAACTTGACGACTCATGAGCCTGCGTGTATGAGTTGTATCGATAATCATGGGATAAATCCACCATGTGAGGTCATTTCTTCCGATTAGAAAAGGTTGGTTGATTCGTATTTGTAGCATTTTATCGGGAAATGGAGGCGGGAAACACGTCGTCGACATAAACCCTATCCGAACGAAAAGAGCGTGGGGGTCCATAGTTTTACGCCCCATCTATGAAGAGAGTCTTTCTACCTCCACCCTACCGTATTCCGTGAATAGCCTTTGCAAAGCTAAGGTCGGGATTCCACCTAGTAATTTCACTCCCGGCTGGGATGTGTACCAAGGTCTTCGACATGTGAAGCTGCAATACAACCACCCTATCCCTTTATTTGAGTGGGATAAAAAATCTTTAGTCGAGGCAGTTGACTAGAGTCAAGTCACACACATTAGTCAAGAGACATCACCAATAAAAAAAATCGCCACGAAAGACTACTGAGAGAGAATGCTTGTTTTGAACTAATCGACGCCCTCCCGTTGTAACCAGGAGTCGATAGTATGCAGTCATCTACATCTACGAAATACCGTGCAAGCCACCACTAGGTGGCACGGGGCTGTTCCACACCAGGGTGGAACTCATCACAGTTCAAATCAGAACCGCGCCCGTTCCCCCGGAATGCCAGGCGCAGGCCAAAAGCAGTCAGGGTAACGGTACGCAGTCAGACCACAAACCAGGAGAGTGATACGTTGAGGAACATGCTACCATGCAGCATACTACTCAAGATATAACTAATGGTTAGTATTATTAATGCGACAAATAAATAGCTCTACGAGGTACTCAGACATGCAGGATATATCATGCCGGAGATGGCATGCGAAGTTAGAATCTACGATTCATGTTAAAATACTGAGCACCACTGAAAAAACCTATTTAACCTAGTCAGCCAGGTGACTAGGTTAGATGACAAGTCAGCAATGCTGACTCAGCATCCTAGAACTGATCTGCCACTACTATTATGGTCCCTTATTGTACGTGGAAAAAATTACATCTTAAATCTATCGGTTCTGCAGTCAATTTCTTTAATCTTATTCCTTTCATCGTTTTTACCATAATTGTTGGCTCTAGCAAAATATTTATATTAATATAAGTCATGTCAAGTATATATTAATATCAGCCATGAACTTAATGGAAGCAGGTCGCGAAGGCTATGCCAGTGGGCACTGTGAAAAAGTACCCAACGCGAAGAAGAAATTGCTATTGATGGCACCTAATCGGGAAAGAATGACTTCAGATGTAATTAATGCTCATGCATGAGATGCCTATCATCTTTCATTCCCTTCTGGAATGCTGCGCAGAGATATAAAAATATCATCGGTAAGTACATCGCAGTCTCGGACAAATGTAGCTGGTGAGTCTACTAGAGTGCAATACTGGAAATGACGTGTGCACTTGAAAAGCCAGTCAACCATTTTAAGAAGTCCGTGAAGGCAGGTATCTTTGATTTAGGTGTTTCATATGCAAGTTCACTTTTCTTCTTTCATTTATTTTCTCTATCTCTTGTTTGGCATTTTTTAGGACCTGGCTATCCTTGGTTTATGGTAGTCCGAGCGAGATAGTTCCCTAGTCATAATAGAGACCATATTCGAATTATACGTTTTAATTGCACCAGCTGTAGGAGACATCAATTAAATATTGCATTATTAATGGTACAATAATGTAGTTTTGTAAGCCAGAAGTTGTAAGTAATTAAATGAAAATATCTAAATAATTGTTTTTCGCGCGGTGCATTTGAAATTCCTTCAAACGGTAGGTTTTTTGTAATACCAAGAACTTTCTGCGGTTACAATATGATTTATTTTGAAGTATAGATGAGAAAACATACAAACTACACTCTGCTGGTTTTTTTTACGACATCTAAGTGTTAGAAATTCCTCATTTTGTAAATAATGTCTCATGAGTGCATACACGCACCAATGCATTTCCCATGTAAAAGGTCTGATATTTTCTGGCAAATATCTCGGAAAGTATTGTGGTTAGGAGTTGAATTTTTTATGTCATTAGGAGGGTGACATATTTTTCTTTAAAATGACACCAAATTCATTGATTTCTAAGTAAAATGATATTTCGCTCAAACTACCTTAAAGGAGGAAACTTAGGAGGAGTATCCAAATTGTCCCAAAAATATTTCTACATCTACATCTGCGTAATACCGTGCAAGCTACCACTAGGGTGTGTGGCACAGGGTGATTCCACATCAGGCATATGGCACTCATTCTAGTTCAAATCGTAACCACGCATTTTCCCCCGGACGCTGGGCGCGGGATGAAAAGGCCATCTGTCTCGCCTGAAGCGTCACACTTGTTAGTTTTAAGTGTCGTTCTACCTGTTTATACCGTGAGTTTTTATCTATAGACATATGTGTTCGTTGGAACTGTGATTCGTCTCTATTTAAACCATTTTTTCTTTCATATATGTCAATTTTTCTCCGATAACGAGGGTTAAAATCTTTCATTGGCTGGATTTAGACTCCTACCATATAGATGTTGATACCCTATATTTCATCCAAGTAATTGTAAGACCATTTATTGCATCTCTTGGCCGCAAAACGATCTGTCAGGGCCCAGGTAGTGTGGGTAAAGAGCCCTTCTGGTCCCTCATTTTCGGAGTCAATATTCCGTCATCTACACCTGTATTTACTTAGCAATCTACAAGCCACTTCTAGTTTACCTACACTAGTAGTTCGTGAAAGTTTATTCCTACACTGTAGTGCAAATTTGTGACAAGTCACTTCCTGCGAAACACCCTTCAGGTGGTTCGCCGGGTAATATATAGAGGTAGTTTGACCGGGGTTGAGTTTTCCACCAACATGCACTACACTCTCTTTTACTAATGTTACCATGACGGCGAGTGTTGATTTACTCGCGGAATCCTGCATGCACGTCTCTGGGTGTAAATGTTTAGCGGCACACACTACACTGTGTTCTGCTATTGCTATGGATACCTCGTTATAATGTATTTTTCTCCTACATACATTCACAGAAGCATTACTGGAAATTTGCAAGAATTACGCGATACGTGATACGCTAGTTCACAGTATATTGAGGGAAGAGCCACCAATCGAAAAAACTTAATGCAGAGTCTCAGTTTCAGCAATTATGACCTCTTAACGTGCCGGGAAAGAACAAAATGTTTCACCTGCCCGTTCGACAGGCTATTTCGGTATTTTCATGCTCATGATCTAATAATTAGATAATAATCAGAGGTCACCAAACTTTTTGCACAGTGGGCCGGATGACTGGCAAAATGACGAGCGCGGGCCGCATAATCATTATGTACTATAATTTGCTTCGTGTTCCGTACGTATTATCAAGCAAATTCTAGTACAGTCAGCGGGCCTGATAAATTGGCCTCGCGGGCCGTAGTTTGGTGACCCCAAGATTAGATTCTAATCTACCCTAGTATATTGGGTTTTGTGAAATACTTTTGACGGCAGTAAATAGATAGGTTTTGACACCAAGGGTTGAAATTCACCATGAAATAAATCATTTGACTTAACCGGGATTCAAACCCGGATCTCCAAATTACCCGACCGTCAGTGGCGAATTTCTACCCTTGGTGTATATGAACCCCTGCGAGTAACTTCGTACCACATTATTTGTCAATGCAATGATTGGAAAAGATACATTTTCAACTAGCTGACATTTTCTTTTGTCCTGGAATCGAACTGCGGACCATTGGCTAGCTTGGTCAGCTTCTTGGACGACTTCTCAGCGTGAAAGGATCTCTCTTAATATTGGATTTTTCAACTGTCGTTGGCCGCTGATGTGCGACTCGCTCACTGTGAAGAGAACAGTCCCAGACTGACAAACTTGGAGTGCGTTGGGGGTTGAAGGAACATCAGGTGAACAATGACGGTCAATGGAGTCCCTCCCATTTTCGTCACGTTGAGGGTACAATGGAGGGAGCGCATGCATCCCAACAACGCCCCGGATGTCCCTGAGGGGCGAACGTATTTCCACTTCCGATTCCTGCGACAGGGGAGTGAATGCTTCCTCCCCACAATTGAATCGGAGGATCGCCTATTGAGAACCAAACGTTGTCGCTTTACACCAATATCGATTGTCACCTAGAAGAATAGATAACAGGGAGCCGATCGCAGTACGAAATATTTGAGATAAAACCTTCAGCAAGGACTCCATTGCAAGAAAAATCCGCCACGCGGCGCTACGGCAGTTTCTGGAGTCTAGCTCGTCGTAAATGTCGAGAATCGTAAATACCTAAATGAAGCGAAGACAATTTTGGAAGCGGTGAGAACTAAGCACTCACTACATTATTATAACTTATGAAAACAAATTAAGGGAAAATTAACGCTATGCATCTTGATATGGCTGGGTTCTGATTTGCTAATCGTACGTCAACCTCGATGGATGGATAATACTTTTGACGGTCCCGCCATTCCTCTCCAATGATTTCCGATTAGGAAGTGGACGTGGTAAAAGATAGGCGGAAACTCCTCCAATTACTCATCTCCCACCAACTTATGGATAGATTCTTTCCTTCTCGCCTCCCATATTCAATTTCACAGCAATGAGCGCTTTAATAGGATAAAATAATGAGAAGGAATAGTGGGAACCGTTTTTTGATTGCAAAGGAAGAGGAAATAAACCGGTGCCTAAAATCCATTAGAGGAAACAGGAAGTACAAAGAGTGGTCGAGGGAAATAGAATATCTTCTAAATGAGTTTCGCCTTTCAAACTGGCTTATTTAGTGCTTCTTTGTAGACTAATTGAACCTCATTGGAGGCACTGAGAAAAAAAGCGTTTAAATTACGGTTTATTTTATTTGCATGCATGGGGGTGGATAGCTCATGTTGTTGGCGTGGATATGTATTTCATTGTTCACCCTACACGCTAGGCTTGGTTGCTTGAGAAATTCAGAACTTATATTTTTCAGAGAATATTATCATGACTCCTCACTACATCTCTAGGTCTCACAGAAGCGATAAAATAAGAGAGATGCACTGCCGAACAGATAGGCACAAATATTCGTTCTTTCCGCGCCCAATAAGCGACCACAATAAAAGTTGGGCTCCACTAAATGCACTCCTATAATACATGTGACCATTTTATCTCCCAAAAAATTACATCTTTACACGGCTGGTGACCTAACACCCCCTGTCATATGCCCATGCGGCGGCTCGCAGGGTACGATGTAGATGTACACGTTGCCAAAACAGTAGTTATTGAATGCCATGGTTTTGCCATCCTTCGCTTGTTTTAGCAGTGTAGCTATGTTTATTCGTCTTGATAAAATATGTCCAACGTAACCACTTGATTCCCATAATTGATCCCAATCGCGATGAATAGCGTCGAAATAACTAACTTTATTAATTTACCTAAGGATGAGGGATTTTTCTCGGGCAGAATGGAATTCAAATGAGAAATTTAATGTTATGCAAGGGGAAGGAGGTTGGTGTAGACGGAGGTCGGAGGTACGGATGAATAGAGGTGGGAGAGAGGTCAACTGGCACAAGCCTTAAGTAAACAAAGTATAACATATACATTTCGTCATACACGCCCATCCAATTCATCTTTCTTACCCCTTTCCGCAAAAGGCAAAGGCTGTTCACAAAGGCAGTGGCTGTTCCCAAGCATCCGCAGATGATTTTTGGGGATCTTACAAAGAACTCTATTAAGGACGTAAATAAGTAGAAGATAACTCTGCGTCTCGCAGGGCTTTTTTGAAGCTCTAAATGAATTTAAAAGAATTATATGAATGGTAATTAACAAAATAAATGTAGAATTTTGTCGTAGTAGATAGAAATGACTCAATGATAATTTCATATATAATTAGTCTAATAACCCTGCATTGATAGTCGGTAAAAAGTTTTTCGCATATTTATCATTTGTTACCTCTAGTTATCTTCTTGTAAGTGTTACACGGCGGTGATCGGACTGCCAAAATGTGAAAACGCATTATTACGGCAGTAACTGTGAGTGACAGGAGGGAACAATTGAAAAATTTCTTCACACAGGCATGCCCTGGGCATATATCTATAATATAGCCTACATACAAGCAATGCCAGGGAAAAACGTTTTTGGGGTTTTTGGCCAGGTTTTTCGCGATCCCATTGTGGGGGGGTAGTTTAAGACTATTTTCTTTCGTAGATTAGTCTTGGAATGGAGTAAAGAAAGATTAATAGGATGGGCATGTTTGACGAAGTGAAGAAAGGGAGGTCACTGAAGCTGAGGTAAATAGGGAAATCGTGCCAGAAGATTCGTCCAAATCTAAAAAAAGAGAACGAAAACCGAGCTTAAATTTAAACTCATCCAATACCTGTTGAATGGTGCAAAAAATAATTGCACTGGTGGCCTATCACAGAGCAGGTTTGTTATTTTTATCTTGCAGGCTTTCAAAGTGCGAGATGCTGAATATATTGGCGATAAGTTTCGGCCAAGGACTTATAATTTAAGGTAGTTTGAGCGAAATATTATTTTACCTAAAAATCAGTGCATTTGGTCTCATTTTAAAGAAAAGTATCTCACCCTTCTAATGACACCGTGTATGCACTCATGAGAGGCATCATTTACAAAATGAGGTATTTCTAACGCTTAGATGTCGTAAAAAACTCACAGCGTGTATTTTGTATGTTTTTCGACTATATTTGTAAATTAATCATATTGTCACCGCAGTAGGTTCTTGGGTATCACAAAGAAACCTTCAGTTTTGAAGGAGTTTCGAACGCACCGCGCGTAAAAAATGAGTCAAGTTAAAGACTTATTGACTTATTAAGATATTTTCATTTAATTACTTACAATTTCTGGCGTATAAAACTATATTATTGTACCATTAATAATGCAATATTTTATTGATGTGTCTTACAGCTGGTTAAATTAAAACGTATAATTCGAATATGGTCTCTATTATGACTAGGGAACTACCTCGCTCGGATTACCTTTTGATGGTTTTCGGCGTAAACATAGAAATTATTAAAGATCGATGAGGGAATACGGGCGTTAAAATCCCACGTCGACCGATGCTGCCGGAGTTCAGTTTCATCGTTCTCGAAATTGTCTGGTTTTTAAATCCCTTTGAACCTCAGGAGCTTAAAATCTATTAGTTAGCTAAATCGTATATGTGAAGTACATCCCATTTAAAAGCTTTCGTGCTCTTCCTGCATTTAAGTGGACAACCGTTTCGCCGCATTTCTAATCGAACCTGAATATGGCGACTGGGATGCCGGCGAAACGGTTGTATACCGAAATGCAGGAACGCCAGAAGAACCCGAAAACTTCTCAATTAAATCAATACCATGGAAGACTTCGTAGCCAGTACATTTCATAATGAAGTGATGAATTACTTAGTTTTCTACGAAAAATGTATTGCTTTCTTACGACCCGGGTTTCATTGCTGCACGGGATCATCTGGTACAGAGCAAGTAAAGCACATTGTTTAAATAGTCAAAAATGAGAGGGGGAAAGTAGTATTCCTACTACTACTTCCTACTACTCCTAGAAGACTACCTTCTCCCCCCTCTCATTTTTTTACTATTTACGCAATGTGTTTTACTAACTCTGTACCAGATGATGTCGCGCATAATCAAATTCTTCGCTGTTGTTCATGTTGGTGATAAGTCACCCCCTGCCAAACACCCTTGTGGTGGCTTGCAGGGTAATAAGCAGATGTAGATGTGTTTACAAAGTAAAAACTGATGCACTTCAGTGAAGCGTGGTCGACGAATTTTGTTTCGGCGTACTTCAAAAGTTATTCAAATGTGAACCCAATGACTCAAGATTAGCCCTCCGGCCACTTTAAGGTAGTGCGAGCGAAATAGTTCCCTAATCAATATGGAGACCAAATTCGAGTTTACGTTTTTGATTTCACCAACTATGAGAGACTCGAATCAAATATTGCATTATTAATGGTGCAATAATATAGTTTTACATGACAGAAATCGTAAGTAATTAAATGAAAATATCTAAATAAGTCTTTAACTTGACTCATATTTTTCACGCGGTACGTTTGAAACGGGAAATTTATTGTGATTCCAAAGAATTTACTGAGGTGACAGTATGATTAATTTTCAAAGATAGTGGATAAAACATACAAACTACACACTTATTTTTTTTACGCAATCTAAGTGTTAGAAATTCCTCGTTTTGTAAATATCGTCTCTCTGGAGTGCATACACGCACCGTTTCCCATGTAAAAGGACTGGTATTTTTTGGCAAATATCTCTAAAAGTAATGTGGTAAGGGGTAGAATGTTTGGTGTCATTGGACAGGTGGAACGCTTATCTTTAAAATGAGACCAAATTCATTGATTTCTAAGTAAAATGATATTTCGCTCGCACTACCTTATACAGATTCGACTCTCGTGTCAAGCGATAAGGGTTTCCTCGTAACGCTGGGATCACTGCTTATCCCTGTGAACACTGGGACTCGCCAGTTCGTGGTGCGTGCATTGGTCTATTCAGGGTCATAGGAACGCGCCACCCACTCCACATTCCTTCCCCCTCTTCCCTCGGGAAAATTCCCGATGCGCTCAAATGACGAAAGGACCGCTCGGACGGACGGAAGTTTAGAAAGTCTCCTGCGATGACACGGCCAGGCCCTCCTACTCCCCCTCCCCTAGCCCATCCCTCCCCTAGCCCCATCCCACCCCTCTCCTCCCCTCACTCCGTCCCTCCGCCCAGGATGCTTCCCCGTCTCTCCTTCTCTCTCTCCCTCTTTTAACTACTCACGTCTACTCTGCATACATTAACTCGCGGGTAAAACCTCCGTGACTTTGGCATGCTTGTTCTCTGTTTGAGTCACTCGGCATTGTTCTTTTCCCAGCGAAGTGAGCGCCGATTTCTTAATCGGTAGGTCAGTAGCCTTATGGTCGGATGAAAGAATATTGTGTTATAAAATCAATAGTTATGAGATCCATAAAGTTTTATGTATTTCATAAATATATTCGGGTTGTTGGAACACATCTACTAGTTACTTAACTTATTTACCAATAGTAAATAGATTCGAATATTTGATCTAATCTTCCACCGCCGGATAAAATTTACGAAAGTTTAGCCCATAAATAGTTGCTAATGCAGGTAATAATTAGTCTGTACATCTACATCTACGAAATACCGTGCAAGCCACCACTAGGGTGTGTGGCACGTGGTGATTCCACACCAGGCATGCCGCACCCATCCCAGTTCAAATCAGAACCGCGCATGTTCCCCCGAATGCCAGGCGCAGGCCAAAAGCAGTCAGGACTACAGTGCGCAGTCAGACCACAAACCAGGAGAGTGATGCGTAAAAGAACATGCCACCATGCAGCACACTCCTCAAGATATAACTAATGGTTAGTATCATTAATGCGACAAATAAATAACACTACAAGGTACTTAGACATGCAGGAGTATATCATGCCGGAGATTGCATGCGAAGTTAGAATCTACAATTCATGTTAAGATACTGACAGTGAGCACCATTGAAAAAATCTATTTAACCTAGTCAGTATCCTAGAACTGACCTATCTCCACTATGTAGATACACAACTATACACAATAGTTATGAGCTCCATAAAGTAATAGATCTCATAAATATATTCGGGTTGCACCATCACATCTACTAGTTACTTATCTTATTCACCACTAGTTAATAGCTTCGAATATTTCATCTAATCTTACACCGCCGGGTAAAATTTAGCCTATGAATGGTTGCTAATGCAGGTAATAATTAGTCTGTAAGAGTAAACAGACTGGTCATCTGTCTCAAAACAACTCTTTTATCTAGAAATTAAGTCTCCAGCCGTTTTATTGCGCATCCACCATCGTGGAACTTATAACTCTACTTATGGAACTCCATGCCATAAGTTATGAAAAAAATAAATTTATCGAATATTTCTGCAACACTTATTGAATGGTTGCCATGGCTTGTGGGTCCTATAACTTTATGGAATACATGTGTGTCGTTCCTGCAAATGGCCATTATCCAGTTAGGACTCGACACGGTGGAACCTCGGAAAGCCCGTGAGTGTTACGTCAAAAGCCCCGACTACTCACAACTTTTGAATGGCTACGTCTGAAATATTAGCGGCTGTGACGTCCTAAGTGGGCGACCGGGTTCCAATCTTGGTCAACTCAAATGCTTTTTTCACGGTGAATTACATCCTCTTGTGGTTTTTATTACTAATGTTACTCTCATGTGACATTGTACGTTTGGAAATAATATTTCTACTGTTTCTATGAACTTTCCTGCTCAGCAAAGTTGTAGTCGTAAGATCTGGCGGGATGAAGCCCTCGCCGATTATCGAAGTCGCGGGTTCGAATCCCGTCCTATTTACTTTTTCGTTCTTTAGGATATGACTGTGTTAGTTAATCTGAATTTAATAGTATGGCCGTAATTTGGTCTCAGCTCTAGTTAATATTTCCAAAATCATGATTATTGTGCATAACTCTTGGGTTAGCAGTTACTAATCCCAATGCATATCCTGAAACCTTGGTCTTCTGCCTCTGAAAGTTCTGTAATTGGATTGCTAGTTATTTTGGTGTGATCGTGTTTTTGTTTTCTTCAATAATTGGCTAAGTTCCTATTACATCTATATCTACGAAATATCGTGCAAGCCACCACTTAGGTATGTGGCACGGGGTGATTTCACACCAGGCATGCAGCACTCATCCCGGTTCAAATCAGAACGCACGTTCCCCCGAATGCCAGGCGCAGGCCAAAAGGAGTCAGGATAACAGTGCGCGTTCAGATCAGAAACTAGGAGAGTGCTACGTACAAGAACATGCTGCCATGCAGTACACTACGTAATATATAACTACTGGTTAGTATTATGAATGCGACAGATAAATAGCACTTCAATGTTCCAAATCACATAAGAGTAAATCGTGGCGGAAATTACATGCGAGGTTAGTAAATTATAAATGTACATATTAAGATATTAAGAGCACAAGTGCAAAGACCTATGTTACGTAGTCAGAGTCAATGTATCCTAGAACTGATCTATCGCGACTATTATGGTCCCTTTATGTACGTGGAAAAAATGACATTTTTAATCTATCGGTTCGGCAGTCTATTTCCTTAATCTTATGTCTGTGATGGTTTCTACCATAATAGTTTGGCTCTAGTAAAATATGTTGAACGTCCGGAAAAAAACAGTGTGCATCAAACTTTTGTAAAAGATTTAATACATATTTTCCCCTTCGATCGGATCGAGGTTCCCATCCTAATTTCCTCATTAATTCACTATTAGGATTCATCGACGTTCCATGTCGATATTAGTTCATAAAATAGAGCTGTAAATTTATGATCTAATAAAATATATTTTCTGCTTACTATTGCTATCCAATGGCTATTCAAGACATAAATTCACGTTGTGCTCTGCGACATCCTCGAGAGATAATAAGCTCTAGTACTCAGTCAACTCGTCCTTCCTTCGGAGATAACTACAAACTGGTTTCTCTCTCGGCTGCTTATCAACCGGGGGACTTCAATGACAGCTATCTTTTTTCTTATCGGGCTTGTAGAAAAAAAGACGAGAAATTTTCCTCTCGTCTCATCTTCAGTGCGAGTATATCTCTCCAGCCAGTCTGTCTGGTGCTGTCAGTAGAATGATGCTGAAAATCTCCCTCGGAAATTCTGTGACAGTTGCCGTTGCTGGCAATGCTTACAGCAAATGCAAATATCTGTTATAAACCTTTAAGTAATCCGCAGAGAATGACCCGCAATATTGTTTTCGTTTATAATAACCATTACACGCCACGTAGTCAATGGCTTCTTTGCATTGTGCGTTACCATTCGTCAGATTGTGCATCGCCGGAGATTTCTCAGCCAATTAGAGACGAGTTCGCCGAAGGACGTTTAGTTGTTGCTGAAATTCCCCATTCTTAAACCTTTACTGTAAACTCCATTGGCTTGAGGAGCAAATTTTTTTTGGTCAATCGTTCATCACGGTCTGAAATCTCCGGACACGTAATGGTATCGCCATCCACTCATCTAGCAGCCCTGTCGCAGGCAAGCCACCTCAAGAGTGTTTGGCAGGAGGTGACTTATCACCAACATGCACTATAGTGTAGAAATTAACTTTCTCCAGCACGCGCCATTCTATCGGTGATATAGATATACTAATGTTACAGAAACTACCGAACCAATCGACAATACAACTGTGTGAACGCGACGCTTGAGTCATATGTGGAACATGCAAATCGTGGTGCAGATTTAGAAACATGCATTTGGTAGCATATCAATTATTGGCCTCTACACTACCTGTCAGCTTTCCTACTTCGAAGTCTTAACGCAGCCATTATGGTCTCTTAGACACCAGCGATGCGCTCGAAACATAGTTTTGCTTATCCTATATTATATCCTGCAAAGTAACTCTTTCTGGTCTGCTAACACAAGACCTTCAAAGCAGTAAAGTTATAAGCAGTGAAGCCAGAAAATCCTCCCATTAGTAAATTGCCTTGGAAATGGTCGGGGAAAAATATAAAAATGATAACTCTACTTAGTTTTGTTTTCTTGGAAATGTTGTAAATTATTTTTTGGCTTTACACATTTAACATTTATTGTAATATTTTTTGTGATGGCTGAGCTTTCAGGATATGGATGGAAAGTATATTTATATACATTCAATTTGAATTTATCCCATTTAGTCGATATTGAGTTTTTTTTCTGCAGACCAAATACATATCGAAAAGGGAAGATTTCACTTGGTGGAAGGACGTCATAATGAACAAGATAAAATTTGTGGCTTCCACAATTTATTTAAAAATTTACAACCGGTTTTGGCTGTCAATGAAGACCTGAAGATGGCTGACAGCCGAAACCGGTCGTAACTTTGAAAGGCTTGACTTTGTTGTGTATCTCCTAAGGTTATTGCTAGCCTTGGTTATATATTGGCGATATTTTATGAAAAATTCATGCGTAAAATTGAAAGATAAAAACAAAATATGATAAGAAATGTATTCCCTCTACTGTGACCACAAAATTTTATTGATGCTAAAACATAATTTTTCCCCGCATGAAATGCGCTTTTTGAAAAAAATCATTCGCCAATCGCCAGTGGCTTAATAAATTGTGGTAGTCACAAATTTAATTTTGTTCGTTCAGACCGAATACGCTAATTTCTAGAGTATTCCGTACGTTTCATTTCTCGTGACGCACACGTAACGTCATCGGCTGCATTCTGGGAAAGACCTCGGGCACCTCTCGTTTTCCCTCATTGCACTCATGTCTCCGTGTAACCTGCAGGCAGGCCTCTTCCCTTATAGTTCCCTCTGACTCTTCCACTTCCCTCTCATTCCTTCTCGACTCTTTCCTCTTTCTGCCCCATCCTCCCGTCGTCCTGCATCGCCACTTCCCCGTTTGTCCTTCGCCCTCTCCGACTGGTGCACTGCATAGGCGACTCCCTCCCCCCCCCCCCGTTCTCCCGCACTTCCCCTCCCCTCCCCTGCCCTCCCCCCGCCGCCTCCGCAGTCGTGCCGCCCGGGTTCCTCCACAGTCACGCACTCACTTTTACTCCGCTCGCTCTCGTGCCAGACTGGCCAATCGGAACGTATTTTCCCCTCTTTTCCCGTGACCCCAACCCAGCACGCCTCTCCTCTGGTGTGGCGGTGGCGACTTGTGCTGCCTGCTCGCTTCCCAATCAGCTGGTCTCAAAGGGGAAGGGAGGGAGGGCTCCGTTGTTCTCGTGCTTGGATAGACAAACCTCACAGTCGACTCAGTCTCCCGCGTGTTGCTGTCGCTTTGTGCCCCGCGCGCGAGAGGAGAGTTCCGTTCTGACTCCGCCAGCTTTTAGAATCTTCCCTGAGTGTGAAAACAGTTGAAGGCGGCGATCAAAGAGTGCATCTGAGGATTACGTTTCTCGTCAGAAGCTTCTCCTCAACTCTCCATTCTCCCCGTACCCCCTTGCTCAAACACGCAACGAATTCCCCGCCTGTGGTAGCTAGACACATTCTGTGCCTTCTGTTTGGTTGACGTTACCGCCGGGAACCGGCGAAGTTCCTCTGTTCCCTACATAGTTTGTGCCTGTGAAATGCCTGTTGGAATTGCCCGGGTAGCTTGTCTGGTTCTGTATTTTGGAAAAGTGGCTTCATATTCGGAGAAATCTTCGTGACTTCAACGTCAGTGTGTACGGTTTTTCTGTGGTCTCAAGTTTTTGAGTGTTAACTTCGCTGCTGCATTATTTTCTCGTTCTATCAGTCAAACCTGGTTATGTCCGGGAGCGCTTTCGTGTCAGGAGGACATGGTTCGATCGTTTTTTTCCCCCATTCGTAAAAATATTTTAGGCACCTATACATGCGCTATTCTACGTGGTGACTTGTGTGTTTTCGATCGAAATAACTCTGCGATTGTTGTAGAAGCCCTCTCGCAGTATTTCATCTCTGTGCTCGCGTATTACTTGAATCGGAATACATTCAAAGCCCGTCGTGGAATGTAGTGATCGGTGTTTTTTGTGACGTGGCCAAAGAGTGTCCATAAAAGAAGGAAGTGCGGTACCTGTCTTGGCAACACACGTTGGTCTGCTAAACAAGACCTGTGATTGCCGGGTGAGCATTTTACAATTGTTGCGTTTGGAGTGTGTGAGCGTTCAATTTCGATCGGATTACCTTCCAAGTCTCGTTGGATAAAAGGGGAGTTCCTATAGCTTCCGGCATGGGTGTGATGGGCGCAGACGAAGGCCCTTCCGAGGGAGTGGGCCCCGCCGTCAAGGAGGGCCACCTGAAGAAGACCCCGTCCCGCTCGTCGTCCATAAAAGACGATTCCTCTTCGTCTCCGTCTCCCGGTCCGGACAGCCCTCACAAGAAGAAGACGCCGAGATTTCCCTCGCGGGAGAGGAATTACGCCGTGAGGCGACGTCGACGAGGGAGCCGGTCACAGAGCCCCCGGAGCGAGGAGCCGGCATCCCACGCGGGCGACGGGTGCTGCCGCGGAGGGAAGTGCGGCGACGGAGAGAAGTAAGATGAACGCTCGCGTTAGATTTTATCAATCGGATAGCGTGCCATCGTGGGTGGGTGCAGTAAGAAATCACCGCAGTTGAATGGAATGATTCGCTCGCCGACTTGCATTTGTTAGTCGCTAAGTGATTGCGAGCGGAAGAGAAAGTAGAAAGGAATGCGTCGATTGAGAACAATAGAGTTGGAGGTATGCAGAGCGCTGCGTGGTCGCTATAGTAAATAGTCAAACAGTGTTGCGTTAAGGCTTGTGGAGTGAGCTCTTGAGTGCTCAGGTGTTTATTACGTCGGCGCTACTACTATTCGATGACTACCGGCAATTCCTAAGCCTTCTCAATCAATAAATGGTTATTCATATCAACTGTTTACTGGTGACAAAGCGTTGCCGGCCTCCATCTGCTTTTCATAGCGTCTTTTAACTTCCATAATCGAATTTCGTAACCTTTTTATTGTCTTTTCCCGTTCATCATTTTAAGAGAATTGTCATTACGAATTGTTTGACGCTTTATTCTGAATGGTTTACGGTTTTTGTCTCGAGTTTATTCTCGATTTTTTTCAGGGTATTTGCGATACTTCCTGACTATGATTCCAAGAGAATTTGTCTTAAGATCTGATAGTATAGCGTATTTGGTACGTGGTTATGTATCTTATGTAATGAACATGCTCATCCTTTGTTCGATGATACCATCTCGGGTACACCTTGCCAGTGTGCGCCACCATTGGTAAAAATGCACGCGGTTGCTGGAGAGGAGAATGAAGCCTGCACGGCGCAGTGTATTTTTGCATAATACCCTGTCACTTCAGGGGTGTGTGGCAGTGTAGTTAACGCCTGAGCTCGGCGTCATCTCACAGTCGTGCTCGAAATATCTATCGAATGACTGTGACGGTTGAATTTCCTGAGCGTATGTGGATCTGCAATTGTTGCGAACCAATCTTCTGGTCTCGTGGGCCATTCAAGTATTGCGTAAGACGAATTATGCCATTTTTGATCCACCTCCTTCCCCCTGAGTAAGACAATGTAAGATTTTCCCACCCCCTCCCTCTGTCTTACGTAAGACGTTAGATATTTGTATCGACAGAATAGGAGCATAGTTGTAGCGGTGATATTACGGAAAGTACACCATGAACTAGCGGGTGCTCCATGTTACGGCTAAATTTCATTCGAAAACGGTACAATGTTTCAAGACAGACAAAAATCTTACGTTAATTTGTTCCAGACCCCCCCTATATATGACAATCTACATCTACGTAATACCCTGCGAGCCACCACGAGAGTTGTGCCGGGGGGTGAAGATCACCAAACATGTACTATTGCCATGCAAGTAGGATATTTAAGGGAGATATGTTAGAAAATAGGGTCACATGGAGCTAGATGGTTAGTATCTACATAATAAGGAAGGGATTATTGGTTGTTATTACATGCATCATGCACTACAGACTACTTTAACTATATTTCACCTACCTATCCCTTTGCTGCGCTGCCTATTGTTCTCTCTTATAGTACGCGGGAAAAATGACATTTTAAATCTATCGGTACGACAATCAATCTCTTTAATCTTGTTAATATGATCAAACCTAGCATAATACGCAGGGGTTCTCAATATATATCTAACGTCATTTGTGAACAAATCGGTTTCGAATTTACATAAAAGGTTTAACCTAAATTTTAACCTGCGTTCTGATAGTAATTCCCATCATAGTTCTTCTATTAAACTCGTAACGCTTATACAATTATCATAACGGCCTTTAACAAACCTAGCGGATCTCCTTTGCACGCGCTCTAATTGTTTTATCGTACCTTCCTCGTACGGATCCCATTACTAGCGGCATATTCTAAATGAGGCCTGACGAGTGTAAAATAGCTTCTTTCTCGTACTCTCTCATCGCATTTGCCTAGAAACCTTTTTACGAATCCTAATCTACGGTTTGCTACACTAGTTACTTCCCTGATGTGTATCCCCCGTGACATGTCTTCAGTGATGGTGACGCCTAAGTATTTAATAGATTCTACGTTAGATATTTTATTTTCTTTGATGCAATAATTATTCCGGGGAAAGCCATTCTTTTTCCAAAAGTTCATTATCGCGCATTTCTTCAAATTTAATTCTAGCTGCCAACTATCACACCAATCATCAATCGCATCTAAATCCTTAGCCAAAGACTGGATGTCCTCTTCATTTCTAATTTCCTTATACACTACTGCATCATCGGCAAAAAGACGGAGCTTGCTATTTTTTACCACTGTATTCAAGTCGTGTACGTAGAGAAGAAATCAAATTGGGCCTATCACGCTTCCCTGGGGAACACCCGATGTAACTTTTACTTCGCTTGAGCTGACACCATCTAATACCACCCTTTGAACGCGTTCATGTAAGAAGTCTCCGATCCAGCCTACTATATTACTGTCTATCCCGTATGATGCTAACTTCGCGAGTAACTTACAGTGGGGAACCTTGTCAAAAGCTTTTCTAAAGTCAAGAAACGCTGCGTCTACCTGTACGTTACCTACTCCGGAAACTAAAATATCGTGAACAAAAAGACCTAATTGAGTTTCGCAAGACCGTCCCTTTCTGAACCCATGCTGGTTTGTTATCAATAAATCCTGGCTGTCGAGGTGTCCCATTATTGATGTAACTATTATATGCTCTATAATTTTACATGATAGTGACGTTAATGATATTGGTCTATAATTACATGGCTGTTCCCTATCTCCGCTTTTATAAATTGGGGTCACGTTTGCTATCTTTCAGTCTTTGGGAACCGCGTGTTCTTCGAGGGATTTGTTAAATACTACTTTAAGATACGGAGCCATTTCGAGAGCTAATTCTGTATAAACACGAGCTGGAATTTCATCAGGACCTGAGGACTTGTTCGGGCTAATGTTACTTAGTAAGGATACGATTCCGCTACAAGATATATCGATCGGGGGCATTGGTTGTTTAAATCGGTCTGGTATGGTTTCGCGGAAACGATGCAGAGATTGATTAAAAACACTCTGAAATAAGTAATTAAAAAAATTAGCCTTATCTAAACTGGAAGTTATTATTTCGCCTCTATAGTTTTTCAAGGAATTAACCGCTGATTTTTTAGTTCCCTGTACTTCCCTAACATATGACCAAAATGCTTTCGGATTTCCCTCCAGTTGTTCTCCAAGTACTTTTCTCTTGAATTCACTAAACGCTTTTCTAAGGGCTGTTTTTGCGGCTTCTTTACAAATTTTATAATGGTCGATAGTATTTTTTAGGTCGCCATTAGCTACATTTTTCTTAGTTTCGCGTGGCTAACTCGTTGGCGTTTGAAACATTTTCTAACCTCCGCGTTGTACCACCTTGGTTCCCTATTCTCACTCTTATACTTATGAGGTATATATCTGTTGACAAGTGACCGCGTAATTTGGAAAATGTAGGATGATTCCAATCTCCCCACCCCCAAAAAAGTCTTATGTAATACTTGAATGGACCTGAATTTAGTTGTCCATAGCGTCGCATGATCAGGGTGCTCACTGACTTTTTTTTCAAGCCCTCTGACCCCCCATCAAGAAACTCTGTAGAGGACTGGCCCATACACCTCATATTTCCCTCTTCTCATGCATACTGTAAAACACTCATATCAACTAGACAGGGAACGCTATTGTGAATGCTGCCTTGATTCACCTAAAGAACTTCTTAGCCTGGACCAATTCATGTATCGACAGTACTTTCAAATCCGTACGGACTCAGTATCGAAATATTTATTTGCAATTTTCCCATTTGCTGTCTCTGTAAAGATTATCTTATCTGTTGTTTCCTTGATTCTTTGGACCAAAATGTAGAGATACTAGCTGCCGTTGAACGCTCAATTGGCTGGACGAAACAAAAGATACCCGAAATTCCTTGAAGTTTAATAGCTCAGAAGTTTATATTTGGCACGATCATTCCCCGTTGATTGGTGCCCGTGACAGTTATCTCATATAATTTCTCTCGCGCAATAACTATATACAAGGACTTATCGTTGAACAATTTCCATAAGGAGTCATTCCTCCTCAATTTTTTCCGCTATCTCTGAATTCTAGCTGTCGAAGTGGAAAATATTTTTACTCTTACGCTTGTGTTATAATAACCGATCTAGTCATGACAAAACAGGCTTTTCATTAATGTGATATACCTTCTTTTTTGTTGGTCACTTTTGCATTATATTCGCAATTCTTCCATTATCATTAGTGTTGATGGATCGATGGTACTTAACTACCAATGAAATTATCGTACGGCGTCAAATCTAGATGTCAGTAGAGAGTAAATGAGTCAATATTCAACTTTTACGCTTCTTCAAGAACTGCTACGAGCGAATATATAGTGTCTCACAACTTTTAGAGGGATTAAGGTGGGAGCTCCTAGAGACTCGGAGGTTAAACGCTAGGCTTAGGTTGCTTGATAAATTCAAAACTGGTGTGTTTAAGAGTGGCGCAGAGAATATCATCATGACGCCACACAACACCTGTAGGTATGGCAGAAGCGACAAAATAAGAGATACATTGCCGGACATATAGGTACAAAAACTCGTTCTTTAGACAATAGGAGACCGCAATGAAATCTGAGCTCCTATAAATACACTCCCATAATACACGCCACCATTTCACTTACCAAAACCTAACATCTGTACACGACTGGTGACCTGACACCCCTTGCCACTCGCCCATGCGGCGGCTCGAAGAGTAGGACGTAGATGTACGCTAGATTAATCTTTTTCCGATTGGTGTTTTCTGTGTGGCGCGTATGTAAATTAGACTAGCATGGCAGTCTATAGAAAACAAGATGACCTGACGGCTGAATTAATCCCATGGAATCCCTTGGGTGCTCTTATTTTGATGTCGTAAGTCACGAATGCAATATGCGATCGGTCCCTTGGGATTCGAGACGGAGATTCAGTGCACAACCTTAAGCTGAGGCCGGTAGTGAAAGGAGTGCACGAGTGTAGTCATCCATCTGATTGGGGTGTTCGTGTGTCGGCGTGCATACCAAGTTCCTTCGAATGAAATCATTTTCATCCGCCCTTCATGAGCCGGCCTTCGTTGAATTATGATTGCTATCAGTTCAAATGTAGGACAGGCTATTAATGCATAAACCTCGCCAAGAGATGCGATTTATATATTGTGGCGCCGCCTGTATCTAATGATTAGTCATTCTGCAAAGTGCAACAAAATAATTTATCAATTAAATTCCAACTTTTGAGAACTTTTAATGAAATGTTTCCTTATGTCACGAACACATCCCTTTGCCAATTGCCACCTCTTGTTCAGTTAATGCCAAGTAACCGCCATGGTGATAGAGCATAATTACTGGTTTTCTGTTGCTAATATGTCCCGTCGGGATGAGTGCAGCTGTAGAAATCTTCTCCTTGAATGGTAGTAATCCTTAGAAAGAAGAAGAGAGCTCGTGAATGGCGACATGACGCCCGGATGAATAGCCTTGTTTTTTTGCGGATCATTATCCACCGAAGATCTGTATCGCGCGAAATTTGTCCATATATTGTGTCCATAACATTCGGTATTTTGAAAACATGGCGTTAAAAAACTATACTTATTTATTAATACATTTTTTAAGCTACTTTCACCACTGACTGAATTTTTTAAATCATAAATTAAAATGGAAAGTATATACATCTCTCACGTATCTTAAAGTACCACGAGCGCAAATTTTCCATATTTTATGAATAATGCGGTGCTTTTTTGTAAATAATTTCAGTGTTAATTTTTACTCGATGAATGAATACAGTACCGCGACGATTCCCATTATACTTATTCCGATGTGGTCGGCGTATCAGCTGTATGAATGATCTTCTATTCAACGTGGCCGATTTCGCATTTTAATGGATTCCATTTTCCCCTGTGCTATCACACCGTATAGCTTACTACTTTCTTCTTTCAATTAAGGAATAATTGGTCACACGCACCCGTATAATGAGTAGAATAAATTATATTTATTTGAATACTTTGTGAGTTTATAACTATTTCTCATTTTTGATGAACAAATATAGTTACATTATGATTTAACTTTGACTTCATGATTCAAATATGACCAGGAAATGGTTGTAGTTCGAATTGGGGAGAAACGCATATCGCTTGCGATAATTTTTCGATATTGCTGCGATGCATGTAAAACGACTATGCCAATTTTTTGGTATATTTCCCTGCTCTATAATATTTGGGTTTAGCAGCATTCGACGTTTGGTTTCAGAAAACTTTTCACGTTTTTGTGGATTTGCTGTTCTCCAAATAGAATTCTCTTTATGCATCCCAACGACATGGTTAACATTGCGAGATATGCGCTCTTTGATTATCACCTTGCTCTTCTTTTTGCTATTTCGAATGTTTGAATGTAAAACCCAATTTTATGCACAATTTTCAATCAAGATACTCGATGTTACGTAGTTATGCAACAAAGAATGAAAGCGTCCTTCCGTCTGCCTTCTCCTAGAGAAAATTTCATACTTTTATCTTGTTTTTAAGTAATTTTTATACCAAAGAAACAAATTTCTAAAGTAAATTCAGTAAGTATGGGGAGAAAAAAATCCTGTTTTGTTGTAATTAGCAGTTGGTTTTTAGTCACGACCTATATTTATAACAAATTTTAATTCCCTTCGTCGCCCGAAAGTCCCTGAAACAGGTGTGACTGACGAACATTCATTAGTAAATAAATGACTTACGTGTATAGGAAGAGAATGGACTGGAGTGTCAGTGGTTTCAGGATATGTGCCTGAAGGTCACGGAATTTCTTGCCCAAGTCCATCTCTTTATGCCAATTAGTTTTTTTTATTTGGGTCTACTTTATAATCGTTTCCGTCCTCAGTCTCGCCTCTTCCAGTTATTCCTCCCCAGCCCACGCTTGCGAGAGACAGGGACTTTCGAGACGTCGGAAGTGCATACGGAACCTGAAAGTCATTATGAAACATTTCTGTGTCGGACTCCGCCCAGGAGCATTTTACATCCACTCATTGAAATTCAATGAAGTACTTGTGCTGTCGTCAGAGGATAATTTACCTAAATGGATTCTATTTTCATCTTATTGGCTGAATATATTTTCCATACATCCTGTTTGTGTCGCATGGACACCTATGGTTTAGAGATGTTCAAGCGACTATCCGGTCGAGGTCAAATATCTCTCATTTGTACTTGTGTGACGTAATGAACAAATTTACGGCGTCAGCGCGTTTTTGTTTCGTTGTTTGTCATCAGGGTGTCATTAAAGCTTGTTTGTGTCAACATTTTTTTTCACTAACAATTCAAGAGACCACTTGGGTACGTATTTTTAGTGTTTTAATATCAAGGTTGTAGATACCGCATGTCTTTTTTGTCTTAGTTTTGTTAATGAGGGTGAATATTTAGTTTTTGTTCTATCGTGATTAGTGGAAGGCCTTGAATACATTCCAGCGTCACTACTCCATCTATGATTAAACTTTGCTGTATCACTTCTCACTCGTTGATCTCCAATTCTTCCGAGAATAATTTCAAGTATTTGATTTTTCTGTTTTTTGTTGCCTGATCAACTCTGACCGTCAATTGTCGTATCCGCTTAATTAATGCACTGTTACCTTGGAGTCCAGGCTTGTGGGATATATGAGACTTTCGGCTGTATGAGATGAGCGTTAGAGAGCGAATCATCATACGTCACTCGGAAAACATATTTAACCGAAGTATAAACCCGGGGTTTGAATGTATCCCCATTCTCTGCCTGCTCGCTTTTTTCGCCTCCCACCAGCAAATCATATGATTTCACTGTCGCATGTCCCACAAAAAAAATTTTCTCTGCAAGTTTTTTTTCCCGTAATATAGGTCGTTTTCGATATGATTGGTCGAAAAATCTTACTGCGCAGTCATATATTGGAAGAAACTTCTGGAAGTAATCGCGGGATTTCCCACTACGGACCTTGTTGACTGCCTACTGCATTAGGTTAATGATTCCTTCATTTTTCCACGTAATCATAGTAGCTACTGCTCACAGAACTGCTTAATAATTCATATGGACACTTGTTCAGAGGAGTTACCCACTAAAAAAAGAGTCAATAGAATAGTCGGATTTGAATGAAAATGGTGATTGTTATCAATGCCAACACAATAAATTAGTTATTGCAATTTGTATGATTCCTCCCCACCGTTGGCGGTGGCTCTTCTTCCTTGTGAGGGGATGCAATTTTCATAGACTAAAAAACATGAAGCGGAGAAATAAAACCAATCTTAAAATTGGACTCGCATGCGATGAAACCTTTCCGTTCAAGGTTTAAGCACGGGTTGGAACATGCCAGCGCACACGAAAGACGACTTAAATGATATGCGCTGGCGAAAATTTTGGTGATCTGCTGGAAAGTGCAATTCTGTTGGTACCCTCGAAATAGTCTTTATAACTTTTGTAAATTGTTTTGAATTTTAGTTGTTACATATTTCCTCAAAGTATTTGCTGATGAAGGAAAGGTTTGTACCGCAAATAAATGGTCTTCATACCACCTATGTTATTCACCTTTACCGAATGCCTAGACATGAACAGCAATCGCGGATGGAATTTCTGTAGTTCTATTCATCTTATTGTCAATTTAAAGAAAATTTAGTTATGAGATCCGTAAAGCTATAGATCTCATAATAATATTCGGGTTTCAGGAACACGTCTACTAGCTACACAAGTTATTTAGCAATAGCTTCGAATATTTGATCTAATCTTCCACCGCCGCACAGTGGTCTGAATACCCTCATTTCCCGGACAAAAGTCCCTTTTTCGAATGTTATGCATGTTCCTCAAATTGGAGTTCAAATTGTAGTTAAATGTTCATCCCAAGTAAAACAAACAATTTTTTATGTCCATCTTCAACTGTTCCGATGCTACAGACCTGAGAATAGAAGGATCGTGATTTGCTTGTTTTCAGGGAGAGAAATTAGCAATATTCCAGTTGCTCTCCTCTGCTATCGGGTGTGATTCCCTAAACGATACTGAATACAGTTGGTTCTTTGGAACTTAAGAATTGTGTTCATATGCTATACGTCGTGTTAGATTAGAAATAAGCTATAAAACAGAGCTTCATCTGACCTCATTTAATAATCGGCATTCTAAAAATAACTTTGAGCTACAAAATTTCCACTACGTTACACTACGTTCTGCTTTAGTTGCGTATGTAGAATGATATCTCTTCTATCAATTGTTTAAAGAATTAGATGCGCATCGCTGCGCATTTTCAATTGAAGAGGTTACATGGTCACTCGGGACGAATGTTGAAAGACCCTCGTTCCCTAGGAGAAGGCGTAAAATAGTCGTATCGAATTCACAATTTCTAGGAATGTGGGATTTTGCGACAAACAGTATATGAATTTAGAAATTCATATACTGTCTTTCTATACAGACAACATTTAGCATCTCTTTCAAGTTTTTAATATTATGTATCTAAATTCTCGCTGAAACGTTGTGGGCATGCGATATCAAACTGCGAGTCACTATGCTGCAGGTGTATTTAATAAAAACAGATCACTTTTTTAAAAGTTAACTTTATTTAAATTTAATATGTCATGACAAAACGAAGCATTAACTTTCTTCATCCTCTGATTCGAATGATTGAGGGATGTCCGACTTCTCATGAGGTTCTCGTAGCAGCTGTAGGACATCACTAGATATTACAGCATTATTCCGTCTCACCTTTCTTCTCATGCTGGTGATCAATGGGTCGGATGATACTAGCAGAATGTGGATAAGGTCTTCGTTACATTCCACCCTCGACATCTTTCTTGTGTTCATTTCTCTGTATTTTCTTGCGTCTTTATTTCTAGCTTCTTGGGCGTCCTCGGAAAAAAGTCCTATTGGCAATGGAGCGAATTGTATGATATCGACCCCATGCATTAGAAGCTTATGAAGCGAGGCTGGCATCTCATACCAGCCGTACAAATGTACAAAGAGCCGGGCTGTCTCTCTAGTGTAGTCCCGGAAAGTCTCAACATTTATTTCGTAAGAGCTTGCCAAGGCGTGCAGGATATTTGACAAGCGCTGAATGAGCTTGACATTGACTCCGGTAATTTCTGCGGAAAGTTCATGATGCTCAATGAAACGGCGTGCAGAGTTCCCGTCGTTCGTTGTACCGCTGCCTTGTTTTGGCTGATCGACTATAAGGCCAATTTTTACTCTAAAAGCCTTCTGTATTTCCTGTTTCCTCATAGCTACACTCTTTTTGTCGTGCTCCGTAGAGACGCGCCACTTCGTGATACTTAGCTTGTATGCAATGTGCAGGATACACTCGTACGTCCTTATCCAGCAATGCAAAGGCGACAGGCCATAGTGGTATGCATGGGTGTTCACAGGCTTTTTTGAAATCTCCTCCAAGTTATTCATTTCTGATGGCTTCAACTGGCAGATATTGCAGGTCTGTGATGAGGCAGTAGACGTTAGTACTTTGCAAACCTTACCGTCAATCATGGTCAGGTATAATTTGTGAGTAACACAGCAGTAAAACTCAAAATTATTACATGTCGTCGGTTGTAATTTGTCTATTTGTTGCTGGAAATTTTCTTTGTGCGCGACCGTAACAGCTGCTGTTTCTTTGACGAACTCAAATTTTAGAGGTCGACAGAATCTTGGTGATGACGCGCGCGGATTTTGCCACACAATTACTTTTCCCCTCTGCCCTATCCGTGTAAACATCTGTAACGGAACAAGTGATGTGAAAAATATGTTGCCATCGTGAAAATTAGGATCAGGGGCAGTTTTCTTGTACGTGGAATGACCTGACGCACCATCAAATCCCCATTTACACACGAGGGACAAGTTACATCGCTGTTCAGGAGACAAAGTCCTTATCACAGACTCCTGAACGGTTAGAAGTCGATTTACAGTATGATCAAGTAGCCCCTGGAGACTTATCTCGGCAGATGAATAGGTGATTATAGTGTCCTCCCTTTTAGGATAACATCGTGTTTTAGCCTCCAGAAAACGATCATAACTTGGCATAACATGAACGTTCTTCGAGATAAGGGCTTGACGAAGTAAGACGTATTGTCTTTTGGTGAGATTCAAGTCTAAAAACAAAGCTAGGGATTCGTCGCAAGTAAACCCAACCGCTTGTTCTCTCAAGTCTTGAGCTGACTCCCACGCTTTTTTAATCTTTGACGCCCTTTTAGGAGTGCGCAGCGCTTCTCCTAATACCTGAGCAGCATCTTCTTTACCTGTATTCCTCAGACTTGAACATGCTGCGAACGAAATTTCCTCCGGGGTTGTTTTGCCGCAAAGATCTGTTATACGTCTCCGCTTAGAGCGATCGCAGAGGTCACTGAATTCCTTCTTAGGACGTCCTATCTCTGAAATATTTCAGTAACCATCATCATTTCGTATAACAAATTCTGGAGGTTATACGATCTTATATGATTTAGTTTTTCTAAAACTGTACTTACCTGAAGTTCCGAGAGTGGTGAGCTCATCAAAAACAACTAAATTGGCATCTTCTTCAAGCCACTCAGAATAAGAATGCAGAAATCTTGACAGCTTCCTTTGACATTTCTGCCATCTTGAATGAATATGTGAGTAGAAGGCAGAAATACGATTTTGTAGTGCAACTTTCTTTCTGCATCATTGCTATCCTCTATATGATGCGTCCTGGGTAATGACAAAAGTGTGGTTTTGAATATGCTTTCGTAGAAATTTATATCTTTAAACTTTACAGCAACACAGAAGTGATATTACGATGACCTACCAGTGTGGCCAATTGCTCAAATGATAATTGTAGGTAGAGATTACGCTGAGAAAAGAGATTGAAATACCTGATCAAATACTGGTAAAGGTGATCACACTGCTCCTTCGTAGTTTGAGGCCATTTTTCCCTCAATACTTCAAATAACTGCTTCCGAGTAGTCATTGCTCTGCATGCAAAACTCTCGCATACATTCAGATACAATGCGTGGCTAACACTCAATGAAGATAGACTCTTCGTACCCTTCTATTCTTTTAGACTCGCACCGGCTCGCTTCTCGTTACCACAGTCTAAACAAACTAGTTCTAAACAGTCTAGTTTAGACTGTGTCGTTACTATCCACAAGACAAGAGTGAGGAAATCGAAAGGGGTAGAATGAATAACTCAATTTGACCGTCCACAATTTAGATAAATTGACTCACCTACCTTCCCACGCGAGGGAAGGAGACGGAGTCAAAAATCATTACTATACCAAATGTGTGTAAAGCGTATCACTTTATTGGCTTTAAAATGTACTTGTTTTATTTAGGATGAATTTTTAGTAATAAATTGGACTCCAGTTTAACTAAAATGCGGGCAGTTCGAAAAATGGACTTTTGTCCAGGAAATTAGGGTTTTGATAGGAGGAAAGTTTGATATCGCATGCCCACAACGTTTCAGCGAGAATTTAGATACATAATATTAAAAACTTGAAAGAGATGCTAAATGTTGTCTGTATAGAAAGACAGTATATGAATTTCTAAATTCATATACTGTTTGTCGCAAAATCCCACATTCCTAGAAATTGTGAATTCGATACGACTATTTTACGCCTTCTCCTAGGGAACGAGGGTCTTTCAACATTCGTCCCGAGTGACCATGTAACCTCTTCAATTGAAAATGCGCAGCGATGCGCATCTAATTCTTTAAACAATTGATAGAAGAGATATCATTCTACATACGCAACTAAAGCAGAACGTAGTGTAACGTAGTGGAAATTTTGTAGCTCAAAGTTATTTTTAGAATGCCGATTATTAAATGAGGTCAGATGAAGCTCTGTTTTATAGCTTATTTCTAATCTAACACGACGTATAGCATATGAACACAATTCTTAAGTTCCAAAGAACCAACTGTATTCAGTATCGTTTAGGGAATCACACCCGATAGCAGAGGAGAGCAACTGGAATATTGCTAATTTCTCTCCCTGAAAACAAGCAAATCACGATCCTTCTATTCTCAGGTCTGTAGCATCGGAACAGTTGAAGATGGACATAAAAAATTGTTTGTTTTACTTGGGATGAACATTTAACTACAATTTGAACTCCAATTTGAGGAACATGCATAACATTCGAAAAAGGGACTTTTGTCCGGGAAATGAGGATATTCAGACCACTGTGCGCCGGAGAAAATTTACGAAAGCTGAGCGTATGAATAATTGCTATTGCACATAATAATTAATCAGTATGAGTAAACAAGCTTGTCAATTGTCTCAAAACCACTCTTTAATGAAGTAATTAATTCTCCAAGCGGTTCATTGCGCATCCGCCATCTTGGCTACTTCTGGAACACATAACTCTATGCCGGGCTATGAGTTATGAAACCAATACTTTTTTTAATGTTATTGCAACACTTATTGAATGGTTGTTATGGCTTATGGGTCCCATAACTTTATAGAAGACATAGGTATGTGTCGTTCCTCCACTGGCCATTAAAGAAACCGAAGCGCCGGGCAACAACGCTCTCTATCTGTTTTGACGTAAGGACTGACTTATGCAGGGTCTGAAACTATTGGTAAGCGCCGAATAACGCACGAGAAAATGTGATTGCCGAACCACCGTTCAATATTAAGTAAATCAAATTGCTTGAGAAACTCACAGAGGAGCGTGTTCCCGGAGACATGAAACGTAATATTATCCCTGCGGGAAACATTTATAGTCGCCCCTAATTCATTTTCCTCTGTAATTCATCGCTTACTGTCGCCGATATCTTATCCGGAATATCGTTTCGAAATTTTGTCGTTCCTTCTATTATCCTTGCGTGCACGTGTCAATGCGATGGATCTTCCGAGTCCTCTTCCATCCGTCGACTCATAGTTTAATGTCATCCCACACCGCAGATCACCCTTCAGCTATCGTCACTAAATTCGCGCACGTGTTAGGAAATGGATTAAAAAATATGGAATGATGGCCTGTCATCCTCTCCGATCTCTGCTGCTTACATGTCATTTTTCCTTTTCCCCGCCGGATAAGTGAGGTCTGTTCACGTTGAGCTATGCAGCAACTTATGACGTTTGAACTAGTGAGAATGTCTTACAAGTTAGTTGCTTGAACTTAGTTTATGCGAGACAGTCTGCATCTGAAAGTTTTTCTGCCAACTGCGGCATGTGCTTGTGGCTGGAAGAGTCGAGCAATAGCCATAAAAAATGAAGATAAAAAGAGAAAGAAACCGTAAGAGGTGAAGGATGAAAATTGAATTGTATGTTTAATGAGAGTCTTCCTCTCAATCCGTTCTTGTTGTAGCCACTAACAATGCTTGAGAGGATGGAGTAATAGCATCTATCAGTTCAGCTTTGTATGTTTCATTTTTCAGCATGTTTGAAATCTATATATTTGATTGGGGGAAAGAGTACTATTTTCCTTGTCATCCTGAAACTCGCACTATATGGCCATACTCTTTAAGGTCGTTATGATAGTCTCGTTAGTGTTACTGACCTATTGCATCAACTGGATGGGAATCGCTTTCAGACCGTTGCACAGTGGGCTAAAATCGAAAAAAGCTGGCCAAAATTCAAAGTGATTTTTTTCAAGCCAGGAAACTGAAACTTTGCATAAATATTTTCAAAAGGCCTGTGCATGCGATGATGCAAGACATTTTTCTTAGTAATCAACAATTTTTTAACAACAACATTTTACATGAGGTCAAAGTTGCACAAAGTTCGCAAAAATGGTCTACACTCAATTTTCCCACGAAATCTTCAAAATCATGCCCTTCCTAAACCTTTATGGGTAAAGAATTGGAATAAAAAGTGATGTAATTAGATGGAACAGTTTTTTATCTTTGTTTTAGTGTAGTTTACTAACACTTTTGTAATTATTTACCAAAGATATTAAACAAAATGGCGGACCCTCATTTTTGGTCATTTTTAAAAATACATGTAGAGAAATAGTTAATTGCATCGCCGAGCATCACGAAGTAACTTATTTGAGGAAACTCTACAAAGCTTCCACAGTGCGAATCCGAAGAGTTATGCTGCGACCGTTTGCGACGCCGAATTTCACATCAGTTTTTCGATCGCGCGGTCGAGTCTGGTCCAACCTGCCTGCAACCGCCTGGGGAGTAAGGTGGCGCGGCAAGTTTGTGGAATGGATTGTAGCCGTATCCACTCCGCTATGGAGATTTTCGAGGTACAAGCATTGAAAAGAGATGTATTATATTTTGGAGAAATCGCGGAAAAATACGCATTTTATTACATGGGGTAGAGATCTAGGAGGTACTGAAAGACTGCTTTCTTCGGGTGCACCGCGGGCGTTTCTCTTCTTACCAACTTGACATCGCCTACTGACGAATACTTTTCTTTTCTTTTCGAATATTTTTTTCTTTTCGAATGTGCGTAAAATTGTACTCGCCTATTTTCTCTTTAAGCTTATAGTCTCGGCTCTCTTTTAGGGGTTGATGTTGTTAATGAATTCAAAATAATACCTTGATTGGTAATCACACCTTTACAAATGTATAAAATACTAATAGGAGAGAAAAATGCGTCATTTCGTATGAAGACAAATTATTTGTTAAATTTTCTCGCCGAAAAGTTGCATTTAAATGTGAATAATGAAGTTTTAAAGGATATAAATGATTATAAGTTAAGAGTTTCTTTCCTAATGAATATGCGTCGCGGTGGGAACAAAGCTCACGGAATAACGATAGATTTTTGAAGCGATATGGCGAATGGCTAAAGGAAAATGCTGTTTTTACTGAACATTTGCTGCAAAATTTTCCAGGTTCTTCAACGCCGTCCTGTAAGTATTTCCACGCGATTAAAGATTATTAAGAATTAATTAAAATAAGATTAAAATAAGAATTAAGCTTATGCTTTGAATACTTTGAAAAAAATCAAATGTACGCTTACATTTCAACCCTTATTAGGCACTTCTGGGTGTCTATATTTTCGCACTAGCAGCGAAAGATCAAAGAGAAGGAAAACAGAAAGTCTGGGATAGTCTCATTCTGCGGCAACTTCTTCATTCGCGGCCTCTATGAGTTTAAGGGAAGGAGCTGTCTCCAAGCTCCTCAAAGAAAATACCACGACCACACCACTAGGTCGAGTAGATTACTTTCGAAGTGGAAGAAAACTGACCTGATGCTAATAACTATGTCAGAGGAAGAGGCTCTATCGCTAACTATTTCCATACAACTCACGAAGATCCAGTATATAGGTCTTTGAAAAGTAGCATAAAGTCATGGCCTTAAATTATATCCTTTTTAAGAAAGAATACGGATGGCTAAAAGTGCTACTTATCCAGGTGAAGTTACTATTTTAGAGGATTCAAGTGAAGTTAAACTTCAAAACCTCCTAGATCATACAGCATCGCGTATCTTGGAATGCATTTCCAGAGATTCAACAACCGCGCATAATATAAATTGTACAGTGGCGGAAAAAATTAACGCAAAACTCATTGGTGTCTGAATGCGACGTACGCGGGAACTAATTAAAATCGCTTTTTCTTAAACAACTTGACAACACTGATACAGCCAATGGAAACCGGGAATATTCAAACTCTCTATGAATAGATTTCAATTTTACGCGTCATATAAATAGGAATAAAATTAGGTTCACGTTCGCGAGACCGTCGTGGAGTTATAAACGTGATGAGTTTGCTTCGTCCCGCAGCCAGTCGAGGTTACAAAGTCATAGTCAATTGTGTAGGGATACTTACCACATTTATTTTAGAGCTTTGGACCCTTTAAAAAACATTAATTTCGGTTGAAACTTAGGAAAAGTTACGATGAAAGAATTATTACTTGGGGCACAAAATGCATATATTCTCCAGATCAAATCCACTTACAATGAACATTTTTTCCGCGCGTTGGAAAGAGCTGTCGATGACCATTGTTTTAATAGGCCTCAAACTACTTCCGAAACATATATATCCAAATATCCAATATTACAATTAACTTTTTGGCATATTATCGTCTGAATTTTAAGTTAAAATATGGGAAATCTGGTAGAATAGAATGGTTTTCATGAGGAGCAAATTTTCTTTTTTCGCATTCAGGTAGTCTCAAACACTTTAATTTCTTAAATCTTCCTTTCGTGACATTATTTACTTTCTGAACATTACTTTCAACAGTCCAGGACATCTTATTTGGCTTAGTTTTTAAAGAAAACGTTGGCATTCCCTTTGTTCGATGTATAGTAAGAACCACTGGACCCGGACTTATCTTGATTGATACGGTAGCCTAGAGGGAGAGCGTTCGTCTGTGGCCACGAAAGTCTGGAGTTCAAATCTTGGCGTGGCCTCTTCTCGTGCCCTTATAATTATTCTATGCGATGTGATTTTATTGTTGCCAAAACTTCGCAGGGATTCGCGGAATGGATATTGATCCATCAAATGGATATTACCTCAACCATGAGTGTGTGTGAGTTTTACACATATTCGGGCCTTGTAAAGGAATCAGAGCGGTTTCCTTGATCGTCAAATGAGATGTTTACTCCCTATTCTCGGTTACTCGGCCCCACTCGATTTCTACGTCCTTCCTGTCGTCTGATATTCATATCCACTCAGTCGCCAATTTATAAATCAATGAAAAGATATTCATGAACGAGAGAATAGACCGGATCTCTGATTGTGTTAATTACTCGATTTAGTGAACTTACCTGAGGCTACTTTCACTTTTAAATTACTTTGAGATGATTTAGTAAATATGACGAATATTTTTTATTATGAATTAGAGTTTGGTTCCATCTGCCGAATTTGTAAATTACTTATCTGAGTGAGAGATCAAATAAGTGTGGAATTATCTTGAAATCATCATCAAAACGGTTTTTGAAGTTTTCCCAGCATTATTTTCTAGGTTTTCAATGGGCAATACATTAGCTATGTAGTTTAACATTTCAACTTAAGAGGATGGAGGATAATACTTAAGAGGATAATGTAAATACTGAATCATTTAAATACCTTTTGACTTATTCGCAGTGAAAAAGTTTTCGCTAAAATTACGTCGTTAAATTTTATGAGGAGCATTCTTACACTCACCTGTAAGTAATACTTCGACAACAATGCATCGCGTATCTCCCCTGTAAAAGTGATAAAATAATAAAAATCACCTTTTCCATGTAGCGACTAAGCAGTAATTAGATATCTTCTGTATGTTCATTTGTATACTCCTCAAAAATCCGCTGAGTTGTCAATGGAGTAAAAATTAGGAATGTGCACCATCAATGATTACGTCAATTGGATTGGAATAGTCTGGACTGATGAGGTGAAATCCGAGACTACTGCTTTCTGTTTGTTTGCCAAAGAGAGTAGTATGCTTTTTCCTATCTTTAAAGTTCTATTAAACATTCGCACACAATATCTCCACGCATTGTAAAAGTAACTTAGTTCACAGTAACGCGTGCGGACGCAAATAAATTCACCGAAAGGATACCAAATTCCATCTGAAATTCTCTTTACCATAAGAAAGCTCGGGAGTAGGTACTGGGTAGCAAACCTGAATCGCGATCATGGCTCTTCATAATACTATTGTTCAATTGCGATCATGATTTTGAAAACTTGATCGTCATCAAGAAAGGTCAGGTGCTTCATAGCAGTGTAATGTGCTCCCACGACTTTGAACATTGCCCTACCAATATGGCTTGCCTTGAGGATGGTGATAACGACCACGAGAAGGAAAGAACCGTAATCCCATCCCTGGTCGAGACATTTTTGAGTTTTGAATTCAATTTATGGTCAATTAAATTTTTTGCTTTCAAATTTCAGTTATTAATAAACTTAAGGAATTCGCCGAAAGATCAGTCAATAAGGATACTTACAGTTTTGGCCTATCTACACTTCATTGTCATTTTAGTTTTTGGGGTTTCTGTTGCATGTATCTTATCGGATGGACTTTTAAGCGCTAGCAGGTAGGTAAAACGGTGAACGAAAAATTACTTTCTGGTTACAAAATATTTTATTGCGAAACTCACCCTTAGCAACTTCCAATAAGCACGTGGAGAACACAGGCAAATGCTTAAAGACAGGAAGTATCACCTACAAAAACATTCAAGGAAAAGATGGGGCTAAATGTGGATGTACCTAGACCCGAATACAGTACGACAAATGATGAAAATACTGCCAGGCGATTATTTGATAATCACACACTATCTTCAGTAAATAAGGTGTGAAGGAAATAAAATTTTCTGATTTCTTTATTAATACCATCTGACGCTACATCGAAATTTCTTTGGTTAAGCCACCTTTAATTTAGTCTTACAAATTTCTATTTTCATTACAGGAATCGACATAAACTATATTAAGAGATTCTCAGTAATATTAAAGGCAATATTCAGGCTCTTCAACAGATTGAGTTTAGGATGTACTGCTGGCAAACTGCAGAATTATATGTACATTTGTACCCGTGGTATCATAAGCCGCCCAGGGTACACAAACTTTTGATTCATAAAGCCGATATTGCCAAGGAGTCTATACTACCTATGGGGCAATTATCTGAAGAGGCAATAGAAGCGTGAAATAAATAAATAAGAAAATTCTGTGAGCATTTCTTCAAAAAAACATCCAGAGTGGCCACCATTCAGGATTTATTTCAGAGACTCCTGATTACATCGGATCCTCTAATTTCCAGCTACACTCAAGTTCTTCCCAAGTAATCCACAGGCTTGCCAAAGGAAGTGAAAGAGCTACTCTTATATGAGTGAAACAGGAAAAGACCTGACTTATTCAGGGAGTGATGATAGTGAATATTCAGCAAGTGAATAGGTAGATGAAATACAAGCAAAAAATGAATTTTGTAGTGCATAATTTGTTACATTTTTAGAAAAAGTAAAATTATGCAATCATGATGTAAAAGGGTATAGCAAATAATTTCTCTCCGCAGTATTTCTCCCTGGAACTAAATGAAAAATGACGCTGAATATAACCAGATTCACGAAATAATTAAGCATCGGGATCGTAACCCCCAAGACTACCCGAAAACGTTCCGCAGTGACATAAAACGACGCCGAACGCCCAATGCAGTGCAAGGGGCGGGGGAGTTGCAGCCATGGGACACCAGCTGTGGGTTGGTGGCCTCGAAGAGACAATAACCCTGTGTGGCTTACATGCTGTCTCTGTTAAAAGTGTACGTATTCGTCAGTAGGCGATGCCAAGTTGGTAAGAAGAGAAACGCCCGCGGTGCACCCGAAGAAAGCAGTCTTTCAGTACCTCCTAGATCTCTACCCCATGTAATAAAATGCGTATTTTTCCGCGATTTCTCCAAAATATAATACATCTCTTTTCAATGCTTGTACCTCGAAAATCTCCATAGCGGAGTGGATACGGCTACAATCCATTCCACAAACTTGCCGCGCCACCTTACTCCCCAGGCGGTTGCAGGCAGGTTGGACCAGACTCGACCGCGCGATCGAAAAACTGATGTGAAATTCGGCGTCGCAAACGGTCGCAGCATAACTCTTCGGATTCGCACTGTGGAAGCTTTGTAGAGTTTCCTCAAATAAGTTACTTCGTGATGCTCGGCGATGCAATTAACTATTTCTCTACATGTATTTTTAAAAATGACCAAAAATGAGGGTCCGCCATTTTGTTTAATATCTTTGGTAAATAATTACAAAAGTGTTAGTAAACTACACTAAAACAAAGATAAAAAACTGTTCCATCTAATTACATCACTTTTTATTCCAATTCTTTACCCATAAAGGTTTAGGAAGGGCATGATTTTGAAGATTTCGTGGGAAAATTGAGTGTAGACCATTTTTGCGAACTTTGTGCAACTTTGACCTCATGTAAAATGTTGTTGTTAAAAAATTGTTGATTACTAAGAAAAATGTCTTGCATCATCGCATGCACAGGCCTTTTGAAAATATTTATGCAAAGTTTCAGTTTCCTGGCTTGAAAAAAATCACTTCTTGAATTTTGGCCAGCTTTTTTCGATTTCACCCCACTGTGCGTTGATTGAAAATTAGACTCTATCTTTCATGTAAATTTAAAACCGACTTACTTTCAGGCGAAGTTTTCAAGATCTTACGAACTCCAACATACTACGGTAGATCAGATCATGAGAATAAACAAGGGAAGTAGATTGTAGAACAGAAAGTTTTATAATATCATTTTTCCCGCGATCGATAAGAAACCATAATGGCTGCATTGAGACTTTGAAGTAGGTTAGTTGACAAGTAGTGTAGCTGATTTATTCATAAGTCCCATAATGCATGCCTCTAAATATTCCGAGTAGTGCAACATCATGTTTTGCATGCTCCCTGCATGACTCTTGTGTCACGTGTATATAGTTACATTATCGATTATTTCAGTAGCTTTTGTAGTATACTGACAGGGTAGTGCTTGTTGATGAAAGTTAAAGTCACCCCTGCCAAACATCCTTGTGGTGGCATGCAGAGTAATAAGTAGATGTAAATGTAGATCTGAATTTTTTTTCAACTAATGCCAGCCTACCCTCTTGTGTCCTGTAGGGGCTCCCAGCTTTGTCCTTCCATGATTTGTATTGCACTTTCTGCGGAAGAATTTTCTTTACTTTAAACTATCTTAAGCCCCTCTATGGAAATGAATGCGTCATTTTCCTGTGAAGTTGGATCCGGTTCTCTTCTGCGACAAAAGTGAACAAGTAAAGCAGTACTACGAATGTGCGAGCGCTCATTTGCTTATACATTATTACTCCTTAGCGTTTCTCTTTGTCCACCACTCAGACTTCCTCTATCTTGCGTTCAGGATGTATATCCTTCCATTTTAGCCATGTGTTAAAAGCGTGGTGCATAAGGGATGATTTTCAGATGCCTAGATGATGATGCAAAAGATGACAAATGCAGAAAAGTGTATCTGAAATGAAAATCGCGTACTCTAAAAATGTCAAAGGATTGCAGTTGGGGCCTTGGAATACGGTTCATGTTATCATCGGGACCTACTCTTAATAAAACATACATACGCGTAATGAGTAAACTTCATAAAATAAATACTTACACTACCATTTTATGTATTTTTTTCTATTCTCTTTTGCTAAAATTTTATTTACTTTTTCTGTAGTTGACTTGATTTCCAGCTCTTAGTTTTCCATTCTGTCGTACTTTCTAAAATTTATATTTATTCCGCTGTCGTCCGCATATTTTAAAAAATCTTTTTTATCCTTCAGTGAGTTTCGCTCGCTCCATTCTTTTCCGTCTTTGTGAAATGTGACTACTTATTTGCTTCTTTATTTTCCATGTCTTGTCGAATACGACATAAAATTTTATGATATGAAATACACTTTAATTAGACACATGTGCCGTTAACTCAGCCCTATACCATTCCGTATCTAATGCTTGTTAACTTACTCCCCGGTAATTCTTCCGGTAATGTTCTTTCCTTTTTGTTGGAACTATTTATAAATACCATGTCGATCGTCTTGGGAATTTTCCCTCCATTTTTCGTTCATTTGTATTCTTCAAAAGCGCATTGAACCTGACGGTGTGTTCAATCCATCTGGTTCTTCTTTCCTATTTAGAGCGTCGTATGGCCTTTTCCTCTCCGATTCTTCTGTGAATTGCATTTCTTATTTTGTCCGCCAATTTGATATTCAGCATCCTCCACCGGTACCAGGTTTCAAAAGCTGCCAGTCTTTTTGGTCTATTTTTCCAATGGTTTATGCTTCAGATTTTAGAGTACCACCTTTCTCAGGAATATTTTCTGACATTGTTACCTAATTAGAATTCTGTCTTCTTAGAATGCAGTAGTTTCCTATTGTATGTTATATCCTGAGAAATATTTCCCATTTCACGTTTTTCCTGAAATATTCTAGTTGAATGAGGTGGAGAACTATTCTTTTCCTCTGTTTCATCATCGGCTTCAGTCATCAATGTGAGGATTGCTTTGCTGCAGCTGTCCACAACCGCTTTCCATTCAATTAATCGTTTCGTTTCTACGCAAGTTTTCACTTTGGCGTCGTTAATGACGTCCTTTCTGCTTTATTTCATCCACCCCATCTTCTTTTAACCGTTTTTCTGCGGATGTTGGGTGGTAAAAGAAGCCCAATCTCCTGGTTCCCTTGAAAAGCATCGGAAAACCACCAACTTATTATCCTGAAGCGGAACAGTTAAGCAAATTTTTTTCTTACGTTCGTAAACTTTCTTTATGGCCATGTGATTTCAATATTATTTGTGAAAATTAACGTCGGATAGGTAGGGTTTTAGAATGCACACATGATAATAGCGCAGTTGACAGAAATGCAGCCAATTCGTAAAACGTCCAATGCCGTTTTAGGAAGGGACCGAAGAACATTTGACGGTAGTCTTTGTTTAATAATACGATTGTTTACTTTTAAATTTAAAATTTTTTAAATGTTTACTTTTCATTTCTTTCTAAGGAAAATCAGTTCATTTTAGCTGCTATATCATCTTGGTCAGACTCAATTGACCTTTATAGATATGGGAGGTATTACAATTTGAGACGTGATCATTAAAAAAATCAATTAATTCATTCGATTGTTGCGTCTCCATATCCAATCGCCGTATATCAGTCTTGCATTCGTTAGCTGCATTATGTAGAAGTAAGATGCCCGTTGCTTCTCCTAAAGGTATCAGGTATAACAGCTCGGAAGGGAAACGTGGTTCGGGGTGCGAAGGGAAAAAATAATCGCGCACTTGGCTTAACTCGAGACGACTTCTTTAAGGAGGTTGCTCAAGATGACGTGCGTCATTTATCGCGTGACTTCGTGCTCGGTCGATGCTTTGGGTCTCGGTGTCGATGGATGGATTGAGGATGAGGAGCGAATCGCTGGAGCGTCTCATGAGTGTGCGATTGGTGCTGCGGGAGATCCGAGTGAAATGCTTCGTCACGCTTTGAATGTGTGAACTTTCACTGTGTCACGTTTCGCCGCGGGTTCTTTCTGTCGCCACCTCAGCCTATTTGCAGTGTCAGTTCGCCCATATTCCACGTTGCCAGGGAGTATCCGGCCAATCCTTGATTGTCTTGTGCCCCATCCATGGCATTGGATTCGCCAAGAGGGCGAGATTTCGCTGATCACTGATCATTCGCCTTGAAATCATTCGACTCGAACCCGGATCCCTCGATGTGGCACCGAGTACTTCAACCAGTTACGCAAACGAGGAATCCTACCCTGTGGATATTCTACGTCTCCGTCAGAATAGTTAGCCTGCTGTACCGCCTTGAAAGCATTAATCGAGGGCGAATGTCTGAGGAAGTTAATGCGAACCATAATCGAATTGCTACGAAGGCTTCTGTGGTTTTCGTTTTTGTCGCTAATTTTCGGGTCCTCCCCACGTTGAACCATTTTTATGGACGACCGCTTCATCAGGTCCTAACGTGATGAAGCCGACTGGAATGCCGGCGAAACAGTCGTTCATAAAAATGGTTCAACGCGGGGAGAACCCGAAAATTACCGATTACATAGTCAGTCGTATTCCCTAAAAAAATATATAAATTTTATGTGTTTTTTATAGGCTTCGTTACTTTCAATGTTTTCCCCTTGATATCACCAAAAAGATTAACTGATTTTCTCCTTTGGAAGTTTAGTGGTATTCCATTTTTACAAGGAATTCATATGTAAAACCTTAGCTGGATGTAGATTCAAATTGTGAAGTCTTCACTTGGTGGAAGGTCAACATTGTATTAAACAAAACTGAGTCTTCCACAGATTTATCATCCAAACACTACCGGTTTCAGCAGTTACGTCACCATCAGGTACACTGGCTTCTTCAGAGATGTACTGTGCCTGATGATGGCGTAACTGTCGAAACCGGTTGTGTTTGTTATAATAAATCTGTGAAAGACTCAAAGTTTCGTTTAATAAAACCTTAGCTGGATGATAGTGACTAATTATCGTAACCTGAGTCTAGCATGAATTTTGTCGTCTTCTGTGAAAAAGAGCTACGATAAATTCATCATTAAAGAGGGTGAGTCATTTGTGTTAAAATTTATAAAATCTCTTGGGGTCTTCGACCATTTTGCGGGAATTGCATCTCAATCCTCTTCGTGGTAGAACTGGGACCCCTCCTCAGTATCGCAACCATCTATCATCCTCATGTCGGATCCATTAAGCGGTCGCTTTTGCTTGTCAGTTGGGACGTTTGCGAGGCCAGAGGGTGGAAGACAAATCACCGCTTAAGCTGTCTATTGTTCGAAAGTTCTCAAGGATGCATTGAGAGGGTTGGGTACAAGGATTTAGGCCAGGTGTGACGTTTAAGATTTGGTGAATCTTTTAAAAAACAATGTGTCTGCCAAGCCTTTGTTCCCTTGGATGGACGACTATTGATACGTAATATTCACTGGACTACCTTGAATTGCTTCTTCGGAGATACTTTACCTTCCTTTATTCAGGTCATTATTGGTGCCTCGTTGCTTGCTTGAAACCTTCCTTTATGAGTAAGCATTTTGCTTTCGAATTGGCTTGATTCGCCGATTTTACGCCACAACCTTGCTCCAAATAGATATCGCGTTTAATGAAGGAGCAGTTAATCCATCCCTCTTCAACTTTTGAGTGGCCTTACTTTTTATTTCTGTAAAATTAAAAATAAATTAATATAATTTTCAGACTTCAGTTATGGCTTTTACGTTACTTTGGGAGCCACTGTTCATAATGTATTATGTTAGCAGTTATAATATTTATTTCTGTTGTAGAGGTGTTTATTAGCGTCCGATGCATGTCGGTAATTTCTCGTTTTTCAAATTCTCTACCATTTCGCTTAGTTTTTCTTATTACCCATTGCATGTACTTCATATTACAAGGCTCTACCGGTATTCTAATTGTTTAAACTGTCATCCAATTTTAATAATAATTTACTGAAATTCTCTCTGTTGTAAGAGTTCCTTCTAAAGCGCTTTTGTGTTAAATTTTCAATTGTTAATAATTTATATCGCTCCTATGTAACCTATCTTATTATTTTAGGTAGATTTATAGATCGTAATGAACTCGTACATTATGGACTACTCATGTGTCTCCCTGAGAAAATTATTATAATCAAAACGATCTAACGGCTTGGGTAAGTATATGGAAGAGAGAAAATATCTATCTGACTTTAAGGGGTGCTATCTTTCTCGTCACTCTATGTGTTTCTTCATGTTAGTATTCTTTCAACTTCTCTTCATCCGATCCACAAAGCCTATTTTCTTTCTTTTCCGATAACTCAACATCGCCTGTCGCCCATTCTCATATTCTTTTCTCGGAGTCCAGGTTTCTATATAGCTATAACACCAGATAACGCCATGGCGGTAAGAATGAAATAACAATAGTAAATTTCTAACTGTTATTAATGGAAACCATGGTCGGCAACGGAAACCATCAAAAACAGCGTGGAAATTACTGTTGTTCACAAATGAAAAAATAACGTGGTTTTCTTCCACTGATTTATTTTCTTGGTACAACATGTTTCGACACAGTGGTGTCATCATCAGGTACAATTGCAAAAAACTTTTCAAGAGGTATGTATATATTTAAGGGGTTTGGTGGGAGACAGGAGGGGAAGTAGGAGGTGGTGAGGAGGGAAATACCATTGCTATTCTTATTTTATTCTTATCATCATGAATATTAAATATTTCCATAAAGTTACGCCTAAAAATCTTTCATACAACAATAATATCTTCCACTTTAAACTGTTACCCATCCTTTTCCTTACATTCTTATCCAAGGTCCCCGTCATCAGCTCCCGCCTTTTACTGAGGCTTCTTCTGTTAGCGCAATATTCATTTTGGTGTCCTTCCTACCGTACCCATTTTCCTACGAGGTATTACCCAAGTAATTTAATAGCTATACTTGCTCTAGTTTGTGCTACTTTTATGAGCAGTCTCATTTCACACGCCATGAAAGATCTCAATACGTTTGCTATTCTATGATTAAGATTCTTTCCATATTTGACTTAATAGCATTCTAATGGTGCTTATAGAACCTTCATATCCTTGGGTGTTTGACTAACTAAGGCCTAATGGTAGAGGGTCTAAACTCTCGGCAAATTGATTTTTAAAATGATAGGCAATGTACCTATTCGATATTTTTCCAACCCTTAGTCCTACTTGGGTAACCTTGTTTACCACTGTTTTGGGCCTCATTTTCCTTTGGCTGTCCATTCTCATCTAAACGCCTATTTTTTCTTCATACTCGTTTGGAGAATTAATTGTATTGGCAGTTACTTGGTAGAATTCCTTCATCCATCCAATTCTATTCATAATGTCGCTCAGCGATGAATCCCGGGTCGTAAGAACTTAATAAGTATTTTGTGGAAAACTAAGTTGTTCATCATTTCATTACTCGTTTTGGAACTGTTTGGCTCTTCGACTACGAAAATAACAAAATTATTTTTGCAGTCCTGGACATGTGATTAGACACGCATCGGGTCGGACGTGGTAAAGAAACTCGACTGAAGTTTCATGGCTTTAAAGACTATTCATGTCAAGATTATTGTTACTACCTCTTGATGATTGCTTTATTCATCCCTGAAATTTGTGACAAGGAATTAACGACCGCACAAAGCCAATATCCAGAGCGTCGAGATAGTGGGATTCCTTTTGGTCCTTATGCCTTGGAATAAAGACCCGTTGTTATATCTAGATTTTAATTGATTGCCAGCGGCTAATATGAAAGTTCACCGCAATGAACGAGGTCACCCATTTTCATACTCGAGCCTGGACATATGCATGTGTTGAGATTAGATGTTGCTTTCAGATGGCTAAAGAGGCGTTTGTATAGACACTTGTGCAAATATGCGGCTGTAAAGGAATTACAGAATTAATTAGGTACGGAATTTCTTTCTTGGAGTATGAATTTCAACCAAATGACCGTATTGGGGAATGAACACAGCGTTTGGTCGAAAAATCCTCGTGTTGTAAAGTACAAGTGCCGGTTTATTGCATTAAATACCTCGAGAATCGCTCATATTTTCCATTTCTTCGCATCGCTAAGGAAGATGAGGAGCGACAGGTGCGACTTTCTCACTCTGGTGGAGAAGAACCTAATGGATACCTTAAGGTTTTGGATTTTATGGGTTTTTTGGGTCAGGTTTTAAGGCTTTGAATTTTATGTGAGCTTTCTTTCTCGCAGCCATGTAAAACATTCAATGTATCGACCATTGCAGCTGTTGTAATAGTCGCAATGGGGAAACTTCCTGAAGGAGAACAGGAAATGTTCATGTGCAATCGGTCATCAATTGGTCTGATCTCAATGAAATTGGTCTTAAATTATTTTATATGCCATAGCGTTTAGTGAAAATTTTCAAATAACCACCGACGGTGTGGAAAGGAAATGCGAGTGAGGTGAATTGACCAAAGGAGACCAAACATTGAATATTCATGGGAAAATATCAGGAATGTTTACCACTCAAAGAATTGGATGTATAGCTGCTCCAAATCAGTCAGAATTAACGACCTCTGAGAATGATATGCACCATAAAAATGTGTTTCATAAGTTACGTATGGGTCTGAATCTGCAAAATAACGTGGTATATTTTTATAATTGATTTATTTGTTGACGATCGGTTCCATAGCTAAAGTGAAATCATCAGCTGGCCTGGTTGTCGAAGTATAAACCATCGCGAAGGTGATTACGTTATTTTACTAAGTCGTAATGCATTTCACCAAGTTACGCCTAAGAAGTTGAGCTCAAAAGGTTCAGGTATGTAGCATACTTACGGAGAAAATATTCTATTACGTAAACGATAAAGAAAGTTACGAACCAAACAGTCTTTTAAAGATAATGTTCAGTTCGCTGACCACGTTATGTGTTAAATACTGGCAGCCATATTCACCCAACAATAAATATATGAAACAAGTGGTCATGGATGTTTAAGGAAGGGATTATTCAGGTATGAAGTGCTTTGCCTGAAAGAAAACGGACTGGAGACAACCCGTCTTCCGAATCAGAACTGCTGGAGATATTAATTTTTAATCTACTCTTACGAAGTACCTACCCTGCAGTTTTCCTCCAGGGTGTGTGGCACGGGATGATCTGACATCAGGTGTGCAGCACTCATACCAGTTCAAATCAGAACCTTGCTCGTACCCCCGGACGTTAAGTTCAGACCAAAAAGCAGTCCGGGAAGCGTGATGTCGTGACTTTTTTCCAATTAATTATTGATATTCCAAACGTTCCAGAAACTTCTTCATTTGAGACCACGATACATCTCTGCCTCTCTCACAACAATCCCCTTTTCTTTCTCCAATCAACAACATCAATCAACAAGTCGGCCCCAGTGGCGGTGGGGTAAAGTCCTCGCCTGCTAACCGAAGGGTCGCGGGTTCGAGTCCTGCCTGGGTAGAATATTATCTGCCCAGGACATGGGTGTGTGTGTTCGTCTCTTGTTAATGTTAAAACTTCCGATGTAAAAGGCCTTTGTTGTGTTGTTTTCGGGGTTTGATTGTAAGTAAATAAATAAAAATAAATAAAACATCTGAACAACCTCTCCCAAAAAACAAAGATTCAGCAATTATCAAACAGAATTTCTTTTAAAACATCAAGAAAATTATAATTAACTATAATAAACGAAACAAGTATGGACCTAATAAAAAATAACAAAAAATTACAAAGCCTAAAGTTTTTTATATATTTATCAATTCTGCTGTCTGTTTACTTGATCTTAAGACTGCGATTGTTTCTACCCTTCATAATTGGCTTTATTAAATATGTTGAACGTTCGGCATATGTTGATCGCCTCCAACTTGCTGAAAAGATTTAACCTATATTTTCCCTGTTGGTCTGTTCAGATCGGACATTTCTGCGCTAATTCCTTTAACAATTCGGTGACTTGCTAAGTACATCGTAGCAATTTTTAACAAGCCTTGCTGCTAAACGCTGACGGAAGTTTCCTCGCTGTAATACCGCGTTGTGTCTGGCTTTTTTTCACCTTTATTTCTTGTTTTGAGCGTCGGGAATGCAAGCGGTATCTTGGAATTCGGAGCAATGTTGGGCGATCTGTGGCACCGTTGCGCTATCCACGGAATGGATAAACACGGGAATGTTGGCAAGACTCACGAATGCTCGCTCTCGTGCGGCTTTCTGAAGTGCAGTCACACTGGTGCGTCGGTGTTACGAATAAAAAAAGTGAGCTCTCAGGCGCGTGACCGTGTCGCAATGAAGGATCACGACCGTGTGACTCGCAGGTCAAGGGTGAGTTCCTTATTGTTCTCGTAGTCAGTCCCGACTCCCTCTCCTCGTGTCGCCACCTCCCCTTCTTTTGTTCAATCTCTCCCGTCGGATCTCTCCCTTCATGTCATAAGGAGACTGTGCGTTGCCTACATCTTTCGAACTGTCAACGCGGCGTATCATTTGGCGGCTTAAGTGATGTGATATAAATCGTGAGGGTTGCGTAATACTTAATACGATATAAACTCAATGTTTTTATCTTTGGAATTCCATGTGGACACACCCTCCTCTTTTTGACGACTTATCTGACAGATAGCCCATTACGAGATATCTCGTGCTCTGGTAAAATAGTTTATTCCGTATTGTTGTCAGATGTAAATGAATAACTGGAGTGTGAATTGAGCAAAATTTGGTCTTCCCTGAACTCTCATAATATTAACTTCTTTCACACGTCACAGGCACTCAATGAATACGGTTGTAGAGGGCCATCGATGCATGGTGGAACTTGCGAGTTAAGACACTGACTTATGGGATATGAAAGCGCAAAAAAATTTCCCCTCGTAAGAACCCTTCCGCGGGAGTCCTCCTGCAAAGAGTCCTTCGATACATCTGCTAGCTCATTCACGTTTGATTCACCCTAAATGAACTCATACGCTAAGCATACGACTACCATCAAGTTTCAATGAGCTTATTCAACAACAATGCTAAAGTTTTCCTTGCAGACTTTTCCATAGAGCGTAAGGCATTCTACAGAAAACGTCTTGCTCTCCTTGGAACTAGTTCTTTTTCTATGGATTTTTGCGGATTGAGAGCATCGTCCCTATGTTGGGTAGAAGTTGTCTTTGTAGGAAACCGGAAGCCATGAGAAATATATGCAAGCTTCCCCGACATTTCTTAGTGAGTAATTTCTATTTCGGAAAAATTAAACTGTGGAATTTAACAGAATGCTTAAGGAGTTTTTTTTACAGAATATGCCCGAGAATTCCACAAAATGTATTACGGATTTCTGCCGGAAAGAGGAAGATAATTCTATTATTAATTATAATTTTTGTTTATCAATCCCGGGTTGGATTAGACGGAACCGTCCCCTCTTCCCCCAACCCAGTACATACACAAACACCCATGTCCTGGGTAGATAATATTCTACCCAGGCAGGACTCGAACCCGCGACCCTCGGGTTAGCAGGCGAGGACTTTACTCCGCCGCCACCGGGGCCGATAGATTGTTTTCAAATTTGGTAGTAAATATAAAATTCCTGACTCCTACATCTACGGAGTGTTTAAAGAACTTCTGCAGAAAGAGCTGGGAAATTTTGTAGGGATCCCTTGGAAAAGTGTTATTGTATTTTAAAGAATATATACAGAGCTGTCTTGGAAATTCTGTGGAAATATTTCTTGTGGAATGTGTACAGGATTTTTTGGCAGGCAATACGGAACAGGAGAGAGGTTAGAGGTTTGAACTAGGAAATGGCTATCCTAGCTTCTGTTCTGGTAGATGTTTTCAAATTTGGTAGTAAAAATAAAATCCCTGACTCCTACATCTACGAAATACCATTAAAGCCATCACTAAGGTGCGTGGCTCGGGGTGATTCCACACCAGGCATCCAACACTCATTCCAGCTGAAATCAGAACCACACACGCTCGACTGGATGCCAGTCGTAGGCCAAAAGCGGACTGAGTATGGCAATACGCGGTCAGATTAGATACTAGGAGTGTGCCACGTAAACGAACATGCTACCATGCAGTACACTACTTAAGATACTACTACCGGTTAGATGCGACTACTGGTTAGTATTATTAATGCGACCGAATGGTAATGCAAGGTATTAAATCATGCAGGAGTAATTTCTTGCCTGTTTTTTTTGATGAGGGGTTAGTAGCTTCTAATGATGTTCAGATTTTTTTTAAAGAGGAGGGGAAATGCTGTTATGCACCCCCAGGAGCTCCGCTGTTTCTCCTGGGGAGTGTGGGACTCGGTCTTAAACAATGGATCCTGGTCTTGTTGGACCCATACCCTTTTTGTTGGTTCGTACAAGCACGGAAGGGGTATAATCCTTGACGCACAGATAGTTGGAGAACAATGAGACCTGAACAACGACAACCGTAATAAAGTAGAGAAGTACCGAGAAGACCGGGAAGTACAGGACCACCTCAAGACACTCCTTGAAGCCGAAGACATGAAGACCATCGGAGTAACCTTAAGCTGCAGAGGAATGTGGGCCAGCAGCTCAGCCAAGGAGCTCGTCGAAGAGAAGATCTTGAAGAAAGATGAACTTAAAATTGTCGCAACGAGAGTACTGATTGAAGGTATCCAATCCAAGCACAAGTGCAAAACCAACTTTACCCATTGAGGGTCGAGCTTTCCCAGAACTGATCTATCGCAAGTATTAACGACATTTGAAATCTAATGGCTCTACAGTCTTATTTCCTTGATTTTATGCCTGCGATCATTTCTACCGTAATACTCCTAGGTGTCTCTCAAACCCTCAGGAGAAATTATATTCTTCTCCTATGTGTTTCCTCCTAATTTTCCTGAAATGACTGCGTAAGTTCAATGAAATGAACTATGCTTCTTACCAGAGGGGAGAGAATAATGCAATCTGAGAAACCAGAGTAGGTTTGGCAGAATATATTTGCCTCATGGCAGGTTGAGGGAGGAGAGATGATTTATGAGTCGCGGTCACACCTCCTTGCCCTCCTGGCTGCGCTTTTGTTCTTCCCCCTGTGGGGAGAGTCAGGTAAAGAAGAAGCAAGCTTACCTCAAGGTCACCGCTGCCATAGGCGGTGGGCGCTCAAAACCTTGAGAGATAGTGAAATTCTTGGATTTGGTAGTAACACAGATTCTAAAAGGAATATATTGTTTTAAGGTAGTTTAAGCGAGAGAGTTCCCTAGTCATTACGGAGGCCATGTTCAAATTTTAAGTTTTAATTTCAACAGTTTCTAGGAAGTATGAAGTAATTATTTCAGTATTAATGGTCCAATAATAAACTTTTCTATGACTGAAATCGTTAGTAATTAAATAAAAATATCTACATAAGTCTTTGACTTGACTCATTTTTTAGCGTGGTAGGTTTAAAACTCCCTCACGACGGGAGGTTTGTGTATGATTCCGAAAATATTACTGCGGTGAAAATATGATTAATTTAAAAAAAGCTGAGGAAACATACAAGCTACCCAGTGTTAATTTTTTGACGAGACGAGTTAATTTTTTAGGAATTCCTAATTTTTTAAATAAGGTCTCTCTGGAGTACAGTCACTTCAAAAAGTATTGTGACACGCTAGACTAGCGGCTCGTATATGTCGGCTGCCGATGCTCGAAGTACGTTGGCTATCCTGGGTCGTCTCTGGTAGCAATGAGAATTTGCAAGTACACTTTCCATTTTCCATCAGACAAAGCGCCTGGTTAAGTGGGACTGCATAATGGGAGTGCTCTTGTTCAGAGGCGAGGACAGAGTTCCTCCTTGACCTGGCCTTGAGGACGTATTCGGTGAAAGAAGTAAGAAGGGAAATGTGGTGAAAAGGCAATGGAGTAAACGATTGAGTAATTATACGAGTGAAGTCGCAAGGAGGTAAAAAGAAGAAGAGACGAATGCATGGGAAAACGAGCTCCAACCTATGTATGAAGGAGAAAGGGGACTGCTATCGTCTAAGCACAGCGAACCAGAGAGCCTTTCGGGCATCAAAGGCTGATATTTTAAGTTGACCGCCTAATGGTCAATTATGAGATATATTGACTAAAGCCATTGGATAGTATTATTATTTCAGTGTATAGTATCCTAAAGTTGTGAAATCATTTTCGTGATTATTTATAAAAAATGCAATATAATAACAATGTTGAGGTAAAGAATTGAAAAGGATAAAGTACCGTTTTTACTCTTTTAATTACCAGCAGTTCACCTATTGAACACGTATCACTATTAAGTCACAAATAAGTAATAGGGTAATTGTTAAAAAAAAGACGCGACAATGCATATGTCAAACAACCACAAGTAAAAAAGCGATTAAAATTATCAGTGATTTAAGTTATCGAGTTCCTCTTGGACGCCACAGGCTAATTTTTCCGTCTCCATTACTCTGGAAAAACTTTTCATCGCTGAACATGGTGAGGTCCCGAAAGGATTAATCAATGGTGATATTTTTGGTCATAGAATCCAAACGGGCGGCCCTCTGGTCCTCGGTCAATTTTGGCTTCCAGGCCGGACCATAGTGTCGCAGGCCTGCTTCGTGAAATATATTAAGCACTGTTTTTTTTAACTACACTTGAGTCTCAAATCCCTTTTAAGAGTTGGTATGCAACCAACCGTCAAAGGAGAATCCATCATTGAGGAAAGAATTGACTCATCCACGTTCTTTTCACTTTCCTCTTCGTAAGAGAACTGCCGAGTATGATTGCGATGCCTCTGAGTTGCGAATACCCTTGCTCCCTGTTGTGAATTCATTTCAGTGTTTAGCCTTCCAACGCGAACGAAGTCCATAGCACTGTCGGAGTTTAGTCCCACTTGACTTAGAATATATGTCGTAATGTACTAGACGTTTCTCATAGTCACCCATGACGACCCAGGATAGCCAACGTACTTCGGGCTTCAACAACCGACCTATACGAACCGCAAGCGTAGTGTGTCGCGATACTTTTTGAAGTGACTGTACATATGCGTACCATTTCCCATGTAACTCAATCCCCAATCAAACTATTTCTTTCTCTTCACTCGAAAATCAACCACTATTATCCTTCCCTTATCAACATTTTTTACCCCCCGAAACGATGCTGAATTTGATTTAAGTTCCCTTCGGCCTCAGCATCATTTATTCCAAAGGTAAATGTCCGCTTCCGTCACACACCTTTCAAACACTTATTCCGGGAAATTGGTGATTTTCAGGATAATAATTGTGACATAGTTTAGTTCTTGAAGAATCACAGTACGAAACAAATGTTAGAAGAAAGTTGTTAGGCTACAGGTTTTTGAGATATTGACGTTAGAAAATACCCAATTTTCATCATTTTTCCGACTTTTTCGATGCCATTTTCTCAGTTTCGCCAAAGCTCCGACAGAGGGATTTTTCTAACTTCACCTCTACCATATACGTAATATTTCCCCAGCCAGCAAGGTAACTGGCCCTGTGGAGTGAAACAGGGGTGCTAGGGTGGGACAGCACACAGGCCCTTGGTGGGGATATTTGGTACTGAAAAAGGCATGAATGACAATTTAAAAACAGTTTTCGTGATTTCCGGAAGGTTGGATGTGATGAAAAGAGCATTTTGGAGTATTTCTAGATTTGAAATTCGTGTTTTTAAGATATATCAGCGACGATAACGTCATTAAAATATGCCTATTATTTCCCCAGCCGACAAGCTTACGGGACCTGTGGAGTGAAACGGGGGTGCTGGGGTGGGACGGTACGCGACCTCGAAATGCCTATTTTCGAAGCTGTTAATGCCATTTTTGTCACTTTTGAAGTCGCTTTTCTCCATGTCCAACTTCTCCTTCACCCGCTTTACGCCTTTTTGTGCAATTTTTCATTCCGCTCTTTCGCGTTTTCAATCTCTCTCATGTCATTTACATTTCTGTATGTAATGTAAAAAAGATGTAAATGACATTTCTCCAACAGTCTTCAGAGACTTTTTCAGAGAAAATATACGTCTTTACATGACTCCAGGTCCTACATTTCCCCTTCTAATCACCAACTGTCTCGATGGAGATTTCTTTCTAGAAAATATACGTTTCTACATGCCTTCCTATTTCTACACTGATGTAAATGACATTTCTCCAACAGTCGTCAGAGACTTTTTCAGAGAAAATATGCGTCTCTACGTGGCTCCAGGTCCTACATCTCCCCTTCTAATCACCAACCGTCTCAACGGAGATGTTTTTCATGTAGAAACGTATATTTCCTAGAAACAAATCTCCCTAGAGACGGTTGGTTATTAGAAGGGGAAATGTAGGACCTGGAGCCATGTAGAAACGTATATTTTCTAGAAAAAAGTCTCCCTCGTGACGGTTGGTGATTTCAACGGTAAAAATAGTACGCGGTGGCATGTATAAAATTATATTTTCCAGGAAAAATCTCCCTCGAGACTTTTTTCTAGAATATATACGTTTTTACATGTCTACACCTCCTATTTCTACCCTTCAAATCACCAACCGTCACGAGGGAAATTTTTTCTAGAAAATATACGTCTTTACATGGCTCCAGCATTTTAAACGCACGAATGAGGAAGTGAAGTGTATATAAAGGCATAATAATGGCAGTGGAAGGAATTTTGAAGATAGGCTAAAGCTGGAGTTTAACAATAGTTCAAATATCGTGTTTCCAACTGTCGAGGGACGGCATACAGCGCGGTTAGGAATAACATGGAACGGGAGAGATTATTGTGGAAAGGTAACTCAACGACTGTCGCGCTACGCTGCGGTCAGAAGTGGAAACAGTGCTATGGCGGCCGGGAAAAACGTCACCTAAATGTTTGAAAATTTTCTATTTATCGTAGATTAGTTATTTCCCCAAAATAAAATTATCACTAGGTACCGGCAAGTTTCTAGTTTATGTCACATAAATTTACGACGGCGGCGATACGCTTAGTGGAAAGGGTCGAAAAAATTTTTTTGAAATGTGTGTGACGGAAGCGGACATTTACCATTCTAGAAAATCTGAAAATCTTAAGGTAGTTTGAGCGAGATAGTTCCCTAGTCATAATAAAGACCTAATTAAAATTATATGTTTCAATTTCACCAGTTGTAGGAAGCATGAATTAAATATCGCATCATTAATGGCGCAATAATGTAGTTTTATTTGTGTGAAATTGAAAGTAATTAAATGAAAATATCTAAAGAAGTCTTCAACTTGATTTATTTTTTTCGCGCGGTACGTTTGAAACTCTTTCACAACGAATGGTTTTTTTGTGATTCCGAAGTTTTTACTGTTGTGACAATATGATTAATTTCTAAAAATAGTTAAGAAAACGTACAAACTACACACATTTAATTTTTGACGTGATCTCGGTGCTATAAATTCCTCATTTTTTAAAATGAGGTCTCTCTGGAGTGCATACACGTCGAAAATCTCGGAAAGTAGTTCGATAAGGGGCTGATAATTTGATATATTTGGAAGGTGAAATGTTTTTCTTTTAAATGAGACCAAACGCATTGATTTCTAGGTGAAATGATATTTCGCTTTTACTACCTTAGGTCGTGTCAGACGGAACGAATTTATTCCCGATATTTAAATCTACTAAGTACCGTGCAAGCCACCACTATGGTGTGTGGCATGTGGCACTTGTCCTGGTTCAAATCAGAGCCTCGCTCGTTTTAGCGGCCGCTTGCTAGGGACCAAAAAGCAATCAGGAGAACAAAGCGCTGTCAAACCAGAATGTAAACTACAGTGCCGCTCATAATAACGTGCAGTACTTTCGACATCTAAAGGTTATTTTTAATTATACTATTAATTTATGAATACCACAAGATACTATATGATACTGAAAAGAAAATCATGTCGGACACTTCAAGCGGGTTTAGTTGTTAATAATGATGATTTGTTGTTAAAGACTCGTGCAAAGTCTTTTAAGAAACGTCGGTGAATATGACGTTCATGAAGTTCAAAATTAAAGTTACCGGCCCCGGTGGCGACGGTATTTTCCTCGCCTGCGGAATCTCGGGTCCCGGGTTCGAATCCCGCCTGGGTAGAATGATCACCACTCCGGGCATGGGTGGTTGTGTTCATCTGTTGTTGTTATTCACCCGAATTAATGTGGCCAAATGTGCTGTAATAGGGTAGTTAAGATGGAATAAAACGATGAAAATGGTGTACTGGTGTCCACATTTTCCGTGTTTGAGTGGAATCATTGCATTGAGTATGCCTGATGTAATATCTACGACTGTAGTGACAATATAAAACAGTTCATCCCCCGCAATGCGTTTTAATTTGAAATGTAGCGTCTGAAAACTTGATAGTCTGGGCAAAGGCCACGTCGACCCTGTTTTGTGAATTTTTTTCCTTTTGACCTTTAGAGGTATTTCATTTCATCCGTTATGACAATAAAAACCCGCTTCAAGGCATCACGGCTGCAGTTATGGCCTGTTATGAATTTTGAACTTTTTTTAACCCGGATATTTTTTATACGCTGTGGTTTTCCCTAAAAAAAATACAATAAGTCACTCCTCTGATTTTCAATTTTTACCGAGTCGAGGACATTTTCGTTGTTTATAATTCCCTTACAGATTCTAATCAGCATCTTTGCTGCGTTCGTCTTGTATCTGCTGGCTGGCTGCGGTGCCATTACTTCTCACGTGCTTATTACCTTTGGAATTGCGTGCGTGAAAATTTAATTTCCCCTTGATCAAATTGCATTTATCAAAATAGCATGAAAACTGTGACCTTTATGCCGTTTGGATTTTCGTCAGTACGTCTTAGATTAGTGTTATGGTGATGAATGATTCATTCAATTCATTTCGATTATTATATTGTTGCAGTTAGTCCAAGGAAAATGGAAAAGTGATTTTGCTATCTGAGGTAATAAAGTCTTTTTATTCAAGTTTTCCCCTAAATTTTTAAAATTAGTTTTTAAAAATTCTTCATTATACAGATGTTAATCTAAACTATGTTCGTCTGCGCACCTCAGAATCTTTCACCATCCTCAAAGCGAAAGTCGATCACTTGTGAGTTGGTGGTAAATCAACGTGAGTATAAAGATCGAGGTTATCCGAACTTCGTAATTAACGAAGAATGCTCTTACCCTCACGAGAGTGTGTTAAGCTTGCCACTGACGTAATGTATATAACGGCTGGTCAAACGCGCCGATCCAATATCATTTATCTCTCCTGATGGCATTATTTCAAGCTGTGACTGCTGGCAACATTATTCAGGACATGGCTCAAAATGGTGCAATTATTTTTTATCATTGGTTGGTGTATTAACTGTTAATTAGCAATCACCAATTCTAGAAAACCGATTAGGTCGCTGATTTATCATTCTGTGTGTTTTATGAGCCATCTTATTTAGCAGATACACTCAAAACATCTACTTGTTTTTATCGTCAACCATTAACCCTCACCGTTTGCCAACTTCTGCAGAAGTGGTCATGTTCTACTATCTTGTGTAAGTCCTTAAAATACAATAAATAAAAGCCTTCGTATATATGGTGCTGGAGGAAGATGCCGAAGATCAAATGGATGGACAAAATAAGAAATGAAGAGGTTTACAGAAGAGTAGAAAAGGAAAGGACCAAATGGAACACCGTAGAAAAAATAAGAACAAGATTGATTGGACACACCCTGAGACACAGTCGGTTAGTGAAGAAGTCAATTTAAGGTAAAATAGAAGGAAAAGTCCCCAGAGGAAGACCCAGGAATACGTTCATCGACCAAATAAAGAGGAAAGTACATGGAAAGTGATACCATGAGGTAAGGGAAATAGAATTAGATAGATAAAACAAATAAAACAGTATCTTTGTTTAGTTGGTCGTATGTTTCAATTGACATATTTATTGACGACTTTTATTTAACCACAAAAAAACACACATAAAAAACGCACCACCATGTGTGTTTTTTGTGGTTAAGTAAAAGTTATCAATAGATAAGCATTAGACAGGGAAGGGTGGAGGGCTGCAGTCAACCAATCTTAGGATTGCACGACCAATGAATGAATAAGTTCTTATTTCATTTTTTCTTCTAATGGACGTTAGATCGGTGAACAGTACGTGGGCATAATAATGTGTGGTGTCTATATTTCAGTCGAATGCTATTATTATATTACGTAATAATGGACGTACCTATATTCCATTCCCGCGTAGCATTTTAACAATTCTTGTGAAAAGATCCGTGTAATGCTTGATTTTGTATTTCAGCGTAAGTGAGGTCCAGAAAATTGGGTCGACCATATATGGTTCTTATCTACTCGACTGCCCCAGTGCGATTGCCTCGCAGCGATCCGAAACATTATTGAAGCGTGTTATTAGGCCGAAGTTAAATCTGCTGACCTTGCCAAAATTTAATTCTTTACTTGCCTCATTGTTCCATATGTTCTGAGTTTTAACTAAGGCAACCAAGCCAATAATTTAAAGCCTGATTTCTCTGCCACCAGCGGCACTCGTCAGTATACCTACGAATTTACATGCTTCAATTCCCTTTATATTTAGTCTTTTCTTGCTAAAATTCAGTTTCCTTGCTAAACGTTCCTTCCGTGGCTATAGCGCCGATGCATTGTATGTCAATGTCTGTGCACGCGAATCGAAATATTTGGTTAATGAATCTCTGGGACATAGGAATGCATATATCAGAACAGTCCGGGCATAGTGCAATCCGTGATCATGAACAGGTTGAAATGTTAAGTCGGTTAATCATTATTTATCGGAGTTCATTTATCTCCGAGAATCCTTCTCCGTAAACGCGGCGTCTGCATCTGCATTTATATGATATATTTGTTTAATTTATCGCGACCACTTTGACATTTAATCTCGTCCCCTGGAAGACGAAGAATTAGTTTGTCTAGACACCAGACGGGCGAAGTGTTTTCGAACTTTTAGGAAGTTAAAATGTATGAGCTGCGAAGTAGATCTTGGCGGAGTGTGTGATTATTTTGATGTTCCTCACCTGGGGAATATGAATATCATCTTGAGCTGGAATATTCGCCTCTAATATGAAAGAATGACTAGACCAATATTTGAATAATTCTTTCTAAAATCTCGCCTTCTAATTCGATCCACTATGGAAACTTTTCGTGGAGAATCACTAGATTTGAATTTTTTCTGTGATTGCGCCAGGCATGTGTCCGTCTAGTTTCTACTGATTTCCTTCGCGATCCCTCAAGTAGTCACCAAAACGTAAGGAGTAAGAAATAGTTATAGTCAATCATCGGGTCTTAAAATACAGTTAATGTTGCTGATAGTGGACTTAATCGAAATTTTGTGTCAAAGAAATATTTCACGAGGGTTATAAGAGTAGGGCTGCCGCACACCTGTTATTTGACCAAATGGACCGCACATATCTCGCCAGTTTCTCATACCATACAACGCGTTGACGACGCTCATTCATTTTCCCCTCAAGCGGCGAAAAGGAAATGAAATAGAGGAGGGAAAGTGAAGATGAAATTTCATCAAGCTTTTCCCATGCTCCAGGATTTATTTTTTTTAAGCCTTTTGAAAATCTTTCATAAAATCTCATATGGCAACTCATTGTTTCCTCTGCTATATGAGTACCAAATAAATGAACAGTCTTGTTTATAATTTCTCAGATCACAAGAAGTCTTCTCTATCGCATCTCTCATAAAGCTATCTATTTTTGTTATCCGTAATCCCTTTTAAACTCTTTGTGTTTCTTGGCTTGTTTGAAACCGTCTAGATTTCTTATTTCGTCCTCATCCTTCCTTTCTTGCGCCAGCACACTTTCCCGTTTCTCATTCGAATCCTTCTTGCATTCCATTAAAAAACTGTCCGGGTGATACTTGAGGTAATTTCCTGTTACCTTTTTCAATTGCATTTTTTCGTAGCTTTATCACATGAGAGGCCTCATCCTGGGATCATACGCCTCATGTATCCGCTTCGCTGAGGTACAGACACTTCGCGGACCACAATTCGTCTGTCTCCTAGCCTGAGACCTATTTGACATGGTCGGCGGTGGCCCTTCCAGAAGCAATTACCATTGGCTCCTACGATTCAGTTCTGGGGGTCACTGTAACGCGCAACCCTTATCAGTCAAGGTCATATCCGGTTGGGGAGGGAAGAAACACAGGCGCATGAAAGCGTACGCACTCATTGTAGATAATCAATTTCGGGCCATCTTGGCTCTTCATCAGTAGGAGTATATATTTTAGCTCCAGGCTGGTTGCGGATCTTTCCGGTGATTGATGCGTTCCAATTACTCCGGAGCCCTTAATGAGAAGTTCCTTCCCACTAGGCGCTTAATCGTTTCATTTACTTTCAATAGCCTAGGAACAATTCCCCCATCTCGTGGTCAGTGGCGGACTGATATTAATCTAAAAAGAAAGGGGTAGGGGAAATCTCTTTAGAGAGGTCTCACAGTTCCCTCATCAAATCTTTACACTGCCCAAGCAGGCGATTAATGTTTAGTAAGAATGTTTTTTGTCTTATGACGTTGATCGTCATAATGCTATTCCTCAAGAGGAAAGTTACACTTATCTACATCTACGAAATACCGTGCAATCCACCACTAGGGTGTTTGGCACGAGGTGATTCCACACCAGGCATACAGCACTCATCCCAGTTTCATTCAGAACCGCGCACGTTCCCCCGGATGCCAGGCGCAGGCCAAAAGCAGTCAGGACAACAGTGAGCTGTCATGGTGCCTTATTGAAAAAAATATTTTTAAAATCCATCGTTTTTATAGTAGCCAGTCTAAATTGTAATAAGTTTTGTTAGCTATTGTTGACTATTTTATCCTCCTCTTTTGCAAGTGCTGCTAATTTTATTTCTGTGAAGCGTACCTGCGGAAAACTTGTCGTAAAAATGGTGCTTTCCCGGTATGGATAAATTTCCCGATAAACTATCGTATTTACTCAGAAGAGGCTGGTTCATCTCGGAATATTGTGATGAAATTTCCACACATTGACCACCAAACTTACTTTAAAACCATTGCAAAATGATAGCAACTTTATTTGAGGACACGTATTTTCAATTGAAAATATTGGCTCTTACCCTCTATATGTTATGTGGATATTCATATTGGTCTAAGAATGATAATGCGAAGCCAGGCTGAAACAAATGGTATAATGCAAATATGTAGCCAATGTTTTATGTGCAATGATATGGCGCTATCCTTATTCTTTCATCGCGCGTTTTTGCATGTGCCTACGAAAAATTCGTATATACCCTCCCATGAATGGAGGCATAACGGACACTTATCAGTTGACGTTAGCGCACAGTGTGGTCTTTTAGAAGTTGACGCGAGAAAAAAACGAAGTAATTGACTGAATGTAGGGATTTTCTGATTTATGATGGTCGTGAAATTGCCGAAGAAAAAAAATGCAGGGAGAGGAAAAAAGGAACTAAATACTAAATGTTATGGGAATTCTGAGGAGGCCTAGAGTTAAATACGGTTTCGAAGTAACAGGTGGTTGAAGGAGATGTCGAAGAGCCGCGCGGTTGCCATGGGTACAAGCGGAGAGAGGATTGCGTTGGTGAGAAAGGAGAGGTGGAGTGTCTCAAATTTGAACCAAAGCTGTGAAATATTATTTTCTTAAGACAATGAAAGCCGGCCGAAGCCTATTTGTCTAAAAATGATGAAAATATTTATTAGTATATACTTACTTCATTCAGTATGTTTTGAGAATTTTCTGGTTGTTCGAAATGTTGATATCTAGTTTCAACGTATAAATAATTTCAATCTCATACTTGCATACTTCAACACCCACGATTAGTTGTCAGACGTAAGTATTAGGGTGGTTCGAAAAAGGGCTTTTCTCGCAAATCGTTTCCCGAGGGGGGCCAAACCTAATCTTTTGCTATGACTAGGAAGTACGTACATTTTCTATTACTCCTAGTGAGAGTAAAAATTTAAAAAATTTTTTTAAAGAAATATGGAGGAAAAACCTTTAAAAAGTCGATAATTCCTGAAAATGTGGGTAAAAACTCATTTTTTTTCAGGTTAAAGGGGAAAGCCTCAATAGCCGCAATAATCTTGTGCGTACTTCCTAGTCATAGCAAAAGATTAGGTTAGGCCCCCCTCGGGAAACGATTAGCGGGAAAAGCCCTTTTTCGAACCACCGTAGTAAGTATGCTGTGTGGACGGTATATTGGTGGATGTAATTTATTTAAGTATTGCAGATGCAATTGGTATTTTTATGTGCTCAACAGGATGCATAAGTCCTCTTTCTATTTCTGATTGTATATTTATTATAATTTTCATTGGAACAAAATATTACCTACTATAGGAATGTTAGATCATTGAATTGTATCCCATATCAAGGCCACGACACGAGTTTGACTTTTTTTCAGAATACTGCCTTCGTCATTTACGGAGTTAGATGCTCTAACAGCGTTCGTAGATTTAAGTTATTGTAAGAACTTTTATATTCAAGCTGCAATTTTTTGTAACCGACCTTTGACAAGTGAAAGGGAGTTATTTTATTTGTGTTGATTTTTTTACAAGCATCTCCCGGTTAAGGAAGGTTTTTATGAATGTCACAGTATTCCCTCCCAGTTTTCTACACTTTCAGGGGTCTATCTCGCTCTAGTATGTCCTTTTTCGCCTCAGCATACCATCTACCCTTCTGTATTCTGTACCCTTCTGTGTCCATGAAACCTATTCTCTTTCTTCCTCTTCTCCGCTTTCCCAACTTCCTTCCATCTATCACATTCCTGAACAACCCCTTCCCCCCCTATTACATCCTCCAGCCACCGTATCTGCCGATCGCAGATTGCTTTGATAGGTCACGTAAGTTATATCAAAACGGTTGTGCTCGAATATCGCACATAGGTACCTGCAAATACCTAAATAATAGATTTATGCTTCTTTATGTACTATCTTTTTCAAAAGTCGGTCTCCACGACAGCGCGAGCAACTATATTTTCCGCTGGGCTCGAACTTCGGGTATTGCCTATGCCCTCTATGATTTCAAAGGGCCAGTTTGACTTATTCTCACTATTCACGAAGGTCTTCCCATTGCATTCTTCCACTATCTCTAAATGCCTCGCTATCTTCCTCGCCTCCCGAGGGAAGATCACAAGACAAAGCAAAAGTTCCCAGTTCGGTGATTTCACTCTGAGAAGTAGTCAGGTGCGTCCTCCAAAATACCAAGGTAATGGATCGGCGTGGCAACGCACATTTAAGCGCAGCCCAAAGGGGACAAATAATTTCCTTATATTTTGACAGTGATAAAACTGTGCTACAAATAGCTGCGGAATTAAACGTAGACCAAAAAACTGTCCATAAGTGGCTGAAAAGGAATCTTGATGGTGACGATTCATTAGAGACTAATACGAAAAGCGAACGTCCTAGATGCACCTACAGGCAGCAGTATGAGAATATGAGGGAGATGATTTGGCAGAACCCCTTATCCACCGGTGGTCTAGCAGAGCTGAACACTCACACTAATTTACGCTGCAGCTATGCGACGGTAAGACGCCGCATCATCGATGCTGGAATCAAGCACTACAGGACTGCCAAGAAACCCTCAATCACCGAGATCCAACGAGAAGCCCGTCAAGAATTTGCCAACCTCTATGTTGCAATGCCCCAGGTTTACTGGAACCTCGTGATATTCTCGGACGAAAAATAATTCAGAAGTAATCAGCAAGGGAAGGTAGAACTTTGGCGGTCGAGAAATACAAGGTAATGATTCTTTTAACTTGAGATGTAATTTCAAAATTTTGCCACCAAAGTTCATGATGAATATGTATATTTTCATGTTGGTCATTTTCTTTGCAGATATAACTAAGAGCATCTAATTATAACTAAAATCCTGGTCACATCAGCCTGAGTTTCTGGGGGGCAATTTCTGCGGCTGGACCAGGACCGCTCGTTAAAACCCCAGCTAGGATGAACGTCGAGGAGTATGTTAATATTTTAAGAACTCAGTTATTGCCCTACGCGGAAAAAGCCGTTCCTGAGAACGAGGAGGTAGTTTTCGTGCAGGACAATTGTCCGATACATCAAGCGTTCAGTCCGATACATCAATCGTAGCAATCGATGATAATAGTGGTCCATGTGAAGAGGTGCTTGTTTTTCTAAATAAGCAATGAAAGCAAATGTTACGTATGGACTTTTGAGAAAGTATTTCACTAGAATTGAGAATCGTATTGGATTTTGGGAAGGCGACCGACAGCTACGGTCATTTGCGCCTTAGGGGAGAGGTAAGGGATGAAGGGTGGATAGAAACTTGGCGTCGGCATTAGCCTGCTCAAACAAAAGGCGCCAAGAGGACCACAGTTTAACGTCTCATCCGACAGACGGAGTACTGTACTTGAAGTGCCCTCCACAAGACACTCAAGTAGGGATCGGGTTTCCTCTGAAAAATATCTGCCTCTGCAGGGATTTGAACCCTGGCCACCCGTATGGTTAGTCAGTACTCTAGCCACCACATCAACCCGATCCCCCGAATTGAGAATCGAATACCAGGCAGGATATAAATATGTGCGGAAACAATTTTAGTATCCTTTGTCGGCTCATGTTTGATTTTCAACATGTTAATTAGGAGACGAAATATTTTGATAATTTACGAATTGTGCTAAACCTTTAACGCAACCGCCTCCATTGAGAATTTCTCAGCATCACTTCCCATAAGAATCAGTTTTAAAGGATGGGGTAAGGGTCTATTTTCACATAATACCAAACCATTCGACGTAAGAAATAGAGTCAGACGGTGTCGTGTCACTTGAACCTACATCAGATAGAAGATAAAGGAGAAGTTTAGATGGTGCGAAGACAATTATACTCGTGTCAATTTCTTGACCATAGGTGGTTTCTAAATTGTTGCTTTATTGTAGAAAAACTGTTATTTTAGGCCATAAAAAATAACCATTAAATTTTTTATGAATTTAAAATGATTTTTTCTTTCTTCAAAAAACGACGTAAAGCATCCGTTTCATGAGAGTGAGTTGAAAATAACTTCGTGTAACCAAAAAATTACGAGGCAAAATAATTTTAATTTTTATGTTATTAGCAGTAAAACTTAACAAAACAGTAAGTAATTGTAATCTAGCGCAATCATTATGAGCATATAGCTTGAAAAACTTTCAAAAAATAAGTATGTCCTTTAATTTGAAATGTAAAACGTAAATGTAAAACAATTGGTTTACAACGAAAAAATAGTGAATCATTCTAGTAATCACTATAAAAATTGGAGACAAGCGTTCTGGAAGAAAATTTTGTTTATTTAATTACACTGAGACCATTTTTGCCCAAAAATTATAGACAAGTAAGTTAAGCTTGAGCTCATGCATGCCTGTATAGGCATGCATGAATTTAGGCAAGAAAAAATGAAGAGAATCCATGTCGTAAGGGCACATTGAGTTCAGGCCGTTTCACACAATGCGTAGGTCAACATTGAACGCAGCGCATTGAGCGCAACGTCAGAAGACCGGTTCTAGGGGTCTCAAGAAAACATTTTATCAACAATAGGTCACACAGGTAGATTGTTTTTGTTGGGAAGGTACATATTATAATACAATAGGGGCTTCTATATTACAAAAAAAGATAATTAGATTGCTGCTCTCGAAAAATCCATGGGAGCATAACCCCACCCTTTTCTCTAGTCTAAGGATGCTTCCTTTAAAAAATATGCATTGTCATCAGGTACCGAAAATTTTTTATGTAAGAAGCGGCAATACGCCAAAAACTATGGACAGTCACACACAAAGCCTTAGTTGATTAACGGTAAAAAAAGAGTTTTTCTCTCTATTAAAAATAATGATTTTTTTCTCATATACGCTCATGTATCTATTCGTATTGTATGTATTATATTTTTTTTATGTTTCACTCGGCAATGCATTTTAAATAAAACCGACGGCGTCCAAAGACAGGGTTATTGCCTAGTAGGGTACCTAACTTCCAAATTTGTTAATGGATGCATCAATCTATTTTTAGTATTTTAATATTATTTTGGCTCTTCTTTGAACTCCTTTTATCTTTGTAAATTGTGTTTGCTAATTTGTGTAGGTTGTTATGCTATGAACACAGTGTAAATTTGTGAATGGTATTTGTTTTTTTTTTTTAACTAGGAAAAATTCGTAATGTATTTGCTCCAACCGCTGCTTCTTGCTATTAGATGATGGTAGCCCCGAAACATGTTTTCCTAAGGGGTACCTATATTCCCCTTTTTACCAAAATTGAATATTGTGATAAAAAATTGTACTAATGTAATTAGTTAATGAGAAATAAATGTTATTTCTATTTGTTTCTGGAATAATAAATTGTTATTCTTATATAACACAGCTACACGGTAATCCTTCATAACTCTCATCCCGCTGTCTTTTGCCAGAGATTGGTCGTTGGATACGAGAGTTGGAAGGAAAATTGCGCTAATTTCTCTTTTCAGTACTAATGATAGAATTTGGATCCGAAATCGGAGGCGATTGCACTCTTTACGCGAGACGACTTAAATCATGCCGAGTTCAGTTCTATTTTCAGTACTGAAGTAAGCTTCGCGTAAAACGCTCCACGATGCTGGGAGAAGATTCGATCGGTCAAGGGCAATTTAAAAACATAAGTATGTTTATAGTTTAATTCTAGGGGTCTCAAGAAAACATTTTGTCAACTATAGGTCACACAGGTAGGTTGTTATTGGGGAGGAGCATATTACAATACAATAGGGGCTGCTATGATATTTAAAAAAAAGATAATTAGACATTTAATTTTCATCATTCTCAAAACATACACTGCAAAACCTAGAAATTTTCAGTGCATACAAAACTTGCTGCAATTCAGCTAAATGTATTAAATTCAGCAAGTTCTCGGAATTGAACTTTCCAGACTTTTTCCCCCACGATACTGACGAGAATGAGAAGGTGCGGAAAAACGATCCCAAAAGGACACCACTCTCACAACATGATGGGATTTCTCACGCTCTGGAATCGGAGCACGTAACGGGGATTAATAACAGTGGTGGTGGTGATGGCGATGGGAGAAAATCATCGCGTGGACGGGGGGGGGGGTGGGGTGAGCGGGCTGGAGAGAGTGAGGGTGGTGTGCCCAGCCAAGCGAGATGAGAGAGGGAAAAGGTTTCCATTCATCGCCACGATGTCCATCGGGCCGTCAAAACGAAAGCCCTGAGAGCGGAGAGAGAGAAATCTCCTCGAATGAATGAATGGAGTCCATTCATACCCAGCGAGGGCGCACACGTCCAAGAGCTTTCGTTCAAGTTTCCGACGGAGACACTCATCAGATTTACGATAAATATCGATCCCAAAGAGCAACACTGGCCGGGAAGCTTCGCTAATCACGTGAGCGCACTGGTTGTCAAGGAACTACCAATGCCTAATACTTTTAGCCAGAGTAAATGAGGACCCGAATGCAGGAACAGGGTTTGTCTACTTACGCTTTTATTGCAAATATTTCATTTTCATCATTCTCAAAAGCTACACTGCAAAACCTAGAAATGTTCAGTTCATACAAAACTTGCTGAAATTCAGCACAATGTTTATAATTTCAGCAAGTTCTCGGAATTAAACTTTCCAGACATTTTTAGCAAAAAAAACTTGCTGAAATTCAGCAACATGCCTGAATTGAAGTCAGTCTTAGACATCAGCAAACCTATACATAATTTGTCTCTAAAAATCTGGATGAAATGTATTTAGTTTCTACGAAAACAATTTTCCTGGTGGAATGCAGGGTAACTGTTTTATTCAATTTATGTTACAAACTGTTTTAAACTGCTTTATTTAATTCAGCAAATATTATTTAAAATTAGCTGAATTTCAATAAGTTTTCCTTGCTTAAAATTTTTAGCATTCCAGATTTACTTAAAAGTTGGTACAACTTCAGTTAAGGAAACCTTGCTGAATTTCAGCAAATTTAAAGAAAAATATTTAGCAGAGTAGACTTTAGAAAAGCGAACTTTTAGCCCCCTCTGATGGTCCTACAAGTCAGAAGTTGATTAAACAGACTCCACGCGCTAAATGCGCAAGGTAACAACGAGGAGCGAACAGAAGGAGAGAAGGCCTAATATGGGACTGCGAGACAATTACTTCATTTTTCGGTGTTATATGCAGTAATATGGTACTATCACTTTTAAAAGTCTATCCACATGACAGGCGCAGCAGTCTCGAAATCGACCTTCGCGTACTGTTTATGCGTTTCATGCCTACCGAGAGTCAATTTGACTTGATCGGCTTGTGCAACTGGTGCAACTTGACTATTTTGCCCATATCAAGAGACCCAAACATGATTTCCGAACTAGAAAACCCTCGTAAACTCCCTCCCACAGCCAAAACAGTCCACCTTCGAAGAAAGCCGAGAACCATTTAAGGTTTAGCTGGGAGTTCTGCGTTACGCGAGGAAGATGGCGAAACATTTTCTGAGTCCTCCTAAGGTCACCAGAAAGCCGAGTCCAACAAAAATGAGACAAATAGAATTTCCAGCACATTGGGAAAATAGCATTCTAATATTTTGGAACTCATTATCCTCTGGTGAAAAATAAGTAAATAAAGACGCCAATGTAAATATTAATATCCTTAGCCTTGATATAAGTTCGGTTACCTTCCGTATTTGGTTTCTCCTATTTCGGCAAGAATATCAAATCATTTTTCAATAGCAGTAAGTGAAATGTCAGTAAAACCTTCAAAAAGAGTTTTGTTGGACTACAAGTAGTACCTGCACTATCAAAATCACCTCTGACTCACGTCCTGGAAATAGGAAAAAAAGACAAATTTCTTTAGAGGCAGAATTTTTATATTTTGTGTGTCAAAAATGCTAGTAAGGCAATGATTTTAGAAGAGAAATGAGAAAAATTGCCTCTCAGATACTTATTATTTTTTCAGATAAATATATAAAATTTTCTTTGAATGAACCCAACAAGCTGAAGAGGGAAGGTTTCTAAGAGCGGTGGGGCAAAATTTTACGCTGAAGCAGTGGGACCAGTAGAGAGAAAAAAATTTCGTCTTACGTCTCCTTTGGTGGCATTTCTTTTCTTAGGAGCATAGCAAGTAAGTTTATTTTTTCTCGTGAAAAAAACACGTTTCTTCTTCCCTTATTCGTTGGTATTTCGCGCATTGTGCACGGACAAATGATCACTTGATATACTTTTTAACATATTGCAAAAAATGGTATGCAGCTGGCAGATTTCTTGCTGTTGATGTGCAGCTCATTGTTTTTAGATGGAATTGATAATATCGACAATTGATTTCCTCAATATCTCAAGCTATTTGCTACTTGTAAAAATATTTTACGTTCGTGATTTAGTGGTGTACTCAGAAAAACATACATTAAATCCCAAGAACTACATCAGATGAAGTTGCTGAGATACTATCTGAGCCACTCCGCGGTACGAAAAGGCATATTACGATGGTAAAACCTAAAATGCAAACTGAATATCATTAGTGCATTACAAAAAAGTGCGAAGTACGAAATCCTCGAATACCTCTCAAAGCTTCTCAAATGTCATAGTATAGATGATGATTGCTGCAGTATGATGTCAAACAAATCGCATTTCTCAGCATCATAAACTTCACCTATGCTTATCGGAGATTTGTGCGAATACGCACAAAATATTTCGTCGAAATCCGTGATGGTTCATTTTTTTCAATTACAGACCGTAGTCGTGATTGCATTGATTCAACTAACTTTTCTAGTACTCGGGGACGTCTGCCTATAGAATCCCACACATCTCACATATGAGCCTTTAATGCCTCTGAGTTCCTCTGTAGTTCCATTCGTTGGTAATTATTCCCCAGATGTTCTCGATTGAGTTAAAGCCCGGTGAGTTGGAAGGCCAGGGTAAAACGCTAAGGCGAGGATTATTAAATTTTAAAAAATCGCTTGCAATCCTTTCCATTAATGGATTGTCACCGTTGCTATTGAACCAATTTTTGCGATTACTTATTGTTTTCGTTGTCTCAATCCATCGCTGAGAGTTTTATCTCTAATTAGGATACTGAGCTGTTTCATCTTCTACGAGTTTCGCATAACATTTCTCTACGTCTTTTGGATTGGAAATTGGTGTATTGCCTTGGAGTCCTTCCGTATGAAATAAGTAGCCGTCACTTTGACCCCCCTGGGGTACTTGACAAACATGAGTGTGAGTTAAAAGTCTTTGGGATATATGCTTTATTTTAGTAGGCGTGTAATGCATAAACCTTAATTAAGCGACATCCATAAGAAAATAATCAATCTGCGGACTATCACTATCCTCCTCTCCAGAAGTAAAGATGTGATCGTGAATATTTTTATGGATTGGGATCTCATTGCCAAAAACTGTTGTCTCGAATTTCATAAACAAACAACTTTAGGGAAAGTGGTGCCGCCTACTGATGAAAGACGGAAGATCAAATGTAAATACAGATTGTAAATAAACACATATTACCGGTTTTTCCGTGAATATACATTGTATTTTACTTACAAGTAATCATCATGTAGTAGATAAAAAATGTAGTATAACACGCGGGACGTAATTATACACTATTTTAATATCGTCCGGTCTACAGATATTTAATTCCTCTACAAATTTAATTACACAAATGCACAATTAACTTCTTAGCACTTAACTTGAATATTGCTATACGGAAATTTAATAACAATGCGAGGTGACTTCATGAGTATTCCCAATGGCCATCATTGCAGTGTAGGTAAAAAGGAATGCACTTACCGCCGCCTTGAACAGATTCTTATTTTTCAATCCAAATTTCCTATTTTGGGTACTCGTAGACGCATACCCTGTTTTGCAGCCTGGTACGAAGTAAGTTCTATTTAAACAAGGCATTCTAAATTCTTTATTTAAGCCGAACGGGCTTAATGAATTCCAATTATAATCGGATTCTGGCAAACAACGTAGTTGACACACGATGAGCGTTTCATTAACTTCTTACTGATTTCCTGTAATAGATATTTCCTCTCTAGCATTTAAAAAGTAAATTTTAGATAACAAAAATTCACCACAGTCTCACGTTAGGAACAATTAACTACGTCTATTTACAATAACAACAGAAAAGACTTTAATCGAAGTGGCGCCAAGGACTGGTTGAACTAAAAGTGGAAATTTAGGCAACTCGTAGCCTAGGCAACAATGCCAAGCATCCGAATCCATAATATAGTCATGGATATAATTATAAAAATAAAAATTTGGAAAACACGACTCGAAGAGAAATGAGGACAATGCATTCAGATTTCAATGTTTCCTGAAGAAAATCTGTACATATGTATTGGAATTTTTATGAAAAGTATCTCATTTGCCATTAGGATACGTGTTAAAATGAATAGAGCAAAAAAAAACAAATTTCTTCTACATCTGCGAAATACCATGCAAACAACCACTTGAGTGTGTGGCACGGGGTGATTACACACCAGGCCAGCAACATGCATCCTACCTGAAATCGGAACCGCGCACGTTCGACCGCATGCCAGACACAGGCCAAATTCAGTCAGGATAACAATCCGCAATCGAATAATAAACTAGGAGGGTGAAACGTAAACAAACATGCTACAGTACCATGCAGTATACTATTTACAATTTCTGATTAGATACCACTATTGGTTTGTATCATTAATGCGACCATTGAAGAGTAATACAAGGTACTAAGTCATGCAGGAGCTATATCTTGCCGGATTTTTCATGCGGGATTCGTAGCTAATAATGTTCAGAAATTTAGCAAAAGTGCAAAACCTACGTTACCCAGTAAGGGTCAAAGTTTCCCTGAACTAATATGTCGCAACTATGATGGTACCTTATTGTGCCTGGAAAAAATGACATTTTGAAAAAATGACATCTATTAAGTCTACTGTCTATTTTCTTGATTTTATGTGATCATTTCTACCTTAATAGTTTGGTTCTAACGGAACATGTTCAACGTCCAGCAAAAAATTGTCTACACTAAACTTTCTTAAAAGATTTAATCTTTATTTTTCCCCTCTATCAGATAGAGGTTCCCATCCTGAATCCCTGAACAATTCAGTAACACCACTATTCTTATCGTCACAATTCTTCGCAAATCTTGCTGCTCTCCGCTGTATTTGGTCTATATCTAAAACTAGACCTACTCGTAAGGGTCCCATATTTGTATGATGCAATATTTTAACTACCGATATCAGAAATAAAAACTCGTTTGCAAAGTTTCAGGTAAATCTGTACGTAATCAAAAATCGTTACAACTAACCTTATAAGGTTTTCTAATTTGCTCCTCGATCTTTAGATTAGCTTCTCCCCAATTGTTGGACTGTTATACATATTTGTCATATTTTCCTGATGAATTCTTCGGTCGTCCTCTTGTGTTTACTAGTCGATGGCCTTGTCGCCGCGGGGCGTAACAAATCGGTGGGCGTGCCGTAATATGTGTGAAGTAATTCTTTCCGTGCTGGAAATAAACCGCCTCCAACGAATGCGGGCCACTTATAAATAGCCTCGTGCGCGGTCGGCGAAGTCCTTTTCTCTAATTCTTGTGTGTCCACGCATTCCACTCCGAATGACTTCTCGAATGAGAAGCGAAGATGGAATCTTCATATCTTCTCCTGAGGGGTGGGCGAGGAAGGGGTGGGGGAGAAGGGGTGGGGGAGGACGTATGGTAACCTTGGGCAACGGCGGCCGTGACTTCACATGCGTTTCCCACCCTCAAGGTCGCGATTATTCCTCTTTATCCCTCCGTCCCCCTTATCGATGCTGTGGATGGTCGATAAAATTAAATCGAGATCGATATGGCATTATTTGCGTATTATAACTGATGTCGGCGTGTCGACTAGGTAAAATATTAACGGCATATGATATTGGATGCAGTAACGCTAGCAAATTAACCATTTTTGCGTTAATAATTAACGATCAAGGAGTCATCGGCCTGTTAAGTGCATTAAAAACCGTATGGGGTAGTTTTTATCCATGGCTTTGGGATTACTGAGCCTCGATCGTGATGCGAATTTAACGTCAATGGCTCAACAAATTATCAACTAGGGCCATAGGGCCAAGTTAGGATTTGATGGGGGCTGTTACGTTACATCCACGCATTTTCCGAGGTTCATTCGTGTCTATTCCATAATGAATACTGCCCCTAGTATACATAGTCTGGAATCGAAAACAGTCAATTATTTCAAAAATTTTAGAAAACGGAAAAATTGAACCCTCACCGGTTACGAAGACACTATAATTCGTACACTCTTTTTGCTAGTATTTCAAGAGAAAATAAATGAATTGTGAGGGCACAGATTCAAACTTAAGTTTCATGCACGCAATTCCTGCAAGACGTGTGGGAGTGGGTGTTAGCACGCCAACCACGAAGTTTGGAGGGATTAGGAAAAAGGAAATGGAAATGGAAGAGGTTTAGAGTGAAGGGCGTGTTATGACGAAGCAGTGTCTCGATCTGCTTTAACTGAAGGTGGTCTTGGGAAAAAAGAGTTGTGAATTGTTTTTCTATGCTATTTTTATCACTGTTCTTTGTCCATCAGATTTATTAGGGGGTTAAAATAATATCCCTCCTTTTATTCTGAAACTCGCGTTTTGGGAATTTTCGCAAGGATAAAAATTTATTAAATGTGTAGTTTTTACAAATGCGAGGAAACATTTCTGCTCCAGACCCGATTATGGATAAATGGTCGTCATAATTAGGTGAAAGTTATTCGTGCTATAAATTTTATTGGTAATGAAATACCTTCACGTTTCTGAAAACGGAGCTATATAATTTTTTATTGTAAGCCCTGGTATGTAACTTCATAGTCTCACATAGAATGTGCAAAAGTTTTGGATAGAATTAAGGTGGAAGCCCCTAGAGACTCGGAGGCTACACGGTAGGTTTAGCTTGCTTTAGAAATTAAGAACTGGTGTGTTTCAGAGCGACACACAGAATATTATCATGAGGCCATACTGCATCTATAGATCTTACAGAAGCGGTGAAATAAGAGAGACACATTTCCGAACAGATCGGTACAAAAACTCGTTCTTTCCGTGCACAATAAGTGACCACAACAAAAACCTAGCACCACTAAATGCACTCCTATAAAACACGTCACCATTTCACCTACCAAAACCTTACAGCTTTACACGGCTGGTGTCCTAAATCCCCTGCCACACGCCCATGCGGCGGGTCGTAGGGTAGTATGTAGATATAGATGTTGAACGGCTTTCCATCGAGACCTTTTAATATCAGAGTCGCCCGTTCTACGCAGGCGTTGCGATTGTTGTAACAAAATTAGCGCTTTTCCTTTTTAATTTATTGATTTTGCAAATGTAACTATTCGGCAACTAATCCGTGAGACGCACTCATGAATCGGCATTAATATATTGGAGTAACATTTCTGTTAAATTTTTCGCCCGGGATCTTCCAACAACTTATGCATATAAGATCATAAAAACCATGCTCCCTCACTGTTATATTATACGTTGTTAGGATTGACCAGATTACCAGCGGCTTTATTAAGGAGCTTCAAATTTGAGGATGCGAACAAGAGCGATAATCTTAGTGAGCAAAAAAATTGGTAACATTTCATCTCATTTTCGTTGTCGTGGCGAAAATGATCTTTATTTGATGATAATGTTTGCTCAAAAAGAGACTCTGGGGTGTTGGCATCGATGTCGGGCGTATAAGTGGTGTGCTGAACGTTTCATCTTCCGTCCTGAAACTTTAACTTGTGTTTTATCTTCTTTTTCATTAAAATCTTCCGAGGTTAATTTCATCGTCAAACGTGACATTTTAAGAACTAGGCTTGTGCGATGAACGATGAATTTGCCCATCGATGCCCGTCGATGAATTCATCGCCATTGATGAGTAGATGAACTCACCGACCTTGATAAGTCGATGAATTCATTCATCGCCGACGGAAAGGTAGGGATAGGCACGGGCGGGCAACGCAACACAAATAATTATCATCTAATGGGGTTGGATTCATTGGCTCATCTACATCGGTGAATTCATCGACTCATTGACGTCAGTTTATTTATAAACTCATCGACTCATCGACGTCGGTGAATTCATCAACGTCGATGGTCGATGACAAGGACCTTCCTACTATACGCTTAGCAAAACCTATGTGCCTACCCAAAATCTACCCCAAACCTTTAATGATATGATCATGCCGATGTGTCTCTAAACTCTTTTTTTACTCTAAAAATGGGACAGCCTACATCAATAAAATGCCCCAACAAACTTGTTACTCTGTAATGGACCAGCGTATTAATTTTTGTTTTTCACACTGAACACATCTCCTTATAAATTCACCGTTAAATTCACATCACCCGTAATGCCTGAAATCCTAACTCTATACTTCAACTTATTGGTTTTTAAGTTTTATCATGGGAGTCATTATAATAATAGTCCGTCTTTATTGGGCGAGATTGAGACTAAGGCAGTACCTTCTTCCATCTAACCCCTCGTGAGAAAAATACATGAAATAAGTGTGAAGAAAGATGTATACATTAGTGGGAAAAAGGTAAGGAAATAAGGAGGTGATATCCTTGTAAAGGCCCACTGCAGGAAAACACACACATGAATGGGAGTGTGAAAGGCCTGCGAAAACATACAAACAGTTTAAACTAATGTAACACCAACAAAAAACCAATGCATGAAATACATATGAAATGATAATAATATTATAAGGGTAATTAGTTCATAACGGCAAAGTTAAAAATGAATAAATAAATAAATAAATAATAAGAAGAAATAAGAAATTATAAAGTTAAATAAAAAAATAAAATAAAAAATAATATTTCTGAACTAATACAATAAAGATCAATAAATTAAAAAATGAAGATAACTGAAGAAAATAAAATAAGGATGAATAATTAACAATAAATAAGATATAAACAGTAAATCGACAGTTAAAAAGTGAGTCTTAGTAAACGAAATAAAATAAAGAGAAGTGGCATACAATTAACAAAAGAAAGTTTAAGCCACGTTGAAAGTATATTAAAAATAAAATAAATTGAGTGTAAGAAAATTCATATTCTTAGTACAAAATAAAACGAGCCAACATACACGTAAATAATGTATTACTATTAAAAACGATATTAGATTCGTCCCATGGTGAAGGAAGTAAAAAGTAAAGTCTCTCTGTGTGGTGCGTCACTTTGGTCAATTCTCACGTTATTTCTCCTGTCCCTCCCATTCATTCTTTATCCCTCCCTTAATTTTTGTAAAATATAAGAGAGCATATCAAATCCGTTTTTTATCATTTTCTGTTCTGTTTTCCTCTTTTAACATCCTTCCATTTTTTTACGGCCACAATAGTCGGCTACATTGTCGTACTTCAACTGTTAGAGCACCAAATTTGTATTGCTTTTGATCGTTCGACACTTCATCATTGGCCTGTCCCATGCATCTCAACCGTTTGAGAGCCTCAACTGAAATGAGGAGAAGTTCAGCAGCTCATTTCGAAGTTGTAATGTAAAACCGTGAGAGAGCAAGTTGTAGAAGAGCTTAAAATGTCTCGAACTTGGTGTGATCTTGGTGAACCTTTGTTTTACTCCTCATTCGTTAAGGTTTATCGCATGATCTTTCGCGGGAACTACTATCTTTTACTCATCACACTTCAGGGCCATTTTAAGCGTTGTTACTGCGAGGCATTTCAAGGGGCTATAATTCGTTTTGGAGTCCAATAGACTCCTCTTCGTAATAGCCCTTTAAATCACTTGACCTTATCACTTCAAGGAAGTCACCCTCTCGTTTCCTTCTTTTTTACGCTCTCTTTCTTCACGTGCGACTTAAGGCGAGATAGGGGATCCATGGACGACTGAAATCGGTCCATTCCAATCTGGGACATGTGAGGCGGAATATAGATGGACCATGTGGACGCCTTATTAAATTCTAAACCTAGTAATGCGTTTTCACCGCCTTCAATAGCATTGAGGGTAGTTTCACCGCTTTTAGAAGGAGACTATTTCAACGTTCTGCGATCATTTTTACATCAAAATTTGTTGCTCTCTGATTAGCTGTCATTCAGACCACTTCGTCAGAAACTCGAAAAGGGTTGCTGTTAACTCCGAACTCATGAACAAAACGTTAGATGTGTTGGTTAAAAAGATAACCTACAATGGTCGAGTAAAGAGTCAGCAGTTCTTTATCTCAATGACATTGATTTCACGGCAATTTTCGATTACGTAAATAATTTATAATTTAAACACGTTGAAAGTCGACATGATACAAATATTTTAAATTGAAAATCTCAATTCTTTATTCATCATTTTGGAAGTAGTTCCACAAGCCCCGCGCATGTATCTCTACACCACTATATACGTCTACATGAGTTATTAGTTACGTCTGAGTCCGCATGAGATTTTTACATATCGGGTATTGAGTGCTAGAAACCGAGTTGAAGACAGCCTAGACATAAAGACAGGTGATGCCTTAATCAAAATAGTTGATATAGAACCCCCCCTAGCAACAAGGCGCGAATATTTACATTGCTCTGGTACTGAAGGCTGGAATTTCACCCACCATTTTATACACCTCATAATACGTATGTTCACTTAGTTATTTTACTGTCATCACCTCGAGTTTGGTGCTCTTCGCGATTTGAAACATAGACATGGTAGACGTAAAGAAGTTAACACGAAGCGTACCTTCTGTGAGTGTCGAATGTGTTTCCTATGTTTTATCTAATGAAACCACATTACTTGATCCATAGCCGTACCAGAAAATTTCACTATTTAATGGCATCTCGCTTTTATTAGAATCGATATAAATGGATGGGGTCATTCGTGGTTATTAAGTGATCAAGCCTGATGCAGGTATGCTAAGCTCGCTAATCGGATATGGCAAGAGCTTGCTTGATCGTCTTTGACTCCATTCAGGTGATGGAAGCGAGGAACCGGGGAAAGAAATAGAAATTCTCTTTTGCCATAAAAAAGAACCTCTTTACCGGGCTTAAAAACCTCCGCTCCGAAAAACTCTTTTCCATTTCCAACCGGAATAACCGACTACGTATCGTCTCAAAGGGCGACCGAGTAATTGCTCTGAAATGGAGCTTTTTATTTCCTAGCATTTTTCGTAGTTGACATTCGTTGAGCCTTGCCTTTTAGTGGCCATTCCTTCTTTTTACGCCCTGGAGAGCGAACAATGGTCTCGGCTCATTAAGTGCTTCCCTTGCATCTTTTGTTTGTTTCGTTCCTTTATGATGGCGCCTTTTCTCTTTCTTTTTTTCGTTATTGCCTTGTTTGGTTCCGAGCTTTTTTGTTTTCCGGAGCGGCGACCGTCTGGTCTGAACCTCTCGGGAGTTAAGATCTTCGATCACTCGTCAAATGTTTTTCATCTTGTTCATTTCATTGGATACACAACTTGAGCTCTCCGTTAGTTTCTGATTTTTATTTTAGATGATCTTGAAACGTTTGCGGCTTCATAACACTCGAGGGCATGAAATGAGATTATTTATCCGTATCCACAAGTGGCTGGCCCATTTTTACTTATCATGACAATTTCCATCGAATCGTTCATATGTAAGGTGCTTGCTATAAATCTGTCCGTTTCTTCATTCTGATAGCGCTGGACATAATTTATTGATGTAAAATTGATTTCTGCTCACCGATATTGTATTTATTTCAGCAACAAGTGTGGAACTCGAGAACAGCCGTAGTAACGCCCTCCGGAATAGCCTTTGAAAAGCAGAATACCAATTTTAAAATAAAATAATATTTTGTGAAACACATGAAAACCTTCAAGGAATAGAGGATTTAATCGTATTAAGGCGAAAAATTGATGCGAAGTCATACGCATCGGTTTGCGGTAAGAAGTGTATATCGCTTGAACGGCGAGGTATCGACATCGAAACTCCGATGAATGATATTGAATCTTAAAAAGCGCAATTATACAATATGTCGTCTTGCTATGAATATCAATGATGACAGAAGGTGTAACTTTGTGGAAAATTTGTATATCATTTTAAAGAATGGACCAATGATAACTTCCACACAAGATTTATTTATTTATGGTATATAAATAAATCTTGTGTGGAAGTTACCATTGGTCTATTCTTTAAAATGGTCATGCTATGAGTCCTTGAAGTTTTATGCTGATGTCGATTCTCGCTCCTGATTCTCTTGTCTCTCCTCATCGATTGAATCAAAATAGGGTACGAAAGTTATCCGAAAGAAAGATTTTTTACAATGCTGATGAATGAAGTTATCTACATTCTAGAAACCTTGACATTTTTATTTCGAGTCTTTTTTTATTGAGCATTGAGTAATCGTCATCTCGTGATTGACCTTATAATTTCTTTCGCAATTTTTGTGAGCTCACTCAATCCAGTAAACTTAATCTTTATTGGATCACAGGCAATTGGAATAATTTATTCTTATCTTGTCATGTGTAGAATTTTACAGCACAATAAGAGACACAGTGGTTAGCACCATTCAGTTTTCCCTCAAAAATAATTCCTTCATTGATACGATAAAACCCGCATTAATTTCATTAATCGATTAAAGATTTTTTCATAAGTCGCGATATCCTCAACCGTCTGCTGTTGCCACTTTGGTAACCCATCGGCCTGGCAACAGATAGGTCGTGCCACCGCCTTGGGACCTGATTTATGGATGGTTCTTTTGTCTATAATGGAATGAAGTTCAAGGTTTGTCCTGTGGGAGTAAATTTGTCGGTCAGAGCCCTCAAAATCCAACTCAGTATTTCACTACATTATAATTTTTCTTCTGGTGAAGAGCTTCAGTGTTTGGACAACCATGGAGTAGAGACTAGCAGACATATGCCTTACAAGAAATGCGTGAACAGAAGGGCTTGATTCTGAGACCTGGGACTGAGGAGCGCCAATATCTGGTTATTCAAGTTCGTGACCACCACTTTCATTCGAAGATTGAGCGCGGCGTTTATCTTTACCATGCGAATGATGATTTCTCCCTCCTGTGCTTTAAACTTATAGCGTACCATTCGCATTAATGCCTTCGAGGTTGAGTCGGGAAATGACAGAATATATTGGCTCAGAGGTGATGAAAGTGGCCAAGGACGTCTTCTTAAATGTTTACGCAAATCCGCCTAATTTACCAGAACCGCTTTTATTTTGGTAACGACTGTTTGATCAAAGTTTTGGGTGAATTAGTTCAGTAATTTTTCAGCGCGGTATTTTGAGCGTCGTATTCTCTGCGTTATGAAATTGTATCGACACTAAACAAATCATAATTGAATGTACATAATTGAATGTACGTAGTTATCATAACAGATTTAGTACTTGAGCATGTTAGTGCATGTAGTCAGTACATGTTATGCTCTAATTATTCTCTACTCGACTGAAATTCGCTTTTTCTCCTTTTCCTTAAATGAAAAAAAAGTAACGTGTCCCTATCTGTTTAATCTAATAATAGTCGCTATAATGGTTTTAAAATGATAATTATGCGATGCAAATAAGTGTAATTAGCAAAATAATGGCGTCTAAATTCGTTGTTTTTCCAAAAACTTTTTTAAATACTCCGAGAAAGAAACTAGAAGCAACGAACCAAGGTAATTCTAGAGTTTCCGGTAATTATTCAAAAACATTTGTCCGATAGTCATAAATTTCGCAATATCTGACTTTTGAAGATGAGTGCTCCTGCGTATCAGAATACCTACGGTTCACTTAAGAAACATTTTACTGGTAAAATACATGTGTTCACGGTTTGTATGTTTTTCTTACGGTTCCCAAAGCGGTGTCCCATTGCCCTTTTAAGTTCAGCCCTTCACTTACGTTTCCTCTATCTCTCTTAGATCGACTCGGTTCTTCTACCAGAAGTAAGGTAGTTTGAGCGAAAAATCATTTTACCTATAAATGAATGAATTTGGTCTCATTATAAAGAAAAATATCTCGCCCTTTCAATGACACTAAGCATTCAACCCCTTACCATATTACTTTCGGAGATATTTTCCAGAAAATACCAGCCCTTTTACATGGGAAATGGTAAGTGTATGCTCTCCAGAGAGACATTGTTTGACAAATGAGGAATTTCTAACACTTATATGTCGTAAAAAATCTAACAGCGTGTAGTTTGTATGTTTTTTCAACCATTTTTGAAAATTAATCATATTGTCAACGCAATAGGTTCTTGGGTATCACAAAAAACCTTCCGTTTTGAAGGAGTGTCAAACGCACCGCGCGAAACAAATGAGTCAAGTTGAAGACTTATTTAGATATTTTCATTTCATTACTTACCATTCTGGCATGTAAAACTATATTATTGCACCATTAATTATGTAATATTTCATTCTTGTGTCTCAGAGCTGGAGAAATTAAAATGTATATTTCGAATATGGTCTCTGTTATGATTAGGGATCTATCCCGCTCGGACTACCTTAAGCGTATGTGGCTCCTGAATCCATGCATATATATTTCCTCGCAATCGTCACTTTAGATTTGCTGGAAATGCTTTCTACAAATTGAGTTAATTATATTCCCTTTCATTGAGTTTTGATATAACTTTCAAACTATTCGAATCCATATTGAAAATAACTATTGTACTTTTCCACAGTTATTAATTGTAATAGTACAACGCGTTTCGCAGCTTGCTTCATCTCCAGGTACACTCGTTTATATGGTATGGATTTGAATATAAAATACTTCCACGAAGTGACGCCTGAAGGTGTGAACCTTGAACTTTCCATCTGTTATTCATTCGCCACTGACGTTCCTTCCAGAGGGGCTGTCATCGAATGAATACGACAAAGAGCGTTTCATTACTCTCGCAATTCTCAAAAAACTACTTCCCTTATTCAGATACACATAACCTTGTGCCCAAAACACCGGACTCCAGGCGCCCTTTAGGACGTTTCTATGTATTTTATTCTCAGAGTGAAACCATTTCGACAACTGTTCGCCCGTTTAGGAAAAAAAATATTTGAAAAAATAAGGAAAATAGACTCCAAATGAGGCATTACTTACCTGAATGTTGACTCGACACATCATGGATAGATATAATTACAATTCTTTGAGATTTTTCGAAATGAACCTTTTCATTAAAATGAGCTAGTTTCAAGTAATTTGTTTCAAAACGGAAGAATTCTGGCTGCAAATCGATATCATTCGGCCACCGTTGAAGCCGAAATATCAGGCGTTGTTTTATCCATAATCTACTCTTTAGAGCATGGAACTAGAAGTTTCTTAAACTCGTCTTATATTGATGCTTACGGCTGAAAGAGATGGTTTATTAAGTATTCCGTGGAAGAGATCTTTAGTGTATTTTTTGTTAAAAGACAGAAATGTGACTTTGTTGAAATAGACTCAGCTGAATTTGATAAAGTAATTTTGGAAACCATATTTCAGTTGTGGATAATATTGAGCGTGCTTAATTTTTTATATCATGAGCAGTTGTGATATTAATTTTGGAAAACTTATTCCGAAAATTTTTACCGTAAGAATTAATGAAAAATAGTGGAGTAGAGAGAATATGGTAGAGTCTAAAACGTCTCGAGGGAAAACTACAGGATTCGTGTCAAATGATATCCTTAGTCTACATGAACGTCAACCTAAAGCACTGGTAGTAGGGTCATTCCAAGTTAGCTATTTTGAACTTTTGTTAAATAATCTTTTGTGGAAGTGTGACTCATTCTTCTCATTATCTCTCTGGGGAAAGGCCGAAAACTTAATAAGCTCGCAATAGTGCTTATCGGAATGGTAAATGTGTCGTGGCTTTTGATCCATCTTGGGACGCGCTCGATATGCATTTCTTGGATCGGTTCCACGTGGAATTCGCCGAGAGAAAAAAAGTTAATCTTATTCTCGAAAGAAAGGAGAGAAGCCGCTCCAATGCATTTACCCTTCGCTCACTCCTCCGCGCCGCGGTGGACGCTTCCGAGAATAGAGTGGCTGCGAAAATACCCGAAAGGTGAGATCGGTCACCGAGAGAGAAAACTCAATTGGCACCGGAATCAAAGCCTTCGTGGAAGATTGGCCTTGGATGTGCTTGCTTGCGTTTCCCCTCTGCCTTCCCTTTCGCGCGAAATCTATTAATCACGCGTTGAAGTTGGACGGTTGAGAACACTGTCCGCGAAGCCCTCTTTAGGGTGACTCCTGCCTGCCTCTGTGAGTCAAAACAAATACTCAAATACGCATCTTCATTTATTTTATTTAAAAAAATCTTGTTTTCTCTGATGATACATATACGAAAGCCACCACAAGGGTGAGTGGCACGGAGTGATTCCACTCCAGGGATACACTACTCATCCCAGTTTAAGTCAGAACCGCGCACGTTCCCCGGATGCCAGGCCAAAAGCAGTCAGGACAACAGTGCGCAGTCAGACCAGAAACTAGAAGAGTGATACGTAGAAGAACATGCTACCATGTAGTGCACTACTCAAGATACAACTACTGGTTAGTATCATTAATGCGACAAATAAATAGCTCTACAAGGTACTAAAACATGCAGGAGTATATCATGCCGGAGTTTGCATACGATGTTAGTATCTAGAATTCATGTTAAGATACTGAGTACTAGTGAAAATGACGTGTAAGCGTCCTTGTGTAAACTCCTCTTGAAAATGATGTGTACGCGTTGAAACCGGTCGAGGTGCAATAAAAAGTCTGTAAAATACAAAGTGTTATCTTTGATTACTACTGAAAAAAACCTATTTTAACCAGTCAGTATCCTAGAACTGATCTATCACAACTATTATGGTCCATTATTGTTCGTGGTAAAAATGAAATTTTAAATCTATCGGTTCTGCAGTCTATTTCTTTAATCTTATTCCTGTGATCGTTCCTACAATAACAGTTTGGTTGTAGCGGAATATGTTGAACGTCTGGCAAAAAAATAGTCTACATCAAACTTCCGTAGAAGATTTAACCTTTATTTCTCCCTTCGACCGGATAGAGGTTCCCACCCTAATTCCCTCAACAGTTTTGTAACACTACTATGTTTATCAAAACAATTTTTAACAAATCTAGCTGCCCTCCGCTGTATTCGATCTACATATGAAACTAGTCCTACTTCGTAAGGGCCCCATATACTAGCGGCGTACTCCAAGTGCGGTCTCACGAGAGAAAAATTACATCGCTCCTTTACCTTCTCGTCACCTTTTCTTAGTATTCTTTTAATATATCCTAATTTACGACTCGCCTGTCCACAAAATTTATTGTATATGCTTCCCACACGACAAGTCCTGAGTAAGGGTCCTGATTATTTGCGTTACATGGGGCAGAAACTTGGACTCTTCGAATGGATGGCGAAATTACGTTTTAGGCTTTAGAGATGTGGGTGTGGTGAAGGATGGAGATTGCTCGGTGGATGGAAAGGTAAAGATACTTGGTAGTTCTTGGTGTGGTGGGTGAGGGAAGGAAACCTCTGGATGAGGTTAGGAGGAGGCTAAGTAGGTGGTGAGAATAGGTAATTATAAGCGAAGGGTGGCTTTAGTTGAAGTTACAAGAAAGAAAGGCCCCCTCATTTATTTGTACAAGTTTCAACGCTTAAATCGTCATCATTAGGTAAATTCATTGTCCCTGATGTATTTGGTACCTGAGGTAGAATGGTTTTATATGACGATGACGCTTCAAGCGTTGAAACACGTGGTACGAATAAATAACCGAGTGGGAATTTCGTAGTTTCTTTCCTTTAACTTCACGATGATGTTCTACAATATCTCGTCGGATATCATTGAATATATTAGCGACTTTAGATGTTGTAGAGGGCAGGATGGTTTGTAACAAGGGAATGGGAAGAAAGGGAATAGGTTTTGTGGACGAGATGAAGAAGGGTAGGAGGAAGGGTAGGCTGAGATGGAAAAAGAAACATTACGTCTACATCTACGTCATACCCTACAAGCCACCCAAAGGGTGTGTGGCAAAGGGGATTTCCCAACCTCCTGCCCTCTACAAAACTAATGTTGGTAATACATTCAACGATATCCGACGATCCGTATTTTACGCGTTAATAGGGGCCTCCATTTGTAAGAATGGAGGATTTTTCTCGGCTTCCACTTAAACCTACACTTACCTACTACTACACTGCTTAGATAAATAATTTTACATATTGTATGGTTATGGTATTTTATGCAGATTTTATGTGGCTATCACGTGGCTGTCGTGGCTATAATGTGGCTATCACGTAAAAAGTTTACTCTTATTTTGGTTCCAAAGTATGCTCAAGGTATTTCTGATTGAGAAATTAAAAAGCGCGTGCGGAATATTTCACCTCACTTCTTGGTAAATGTTTCCGGAGCATAATCAAAACATCCTTATGCGGAGCAATAATATAATCATTCCTTTGTCACTTGCTAGGCGTTACCTCTCTCTTAAGTAGAGACGTTTCGTCTCTCTTTAGTGTTCAATGCATTAATTGAACCACTGAATCGAAACTTACCTGCAACTGAACATCTACATCTACGTCATACCCTGCAAGCCACCCAGAGGGTTTGTGGCAGGGGGTGCTTACACACCAGGCATTCATGAATTTTACGGCAGAACACCGAAATTACATTGAAACCAGCGTACCACACATGCAACGCACCCATTTAAATCTACTAACTAAGAAACATTCAATCGTCAATCGTTCCAACATGCAAGGGATACAAAGACTACTACTACATATTCAAAATATCATGCATAAATAAGAACATCAATATTTACATCATGCATAAATAAGAGAGTAGAGAATATAATGAGAAAGATTTACTGCCTGCCTATTGTCACAATTCGAACTATTCATGACGACGATCACAGCTGTTATGGTCCCGAATGGAAAAATGACATTTTATACCTATCGGTTCTACAATCTAGCTCTCTAATTTTATTGGCGCGATCTAATCTGCCGTAGTACGAGGGGGTTAACAGTATGTTTTTTACGTCGCCAGAGGAATGTTTTTCCTGAAATTTAGCTTAGAAGTTAAGCCTATAATGTAATCTAAGCTGTGATAGCGATTCGCATCACAATTCTGCTAACAATCCAGACACACTAGTAAACTTATCATAGCATCGTTTTACAAACTACCATCGTTTTAAAAATCTACCATGGCAGCAATAAATGCAGCTATTCCAGTTTTCATATCAGCTGCACCCCTTCCATACAACATTCCCTCTCCAAATTCTGGCTTAAATGGATCAGACAGCCAATATTTTAACTCACCTGGTGGTACAACATCAACATGTCCAGCAAAACACAAGTTTGGTACTCCATTTATATATCTTGCATAAAGGTTTTTAACTTTATCACCTAACTCCAAAATCTCACATTCAAAACCACTTTTCTTGAAAATGGCTGCTATATGCTCTATTGCCCCATCGTCTTTTGGTGTTATACTTTTTAAAGAAATTAATTTCTTAGTTAGTTCAACAGGGTCAATCTTCATATCAATCTTGAAATACTAACATTACCGTCTTGTAAACATACTATGCGATATTTAAAACAAATATTACAGCACACTGAACAAGTTCTTATTAGGGAAGTAACAGTAGATTATTGCCTTGCTGATAATATCTATGAAATATGTAGAAAATGTGGAAATGACATTTTTCTGATCGCAGATGAAAATACAGCAAGACCTTTAAACAAAAACATACTTAATAAAATTTCTCATTTAATTATTCCAGCCACACCTTTCATTCCAGCGCGTGACGCTGGAATCTATACATCTTTTTCCTGGATTCCAGTATCAAGTACTGGGATGACACGATGATGACCTTCGTCGACCTTCGGCCGGCAATCCGATCGTGTCGGACCCCTCTGAACCGTTCAGGTGTCCATTACACGGCCGAGGCAGATAGCTGTGTAGCGAGTAGCATACTCGATCACTGTAGACTTTTTTTAGGATAGAGGGTAGGGCAGAGAGTAGGTCAGCTAGTGGGTCGAATCAGGTACCATCGCGAACAATATTTAATAGAAAAAATATCCAAGAAAGTCTAACGAGAACAGTAAGAAGCCAGTTTAAAAAAATAGCAGTAATGTAACTTGGAACATACCTAAGAAAGCGAGTTGTAATGAGAATACACTTTCCGGGAATACGCTCAGTGATAAATCCTTTTCTGTCGTGGTAGTAAATTGCCGTAGCTTAAGGAATAAAGTAGCTGACTTCTACCATCTAATTGAAACTACTGACGCAGACTTAATTATAGGGACGGAAAGTTGGTTGTGTAACGAAATCGCAGATAATGAAGTATTCCCGAAAAATTTCACAGTTTATAGAAAAGATAGAGTGGAAAGGACCGGGGGAGGAGTTTTTATTGCAGTGAAGGATTGTTATATTAGTAGGAGGGAGTCATTTTCCGACGACCAGGTAGAAAGCGTATGGTGCTCCATTCAAAATCCTAAAGCAAAAACAATCTATGTGTGCGCATATTACAGACCACCAGATACCCATGTGAGCTCAATATTAGGACGAGAAAGTCAACTCAGTAAGTTAACCACTCAAAAAAACGACTGTCATATTATAATCGGCGGGGATTTCAATCTTCCGTCCATAGACTGGGACACTTACAGTTTTATCACTGGGGGGAAAGACAAAGACCTTTGTGAGTCACTTCTGTATACATTCACATCTCACTCACTACATCAGTTAGTCATTGCTCCAACTAGAGGAAAAAATACACTTGATCTTTTAGCGACAAATATTCCACACGTTTGTAAACATAGGTACGGATAAGGGAATAAGCGACCACAAGATAGTTAAAGCTAATTTTTCCGTGAGCATGATCAGGAAACATAATCGACAAAGAAAAATCTACTTGTTTCATAAGGCTGACTACGAAGGTATGAAACGAGAGTTGCAAAACTCATTTACTAATTTAAAAAAAAGTATACTAAAAGTATAAGTAAAAACAGTAATACTTAGGTTTTGTGGAATACTTTCCTCAACGTTACACGATCAGTAGTTAGCAAATACATACCAAGTAAATGGAAAAGAGCCAATGCAGAGCCTAGCTGGTATAACGCGGAGGTTAGAAAAACATTAAAGCACCAGAGAACATGTCATGCTAGGTTAAAAAGGGCAAAAATTAACAAATCCTCCGAAGAACTATACACAGTCACCGAAAATTACAAAATATCTAAACTCTTAGCAAAAAAAGCGTGCCGAAGGGCGTTAGCTGATTTCAAAAGTAATTTACTGGGAGAACAATTGAACGATAATCCCAAGGCATTTTGGTCGTATGTTAGGGACACTCAAGGAAATAAATCAACAGTACACACGCTTAAGAATATCAAAGGGGAAAAGCTTACCAACAGTCTACAAAAAGCCAATTCGTTAAACTCATTCTTCAAAAGCATTTTCAGTACTTATACACCACATCTTTTTGTTCCGCAGCCAGTTCGTTCCCAAACATGTATGCCTGAAATTATTATAAATTGTCGCGGCATAGAACATCAGCTAAAAAATATCAACCCCAACAAATCCCCCGGTCCAGACCAAATACCTACTCGCGTATATAAAACATTGGCATCAGACATAGCGCCTTACTTAGAATTAATATTTACCAAATCTTTAGTAGATCACGTAGTGCCTAAGGACTGGAGAGTAGCAAATGTCACACCTATATTCAAAAGCGGTGACAGGGAAGACCCTAGTAACTATAGGCATATTTCTCTCACATCCATTGCCTGTAAGGTATTTGAACACATAATCGTAAGCTCCATTATGAGTCATTTAGATAGGGAGGAATTATTAATGAACAACCAACACGGATTTCGAAAGGGTAGATCTTGCGAAACCCAATTGGCCCTCTTCGTTCATGACATCTTGCTCTCGGGTGAAAATAATGTTCAAGTTGACGCGATATTCCTCGATTTTAAGAAAGCTTTCGATAAGGTACCTCACGTTAAGTTGCTCTCAAAACTAGAAGCATATGGAATAGATAAAAACATTATTAGTTGGATTAATCAATTCTTACATGGGCGGGAACAAAGGGTTGTCATAGACGGTATCATGTCAAACACAGCGTTACATCGGGTGTTCCTCAGGGAAGTGTAATTGGTCCACTTTTATTTCTCTTGTACATAAATGATATTAGCAACGTCGTTAAAACTAAGCTTAGACTCTTCGCAGACGACGCGGTTGTGTATAGGGATATTAACAATTCCGAAGATAGCGACTCGTTAACAATCGACCTACTTGCTATTCATGCTTGGTGCGAAAAGTGGCAGATGGAACTAAACATAAAAAAGTGTGTAGCAGTCAGCTTTTGGAAAAAGAAAAATATTCCAGATAGGTCTTACAGAATTAATAATACGGAAGTTATTCACGCCGAGTCTGTCAAGTACTTAGGGGTCACAATTACTCACGACTTATCTTGGGGACAACATATTCGGGAAATATGCGGTCAAGCATACAGGAAGCTAGGCTCTATCAAGAGTACTCGGAAAATGTGATGTGTTAGTGAAAGAACGTTGTTATTTTTCAATGGTTAGGCCTCATCTGGAATATGCTGTTAGTGTATGGGATCCATACGAAACGGGGTTGATATCAGAGTTAGACCGCGTACAGCGAAGAGGAGCTAGGTTTGTTAAACGATGCTACGATAAGTTGGCTAGTGTGTCTGGACTGTTAGAAGAATTAGGATGAGAATCGCTATCACAGCGTAGATTAAATTATAGGCTTAACCTCCTAACCAAATTTCAGGAAAATCATTTCTCTGACGACGTAAAAAACATACTGTTAACCCCCTCGTACTACGGCAGATTAGATCGCGCCGATAAAATTAGAGAGCTAGATTGTAGAACCGATAGGTATAAAATGTCATTTTTTCCGCGTACCATTCGGAACCATAACAGCTGTGATCGTCGTCATGAATAGTTCGAATTGTGACAATAGGCAGACAGTAAATCTTTCTCTTTATATTCTCTACGTTCTTATTTATGCATGATGTAAATATTGATGTTCTTATTTATGCATGATATTTTGAATATGTAGTAGTAGGTAGTCTTTGTATCCCTTGTATGTTGGAGCGATTGGAGATAGAATGTTTCTTGGGTATTAGATTTGTAATTGGCGCTTTGCATGTGTGGTACGCGGGTTTCAATGTAATTTCGGTTTTTAACCGTATCATTCATGCATGCCTGGTGTGGAAGCAGCCCCTGCCACACACCCTTTGGATGGCTTGCAGGGTATGACGTAAGTGTAGATGTAGAAGTCCAATCGAAAGAAAGGCGTGCATCCGGTCTCCGCCTTCCAAAGTTCAAAACACGAAAGAGAGGAGAGAGGTGAGTCACCGGCTGGTAATCTGTCCTCTCTATTTTTCGTTCCCTTTCCGCTGTAAAAGACATCGTTATCGGAGTCATTACCTCGTGCCCACATCGACGCTGTTTCAAGGAGACGACTCATTGCCCCGGGAACGTCCCATTGACAGAGAAAACGGCCATCCTCGCTTAGTATCTGATCGCTCCTCGAACGTCGTGTGTTTGGGAGGCCGTTAATGTTCCCTCTGGAGGGTTACTACCAATATTGTTTCCTCGAATGCCTTATCGAATTTCCTCGAATGCCTCGAATCTCCACCGCCCGTTTGAGACCTTCAGTTTCTCTCTCCTCTTGAATTTACATGCATCAGGGCTCGTCCAATGGGCCCTTTCTTCCGTCGCAACGTCAAAGAGTCTCGCTAGCTCAACGTCATCCTTGAGGTCAAGGTTCGGACGGGCACGACCCCTCGTTGATCCGTGGGAACATATATACTCTTCTCGGTGTTCATTAACGATGAGAGCGTACAGTTGGCGTCTTTATGCGTTTTAACAACAGATTTTAATATTTCCCTTCACGGACATTTTTCCTGTCTGAAAGAGTCTCTGCGCATCGCACAGTGGTCCGAAATCGGAAAAAGCCGGACAAAAGTCCAAAATGGCTTTTTATGAGATAGAGACTTGAAACTTGGCGTAAATACTTATAAATGATTATTGATTATAGATTTAGTTCCATTTTACATTATTACGACCCGTTACTGAGATACAGTAGCCCAAACATGACCAATTTTTCAAAAACACGCGCGATCTCGTTTTTCTTCGAAAATCTTTGAATTTAAGCAGGTGGTGTTGCGTTGGTATGATTTTTATGGAATAAAAAACGCAATATTCCTTTGACCTGGTGCTTTGCCTATATTTTCCGTGCCTTTTAAAGATTTTGTCTCTCATCTGTCTGGTTTTGCAGCGCAAAATGGTGTACCCGTTTTTCACGTGAAATTTGACATAAAGTAGATATTATCTTTCGTTTACGAAGTATATAACTCGGGAAATTTACATCACAGTGTAAAGTAGAGATTTTTTAAGAATACTAAGCAGAAATCTTGGAAATAAGTTTGCGACCAAGGAAATGAGAGCGATTTTTCGATCGCGCGCCAAGGATGAGCTACACGACGCGGGACCCTGAGGCTCGGTAACTGCGGTCGATTTTTCAAGTTTTTTAAAACTTTATTCTTGAAAATCGTCATTTAAAGCACGGCACGTAGTCAGTATTGACCTAAAACACTATACTGAGGATATTACCAGGATTATGGATCGATCGACTACACCATTTAACGCATTACTCTAGTGAAGCTGCTAGGGATTGGATATTTGTCGGAACCATCCCACGTATAAGAAATATGCTTCGGGTATGAAGTAGGGTTAAGAGATTAAGTCGGCATGCTAAAGAGAGAGAAATAAACTGTTTCCGGGAAAGGCAACAACCGATACTCTTCTCCCCTTTCCACCCTCGCCGAGGTGGGTCGCGCGGAAAGGGGCGTTTTATGACGATGCACAGCCTTTGACGGTATTTAACGGGTTCTTTCACAAGGGTTTCCCCTTTTCAATTTGACCAATATTCATACACTTGGGGAATGTTTTGAGGAAAAGAAAACGAAAATTATTATATCTTTGAATTCATGATATATATATATATATATATATATATATGTTATTATAAAATGGTAAATTAAGAGTTAACTTGACTGGGGAAAATTTCACTTTCGGTCGTCCATCGTAAAGAAAATATACGAGGTAACATGTCTGATAAATGCAAATTCAAAATCAAATCGAACAAATGCATTGACAAAAAGTTTGAAAACTGTTTGCTTAATCCGTGAAGGAATGTTTAAATTAAAAAACAAAATAGCATTAATGGAATACCAAGCATCAGCTGAAACTTACAAATGAAATCAATGCGGAACCATAAATTAGAATATAAAAGCAATGCATGTTTAGGAAGTCACCTATTACTGTGCTTTTCTTAAGTTATTAAATTGTATTTATTCATTTACAGAATTTCAACCTTCAATCCTCCGATGAACTCATTTCGTCACTAGTGCCAGATTCCTCTTCTTCACTATCATCTAAAAGCAGCAGTTCTCATAAATCTTTTGGCATTTCCCTTGCTCTCCTCGGAGTTGATGTCAGGGTGGAGGAAAGAAATGGATCAGACGTTAACAACAGTCTTTTAAAAAGGTCGTCTTTTGTGGCCTCTCTGGAGTGGTTCCTGCTGAATCTCTGGCGGAAATTACGGGTGTCCTTATTCCGGGCTTACATTGCCTCTTCGGAAAGTTGTCCCAAGGGAAGAATCGCCTCTTTTGCAATGTCGCTTCCATGCAGAAGTACCTTATGTACCGTGGTTGGCATATAATACCAGGGATACAGCATGATGTGTAATTCCGCAGTTCTCTCGCAGTAGTCCGAGAAAGCTGTGTAATTAAGAGTTATGCCACTGGATATTGCACTCAGAATGATGGACAAATTTTTTATGAGATCAACATTGATACCTGTAATTAATACATGATACATTAATTTATTGCTGATGATACGTTATACTTTCCTATGAGAACAAATAACTGAGATGAAATATTTAACCAGTTTATATGCAAACACATGCGTGAAGTTTACATATGCTTTGCTATTACAGTGCACGTTTACTCAATTACCTGTCAAATCAGCGGCCAAGTTTGGGGAATCGAAGAAACGCCTTGCCGTGTTACCGTCATTCGTGTTACCTGAGCCAGGCCTTGGAACATCAACAATCAACCCCATCCTTTCTCTAAAAGCCTTCTGAATTCTTATTTTCCTCTGTATAAGCAGTGTTTTGAGATTTCCTCGGGCCTGTAAAGAATTTTGTTCAAAGGCATCTTCACCATTGAACCAGATTCCAGCTTGTTTGTATTCTTTCTTACCTGCCACTTTTTGAACTCTAGTCTGTACGATATGTGTAGCACACATTCAAAAAACCGGATGTAGCAAATCAAGGTTGACAATCCAAAAGAATATTTAGTCACATCTGCAGGTCAATTCCTCATTGCCTTCAAATCATTCATCTCCTTAGCTGTTGCTCCGCAGATGTAGCACCTCATACTCGGATTGTCAGTTAATGCGTTGCATGCCTAAAATAATCGTAATTTAATTTTTTCAATCCATAAGCACTACCATATTCTTGTCTATCACAATAGAAATATGAATTTGTCTTACTTTTCCATTTATCATGGTTAGCAGCAAGCTGTAATTGACTGAGTAATTTCCATTGCTCCAATTTTTCAGCCCGTCAATCTGCCTTTGAATATAAATACTTTCCTCAATAGCAACTTCCTTGGTTTCCTTCAGCCACCGGAGGCGAATAGGCCGGCAAAATCTGGTTGATGATGGGCGAGAATTTTTCCAGATTATTTCACCTAAAACAGCAGGCATGGAATTAAGTAGACAATTTTACTACAGTCAGATTAATTCGTAATAAGCAAGACCTGCAATTTGAAACGCCTCAAACTCTTACCATTTATGTCATTCAGCAAACGAAGTGGCACCAGGGAGCCCATAAATAAATATTCATCGGAAGAATCCGCCTGTTCCCAATACTGTTTATATTGTGAATGGCCCGAACTCCCTTCAAAGCCATATTTGCATATTAAGGTGCAGTTCACCTCATTGCTGGCCGCTAGAGCAGTGGATTCGCATGCCATTATCCTCGATGCAGTGTGGTTTAATAGAGCCTGTAGACTCACTTCGCATACTTTTTCTGTAATGCGTATTGCTTCTGGGTAAGCAGCACTTTTTGCTGTTCACACCCGTGCGTAGCTGGGGTACAAGGAATATCCGTAAGTACGAGCGGAGCGTCTTTATACATTGTACTGATTTTTAGTCAGCCCAATGGTGATGATCAAAGATAAAGCCTCCACTGGAGACATCTCTTTCTGCACCTCATCACTCTTCCCCCACTTGGTGAGTACTCTCTTAGCTCTAGTGGGAGTAGTTGTCGTTACTTCCGTAATTAACTGCGCGGCTGCAATATCTCCTTCCTCCCTTAAACTAAGAGAGGTTGCTAATGCCAGCTCAGCTACTGAAGAACAACTTTTTAATATTTTGAACTTCCCTTCTTTTAGATCGCTCACACGAAGAAGTAAAATCTTTCTCGGGCCGCCCCAATGAACCTAATAAAGCAATAATTGTAAGATATAGAATAGTGTATACAATTTATAAGATATAGAGTAAGTATAGATATTCAGACATATAATTTTCTTTAAAAGTTCAAAACATACTTAAATATAATACATACCAGTTGCCTTTGAAGTACCAGGAAAGTATTGACGGACAACTTCAGGGAAAATAATTGGTTTTACGAGCCATGCCTCACATCGCAATAAAAATCTTTCATTATTCCGGCAACATTGTTTCCACATTTTTTCGTAATAAGGCCAGAATCCCAACCGAAGTAATTCACCGAGACCATCAAGAGCATCCTCATAGCTCTCTACATTTAATCTCCGCGACAAAAAATCCAGCAAGTGTATTTTTTTCTCGCCTGATATCTTTCCCTTCATTTCTAATACTTTATTATGTGACTCTAAACGACTTATTTGGTTTGAATCCATTCCTACGTTAGAAAACGCTCGAAACCCTGTGAGGTGATTTGAAAATAGAAATATGTAAAGAGAACACGCATGATTTATGCCATGATAATTGCCATGATTTATGAGAGGCGAAAAAACAGGAAAAATCGATAAGTAATTTAACACATTCATTGAATTAGTACGCAAACACACACATCTTTGAAATTGAAATCATAAAAAACTCACCTTGCAAAAATTCAAGCTGGAAAATCACTGCGCTGTCCAACTCCGAGAATAGCGAGTGGGAATTCAATAAAGCCCGAACCAAATCACTAGACAACACGAACTTGAGAATTACACTACAGCACGACACGACACTAGGACAACAAGCACGACACTTCTTCACCGATTCCAAAATAAAACTGCAAGTTGACATGCATTTCTGCCGGGGAAAGGAAAAAGGATTGGCTTAATTTTGAACAGTGATTACTCACATAATGCGGTCTTAATTTGTAAAATTTATCAGATTTCCAAACTAAATAATGTGATTTTCAGTATTTTGCGAGGCTCACCGTTGTTTCACCCCAATTTTTAAAAAATAATTAGTAAGATTTTTTAATTGCGAGTGATCAAGATTTGAAATTAAAAAATGCAATGACTAAGTCTTCTAGATAGTTCGAAATTTTTAAACGCTCTGGAATGAACTCGGCATCCTTATTGGAATGTTATATGCGTCACCCGTGTTTCTTTGACCCCGGATATGACTCCTACTTAAGCGCGTGTATTACTGTTTGCGCAACCCTCGTTATCCAGCTTAGGAACTGTGGGTTGTCTTAGCAATTCATCTTGTGGGATCTCGGTCTTAAGTCTGCGACTTGGGATCTGAACGCGCGTTATGAATAAAGATGCCCAATAATCCTCAGGATTGTCATCCATACACGGCGTCGGAGTGACTGCGATGTGTTTTTAATGCCAGTCTCTTTCAAAAATAAAAATAATTTATATCTAAAAAAAGGAAGACTAACGAGGAAGTGCTTCTGATGGTGGGCGAGGAATGGAAATTTCTTAATGAAAGTCGAGATCGGCAGAGTAGGTGGCTGGAGGATGTAATAAGGGGCGATGGGTTGCTGAAGGGTGTGATAAGAGGGAAGGATGTTGGGCAAGCGGGGAAGGGAAAGAAAGAGAATAGGTTTCATGGACAGGATGAAGAAGGGTAGATCATATGCAGAGGCGAAAAAAGATATACTATTGCGAAATAGGTCCCTGAATGTGTAGAAAACCGGGAGGAGATTCTTAGACATTCAGCAAAACCTACCTTAACCGACATAAAATGTTTTTAAAAAACTTCAATCTCGCTACACTTTTTAAGCCGATGTTTTGTTATTTTAACTTTTCCTAGTTCGTCACCCAGCCTCGCATATTTTTGAAATCAGCATTGACTGCAGAAGTTAAAAAAATCTTTAGGAGGGTATTGCCAACAAAAATCCGTCCGGTAGATCTATACTAAGATGAAAAAAGAAACCTCTGCTCTGATTCTAATGCATTTATTATGGGAGTAAAACAGGGACCCATTTTGGGGGCATGACCCTTGAGACCTTGAGGCCTTAGGTCCAATACATTCTTCGTACGCCACCAACTATTGAAACCAAATCTCAGCAGGAAGAGTTCAGTAGTTTTCGAGAAAGTAGAGGTTAGGGAGATACAATGAGCATACGTTTCTTTCGTGAATGCATGCTATTAGAAATTATAGAAAATGCGTGTTATTAGAAATTGCATATGCAGTGCACGATTTACCATTTTGCTTATGGAGACCTCAGCGATATGAGTTTTTTTCCGTGCGTATGATAAGAAATGATTTATCTGTATAAAAACCAAGACGAATACGTTATCTCATTTAATGCTGACGTCTACTAAACGACAGTTTGGTGTGATGTACAAAACGCAAACTCTCATTGAATATAAAATTAACGATAAGGCAGCGTCACATCATGGCTAAATCAGAAAGCAGATTATTACTATCAGAACGCAGGTTAAAATTTAAGTTAAACCTTTTAAGTAAATTCGAAACCGATTTGTTCACAGATGACGTTAGATATATATTAAGAACCCCTGCGTATTATGCTAGGTTTGATCATATTAACAAGATTAGAGAGATAGATTGACGTGCCGATAGATTTAAAATGTCATTTTTCCCGCGTACCATAAGAGAGAACAATAGGGAGCGTAGCAAAGGGATAGGTAGGAGAAATATAGTTCTGGTCTGGGGAGGAGTCTAGGAGTAGTCTGTAGTGCATGATGCATGTAATAACAACCAATAATCCATTTCTTATTATGTAGATACTAACCACCTAGCTGCATGTGACCCTGTTCTCTAGCATGCCTCCCTTAAATATCCTACTTGCATGGCAATAGTGCATGTTTGGTGATCTTCACCCCCTGCCACAGACCCTCGTGGTGGCTCGCAGGGTATTACGTAGATGTAGATGTATAACCAGGCATGATAAAACCGGGCCATAATGAATTGATGGAAGCAGGTCGCTTCCCATCGGATTTACTTCCTGACCAAATTCTGATGATTCCGGCGATATTCTGAGGAATCCGAAGCATAACTGACATCACAAAACGAGAAAATTCCACAAGTACAAATTTATTTACAACCTAGATTTCGCTTATTACAGCACCATCACCAGATGATCACCAAATGATACTGTAATAAGTGAAACCTAGGTCGTAAATAAATTTGTACTTGTGTAATTTCCTCGTTTTGTGATTTGTCAGTTCACTTCCTGACCGTTGAAATGACCACCCTCTTCACTCTGGTCCCATAATTCACCTCGATTGGTCATTCCTCTCTCGTCGTTCACATTTTCACCTTTCATTACGTTCGATCTTCCGACACACTAAAAATCGCATGTCGAAGGGATAAATCGATTGAAAACGTTTCCGCCGCATTAGCCACGCCCACTCGACTGAGTGTGTCGATGTCGTGTGCTTTAACGGCCGCCCGCAACGGCCATCAGTGACGTCGGAGTCCGCGTTCTGTTTTCATGACTGTATTTTCCCATCAATCCCCGAGTGTGGGAGAGTCTTCGAACTTAGCAGCGCAATGGCCGTCGCTGATCTTATAGCTCTTTAATTTAATGCCTTTTTTCGTATCGGTTGAAGGGTGTGAGGAAACATTCACCAATAATCACCACAATTTGCTGATCTCTGAAACAACAACCGCTGTATCCAAGTAGCCGTATATGATGCATCGTTTTTACTCTCCCCTAGCCGTTAGTTCATTGTTATTCCACACTTTAGATTTTTTTATTGCTGATAGTTATGTGATAGATGTGTGTTTCTTCAACTCCTGGCCACACGTGCGCGCTAAAATTATAAGTAACCGACAGTAAAGAATGAAAACCCCCTTTAGGGGCTTCAGTGGGTCCGCTTTAAACCCGCTACTCGGAGTTACACGCGGATTATCGCGCAATTATGTTTAATTCTCAGTGAAAAAATATTGTTCCGGGCTAGGATTCGAACCAAGACCCCGCAATTTTCCTACCTATGCTCTAACAATTGCAGTCCGGGCGAGTCATTTTTTTCGATTTCATTCAAGGGTGTGATTATGAATTACAATCGCAGTGAGTTCTTTGAAGCTCAGAGTCTTGTGTTAAAATTATTTTATCTCAGAGTATGGCCATTTCAGCGTCTCTGAAGGCCGCTTTACATAGGTAGTGCATTTTATTTTACAAACGAATGCATGGACTGTATCACGAGGAGAATTGTACCGTGTAAAGCGGAAAATTGTATGATTGTCTTAATGACTGCTGCGGAAATAGTGTACCGTGCAAAGGGGCCCTATGCCATAATTGGGGATTTCTAATGATTGGCTGAGAGAATTCAGGTTTCTGGAAGTGATGCGTTTCCTAACACCATTATGATCAAATTCATCGTTTGGAGAGAGGTAGATTTTACTGGTGCTTACGTCGATAGAAGATGATTACTTCTTAAACCATCTAACTTACGGATATTTTTATTTGGAAATACTGATTTTAAGGCATACATTTCTCTGGAAAATTTGATCGAGAAGAGGCTTAACGAGAGGAAACATCACTAAAAACTTTTTGTATTGTTTCCGTTATTGGCAATCCTTCTCGCTGGCTTTGGCGGTCAATAATAGTTTGCATGCAATCCAAATTAAAGGGAATCCGTGGTACCATTTAAATTAATTCATGAAGAATTTATCCTTCTGTTGATGATATTATATCCGTTACTTGGAAGCGATATCGTGGCTACCTACGGATGGCTACCTACAGATATATCATGGCTACCTACAGATAAAACGTAATGTCTGTGTATAAATCATTCCAACCGACTATGATTTATTGTCTTCCCTTTAAAAGCCGCTGGTGTAATCCACAGTGAAAGAAGACGTCTAGCCAGCCGTCAGTGCATATTCAGAGTTTGCATTCCAGTCCAAGCGAAAGATTGCTAAAGTTGTGTATTTCGTATATTTGTGTGAATTGCCTGAACTTGGACACGGATAACGCAATTTACAATGCTTTGATTTAGTACCGTATCTTTCTAATTTATCTCATATTATATTATATTGTCATCGGTATATATTTAGAGTTGATAATGACAATACCAACTATGTTTCAATCCACAGAGTCTCTTATTGGTGCAACTAGTTTTAACGCTCCTGCGTCATCATCAAGAGCCGTACCTGATGGTGACGGGAAGGTAGAGGAAGGTACCTGATGATGACGCAGTAGCGTTGAAAATAGTTGTAACAATAAAAAAATTGTGGATTTAAACATAGTTGGTATTGTCATTATTATGTCAATAATGGACTTCCACATGTTTCCGCCTGAAAGGATTGAATTTGATGGTGTAGTGTATATTTTCTTTCGGTAGTGTCCTTTGAACAAAATAATAATGGCGTCCTGGGACTATATTTTACCATGACGTCATTTCGCTCAAATACTCCGCGGGGACAAATTTTTCCAACTTTTTGAAATCTAAACTTTTTTTGGGTGGCATGTAATTTCTTTCAGGATTTCCCTTATAATTCCCCCAGTCCCTCCTGAGTGGCTTCTCTCGCGGGTTTTGCGCCAGAAGAGAGCCTGTGGTGTCCGCAGCGATTGTTTTCCATACCCTCCTCTCCCCCTTTTTCCCGTGTGGAGCTGATAGCGCTCCCGGCGGCTGCTTATCGCAGATAACATGCGCCTTGCAGACGAAGACCCACCAACATTCAGATCCTCCCTGTATATGTGCACTCATATCTTGACTGTGGCTCCTAAGGGGTCTTTGATCGCTCCCCTTCGCAAACAACAAGAAGCCCCTAATGACTTGCTGATCACTGCGGACATTATGTCCTCTCCTTCCTCGCCGCTGACCGCAGCTCTTAAAACTGAGGGACTCATAAATCCCAGCGGGCCGCGCTGACATCTGAAAAGCGTCATTTCAGAGCCGCGGCGGGTTTTCACGATGGTTCAGTAGGTCCATATCTTTTTGTCAATAGATGACGCACCGATAGAATAAAATTAATGTCCAACTAGCAGGCAGCTAGTCTGCTCACTCCGTGAGCAGGGGTGTGTACCCGCAGGGGGTAAGTGTCCTAGTCTAAAAATAGCTCCTTGGTGAAAATGTTTTTTTTTTCATTCACTGTTCTCCTTTGTTGTTTTTTAAGCCATTTGAATAGGAGAGCACTGTTTGTTTCTTTTGTTTCAACCTTTACACTCTTTCACTCTCCCTTTTGGCCTTTCTCCCTTGTCATTGTGTTTCCCAACACCTGGTTGTTGCAACCGCAACCCAAAAATATAACTTACACCTTTGCACGGATGGTAGCCTAACACCCACTGCCACATGCCCAAACAGCCGCTCTTTTTGATCTTATTTAAACTAACTAAATACACAGCTATTAATTCATATCTCCATTTAATCTCCAAATAACTTACACATTTGCACGGCTGGTGACCTAACGCCCCCTGCCACACGCCCAAGCAGCCACTCTTTTGGATCTTATTTAAATTAAATACACTCCTTTTAATTCATGTCTCCATTTCATCTCCAAATATCTTACAACTATGCCTGGCTGGTGACCTAACACACCCTGCCACACGCCCAAGCTATTAAAATCCTAAACTACTACCAAATCATTAAGACAGAGATTCCACATTCAACGCACCAAACCTCACTCTTCTAGCTCCAAAATTAACAGAGAAAGAAACAAAACCGATACAGAATGACTGACACGCTACAAAATTAATATACATAGATTACATAGATGCTTTGTTTTGCCACATAAATTTAATATTGTACGACCATGGTTTCGACTTTTCGTCATCTTCATCGAATTCGATTGACCTATAGCTTGAATCTACGAGGTAACTCTTATTCTTCTTTTTATATATATATATATATATATATATATATATATATATATATATATATATATATATATATATATATATATATATATATATATATACGAGTAAATGGGTGCTTGCTGTTAGCAAGCAAGGGGGGTTTGTACATTATTTTTCACTTAAATATCGAAAAATGAATGCATGATCCTTACAAAACCAATGAAATCTCTCAAGTATATGTGCTACATGCAGGCAAAGAAAAATATTATGGAATTCTCGAAATGAATTTCACGGTCCATGAGGTACCTGACAGTTCTAGTGCAAATCATATTACATCTTATCCGGTAATTAACGACATTTCAAAATAGTATAATCAGTGAAATGAAAGGAACGTGGAACCACTGCAAGTTCAACATAACTTTATTTGATGGCCTTTCTACGTTAGATATTCCTTTCAGTACAGCATACTTAATAAGGTCTAACATGAAAACTTTATAATAGAACTTCGATCCGAATCGACAACTTTAATATGCTAAATTTTATGTTAAATTTTTCTTTTTCAATCTTCTACATGAATTGCACATGCTTTAGAATGAAAACTAAAATATCATGAAGATTGGTTGGTTAAAGTTGGTCATCAAACCTACGGCAGAGGTTAGGAAAATGTTGAAGAAATTATACCCAGTACTTAGCAGCAATGTATTAATAGCACCTGTCTATTTAATGATGCCTATATGGGTGCTTGCAATTTGCAAGCAAGGGTGGGGGGAGTGCTAGACGATGATACTCTTTAAATAAGGAAAAAAATGAAAGGTCTCAAGTCTGCGGGCTACATGCAAGTAAAGAAAAATATAATTCTCGAAAATGAAATACGCGCCTCATGAGGTATGGATACCACACAGTTCTAGTACAAACTTATATTGTATGTCATCCGGTTATTAGCGACTTTTCAAAATACTATAATCAGTACACCGAAACGAACGTGGAACCGCTGAAAATTTTTATCATAACCTCATTTTACGGCATATAAGACGTTCTTCTACGTTAGATATTTCATTTCAGTACATCATACTTAATAAGAGCTCACATGAAGAATTTTACTATATATATTCGATCGGAGTCGAGATTTTTAATATACTCATTTTAATGTTCAATTTTTTTTCTCTTCCAATCTTCTGCATGGACTGCATATTTTTTTAATGAAAACGACAATATCATGAAGCTTGGTTGATGGAAATTGGCCATCAAAGGTATGGTAGAGGCCAGGAAAAGTTTGAAGAAATTATACCCAGTATTTAGCAGTGGGAAAACTGGCATAGAGAAGAGTAAATTACATGCATTTAGGATACCTAACTCATATATGTAAAGCTATCGATTGCAATATCTCGAAGCCGTATCGACTTTTTTAACTTTTCCGATTTTACCCAAAATCAACACATAAATATAACCCTCCCATGAAACTGCCCCGCCTAGCTTAGTTCCAAACCTCGAATCGACACTCGGCTAGGCGACAATGGAATAAATCCATAGCAACGAAAGTGAAAAAATTACTAAAATCCCAAATAAAGCTTTAAAAATATCAGTTTTACGGTAGGTAGGAAAGAATCGATTGAAAGAATAAGATTCTTAAAACATTCAGCCTCATATTTGTGAAAGAATCAGTCCTGTAACTTAATTATTTCATATTTTAATGAACGAAAGAAAAAAGGTCTACACTGAAATTTTTCGTTTTTCCCGTATAATCCGATGTAAAGCTATCGATTGCAATAAATCGAAGCCTAATCGACTTTTTTAACTTTTTCGATTTTTTCCCAACTCGACACATGACTCCAACTCTATCCTGAAAATTTCAGCCACCTAGCTCGTTTAGAAATGCCCAGGAATTTTGATGAGTCAGTCAGTCAGTCAGTCAGTCAGTCAGTCAGTCAGTCAGTCAGTCAGTCAGTTTTGTAGCTTTATATATATTAACGAGTAAATGGGTGCTTGCTGTTAGCAAGCAAGGGGGGTTTGTACATTATTTTTCACTTAAATATCGAAAAATGAATGCATGATCCTTACAAAACCAATGAAATCTCTCAAGTATATGTGCTACATGCAGGCAAAGAAAAATATTATGGAATTCTCGAAATGAATTTCACGGTCCATGAGGTACCTGACAGTTCTAGTGCAAATCATATTACATCTTATCCGGTAATTAACGACATTTCAAAATAGTATAATCAGTGAAATGAAAGGAACGTGGAACCACTGCAAGTTCAACATAACTTTATTTGATGGCCTTTCTACGTTAGATATTCCTTTCAGTACAGCATACTTAATAAGGTCTAACATGAAAACTTTATAATAGAACTTCGATCCGAATCGACAACTTTAATATGCTAAATTTTATGTTAAATTTTTCTTTTTCAATCTTCTACATGAATTGCACATGCTTTAGAATGAAAACTAAAATATCATGAAGATTGGTTGGTTAAAGTTGGTCATCAAACCTACGGCAGAGGTTAGGAAAATGTTGAAGAAATTATACCCAGTACTTAGCAGCAATGTATTAATAGCACCTGTCTATTTAATGATGCCTATATGGGTGCTTGCAATTTGCAAGCAAGGGTGGGGGGAGTGCTAGACGATGATACTCTTTAAATAAGGAAAAAAATGAAAGGTCTCAAGTCTGCGGGCTACATGCAAGTAAAGAAAAATATAATTCTCGAAAATGAAATACGCGCCTCATGAGGTATGGATACCACACAGTTCTAGTACAAACTTATATTGTATGTCATCCGGATATTAGCGACTTTTCAAAATACTATAATCAGTACACCGAAACGAACGTGGAACCGCTGAAAATTTTTATCATAACCTCATTTTACGGCATATAAGACGTTCTTCTACGTTAGATATTTCATTTCAGTACATCATACTTAATAAGAGCTCACATGAAGAATTTTACTATATATATTCGATCGGAGTCGAGATTTTTAATATACTCATTTTAATGTTCAATTTTTTTTCTCTTCCAATCTTCTGCATGGACTGCATATTTTTTTAATGAAAACGACAATATCATGAAGCTTGGTTGATGGAAATTGGCCATCAAAGGTATGGTAGAGGCCAGGAAAAGTTTGAAGAAATTATACCCAGTATTTAGCAGTGGGAAAACTGGCATAGAGAAGAGTAAATTACATGCATTTAGGATACCTAACTCATATATGTAAAGCTATCGATTGCAATATCTCGAAGCCGTATCGACTTTTTTAACTTTTCCGATTTTACCCAAAATCAACACATAAATATAACCCTCCCATGAAACTGCCCCGCCTAGCTTAGTTCCAAACCTCGAATCGACACTCGGCTAGGCGACAATGGAATAAATCCATAGCAACGAAAGTGAAAAAATTACTAAAATCCCAAATAAAGCTTTAAAAATATCAGTTTTACGGTAGGTAGGAAAGAATCGATTGAAAGAATAAGATTCTTAAAACATTCAGCCTCATATTTGTGAAAGAATCAGTCCTGTAACTTAATTATTTCATATTTTAATGAACGAAAGAAAAAAGGTCTACACTGAAATTTTTCGTTTTTCCCGTATAATCCGATGTAAAGCTATCGATTGCAATAAATCGAAGCCTAATCGACTTTTTTAACTTTTTCGATTTTTTCCCAACTCGACACATGACTCCAACTCTATCCTGAAAATTTCAGCCACCTAGCTCGTTTAGAAATGCCCAGGAATTTTGATGAGTCAGTCAGTCAGTCAGTCAGTCAGTCAGTCAGTCAGTCAGTCAGTCAGTCAGTCAGTCAGTCAGTTTTGTAGCTTTATATATATTAATATATATATATATATATATATATATATATATATATATATATATATATATATATATATATATATATATATATATATATATCTTCGATCACTCATAGATTTATAGATTCCAGACCTGAGCTGTACGTTTTATTTTACTTTAAACAAGAAGGCCGTGTACGTCTACGTACTACCCTGCGAGCCACCACGAGGGTGTGTGGCAGGGGGTGAAGATCACCAAACATGCACTATTGACATGAACTAGGATATTCAATGAAGGCATGCCAGATAATAGGGTCACATGGTTAGTATCTACATAATAAGAAAGGGGTTATTGGTTGTTATTACATGCATCATGCACTACAGACTACTCTAACTATATTTCACCTACCTATCCCTTTGCTACGCTGCCTATTGTTCTCTCTTATAGTACGCGGGAAAAATGACATTTTAAATCTATCGGTACGACAATCAATCTCTCTAATCTTGTTAATATGATCAAACCTAGCATAATACGCAGGGGTTCTCAATATATATACAACGTCATCTGTGAACAAATCGGTTTGGAATTTACTTAAAAGGTTGAACCTAAATTTTAACCTGCGTTCTGATAGTAATTCCCATCCTAGTTCTTCTATTAAACTCGTAACACTTATACAAATATCATAACGGCCTTTAACAAACCAAAAAACCTTGTACATTACCAAAGATATGATAAAAATTGGTCTTTTCTTGGGATAATGCTTCTGTATAAGGAACTTCGTTACAATGTATCTGAATGATCCAATTAATACACAAAGGATATTGTACTGTCTACTTTATTGTCTACTACTCGAAAATGCTGTTCTACAACATTTTGCCGAAGAAAGTAGAATTGAATGATCCAATTGTAATCGGGGCATAGGATACGTTACTACTGATATTTAATATAAAATAATTTTCTGAACGTAAATTAAGCTCTCTTGTGTAAACGGTGTGGTATTAAGTATTTTTTTAAAATGTGAACCATGTCATTTAATAAGCACATTTATTAAGTTATTCGCAGAGAAGAACGGTGTATCCGACCTTTGCATAATGAAAATTCATGATTGGTTGATGATAGCGATTCCACATCGGCTAAAAAACATCGAGTAGTTGATTTTTCGATGTTTATAAAAGTACTCATAACTCAGTCAATTTTTATCGGTTTATTTTACTACCCGATGTTTCCGATGTCTCGGCCAAAAAAAATCGAGTAGTCCCATACGTCGATGTCGATGTGGCATCCCTAGTTGACGGATAATTTGAGGAGGCGAGCCTCTACCGCGGACATTTGTCCCGTTCCAGACAGCGTAGCGCATGTAGGATTTTTTTGAAGAAAGGAGGAAGAGATGGTGGAGGGAAACCCGGTTTTGGGCTGCTCTTAGAAGAATGCGTCAAGGGGAACACAGTTTTACGAAAGTAATACTGCTGGGGAAGCTTTCTCCTCACAGAACCCAATTGGGATCTGCATTCCACTGAAAATAATCGGCCGCCACCAATAGTCGAATTGAATGGTAAGCCATTGTTCTGCCCACCACACCAACCCGATCCCCCTAGAGAATTATTTATTAGCGAAAACACATACCCATGGTAGAGTTTTGATGAAATTTGGTCCTATGCTTCGTTAGTAGGTGTTTTAAATAGCTAGATTCCTATATGTTTTTTTCCTGTCATTTTCACGAAAGGGCATTTTCTGTGCATTCATGTATGATTATGCATTCCTCTTGAAACCGAAGAAGAGCTAAATGTGTGAGGTGTGTCGTTGTACGCGGCCGAAACATGGACTCAGAGAAAGGAGGACGTGAATAGACTTTACGCTTGTGAGATGTGGTCAAGAGGAATTGAGAAGGTTCGGTGGACGGAATGGAATACAAACGAGGAAGTGCTGGTTATGGATGTTAAGGAAAGGAAACTATAGGAGGCGAAGTTGGTGGCTAGAGGAGTAAATGGTGACGGAGGGTTCCTCAAACCCGTAATAGAGGGGTAGGATTCTGGGCAATCGCGGACTGGGAAGAAAGAGAATAATATTTTATGGACGGGACGAATGAGGGTAGAACGATGGTTGTGATGAAGAATTGAACATTATATATTCAAAGGTCCCTCCATTTAAAAAAAATTGAGAGGGTTCAACTAACTTCCACTTAAAGCTACCTTTACCAATAATCAATTTTCACAATAATAATGAAGCCAACGTCTTAAGCATCTAGCTGGAGATAGCCTCTTTCTCTGTTGTGTGTTGTGCTTGCTTGGTAGGATAGCGCTCCTACCACATCCTGTGACAAAGTTACGGTCATATCTATAATATTTTATTCATCTCTTCCATGGTAACCAGTATACCACCTATCACCTCTGGGGGATGATAGGGGCGCCAACCTGCAAGGCAAACACAACACACAACAATATCCTTTCGCACGAAGTCAAAGAAGTGCACTTCCTGGGAAAGAATTCACTCGCCAATTATTGTTGCTCTAAGTCATCAAATATTAGTAAATACGCTCATTTTGAAAAAAAAAACATATCATACTTTTCCCAGTGCATAAGAGATATGCGAGTGAATATCTAGGTACACATAATGGACCGATTATTTAGATTGTAGCGTATAGGAATGACGAAAAGCTAACAATTTGGTTAAACTTCATTCTCTTTTTTTCTTCCTTCTCCCCTAATTTCGGGTTATGGCCATTGGAGTTTTGATGAACCGTGAACCACTGCCTTTTAAAAGGGCTATATAAAATAATTCAATAGAGCCTTCAATGTCTTGAAGTTAATGGAGCTCGTAGTCCTTTCTCAGCCTGGAGTTCTTTAAGAGCTTCAGGCATAGGAGTGAGGATAAAGTAAGGGGACAGATGAATTAAAGAAAAAACTCTAGACCCACTTCCGCTTGAACTGAGATCCTTATTCTTCTGGTGCTTCGTATTTTCAGGAGAGCCCAAGGGCTTTATGCTCAATATAACTTGTTCACGCTACTGTTAATTCTTTAGTACCGAAACACTGTCTAATTGTTGACATTTTTGGTAGGGGGTGCCGGTTATTATCTCGAATTAAATGGCGAATTACTTTTTCCAGCTCAAAATATTTACCTTTTTTCAAAAAAAGAATTATAGTTGTATTGCTTTTCGAAATATCATAAAAACGTGGCCATTTTGTTGGCGTTTCTCCTGTTAAGGTTGTTATGTTCTGCGCATATAAATAGTATCCACAGCTGGTATTGCTCACTTATATTTTTGAACTGTGAATAGCAAAGCATTGATGAATTCCCACCGGAATATGTTTACGAAATTCCACAGAGGAAAACTTATCGGAGTATGTGTACATGAAATTAGCGGAGCTATTCCGAAGAATTGTTGTTCATGGTCTTCAATGTGCAGTCTTAAAATGTTTGGAAGAATTATCATTTAAAATGTACCTATTTCTCGACATTCTCGTCAACCCTTTCACGAGGGGCTCACGACGAAGGACAGTGCTGGTCAAGGTCTTCCCGTGCATGGGGTTATCTTTGTTATGTGTTGACAGACTATTTGAGCACCGTCATCCGGGCATCGACGAATCTTTCCTCAGTCAGAATCTCCCTGGCGTCCAGTTCTCCTTCGAGAAACGTCCGATAACTCCTTATCGTGGGTTTCGTTTGGCAATTATCGGCATGTGTACCGAACCATGGTGGTGGGAGGAAGGACCCGTCGTCATACAAGATGCTGGGTGCTTCATTATTCCTTTTAAGGCCCTTCCTCGCTCGGAGATCGCCCACACTCTAGCGTGTCCCACGCCAAACCCTCATCCTCCGACACTCGCTCGCTCCCGCCCTCTTTCCCATACCCTGCCCCAACATCCCCATCAACCCCTTCCCAGTCCATCTCGCCCCCCTCTCCTCCCCTCTCGCTCCCTCCAACCCCCCCCCCCCTCTGGCCTCCCTCACTGGCCATCTCTTCTCCCGAAAAACCATCTCCCAACTCTTCGAGCGCGCAACAGTTGGTGTCGTAGTTCAGTATCAGGCCGCGTCGCGGCGCTCACCCTCTCCCACCTCCGCGTATCTCTCTCCTGCCGCGCGTGTTATGTTGAAAACTTGTCCCTCTTCCTCCTTTTATCCACCTCTCTTCATTTCCCTCCTCTCCCCTCTCTCCCGTGCAATCACCTTCTCAATCCGTTCCCTCCCTCTTCGTAAAGCTCTCGTCTGTCTCCCTCCTCGACCCGAGGAGGTAGAGTCCCCCAGGGATCCATCTTAGTGCCGGTGTCTTTATCCGTGAATGACTGTGGGTGTGCGAGTCTCGCTTCTTTCCCTCCACCCGCAAGGGGAACGCACCTACTTCTTACTCCGCTCCCCTGCTACTCCCCCTGCCCCCCTTTTATCATATCCCTTTCCCCTCCCCATCGTCCCTTCCCCTCCACCCATCGCTAGACCGTCCGGGTTGGTGTTTGTGAGACAGCGCGGGACGTACCCCGTGCTTTACCGACGTTGTCGCTTGCCACACGAGTCGCCTTGTCGGAGGCGTGGGAGTTGAGCTGCGGCCGCGCCGGGTGCCGTCGCATCGGTGACTACCTCCACTGTTCTGGGCGTGTGTTTGTCACCCTCGAAGTGTGTCTGCTGCTCGATGGGAATTTTTCCACGCGTTTTCGACAGAGCAACGGGCCGATTTGTGAGTGTTGGGTGGAAGTGCACGTGGAAGGAAGCGGGAATCCCCAATAAGTTAATAAGATAACGTGGTGTTTGTGTGTTCTGTCGTCGCCGCTTCGAGCGCTAGTGGATACCGCTTTTACAGGCTGCTCCGGAGTGGATTCGCGGGCGGCAAAGGAAGCAACCGCCGGTCGCAAGAAGTCGGCGTTCTGCCGGTTTCGATCAGTGGTGAATTATTTTCTCCCTCTCTTGCTACCCTTTTCCGATTGGGTCAGGAATTCGTTTCTGCCCTTAGTTCCTTCTGCCAAATTGTTTTGACCCGTGTGACCCAAGTATCCTCTTCTGTATGCCATGTTAATGTTATAACGGTGACATATTCCTCTCTCTCTTAATACTTTGGCCCTCTTTGACTAAAATTCATCAATTCTTAACCGATCATCGTATAATTTGATTGCTAACGTTTTGCTAATTCAAAGTTGAACCTTACTTAAGTCATTTCTACTTTTGTACGTTCGAGTCTAAAACAATTCATGTATCCCAACAATTCAAAATGATGAATTGGGAATTCAGGGATTTACCGTTATTTTTAACGTTATGATTTTGATATGATCGATTGCTTGAGGCTTGAATCATATTAAGTCAATCCGGGCCTAAGTATTTTGATACGGTTCTTTCTGTGGCCATTCTTTCATATTTTCATTGTGTGTGCCCAATTCTCTTCCTTTTTTCCATCTGTTGGCTCATCCCCCTACTTTCGCAACCGGTCACTTCATAAGCACCGCACATCTATACTTAAAAACCCCTTTTACATCAAGCCCATCTCAATCCGTCTCTTTCGCCGCACATGGAGCCTCTCGAGTCCCCGAAGATTTTTTAACCCCTCGTGCGGTTTATTTTTGAGTCTTCGCCACTGTTCCAATTTCTTTCTTCCTGCCCTTCCCCCGCCCTCATCTCCTAGGCGACATTTTAGTGCTCCCTTTGAGATCTTGTTGTGAGAGTGACACCCACGTGCTCGCTTCGGCGTAGCGTCTCCGTCGCTAGGCAACGGCCCCTCTGGCTGCGATTGTTGCCCGGTCGATCTCTCGCTATCGATGTATCGAAAACTTCGCAGCGACGGAGTTGAGTACAACATATGGGATAGGGTCGGAATGATTTACTTCTTCCTGCAGCAACTGGAATCGCTCTCCTGTTAATTTGGCAAATCATGAAAAGTGAATTCGTGAGCTGTCACGAATGCGAGTCTTTTTTAGCATATATGCTGCCTCTGGATCAAAATATCGATATTATAAATGGGAAAACATTTTCGAAATGAGATGTCACTGTTTGCTGCGACAGTTCCGTGGACGGAGCGAGATAATTCTGATCGCAATCCATTAGTTATTAGCGAATAAATCATTTGAGCCATGTTGTTTGCGTTGCCCTCTACTTATTGTTTGGCGAATAATATTCCCTATAGAATATTTACGAATAAGTTAGCAAGTATGTATTTATTTATTTCATCTAACCGACTCGAAACTGGCTGAATGGTATCCTTTGCGCTTCTGAGCTGTTAAGTGATGTGCGACTTAAGATGAGTAGCAGTCTGAGTAGTAAGATGAGAAGTAGTCTGAGAAGAGACGTAAGGAAAAGGCGGTCGAGAACCCAAATCTGTAGCGTGGCGCTGTATGGATCGGAGACTTGGTAATTGCAAAGGGAGGATGTGTACGTAGATTTGAGGTGTTAGGGATGTGCGTTTGGAGAAGGATGGAAAGGATGAGCTGTGTGACGAGAAGAACAAAACGAGCATATGGTTGGGGAGGAGAGAAACTTATTGGCGGAGGTTTGGAAGAGGTAGAAGAGGTGGATGGAGGATATTTTGAAAAGAGGGGATATGTATTAGAGGGCAGAACTCTGGGGAAGAGTGGAAGAGGAAGGAAGTCGATAGGAATCCTGGATAAATAAGAAGGAGGGGATGGTGTCAGGAATTGAGAGGGATTTGAAGGCGGGTGATGCATAGGAGGGGAAATGGAACGGTGTGCAAGAATTTGGATCGTTATGGTGAAAACTATTCAAGAACCTGCCTAACAGCTGTTTTTTTTGTATTCTACCGGTTAAGATAGGTTTTGCTGAATGCCAGAGAATCTCCTCCCGGTTTTCTACACTTTCCGGGGCCTATCTATATCTAGTATATCCTTTTTCGCCCCAGCATACGATCTGCCATTATTCATCCTGTCCATGAAACCTATTCTCTTTCCCAGCGTTCCCAAAATCCTTCCCTCTACCACACACTGAGCAAGCCATCGTCCTTTATTACATCCTCCAGTCACCTACACTGCCGGTCTCGAACTTCCTTAAGCAGTTTCCTTTCATCGTCCACCATCTCAAGCACTTCCTCGTTAGTCTTCCACCTCACCTTCTCCGTCCTTCTCCGCACCCACATCTCAAAAGCCTGCAGCCTATTCTCATCCTCCTTTCTGAGGGTCCACGTTTCTGCCCCATACAACGCTACGCTCCATATCAAGCTCTTCACCAGCCTCCTCTCACATCCTTACCCAATGTCCCCGTCATCAGCTCCCTTCCATTACTAAACGCCTCCGTAGCTAGCGCTGTTCTGTTACGTTTGTCTTTATTATCACCATCGTTTACTTCTAGAGTACTACCTGTGTAATTAAAATGCTCTACTTGCTCGAAACAGCTGGTTGAACACACTAATGAAGAGCACTACCGCATGGGATTCTAGTTTACCCATATCGTAATCGCTCGTCGACTGCTTTACTTTAACTTTTCGGTCCATTCTCAGTTGTTTATTGCTCATCTATCCTGAAATGTCTAACAATTGCCGCGAGAAAATAATCGGCTTGGACCAGGAATAGGACCACTAACCTACGGCATACCGCGGGATGAAATACGACGGGAATTAGGAAGCTGGGGTAGAGTGGCTGTGTGTGCATTGGCACGTTAAGTCCGCGGTAAGATATCCGGTCTTGGACGATTTTTCCTCTTGGAAATTTCCGCTTATGTCATCGTCGTATCTTCGGTAGATATGAATACCTTCAACCTGAAATTCTTGGCTGGCTGGCACATGCAGGACCTACAGTTCAGGCTGACGAACCCTTCCTTGAAACCGGAGAAGAACTGAATTATGAAGATAGCATAATACGAGTTTCAAAATATAACTTGTTCGCTCATGTCGGAGCGTCGTGATAACTTCGCTATGAGGACTCTTATCTCTCTGCTCAAACTCTAGATGTCGCCCGCCGCACTTGCTGCATTTTAGCCGTTGTACTCATTTTGAAAGGCTTCGGGAACGTGGAACAAGGGAAACCATAAGTTGGTTGGTTGCTTGATGACAGAATACCGCCTATTTTGACTCTCACAGTTTAGATTTTCCGTGGTTAAAAAAATATAATTTTCAGCGTGAGCATAATAATTGATTCGTGGCGAACCCTCCTCAAATCTTTGAAGGTAAAAATACCAATTTTGTAAAAGAAATTTCATTCGGAATTTAGAATGAATGTTGTAAAAACTCAGTAATGTATGTCGTGAATGAAGTAGCGTGTAGGGGACTATGTATTATTATCTAAAATAACGTTGAAATTCTGTGTTATTCCGTTTGTCACGCGCCCGGTGTAACTTAGATGCAGGTTACTCGCTACGCTCCCTATAATATCCCATCCTATATGATGACGTGCTAGGTCGAATCCTAGGTGGTGTTTAAATCCACTAATGTGGAATCGCTAAGCAACTCTTATCATTTACATGCAAAATCATATTACAAAATTGTTTGCTAGAAAGAACAGGGAACATGGAATGCTCCTTTTTATGAGTTACTTCGAGTTAAAAGTCCTTTCTAGCAACTGAAACTCGCAAATTTGTCTTTAGAACTAATAAGTGAAATTATGTCTCAGGCGAGAGTATTTTGGTCATCAGATTTATTTACCACTCATGTCTTGAACTGAAGAAATTACATTGTGTTGTACTACACTGAAAACTGTCTAGTTATCGTTCACAGTGAAAACAGACTAGGTTCGACGCAACGGCGTCATCATATTCGAATGATACCCTTGCGTCGAAACTATATGCACCAAAATAAATCCTGGTGGCAAAATAAATTGTGTTTTTACTACCCCGAGGAAAAAAAATACTCAACGATAGAAATATTTACTATGCAACTATAGCGTTAGCTTCTCTGCACGTTAATACTAACCTGTCCTAAGCACTGATAATCGTAACGGTTTTGCTAAATTGCAACCGACGGGATTGATGAGCGATGAAAAGTGTATTGAGACGAAATTGAAGCCCTTCTGTCGTGATTTCCACCTTGGCGCGGGTCTTTGCATACCTTGGTGATTTTCCAAACTCGTTCATTGCGGTAACCTATACTTGGGCAAAGTTTCCATTTTGGGAAGTCATCGCAATGGCGTCATTTTGGCACTCAAATGAAATCCATGAGTGGAATACATCATGGGTTATATTTTTAAATGCTTTCGCTCGGCGGAAGGAGAGGTTTTTTTAAGTAACCCTCCTACGTTCTGCGGTCACGCTCCGCAATTGATGCATCTGTGGAAGGGCATCTGTATTATCTATGCACTTAAAATTGTTATACAGATATTCGCGACAAATCGATCTTCAGTAAATGCTATTGAGTTTCTTCACTGTTAATTTGTCATTTGTATTTTTTCAGAAAATTGAAGGAAATGTATGGTTTTCTTTATTCAGATTTCTCAATATCTATTACTTTCTATTTCTTTCCCCTTACTGCATTTTAGGGCTCTCTATCCTATGAGATTATTTCTACCTTCATGTAGACTTGCCATGGAAAATCGATTATCAGTCGTCACCGTATAAAATAAACCGAACAGAATTTGAACCTATGCGCCAACATTTTGGAGGCTGTGTTTACGTTAATTTCCAGTGGTACACTTTCCAGAAGAGAGACAGTGAGTAAACCTTTCTGGATTTTGTGACAAATAGATTGCCTAATTGAACAAGTGTTTCATAATGTCTTCCAATGTGTCGTACGAAGTCTGTAAAGTACGTTAAGACGTTAGTGAAATAACAGACACTCTAGAGAGTGCATCTGAAACTTTCCTTGTGCAATTAATTTGAAGTATCTTTCCTCTCAAGCGTATATTGGGCAGTTAACCGGAGCGCTAAAATGTAAATTATTGCTTTTGGTCTGCTCGAGTCGTGAAAGAAATCTCACTAGGTATCTTGGATGGACGAGTACATGTTTGCAACCGAGATAAGACTGATCATTCGGCGTATGTTGGCGATTCTGTTTTCAACCCGTGAGAAAGTTTGCTCTGTCTGTAGCTGGAGCCTGGAATTCCAATTAAATAGGTAGGGCCAGCGAGGAGTGTAGGTACATAATAATGTGATATCAGTGTGGAATGGATTCCTGAAATTCACATCTCTCCTCCCACGCTGTACATCATCTCTGTCGTATCTTATCAACATGTGGTGTTCTGCTCTCGTCTCTGAGCCGTATTGCCTCATATTTACACTCCGGTCCATTAAATTCATGGTCCTTCGCGGTGTTATCTCTTTTTCACTCGTTGCTAGTCTAGTCAGCCTGAGCTAGTCTTGTCAGCTTAATATACCTGTTATCCGTAATGAATGAAGTGCGTTTCCGAAAAATCTCAACAGGATAGGATTCCTTCCGTTATGGCTGGAAATATAGAGTTTTTTTGGCACGAAAGTACTTTTAAATTTCCGGAGGTGTTTGGAGCTCTACTTCTAACTACCTCCAAGGATTTTTATCTCTTTCTCAAGCAATAAATTCAACGGAAGCATTCCCTTCTGATTGAACTGGTGGAACTAAATATCTGATTTTGCGTATAAGTCCTCTAGCCACTGTTTTCCGCGAGTTGTGGATCAATTTGTGCTTGATAGATGTTGAAGTAATGCGTGGTAATTTTAATATTGAAAATTGCGCGCTGTAGTTTTTCAATTGGATTTTCATGGACTCTAGACAACGCTATATGTACTCAAAAGGACCTTAGTTTTTATCGAATTATAGCACTTTCTTTTATCGTATAACGTCCTCTGCATTATGGCTTAAATCTCCTTTCGATTATTAACTTTGACTTAAGATGTGTATTACGGAATTCAATGGCGATCTAGATCATTGTCTTAGTAAAACAAGACGTTTCCACTTCTTTTTCATTCTATACCTGTCAAGCATTTTCATTTTATTCCTATGTATAGTTCTTCATGTATCGTATTGCATTAAAGAAACTAGGTTTTGTTAAGCGTATAATTGGAAGGTACTCGGATGAAAAAGTGAAAGAAAGATGCTACTTCGCTCTGGTTAGGCCACACCTCGAATACGCCGCGAGTATTTGGGACTCTGGTCACAAAGATTTGACCAAAAAATTAATAAAATATAAAGAAAAGCAGCTCGCTTCGTTAAAAGCTGCTACGAGCGAACATACATTGTTTCACAACTTATAGAGAGATTAAGGTGGGAGCCCAGAGACTCGGAGGCAACACGCAAGGCTTAGATTGCTTTATAAATTCAGAATTGGTGTGTTTCACAGCGACGCAGAGAATATTATCATGACGCCTCACTACATTTCTAGGTCTGACAGAAGCGATAAAATTAGAGAGATACACTGCCGAACAGATAGGTACAAAAACTCGTTCTTTCCGCGCACAATAAGCGATCACAATAAAAATTGAGCTCCGCTAAATACACTCCTATAATACATGTCACCATTTCACCTCCCAAAAACTGACAACTTTACACGGCTGGTGACCTAAGACCCTCTGCCACACGCCCATGAGGCGGCTCGTAGGGTATTATGTAGATGTATTCTAAAAACTAGTAATGTTTGTTCTCAAAGAAATTAGATAGTGCGAACAGAGCTATCATTCTCGATTTTGGGTTGAATTCGATATTCAGTACTGAAGATATTGTGTGCCTGAGGCGTATTTGCCGTTCAATTTTAGGATTCATTTTTCATTTGTAGGTATGCGTTTCAACGAAAGGTATTGCAGAAGCAGCATAAAATCGTTCTCTGCTGTGGTTTTTTTCAACTGACTTATCATTGATAATATTCTTCCTAACATTTTCAGAATAAACTGAATTTACAGACCCCTATGTTTGTCTGGATTCAAGCGTGTTCTGCGTCATCCGAGATAGCTCGTTAGTTTTGGCACGGTCGTTACACTGAAATTTGGAGTTGGATTGTGTTTGGTGGTTCATCCAAACCTTGGCTTGGTGAGGTTCTCATTCCATGATGGGAGTTATTTTTTATGACACTGTGACCGAGATGTGTATTGTCCTTGGGACTTTTAAAATTAATTTCACGCCGCCTCTCGCTCTGTTTTGTGCGGAGTGGAGAAACCATCTTCCTTCGCGCAGTTAACGCTCCTTTTCTTCAAATGGCCACTCCCCTCTTAATCCGTCCAAGGCATCGGTCTTAGTATGTGAGGAAGCTTAAAAAAAAGTTTATCCTCTCGTCCAGTGCGTTGGTGCTATTCCCTCTTTGGCCCCGACACTTCTGCCCCCCCCCCCCTCCTTCGATCCCCCGCCCCCCGCGCGATCAATCAACGCCGCCTCCAGCCCGCCCTCCCACATCCTCGCCCCGCTCGCCCCCTCCCCCCCTCCCTGCTTCCACTCTCTTGCCCCCCGCCCTCTTTGCTCGCCCCCACTACGCGCCCATAATAAGGCCTCATCAAAGTGTTGCCCTCCTCTTCCTACTTAAAGACGACCTCAACTCATTCCTCCCTGCTCGCATCCTTCGCTCCCTCCTTCACATCCCCTCTCCTCCTTCTACATCTACACATTCGACCCTGCCAGACACCTAGAGAGTGTGTGTGGCAGGAGGTGACTTATCACCAGAATGCATATCATCATCATCAATATCCAAAAATCACGATGGAAAAATCCAGTGTGGAATGGATCCTATGTTTTCGAGTAAATCGAGTCTCGGAAGGCTAATTCTATTTCCGTACAGTGCGGTACAAATACTGCACTATACCTTCCCCTGTATGTGTAGTACAAGTACTACAGTGTGCCTCAATAAAGTTAATGACGCTACCACTATTGGTGTGTTAGGCAATTACACATGCAAAGACATGTCAGGAGGCGACGTTTCACCATCACACATGCACTAAAGGCATGCCACCTAAGTTGGAGAAACTAATCGCATGCATGAATTTTTTTTAAATTGCATAAATGGATATATGTAAAAGAGTTATCCCGGAAACACGGTCGACGTGCTGTTAATACTAGGTTGCAGATAAGGATCGAAGCATTGATTTGTAATTCAACTGACCTGCTACTACCTGTCAATAATACTACTTTTAAGGCTGATTGGCGAATAAAGATATGTACTACTAAATATACTCAAGGACTTAGTTTCTATTCCAAATCACCGAATTCGTGTCGTATGACGTAACTGTTGCTGAAATATTATGTATCTCGAAACGAGTGACTCTGCCGATTTTACCGCTAAGAAAGCTGTTAGAACGTCGAATAATTCACCATAATCCGGAATTTAATTCTGTATTTTTTATTTAATTCCTCCATTCTTCCCATCCACACGATAGGCCCTTTGTCTCCTCTGTGCCTTCTCTTGCCCAACTATTATTTTTCCCTATTTATAGTACGATAATTCATTGGGCGTATGTAGAAAAATGTGTAATTCTCATTAAAGAAAAAGATTTCCCGTGTCCTCGCTTTGTTAACCCCCGTCTCTCTTACTAATATCCTCCTCCCCTCCCAACCTCCTCTTTACTTCCTTCCCCGTGTGGTACCCTGTATGTATATCAAGCCACCACCTCCCTACGCTGTATTGTGCCCCTGATGATGATGATGTGTATACATTGGAACCGGTTAGGCTTGTTCACTAGTGATAAAACAGTGTGGAATATTGCAAAGTTAGTATTATTATATCATATCGAAATTCCACCAAGTGAACTCTTCAACTATCTTGTATATTAAAGAAAACGTTCGCCCGGATGGTTTACCTTAACTTTCCTTACGATTGTATTTGTCCCTTTATTTTCCTCTTTGTCCTTTTTCGGAAGCAAACGTCACCCCCACAGACGCTTTGACAAATGATTTGAAATAATGCATTTTAGGTGACTGGCAGTATTTGGAGTAATTTATTTCCAAGTATTTCACTGATTGATTGACTAATGTCTTCGAATCAAATTGCATGTCTCTAATTTCGCTAGCCACACGATACTAAAACTCAGGTCCCAATCTTTTGTCAAAATCGTTGACCCTCGGAGATCGTCTGTGAAGTTTCCCCTTTCAAGTATATTTCCAATAAAGTCATAGCGCCTCTAGGTTCGCCCAAACCACTAAGTTACTCCTTTTTTAAATCGGATATCATATTTTTACAAATCATCCCATATTTAAATTGGTAAAATTTTAATTGGAAATCTATATTTATTGCTTCAATGAGTTCGATGTGGCGATGAACTTCCCGTTCTCTTGTTTAGAGCCGTTGACGATGCGCTAGACTCTGTGATTTACAGTGGGCCCATGAATTGCCATCAACTCTATATACTTGCCAAGCTTTGGAATAGAAAAAAAATGGATTCAGAGGGGAAAATATATCTATGTTGCAGTGTCTTGCATACAATTCCAAAGAGCCTTCGTTGAGCGATTAGCTGTTAAATTCGAGTTCGTAATATTTTGCCATGGACAGTAGAGCTCCGTTGGGCTGCTCACTTTTAAGAACTCAAACAGGGTGTACGCGTGCGACGAAAATCGATGATCGGGAAGTGCACTTTTGATATGCGGGAAATAAATCTCGCTGCCTTCACCTGTAGGGTAGGGCGCGCCATTGGGGTGTGGCCTATCGCAGGTAGCTCAGCGCGGGATGACTCATCACGAACGGGTCATCCCTTCTCCCCTGGCCTTTATCTTTACTCCAAGAAAACCACTTGGCCCAACATGTTGCATGAAATTATGTGTCTTCAAAATTGCGTCGTGGAAAGCAGAGGACTGCTTGGATGACTGTGCGAATGCAAGATTGGTGGCACGGATAAAATGCTTCCCCTCCAATTCTCTGCGTTCAATCTCAAGGTTGAATGTTCTGGTTGCTCTCATCCGCCATATTTGTGCTTCCACTGCAAAGCATTACAACTTCCGCTGCTGCTGCAATAGATAATATCCCGAATCTCATCGATACTCGTCTCTCATCAGTAATCAAATGGTTTATTTTATAAAGGAAGGGGTATTGCGAGGAAATGTGCTACTAGGATATAGCAATTGACTTGCATTTCCCCCCACACTTTCACAGCTAATATCCTCAAAAATTTCCTTATTCCCATGTGAAACTTTCCTCAGATGAAACGATCAAAATATTGCTCAATCACCGGTTCACGTAAAGCTAGCTGCATCCGTTTATGCCACCCGCTCATTATTTCACCCCTGGCAAAGTGATATTCCTTCAAACTGCGTGGTGAAGTGCTTCGTTTGATGCCAAATTTATGGCTGATGCTGCGTGCTAGGACTAATACATTTAAATCACTTTGCTGTGTTCCAACCGTTTTAATCTTCTATTATTAAAACGGTGTACAATAAGCGCTGAATACTCCTGCCAACCGTAATACATTCCTCCTCGTCGGGAAGGCGACGGAAAACTGAACTCCATTTTCTATTTGCGTCACATCAGTTAACACCAATCGTTATCCCACCCTAATACATCCTCCACTGTATCCGATTTACTAAACGTGCCGCTCCAAATTGTCTTGCGTCGATGTGGAGGTTTCAATTCCGCGTCCACACCTGTAAAAATTTGCAGCGAATGCGTTCGCTGCGAATATTTTCGACGCTGTTGAATATTATTTTCACGCAGATATTCACGCCGCTTGTTTAGTCTCAAGTCGGTCGGACTGGGTTAACAGACGTTTGCAATCGTGCGGCAGAAGCGTCCAAATCGAGGACCTGGATGCGGAGAAAATCCATTGTTGATCGTCGTGAACCGACTCTGTCCGAATCTTGAGCGTTGTGTGAATAAATTTTTGCATGCGTTGTCTCGTCCACATTCACTCATATTCCCGCACACGCACGAAAAGTTATGCTGTTTGTCGTATTCGGTGCAAATTTTTATGTTTGGACGCGGCGTAAGGTGATTAGAGCAATTTTTTTTGTTTGTACTATGAGCGAAGCTTTGAATGTATGTACTTATCAGTAGTGCATAAAAGTGCAATAAATTTCTTGTTATTAATTTGGTATCTTGACAAAAAAATGCTATTTTAACACGGAGGTTTACGGAACTTGACAAATATTGCGAAATGATTCTATTACTTTTGTACAGACTTTCTCCTAAACACGAAATAATGCTTTTTTTGTATACTTCCCGCTCTCCCCTCCTCAACCTCTCCCTCTTCCATTAACCCCCCTGCCTTCGCACACCCTCGGCTCACCCTCTTGGGAACACCCTCTCATCCAATCCAACCCTACTCACCCACCTTCCCCCTCCCTCCCTCCCACCCTCCCCCTCCACCTTCCTCCCCCACGCACCTCTTAGAGTCCCCCTCTCCCCACTCTCTCTAGTATATAAGTCGTTGCACCAAATGTATCTTCACCTGATGATGACGTTAATCGTCGAAACCATTGTCGTAAGTCAAAAAAGTTCATTGTGGAAAATAAGGTTTACCCTATTCATGCAAAATGTTTGGCAAATTCTACAAAGTATCACCGGAAACCACCAACGAAATAATACGTTTCGTGTAATTATAATGGTTGCCAAAAAAATCAAAGTATCATACCGAGTAAAAGAACACGAAATGACGTTTGATTTCCGCTTAAATTTCGAATTCCGCACCTTAAATCTAAGTCACATCAATGCTTTAATTCAGGCGAAACTTTCAAAATATAACTCTGTAATCAATTGAAATGCTATTGTGCTGTAAGATATGTATGCTTTGACAAGGTTTTTCTTAATTTAGCAAACAGCAATGAATGTAATTATCGGAAGGCATCCTCCCTACAGGTCTGTGACCTTTGAGGGTGCCTAAAGCTCCTGAAAAATTGTAAAAAATACCTTTTGTACTTAAAATTGTGGGGTAATAAATTTATTAACATCATTATCATTATATTATTAACCCTTTGAGTGCGGCATGACGTGATATCACGCCTCAACTCAAAGGGTTAATACAAGCAGGGTGGATTCCACCGTATGAGAGGATGTATGTACTTGTGTGAACTGTGGTCCAAGGATTTCTTATTTAAAAGTTATTAAATTGTGCATTCAATGACTCACGATTACCGCTCCAGCCACCCGAGACAGTTAATGAGACGAGTAAACGCTTGTTTTTTACTTTCTTTTTTAAAGGAACCGTTTCCGTGGCCCATCTCGGCTCGGCTCGGATGGAGTCGGTACCCAAAGTAATAATTGCCGACATTGACCTCGAATGGAGCGATGGATGCCATTGTGCGCCCTCCCGCGGAGAAAAGGGAAGATTCATCCTCCGTGCATCTTGATCGTATTCATCTTCTCTCGCTCCATTCTCCGATCCGTCCCGCTTAGAAATGAGTCCCTTATAAGGGAAGCGACGGATTCGGGCGAAGACTCCTCAGCCACCGCCTAATTCAGCGCCTCTATCTCGCTCGGAGGGCAGACGGGCGCCTCTTCACGCTCGTCCCGAAGATTATCCCACCTCCAACCATTTCTCTCTGGGCTATTCGTAGATATGCCTTCTATGGGTGTAGCCAGGGGAATTCAACTGCTCCCCTCCTCCTAAAACTTTTAATTTAGGTTTTTTTATTTGATATTCCTCGTAATTTTTCACCCGATCATAATGTTGGAGGTCAGATTATTTAAAATGAGATAAAAAATGCAAGTTATTCGTAATTTAGCAAAGATGTACGGAAGAGAAAAGCGCTAGCTAAGGAGGCGTTTAGTAATAGAAAGGGGACTGATTATGGAGTGTGAAGAAGAGGCTGGTGAAGAGCTTGATATGCAGCGTAGCGTTGCATGGGGCAGAAACGTGGACCTTCAGAAAGGAGGACGAGAATAAGCTGCAGTCATTGGAGATGTGGATATGGAGAAGGATGGAGAAAGTGAGGTGGACGACGGAAAGGAAGGCTAACGAGGAAGTGCTTGAGATGGTGGGCGAGGAAATGAAGCTTCTGAATGAAATCCGGGATAGACAGGGTAGATGGCTGAAGGATGTAATAAAGGGTGTTGGGTTGCTCAAGAGTGTGATAGAGGGACGGATGTTGGGCAGGAGAGGTAGGGGAAGAAAGGGAATAGGTTTCATGGACTGGATGAAGTAGGGTAGATCGTATGCAGAGGCGAAAAATGATACTCTATTGGGAGATAGGCCCCTGAATGTGTAGAAAACTGGGAGGAGATTCTCTGTCATTCAACAAAACCTACCTTAACCGGTAGAATAATTTAATAAATAAATAAATTTGTAATTTTTCAAAATATACTCGTAACGACATGCGATGTATCCTATGATTTTAATTTTTATTTCGTCTTCCAACATTACAAATTACTGTGAATTTTGACGGATTTTTCTTAGCATAAGCGGTCAGACGAAAGTAATCGAAAGCATCTATCGTTTAGACATTTAATTCCAGAAAATCCTTCTCACACTCAGATAGGATGATTACAGGTGAATGTACTACCCTCTCCCGACATAAACTCTGGCTACGCCCATGATACCTACACGCCAACCATGTCAGAACGGGAATTTTTATTAGTTCCGGGAGATTGTAGAGTAAGGTTAAAGTGTTAAAATAGAAATTCGGTGGAGGTAGGCAGCAAAGTTGCGATTTTTTAATGAAAATAGTAATAGGCACTGGTGTAGTTTTCTGACTACATTTTCCCGCTCCAAGCCCTTTGAAATGCACAAACGGAGTTATGTGGCGAATTTTGGGTGATGTAAAATCAAGGGTGGGAATACAAAGTTCTATAATTATGAGCGTCCGGGGCGTGCCTTTCATGTGATTTTGGGATGAACTCATCTGGCAACGCTGCTTCACGCAATCACCCCTCTCTTCCTTTCTAAAATGCTCTCCAGTCTTCAGGTGGGAAGTAATTCATCAGATGCGTTCTTCACTTTGTGAACGAATCGCCCCCGAAGCATCGTTCCGACACGGCATTTTTAATTTTTAACGGTATCATGACTGGCTACAAGGTTGCCAACCTTTTTTTTTAATTTACCTGTTACCCTTGCCATTCATGTGTTGATTCCATATTGAAGGTTGACTGTGTGCGAAAACGTCTGGGAGTTGTAACTCGCCGTCATACGCCCATTCTTTTATAAAAAAATGTTTTCCGTCACTTGACTCGCTAGATACATCACCATTTCAACCAATTCATTCGAGATCCATTAATAATTCAACGAAGCGTGTTTTAAGTTTGGTCTTTCTTCCCAATAATCAAAGACAATGGAGCGTAGTAGTGTTAGGTGGACCCAAGTCTAGGGGTTAACGTTAACAATGCGAGGCTGCTGCGCGATTCAATAGCTTTGATGCTTTGCCAAATAAAAGTTTGGAGCTGGCAACCTGGCGTTAGTCTTGAATAAAATATTCTGTCAAATATTTTTCACGGAGCAGATTTTTCTCAATGAATGTGCCAAAGAGGAGCGGCAGCACATGTATTTGGATGTTCGGGTGGTAACGACCAGTGTATGACTTACATACATTACCGTAACACCTAACTGCTTTCGTCAGTTATAAATGATAAATATAAAAAGTATAAATAATAAATTATTAAATGTGGTTGTGATTCCTCTGTGGCTCTACGTGGAAATACATTCAAGGAACCATTCAGCTAACGGTATGACCGAGCATTTAGAGGTGTAATTACTGAATTGGTTGCGGCAAATAATAATGGATGACTCGACTTTGTTGACAAAATCTATTACACTATTTTGTTTACCATGATGAATTGTCACTAGATTTCTTCGAGTGTATTTAAGATCTGGCGATTTGTACACCGTGCCGAAATTTCAAGTATCGAGGTTTTCATGGTGCTCACTTTCGCAATCATTTCACAGCCGAGATTCGAGTGTGTTCCATATTTGATAGCAAATCTATCGGGTGTCCTTTGAGGTCAGGTTGTACATTTCTTCCACGTTTTGATTGGTGAGTCGTCCTTCGTCTGAAAAGATTTGCGAGTCCAACTGAATTCTTGGATTCCGGAAGACGATGGAAAGGTGTCTTTTCTAAACGTCAGAAGAAATGGAGAACTTGTAAGACAGTGGAAATCTTTTGTAATGTTCAGCCTTGAGATTTTCCGGGAAAGCTTAAACTCATTCTCTCCCATCACTGTATGCGTGATCTCAATTCTAGAAAAATAATAATTCTTATGTCTCAAAATAATTCTCAAGAAGCATGATGTTTCACCATACAACTGAATAACCTTGGCTGACCTGGAGACTTTCGTTCTGCGATTTATGCTCAAGTATGCACGTATGCACTCTTAAATTCGCGAGAAGCGTACATTTTACTCACATGTATGCACGTAAGTCTGTAATAATATCGCTGTTTTTCTTGACATTTTGCTAAAGCTGTTTAAAAGTATAAATATGGCCCTGAGTTTGCACATTTGTTGATTTTATTTTTAAATTACTTTTCCTAACCCTAAAATGGATTCACAGCCGACTGCAGCGCAATTTCACCTTTTTTATTCCTTTTGCAATAATTGCAGTGATTTGCTCGCAGATGGAGTCCCAAAAGGGATCCATGTCTCCACTTCATCACAATCTTTTCCTGGAGAAATACCCGTCGTATCCGTTATGTCGCACAATTGGCGGTACAAACTTGGTGATAGAAATTTGTTTCCGCCCGTGATCTTTCTTTCCTCTCCCTGAGGCGTAAATGGAGGTAATTAGGCATGCCAATTGCAGAAAAACGAGAGCAAATTGGCGAAGTTCTCTTAACAAATTCTGGGAAAGCTGGCTATGAGAGTACTACAAAGTTGAGAAGAACTATCAGTTCCTGTCCAGAACGACACTGTGTTTATTACGTGAAACCTCTTGTGAACCGGGAATGTCGACTAATGTGCAGTTTAAACATTCGCTGCGCGTAGTGATTGGCGCTGACTCGGCTGCTAAATCGAGTTACTGTCACTCCAGACATTTTTTTGGAACGATTCTTGGATGATGATCTGGTTGTCGAGGATTCAAATTATTTTTAATCTCGTACGCTATTTCTATTGGCATTTCCTTTCTTTTATTTTCTGATAACTTATCCCCGAAATTCGTAAAATTTTCAAAATGTCACATCTATCACTCAATTTCCAGTTTGTCTAGTGATTTTAACTTTGAGAAATGAATCCCTCTCTTTAGCTTACGTGGTGTTACTTTAATTGTCCGCTGGAGATTTTACCTGTCGCTAAGTTCCTGGTGCAGGCCTGAGAGGCAAGGAGGGGAGGTAGAAGTTGAGAGAGGGTGAAGGGAAAGGAAAGAGGGGAAGGGAGGGATGCTACGAAGGAGAGGTTGAAAGATAGTGAGGCTTGGGAACAAAACTACTTCAAGAAATAATATGGAACGCAAGTCTACAAGGCAAGAGGTTATAATCACCCATCACCGTATCTGAACTAGATACCCGATCTTGAGATCTCATTGTGACACGAATCAAAACGGAACGGCAGATAGTCGTGAGTCACCCAAATTCTCGAAGTGCTATTGTAGGCAACAATTAAAAGGCTTCACACTGAATCGCGTATCGCAGGGCTCTGAATATTCAGTAGCCCATGTTCCTTAATCGTCCTGTGTACTGCGCCAAAAACTTTTGCGAGAGATATACTCCTGATTTTCCACCCATAGTTGGTGGCGCTCTTATTTTGTTGAAAGGCGTAATTTAATACTTAGGACGATTTTTTGTATTTCTTTGACACTATCCCATGGAATAGTATCCGGGCTATTTCGATATGAAAAAAATATTTGCTACACGCAGTTTAATCGCATCGCCGTCATCCGCACCGATTATCCTCCTCATATTTTGATTTCTTTGTTTTTCCACGCGGAAATTTACTATTTTTCATTTAGTCAACCAGTTTATTTGAAGATAGTTTATCGGACTGCGTACCTATGCCTGTGTTCCATCTGGGAGATAGGTAGGTTTAAGGATGACTAAATTCTCTCTGACAGAGTGTCGATCGTCAGGGAAAACCTGGAATTGTCAGGGAATTTTGAATTTCTGGAAAAGTCAGGGAATTCTCGTAACAGTCAGGGAGAAACTGGAATAGGAATCCTCGTTATTTTTCTACCATTACGTTTATCGGCCAATCTTTCCCGCCCTTTATTTCACCAACTTAAACTAACGTCCGTCGTTGACGTGCATGGAATAAGCATCATCAATTCTTGGAGTATTCAGTTGTTAATGTTATTAGTTGTGAATATTAGTTATTTAGTTGTGAATAAGACGTAAAATGTATTACGCTCATCACAAGGAATACGAGGCTATGTTGTTCGAAAAATTTTAACTCGCGTTTTTTTATAACTTACGAAACTCAGGTCGAGAAGTAGCTGGAGCACACAAACTTATAGTAGAATACAATGCTTGCAGTTCTAAAAATACGAGACGATGATTAGAAAATTTAAAGCTGCCGTAGAAAATTTAATTCAGCGGAAAAAAGTATTCCAATAATAGGAGACTTTTTGGCGATCGGTCAGGGAAATTGGTAAATCCATCAGGGAAAAGTCAGGGAAAGGTCAGGGAATTTGAAAATTGGATATCAGTAGTCACCCTGTCAGAGGTCGACATTGAAGGTGAATAATTAGTGGTATGCGATCGTCCATATTTGAGAACTCTTTGGCTTACAGCCATCTGCGGATGTTGGCCTCTCGCCTCGTTAACGATGGCTGGGGACAGACGGCGCCTTACGTAATGGACACATTTAACGTAGTTTTCATTCCCCTAGGGTGAATTTCAGATAACTTGATCTTTTAAGACTTTTATTCTGATTGATTAAGTTTTCATCATTTTGATAAACGATTTTTACTTATACTGCCTGAGGTACGACCTTGTATGTATTAATCGCACATTGATTACGTTAGGTCCAAGTGGTCGAGGACTAGTCTTTTGTGTAAGTCAAGAGACAAGGGTTGTACTCAGGCCATGAAAATGAATTCGAATAAAGATTCCAATTATTTTACCGTAATATTGGTCAAATTTGCGTCGTAATCTCTAATTGAATCTTAAATAATTTGTATTACATCGCGAATACTATTGATGGTTGTTCTATTTAGTATATTGAAAAAATAATTATTATTGCCAGCCTTGATATTTTGTAGGGTACATAATGTCTCGCTTTGCGTAGAAGAATTTCCAAAATATTGAATACTATAGTGCGGCCAAGGTGTTAGGGCAGTTTATAGTTATTAAATGCAGCCATTTTATAAACATTTCCATTACTGACCTTACTTTTAATCTTACGATCATGACAAAAGTTTACTTACCGTTTGTTTCCAAGCCAAATCAGTTTGTTTCAAATTCGCTATTATCTTGTTGTAGTAGTGTAGTTGGTGCAATGTAGAGGACTCTGATCTTACAAGTGGAGTGTCAGGTAGCCGGGTATCAGATTTTATTCAAACTTAGTAGTTGTACAGACCGATTTATGTGGTTCAAGAATAACCTCAAATATAGGGTTATATAACCAATAGTTTAAACAAAAAAGGCCTTTAAAAATTTTCAACTCTTATAAGTACCCTTCCGACGGCTAATCTTAACACTGTCAAAGTGGCCGGGTGGCTAACGTACTTGACTACGGTTCGGAGGGCACGGCTTCTAGTCCCGCACCAGATGATTTTTTCCGCTTTTTGTTATGTTTTTCTTTTACGGCATCCTACCATGCCCTTAAGATTGTTTATTTCTACTAAAAATATTATTTATGAGCGAGACATATTTATCATTTGCATGCACGACGTCAGACTTACTCTCTATTTTTTCGGCCGAAGGCAGACTTATAATTGTGTCACTTCCTTTTTTTTCACGACGTATTTTAATTTTTCTTTCATGCACATGATTTTCATTTCCTATCATTATTTTATAATATTGTATCCATATTTTTGCAATTAAAGCAAATTTCTCGTGGATAGACTAGGTAAAACGGCCTTTACACATGTCGAAAGCAGCCGGTCGCATAAAAGATCCGATAGCGCTTTTACACGATGCATGTATCCGAGCGAGTAGATGCGTGAACACATTCACCTTTAAAACTGCATCGTGTAAAGACCCAAAATTGCTCAATTGAATGAACAAGTGGCCATAAAATACCCCTTGTTCTAATTCCGTGAATGTGTTCCTGCAAGTGTCCGAGCGTCATCCCGCACGGTTCATCTACGTCAAACCCCGCAAGCCACCCAAAGGGTGTGTGGCAGGGGGTGCTTCCACACCAGGCATGCATGAATGATACGGTTAAACACCGAAATTACATTGAAACCTGCGTACCACACATGCAAAGCGCCAATTACAAATCTAATACCCAAGAAACATTCTATCTTCAATCGTTCCAACATGCAAGGGATACAAAGACTACCTACTACTACATATTCAAAATATCATGCATAAATAAGAACATCAATATTTACATCATGCATAAATAAGAACGTAGAGAATATAAAGAGAAAGATTTACTGTCTGCCTATTGTCACAATTCGAACTATTCATGACGACGATCGCAGCTGTTATGGTTCCGAATGGTACGCGGAAAAAATGACATTTTATACCTATCGGTTCTACAATCTAGCTCTCTAATTTTATCGGCGCGATCTAATCTGCCGTAGTACGAGGGGGTTAACAGTATGTTTTTTACGTCGTCAGAGAAATGATTTTCCTGAAATTTGGTTAGGAGGTTAAGCCTATAATTTAATCTACGCTGTGATAGCGATTCTCATCCTAATTCTTCTAACAGTCCAGACACACTAGCCAACTTATCGTAGCATCGTTTAACAAACCTAGCTCCTCTTCGCTGTACGCGGTCTAACCCTGATATCAACCCCGTTTCGTATGGATCCCATACACTAACAGGATATTCCAGATGAGGCCTAACCATTGAAAAATAACAACGTTCTTTCACTAACACATCACATTTTCCGAGTACTCTTGATAGAGCCTAGCTTCCTGTATGCTTGACCGCATATTTCCCGAATATGTTGTCCCCAAGATAAGTCGTGAGTAATTGTGACCCCTAAGTACTTGACAGACTCGGCGTGAATAATTTCCGTATTATTAATTCTGTAAGACCTATCTGGAATATTTTTCTTTTTCCAAAAGCTGACTGCTACACACTTTTTTATGTTTAGTTCCATCTGCCACTTTTCGCACCAAGCATGAATAGCAAGTAGGTCGATTGTTAACGAGTCGCTATCTTCGGAATTGTTAATATCCCTATACACAACCGCGTCGTCTGCGAAGAGTCTAAGCTTAGTTTTAACGACGTTGCTAATATCATTTATGTACAAGAGAAATAAAAGTGGACCAATTACACTTCCCTGAGGAACACCCGATGTAACGCTGTGTTTGACATGATACCGTCTATGACAACCCTTTGTTCCCGCCCATGTAAGAATTGATTAATCCAACTAATAATGTTTTTATCTATTCCATATGCTTCTAGTTTTGAGAGCAACTTAACGTGAGGTACCTTATCGAAAGCTTTCTTAAAATCGAGGAATATCGCGTCAACTTGAACATTATTTTCACCCGAGAGCAAGATGTCATGAACGAAGAGGGCCAATTGGGTTTCGCAAGATCTACACTTTCGAAATCCGTGTTGGTTGTTCATTAATAATTCCTCCCTATCTAAATGACTCATAATGGAGCTTACGATTATGTGTTCAAATACCTTACAGGCAATGGATGTGAGAGAAATATGCCTATAGTTACTAGGGTCTTCCCTGTTACCGCTTTTGAATATAGGTGTGACATTTGCTACTCTCCAGTCCTTAGGCACTACGTGATCTACTAAAGATTTGGTAAATATTAATTCTAAGTAAGGCGCTATGTCTGATGCCAATGTTTTATATACGCGAGTAGGTATTTGGTCTGGACCGGGGGATTTGTTGGGGTTGATATTTTTTAGCTGATGTTCTATGCCGCGACAATTTATAATAATTTCAGGCATACATGTTTGGGAACGAACTGGCTGCGGAACAAAAAGATGTGGTGTATAAGTACTGAAAATGCTTTTGAAGAATGAGTTTAACGAATTGGCTTTTTGTAGACTGTTGGTAAGCTTTTCCCCTTTGATATTCTTAAGCGTGTGTACTGTTGATTTATTTCCTTGAGTGTCCCTAACATACGACCAAAATGCCTTGGGATTATCGTTCAAGTGTTCTCCCAGTAAATTACTTTTGAAATTAGCTAACGCCCTTCGGCACGCTTTTTTTGCTAAGAGTTTAGATATTTTGTAATTTCCGGTGACTGTGTATAGTTGTTTCGGAGGATTTGTTAATTTTTGCCCTTTTTAACCTAGCATGACATGTTCTCTGGTTCTTTAATGTTTTCCTTACCTCTGCGTTATACCACCTAGGCTCTGCATTGGCTCTTTTCCGTTTACTTGGTATGTATTTGCTAACTACTGATGGTGTAACGTTGAGGAAAGTATTCCACAAAACCTAAGTATTACTGTTTTTACTTATACTTTTAGTATACTTTTATATAATCACGAAGTGCTAAGAAGTTGATTGTGCATTTGTGTAATTAAATTTGGAGGGGTATTAAATGTTTCTGTAGACCGGAAAATATTTAAAAAGTGTGTAATTACGTCTCGCGTGTAGTGCTACATTTTTTATCCACTGCAGCATTATAATTACTGGTTTGTCAAACCGGTAGACGTGATTATTTACGATCTGTAGACTGTATTTACAATTGAACTACCGTCTTTCATCACTAAACGGCGCCATAATCGAAAAAGTTGTTTGTTTACGGAATTTGAGGCAACAGTTTTTGGCGACGAGTCAACAATCCATTTGTACATTCATACAAGAGAGATTAATTCAATGGATGGATATTTCATTCAAAGGAGATATTCCAGTAATTCATTATAAATTCAAAAAATCCAACAACTGTTATTTTGGATGTTTAATTACTTCCAGTAATTGATATCAGATGAGAAAAAAGTGTGGCTGAGTAGCTAATTGCATTTCCTTCATGTAGACTCAAATATTAATTACTAATTGCAAAATTATTTCTATCTCATGGCAACCTTATGCATTGTGTTGATGAAAATATCGCATCTTTGGAGTCCTCACACACCCGTTCCACATGAAATTGCTCATTGCAAATAAAAGTCACCAATGAACACCACCAAATTCTCCGCTGGAAAGGCGACCATGGACTTAACCGCCGCGACTATTTCTCCAGTCCCTCAAACCTGAAAAACGGTAGTTTCTAAAATGAATATACATCGAACTGCAAAGTCGAGGCGAAGTCCGATTGAAAACGCAGCGATCGGCTCCGATGCGTGGAAGTGTGTTTCTCGAAGGCATTCCTTCCGCTGGGGCGTTTACTCCGGAGTATATTTGACTACATTTTTGCTAGCCCTGTTGCTTCTCGCCCTTCCTTGTCGTCTCTCGGTTGCGTAAAGCTTTCCCAGCAGAGGCCGCAGCCAGCTCTGTGTGCCAACTACAAGATTTTTCCAACCCGGTCCCATTCAATCAAGCTCGTAAAATGGGGCTGCTGGGTTAACGATATTCTTGAAAGTAATAGTACGTATATGTCCTCAAATATGTGGTGACTGGAAGATCATTCTCTTAGTCAGTGGAAGTCCCTTATCCATTGTTGCAGGGCTCCCCTCCTTCCCTTGGCGAACGAGGCGGTGGTGTTGCCTGGGCAACCGTGGCAGCTGCACTTTTCCCACGCCGCGGGGTGTCGCCACTATCCCCTCTTCGTGTAGTGCTTTGTGCTGTTGCTGTTTATGTGTATTGCTGAGGCGGAGTTCGTCTTTCTTTATCGTGCGCCTGCGTCGTCGAGGCAACCGCCTGGACACATGGTCACCCCACCCCACCACACCTTTCAGCCTCCTTCCCCCACGTGATTGGCTGTTGCGTCGGAGGAGGAGGTGGGGGAAGAAGGCAATGAGATACATATTCCCTCTTCTGGCAGGGGCGTGAGATCGAAGATTACGGTGGGACGAACGTAGATGGAGTGACATCGAGTGCCACTTTTAATAACTATTCATGTCGAAAGAAAATTAGTAGACCACGTTTATCTTATGTACATGCATTTGTTTATGCGGTGGACATCAACATACATGTGATGCAAAAGTGCAAATGAGTTGTATTCTGAAATTGTTACCTTAATTAAAGCATTGTTATGACTTGGATTTACGGCACGGCGTTTGAAATTTATGTTTAGGGAAAATCATATGTCAACACACTTTATTACTCGGACTGATACTACGATATGAGGTCAGTTTATTCGGGTTTTTCCTGCGTTGATTCATGTTAATGGACAACAGTTTCACTGACGTTGCAGCTAGCGTCGTCAGGTCCTGAATGAGCTGCAGAGATTCATGTTTCTGTATATACCTTACGCCTGAGCTAGTCAGGCGCACGTTGATTGGCCGGTTGTACCTTGGAATTCAATTGTTGTAAAAGACGTTTTTCAAAGGTCCAACCGGCCAATCAACGTGCGCCTGAGTAGCTCAGTCGTTAGATATATAAAGGAACATGAATCTCTTTGGCTCATTCAGGACCTGACGACGCTAGCTGTAACGTTAGCCAAACTGTTGTCCGTTAACATGAATCAACGCGGGAAAAACCCGAATACACTGACCTCAAAAAATCACCGCGGAAGCCTCCGTACCAATGATACCACGATATTTTTAGTCTCATTAGGACAATAAGATGAAACGTATTATTTCGCGTTTACGAGAAAATCTGTACATATGTAATTAAATTATTACGCAAAATAAGTCTAGATTACGTGTTAAAATAGCATTTTATTGCCAATGAACCAAATCGGCGTCAAGCATTATTTTACTTAAATTTGTACCTATTAGTGATAAGAACCTTCAGTGGCCAAGTTTCACCCAAATGTGTTGATATTGGTCCAACCACCATAAATTTAGTTTGGCTTCATCGAGTAACGATGTTAATGAGACGTGTATTTCAGATTTTCGCTGCTATTAAGTGTCGCATATCCGGTGACGCCATCAAAATCATCATTTCGCGTGGCATTTTCCTCGAATTTAACTAATAATTACTCTTGCTTCAAGTTAAGAAAGGGGAAAACACAAGGGAAAATACATTCAAATATTCGGCCATTGTCTTAAGCAATTTTCTTGAAAAGATTGTTCATGGATCAATTTTTTTTAGGGCTTTAATTATAATCAGATGAAGCCATCTACACATCTTTTAAATATATTTAAATGCTGTAGTAAATTTCTGGAATATTCGATGTCACTCTGAGTTTCTACATGGGCTGTTACTTACAAGGTCGTTCGATATCTCGATTCTTCGCCTCTTCGAGACGATGGTGCAACATATCGAATAAATCGACCCTGGGTTACTTCGGAACGGGTGTGTCCTCTGGCGGGGAAAAGTGATAATATTTATTACGACCGGTTTCGCTTTTCATCAGCATCTTCAGTAATGGATAACTTGGTATTATCGTATGAAATTCTGTATTTCTAGCCTAGGTTTCGTGGTTTTCACATCATTTTATGATGCCAGCTCTCGCAAATTCCGAGGATTCCGTGATCCGAATGAAATTAGGATTCATGAAACCGCTTACTCACCAATTTGTTATTCGAGAAATGCCTTGGCTCACTCCTCGAAAGAGGAGCGTTACTCACTTACATAACGTCCACATCAGAGCTTTTTTTCCTTGACGCATGCCGTGAATGTAATGCGTCAGACCTCTCCATCCATCTATGACATTGGCGGGTTCACTCAGAGCATTTCCCACCCGGCGCTTGCATGTCAATTGCAAGGGAAATACCGCTTCGCGGGCATATCATCGTACTCTCGACAAAGACTCGTCGAAGAAACGTTACTTCTTGGTGGATCTTTTAATAAATGTGGTTAACTGACGAAATTTCGTGGAGTTTTGTGGAACTATGAGAGCTTTCCAGTTAAGGTATTAACGTCAGCGCCAATCGGAGTACACCGGCGCCCTCAAACGTCCGTGAACGGTGTTGAATGGAATGTTGTTCGGTGGCGATACGTTTTGAATCGTACATTTTGTGAGTGAACGACAGTCACGGCCGAATATTTCGCGTGAAGTTGTTGAATTTGTTCAAAATAATAATTGAAAAACGGAATTTTTTAATCTCAGAGATTGAATTATTTATAATATGTTTGTTTGATGCCCGAACTGAAAATTTACATATGTGATTTACATATGCTATTTTAAATGAAATAGACTAACTTGAAATCGATTGAGGATGCCATTGTGGACGTTCTTTTGTTATTAAGTTCACATTCTACAACTTTTATTCCGATCTATTTTGAAATGCGCCGCGTAGTGCGAAGAGTCTTTAAGGAATTAAAGGTTTGTGAGCTTTTGAGTTGCGATGCGATTAGCCCACCGCAACGAACGGAATGCACAATTTATATTTTGTATTCTCGAAAAACTAACCCGGCCGCGATGAGAGGCTGTTAACACTACAATAAATCATTTAGTACTTTCCCGGCGAATATTATGTGTGAAATTCTCTCGGGATTCACACCGGGTTAAATTTTTGGCTGCTGCCAACGATTTGATTGATAACACTTCCATCGTCATCAGGGTCAGTGTTATCCTTCGAAATGTTGGCAGCAGCCAAAAATTTAACACGGTGTGAATCCCGAGAAAATTTCACACATGGTAACACTACGTTTGCCTCTGGATGTTACGTGTGCCTCTTGTATGGATGTTGCGTTTGCTTCTGGATAGGTGTCAGGTTTATTGGTGAGATGTTTTTTGGTTAATTTATGAAATCTTTATTATTATTCCATCTTGAAAGTCGTGATAAACGTCTAAAATATTGCACCACACCCTGTCGAGCAGGTGTTTCAAGTGCCTGTATAGCCTGGGATGTTTTTCTTTAGCGCCGCAATCCATTTCGCATAGTCAGATTTTGGGAAATCTGTCCAGATATACTGGAGATCTACTCTCATATTTGCTCATTTTCGGCGAGTGTGTGAGTCAAATGTAATACAATATTTTGAGATAAATTTGCTCCCGTCTCTCCGCAGGACTTCGCCACCGTAGGCACGGAGCTCGCCATATAACTCCTGCCAAGTCGTTTGAATCATTTGCCTGTCAAGAGCGGTGAATGGTTTAAAATTTGGTTGAATCCTTCTTACCTTTGTTTAAAGTGGCGTACCACGGATCCAAAAAATGCAGAACAGACGCATTAGACCCATATAACAGACAAGTTATGCCTTGCTATTACGCAGTGACAATTTGTATGATAATCCATGCCTCCGTATAGGTTTACCGTAAACGTACATGCTTTTTAATTTAGGTCACTTACTTCATTTATAATACTTCATTATGTATATTCCACTAGAATTGATAGTAATTCTGCTTCGCAGCTTAGGGGCGATTTTCTGGTTAGTAATACCAACTTAAATTAGCTCAGGAGATATTTTTCGATTTTTTAAAATCGTTTTTCGTTTAGTAGTTAGTTATGGTTGGTTGGTTACATATATGACGTCATTGAAGGATATTGATACTTTGCTTTGCCTTTCATTGTTTTTTGTGCTCCTGGTAGCTACTGTAACTTTCTCCTTCCTCTTCTCAGATTATGTCTTTGATGCTTTGATACATGCATCACGTTTCACGAGAGAGAATTCCATCTATTCTGTCAGCACTTGCGACCCAGTGCCTATATCTTATAGGGCAATATCTTCAGCCTTAAGGAAAGATCGGAAGAATTTTCCTCTCTCCGTGTTTACCCTCTTTCCGCTCCTTTCCGCCGTGGTAACAATTTCCAGAATCGCATTAATCACAATTCCAGCCCCTCCATTTCGGCACTTTCGCGCTCCATTGGTCATCGGGGGTGGGTTGGGTCGGGTGCCCTGCGGAGCGTGGAATACAGGCACCGTGGTGCGCTCATGCGGTTAAAAGGAGGCTCTCAGTCAACTTCTCCTTTATCTTCCGGACTTCGGATCCGCTCCACGTCAAGCGAGTCACTGCTCCGCGGAGGTAGTGACCGGGAGACGGCCTAGATCAATCACCGCTCTGGTAAGCGTAGCTCTGCGGAAGGATAGAAGTGTACCGACGTGCTAAACTTTTATTATTAAAGCAATCTACCGGCTAAATGCAGGTTTTATTGAAAGTGAGGGAATAACCTCAAAATTTTCTCACGTAAAAGGTCTTATCTCCCTGTGTTATTTCTTTCTTTGTCTCCGCGTACATCCTGCCACACCCCCTAAGGTGGCTTGGTAATACGTTGACATGTAGATGTACCCTTCTTCTTCCCGTCCATGAAACCTATTCTTCTCCTACATCTTTCCCTCTATCACATTCTAGAGCAATCCATCGCCCCTCATTACCTCTTCCTGCCCTACCTTTCTTCATGTCATCCTAAAGCTTCCTTTCTTCACCCATAATACCAAAAGTACTGTCTCGTTTGTCTTCCTTTCCATCCACCACACCTTCTCCATCCTCCTCTCCCTCCCGCGTAGGTGTGTGTTTGTGTGTGTGTGTGTGTGTGTGTGTATATATATATATATACATATATATATATATATATATAGAGAGAGAGAGAGAGAGAGAGAGAGAGAGAGAGAGAGAGAGAGCCTTGTCACCCTTTCTCTGAGTCTACGTTTCTGCTCCATGCAACCCTACATTTCTTCTTAACCAGGCTCTTCTTAATTTCCAAATCCAATCCAATATCCAAATATCCAGTATCCGAATATCCAAAACTTCCACTTAGTAACGTCTAAAACAGTTTCGTTTCTTCTTAATATCTTTACAAAACTTTTTTGGTAAAAAACAAAATTTCCCGGACTACAATAATTGCGCAATTATTTCGGATTTGATGCCGATTGAAATTATTCGGGGCTTGATTTTTTCATTGTGTATTTCGCCTTTGTAATTGTAACCTGTAAGTTCTAGACAAATCATTTTGAAATTGTAAATACTAGTTTAATACGTCAAATATGCCTTAGTTAAGGAATATTTAAACATTTCAGTTTAATCTGGCTCAAAATTTTTTTAAAGACTCCTTATTGGAACCTTTTTTGATCATACTCTTTGTCTTTTAAAAGAATTGAATGGAACTCTGTGCTGAAAAATTTTACGAAATTTGCGTTTGATTATGTTGGATCTCATATAAAATCCGCATTTTGCTATAGAAGAATAGGTTAGGAGACAAATATCCAATTTTATTCATTATAAATATTGACATTACTGAACGGCTTACAAATGTGAAATCTTGGGCTTAGTTTGAACCCTTTGCTTTTCTTGTGGCTACTGCATTAATCCGCCTCGTGAGTCCACAGTTATTTAGATTTTGTTTAGATGCAAAAAGATCATGTCGAAAGGGAAAGTATGTACTGATAGCTTTGTAGGAACAGCCTTAATTTATTTGTTTTCAAAATCAAAACTTGAAGTATTCTCACGATTTCTATCATTCACATCTCGATTTCACTGAATCGTAACAATGATGTCACAAGAGATTTCTCAAAGGTTGCCGGTGAGATGATAATCTTCTCCATCTTCCTAGATTGGTACTCGTCAATTGTAAAACTGTTGTCTCGATTTCTCGGAAATCGATGCAGGACTTCTGAATATTTATTTTTGTGTCTGGGTTTGGATAAAAGAAACTCTGGTTGAGAATTTTACGAAATGAACAACCATTAAAATGGCTACCGTGTAATAATGTTTCTGGGCATCTCCGCTGGAGGTTCTTCTCTCTGTTCTAATCCCTAATAACTGGCCACAGGAAATAACGGGCGGTCGATTTTTGCCGTTGAGTCATTTCAGTGCCATCATCTGTATCTCTCTCTTCCCTCCCTAAAGCCTGAATCACACGATACTTGACCTTGTACAAGTCCGAGGATGCTAGCATACTAGGACTTGTGCAAAGTCAAGTATCGTGTGATACAGACCAAGCATACTGGAAATCCTGCATGATCGCTAGCATACTAGCTGGTATCCTTGTTTTCTTAATTGGTGCGGTACTAGTTCAATACTTGCTCCTAGTAGGTCCTAGTAGCCGCCGACGAATCACCTTTGCTCTTTTCAATTCGGTCGTAAATTTTTGATGTCAGCGCTTCCATAGTCCCTTGTGTTCCTCAGGGAAGTGTAATTGGTCCACTTTTATTTCTCTTGTACATAAATGATATTAGCAACGTCGTTAAAAGTAAGCTTAGACTCTTCGCAGACGACGCGGTTGTGTATAGGGATATCAACAATTCCGAAGATAGCGACTCGTTAACAATCGACATACTTGCTATTCATGCTTGGTGCGAAAAGTGGCAGATGGAACTAAACATAAAAAAGTGCGTAGCAGTCAGCTTTTGGAAAAAGAAAAATTGGCCAGTTAGGGCTTACAGAATTAAAAATACAGAAATTATTCACGCCGAGTCTGTTAAGTACTTAGGAGTCACAATTAGTCACGACCTATCTTGGGGAAAACATATTAGGGAAATATGCGGTCAAGCATATAGGAAGCTAGGCTTTATCAAGAGAGTACTCGGAAAATGTGATGTGTTAGTGAAAGAACGTTGTTATTTTTCAATCGTTAGGCCTCATCTGGAATATGCTGTTAGTGTATGGGATCCATACGAAACGGGGTTGATATCAGAGTTAGATCGCGTACAGCGAAGAGGAGCTAGGTTTGTGAAACGATGCTACGATAAGTTGGCTAGTGTGTCTGGACTGTTAGAAGAATTAGGATGGGAATCGCTATCACAGCGTAGATTAAATTATAGGCTTAACCTCCTAAATAAATTTCAGGAAAATCATTTTACTGACGACGTAAAAAACATACTATTAACCCCTTCGTACTACGGCAGATTAGATCGCGCCAATAAAATTAGAGAGCTAGATTGTAGAACCGATAGGTATAAAATGTCATTTTTTCCGCGTACCATTCGGGACCATAACAGCTGTGATCGTCGTCATGAATAGTTCGAGTATTGACAATAGGCAGGCAGTTAATCTTTCTCATTATATTCTCCTCTTTCTTATTTATGCATGATGTAAATAATGATGTTCTTATTTATGCATGATATTTTGAATCTGTAGTAGTAGTCTTTGTATCCCTTGCATGCTAGAACGATTGGAGATAGAATGTTTCTTGGGTATTAGATTTGTAATTGGCGCTTTGCATGTGTGGTACGCGGGTTTTTAATGTAATGTCGGTGTTCTACCATATCATTCATGCATGCCTGGTGCGAAAGCACCCCCTGCCAAACACCCTTTGGGTGGCTTGCAGGGTATGACGTAGATGTAGATGTAGTGACAATTACAATTTCCCGCGATCAATTAAACAACTCTAACCTCACTACAATACACAGACCTTGTGCAAGTTCAAGTATCGTGTGATAGCTCCTAGGAAGGTTTCAAGCATGCTAGATTTCGTACTAGAAATCCAGTACTCGCTAGCATCCTCGGACTCGTACAAGGTCAAGTATCGTGTGATTCAGGCTTAATGCTCCCAGTGCTTAGTGACCTTACGTGTGTGGGATGATGACCGTCGCTTTTGGAGCCCTCATAAATCTTCCCCAATCTCCTCTTGTCCCTCGCCACTGCCCCCTTGCCTGATCCTTCCATCTCCTCGAATCTCCCTTGAGTCTTTCCTTCGGAGTCTGGAAGTGGTAACTGCGTTTATCTGTGTTTCGTTTCCACGCTTTTGTAGCGGGGGGGGAGACGCGTTTCGAAAATTCCGTCGCAATGTGTCAAACGTGATGACGACCCTCAAGGCACTGCGTAGTGGTTCTCAAGAATAGGTTGAGCCTTCTCCTATCTCTGAGTGAGTAAATCTCTAGGATCGTAGAATGATAACGCAATCTTATCTAGAATACTTCAGTTGACTGGAACGGAAATTGTGGAAATGGCCTATCTCGAGGGAGATATTATTTTGATTGTTTTATGATAGTCCATTCCACTGTGAACTTTTGTACCTTTTGTGAAAGTCTTGGGTTAAAGTAATGACTCTAAAAGTTTTAGGTCTGTATGTTAATAAGTTATTATTAGTAATAGTTTTAGGTCTGCAAGCCAGTTCAGAACCAGTTTGTTTTGGCTCGGATGAGGCGAGCTTTTGGACATATCCTGTGATTTAGCTTTTGCCAAGTCGGAGAGCAGAAAGCATGTGGAAATTAGGTGAAACTAAATGTTGTATCAACTTTGACGGGAAAGTTTGTTGCTGACCTGTCAGCGGTGTGAATTTAGATGTAGCTGGTGGGATGAACTGGTAATTCAATCAATACTTGGAAGAACAAATGAATGAATAATGCATGCTGGCTTCGATGATTTCTTCATCTTTTAAGCTTTGCTCCCGTTTTTAAAAGAAAATTGCCGCTTTCGATTCGCGTTGCATCACGTGTCTCCCACCGTCCCCTCACCTCCCATTGCCCCCCCTTATTGCCCCTCCACCACCTATAGCCGTAGTAACTGCAGCAAAGTGGTCACCACCTTCCCTCCTCTTCCTTTCTCCCGTCCCCTCCCTCCCCCCTCGTACAAAGCCACACTCCTCCCGTCGTCCTTGCCAACCGTGGCGGGGTTTGACACCTTTCTTCCTCGGGCTCTGCGCTGTGCTCTGCCCCGCTTTCGATGGGACGCAACGGGGTTGGCCGGCTGCATACGGAGCGCACGGCTCTCTTGACTGGACACGCGCCCCACGCTCGTGCTTTTTCCTCCCTCGTCAGAACCGCATGTGCATTTCGTGCACGCGCGTGCGGCGATCAGAAAGTCATTATCGCGTCTGTCAGCGTCGCATTTTGACGATCAGGGGCCCCCACGGGATGACAGCCAAGATGCCTCGCTCTGGAATACCTCTCTCCCAGCGAATCGGCATTAAATCCCGAGTTTACAAGTTGGCCGTGAGTAGAAAAGATAGTCCAGCCCTCTTTGTGTCCTAACTCCTCCGTTTTGTTTGTTTACTTACCTTAAGGAGAGAGAGAGAAGATAGGAGATTAGGGTTCGAATCAATCACCTAGCGAATTATTTATTCTGTGAAGTTTATAATTTGTGCGCGTGAGATTTTTGTTGAACATATTCGAGGCGAAGTGAAGTGTGTTCCTCAGTTACTTCCTGTACGAGGGTGCTGTTTTTTCTGAAAAAAGTCATATGTGAGTGAAGAAGTGAAGTGAGTTTCGGGCGAGATGTTGTGGAACTGCATTATCAAAATGAAAAGTACTCGATGTTGTACTGTCCAATTTCATTTCATGCTCAAACTTTACTACACGTGAATCGGCACTTTATTTGACAACCATCAGGTACAGTGTACATCATCTGATATAATATGCCTGATGATGGCCAAATAAAGTACCGAAACACGTGTAATAAAGTTTAAGTATTAAATGAAATTGGACAGTATAACATTGAGTGTTTTTCACTTTCATCTGTGTATATTCTATCGGCTGATGTTTTTTGACTGTCCCCTCCCTTGTGTCTCCATTTATAGGTTTATTTAAACGTTAAAATATTACTCTACTGGCTAGAGAGCAGGTCTCTCCTCAAACCCTCAGCCTTTCTTCATGCCGTACAAAATTCCAATTCTTCCTCTTCCGCGCTTTTCAAGCATTTTTCTCTCTCACCTTCTTCAACATGCACTCTCCTTTAATACCTCCTCCAACCACCTTTTCTACCTGCCTCTATTTTCCTGTTACTGATTTTCATCCCTCTGCCACCGCGTCTTTCTTCGTCTTCCTTCGCCTTCCATTATACTCGGCTCACCCTATCCTTTGTTCTTAACGCTCTTCTCTTTAATAAATATTTTAGTAGATATCATTAGTTTAAATTCGATGTTCCGTCGCGGTTGAGTTCAAATGTTTCAATTACGGATGCCGCGGATGATGTGATTCCAAAATTTTGAAAGGTTCTTTCTCCTAGCGGGAAGAGATGTGCCAAATAGGCCAGATTCCTCAGAGAATCCCGAAATATTGGGAGAGGTGGCCACCTCAAGAGTGGCTTTTAATTGGCTTCGCTCCGATGGATGTCGTGTTTGGAAGTGGTCATTCCCTCTTCCTGCGAGTTTCTACTTTCGATTGGTTTTTTTGCTGTCCTACACCTGAAATGGATTGCGTCGTGAGTCATGAGGCATCCCACGTTGGTGTTGCGTTTTACTTCCAGACGAACAAACAGGTGGCAGGCAGGTGTACCGGTCGGATGACATGTGCCCTTAAAGCGTGGTCGGTGTCAACTATTCACTCCAATAAAATGTAATTATCTGATCATAGTTTCAACGGGAATAGTGTCGTTTTCAACGTTTATTTTCATCTCCTTGAAAATTACGATCATTCTACCGTATTCGTGTTCGGTTGACCAAACTAATGAAATGTGGACAACAGTACGTGTGAGCAGGCATTTGGAATCCTTATACTGTTTTCGTTGTCTTTCTGCTTCCTTTTCTATTCTTTTTACATTTCTAGGTTCAAGAAATACTATAAGGCTCTCTAGTAGGTTAGTTTATTTGGAAGTCAGCCAAGGGAGGTGAAAACAAATGAATCTGATCAAAGGTCGCACGATTTCACAATTGCATTTAATAAGTTGTTTTATTTTAATGCTATGACATTTCCGTGCCATGCGGAAGTAGTTTGTTTGTTGTTTATGTTCACGCTTACTTACCCACGAGCAATATGTCTGTGGTCTGAACCCTGTCAATTTCGAGTGTAGAATGGCCCTTATATAAAAAGTACTAAAAACTAGGCCTCCGATGAAATATTACACGATATGCTGTCCGAGTAAGAGGATTGATAAGTAACAGGTAAATTATCTTGTGTATAAAGTTTCTGTGCCGGATTTTATTGGTAGTATTTAAGACTGTTATGAAGTTCATTTTCTACATTTTTGCGCGCATTTCGACTGGTTTTATCCGAGATTTTTCTCTTAATATCTTGATTATCTTGAGCATGAATTCTATGAATTCGGCTTGTTTTCAGTGTAGCGAAAATATCGCACATAAGCTTAATTTCAAGTTTTTGGGTCATTTCATTATTCAAAGGGTCATTTTTACCATTGTTGAAATTCTTAATTCATCTCCTCATAGTAAATCAGCTACTTAATGTACACATTGGGAGTTAAAATCTTATGTCTCTGTGGTTGCACTTCGTCAATTGCCGCCGATTCGATCAATGACTGCGCCAAAATTCGTCTCTAAGCGGTCAGTATCTCCAGCTTTCTTGCCGCGGATCTTGTCCATGAGGCATCCTACGTTAAACACCTCGAAATTTTTCAAAGGCTTCTTAGGAAGCTCTCCTCATTCCCTTTTTTTATTTTGACGGCCAGGAGTGTATGCGTGTGCAAAGGAACCTTGGGTTACGGCGTTAAGCTCATTACGACAAACCATCGGCCTCACCTTCAAGGACAATTTAGTCTTGCTTCCCGATAAACAGGTTGGAAAAAATTGACATTCTTACTTGTGGCGGTCCTGTCTTCAATCCTCTGTCGCGGTAAACCTCTTTGTGCGACTTTTTTCTGCTGGTATTATTCGTTTATTGGTTCCTTTCAATTTGTGCGCATGGCCTTCGAGAAGTGCAGCAAAAATATATTTTCTCCATCTATTGAAATCTTTCGACAGTTAAATGGACCAGGTGGGATGCTCTGTTGCGCCGTTGCTTTAGGAAAAATTCAAGACATTAAGATTGCATAAAGATACTCTTCGAAAAGATAAGAGATCATTCATGAATTAAGGCAATACTTTGTGGAAGTCAATATTGTACTGTGATTAGAGTTGCATGATGGTGATATTTCGTCTTTGTTCAAAATGAATCTGTGGAAAAGTGTCAAATCTTCTTGCAATTCGTGAGAAAGTCTGTTTATTGGATTACTATTCTTTATGTCCTTCTCTACATCCCAATCAAATAATTGCCGGATGAGTTTAGGAAGTTGAGTATGTGACCGGAGGAATCAATCAATGGTTGATATTTAATGAAGGTTTTTGTAGCGGCAATGTGTGGATAGAGAATAGAATTAAGAGACGGATTTTAAGAGGTCAATGGTGTGTTGAGTTGATGGGAGAAATTCATCTAATGAATGAGAAGTTCTGAGTTGGAAAAGGAGAATGTAAAGAAACGTTTCATCAAAATCCATTATAACAAGTAAAAAAACCGCAGATAGAAAAAACAAATGAGAAAATGAGAAATGCAAAAGAAGCAATGAGAAAAAGTAAATTCCATTTGTGGGAAGGACACTTTGGAGGCGTGGAAGAGGGTAGGAATTCTGGATGAAATAGGAGAGGATATGAGGAAATTAAGGTAGCTTGAGTGAAATATCATGTCACCTAGAAATCAATGTATTTATTCTCTTTATGAAGAAAAATATCTCACCCTCTCAATGACGCCAAAAATTCAACCAATTACTACAAAAATTTTTCAAGATATTTGCCAAAAAATACCAGCCCTTTTACATGGGATATGGTACGTGTATGCACTCCAGAGAGAGAGCTTATTTAAAAAAATGAGGAATTTCTAACCCCAAAATCTCGTCAAAAAATTAACAGTGAGTACCTTGTATGCTTTCTCAACTATTTTTGAAAATTATCCATATATTTACCGCTGTAATTGTTATAGAATCATGAGCAAACCTTACGTTGTGAGGGAGTTTTAATCGTACCGCGCGAAAAAAATGATTAAGTTTGACTTATGTAGATATTTTCATTTAATTACTTACAATTTCTGTTACATGAAACTATATTATTGCACCATAGCAGTGCAATGTTTAATTTATGTATCCTACTACTGGTGGCCTATTATTTGAATTAAAACTTATAATTCAAATATGATCTCCATCGTGACAAGGGAACTACTTCTCTCAAACTACTTTACGGTAGTGCGAGCGAGATAGTTCCCTAATCATAACAGAGACCATATTCGATGTATACGTTTTAATTTCACCAATTGTGAGACACACAAGTTAAATATTGCATTATTTATGGTGCAATAAAGTAGTTTTACGTGACAGAAATTGTATGTAATCAAATGAAAATGTATAGTAAGTCTTTAACTTGACTCAATTTTTTCACGCGGCACGTTTGGAACTCCATCAAAACGGAAGGTTTATTGTGATTCCGAAGAATTTACTGCGGTGACTAATTTTTATTAAATTGATTAATTTTCAAAAATAGTTGAGAAAACACAAACTACACACTGTTGATTTTTTGATGAGATTTAATTTAGGTAATGCCTCATTTTTAATATGAGGTCTCTCTGGAGTGCGTACACGTACCATTTTCCATATAAAAGGGCTGGTATTTTTTTGGCAAATATGTCGGAAATTAATGTGGTCAGGGGTTGAATTTTTAAAGCCAGTGGAATGGTGACATATTTTTCTTTAAAATGAGAGCAAATTCTTTGATTTCTAGGTAAAATGATATTTTGCTCATACTAACTTAAGGCGATTCTGATGGAAAACCATCTATAGGTAGGAATGCGAGACGATGCACCTGGAATTGGCATATGGGCTGTCCAAAAACGTACCAATCAGCTGGTAGAATAAATGCTTTAAGTGAATCGCTTCGAGGACAGGGCGCCACTTGCGCGGTGAGTCACATCCAGCTAGCTCTACCCGACGTGCGACGCGAGGGAGAGACTCATTTGGCCTCTCCCCACGCGCCCCGATCGTCTTCTCTGCTCTGTAGGGGGACGGGGTGTGTTGGGAGGGGGAGGGAAGACGGGAGTACTTGGCTCCCACTGGACCAAACAACATCCAACAGGTAGTGTCAGGGTCACACCTATAGATGTTCCTTTGTTAGTCGCGGATAGCACGGGCTATATGAGCCTCTCGACACGGCCGTTAAAATTTCACTACATTACTTTATTAGTGCTTTCAGTTCTCGTATTTTTACGTTTTTATGCGTTTATCTCAGGAACGACTTCGTAATCAGCGAGAATATATGAGGACCCCAGAAGTCAAGGGGTCTAAGTAACAAAATCGTTGTTTTGAGAAAACTTAAGTCAAAGTTGAAAATTTTTGGTACAGCGCACTAAGTAGTTAAGAGGCATTACCCTAGATAGCAGCATCTGTCAAGAAAATCACTTGGATCCCTTTACCGCCTAAAAGATTTATATTTTCACATCCCATTCCTGTACCTAACTTATTTTTTTAAATATCACTTAGACCCCTTTTCTTCTGGGGTCCACATATGGACTTCTGAAGTTACGTGAATGATGTCCCGGGAGGTAAGCGGAACTGTCGAAAGATTGAAAAATGTTTTCCAAATTTAAAAACGTTTAGCTCGGGAGTTAAAAGATATAAACGGAAATAGATTTCACTATTATGTTGTTGTTTTTGTATGCAACGAAAAAAATGTAGTGTCAGATTTTGATAGCGGTCACAGTGTAGTAGCTAGAGACAGAAAAACCGGAAAAATACGAAATTTTTTGCCTATTTTGAATTTGGGGTCTCGGTACGAAAAAGGTATTATTAGCTAGAGTAAAAAAAATTGCGTAACGTACAAGATATAACCGCTACTCAGTACTGTAATTTAAATATCAATTGAACATTGTTCTGGCTAGCAAAGTAGGGAAATTGTGAAGAAACCACGAAAACCTCTCACCGAATCGATTGTCAACATCTTTTGGACGGCCAATTAAAAAAAATACCGTTATAAGTTCTTTTACTTACGATTTTGTAATATATGCGAGTAGAGTCCCATTCATCATGTCTAAAACTCAATCCGAAAAGTTTCGGACCTGGTAAATTTTCCTAAATTTTAAAGTTACATCGCGAGCGGCGTTCATTTGGAGGAATATGTATAATTGCATGGCGAGATGGTTTTACCTGCCATTTTCTTGCTCTTTGCGCAATTAAGAATCGCTTTCAAGTAGCATATGTGGCTAAAAGTATAAAAAGTTACTTTATTAAAATAAATAGGTCAAAACCTGCCGTAGATGACATCTACATAATTCCCTGTGAGCCGCCGCAAGTGTGTGTGGCAGGGGGTGAATCATCGCCATTATGCATTCCAATATGCCTTAATGTAACTAATCAGATAAGTTATTGTAACTACAACCACTGGTTAATTAGAAGAAGCCTGCTCTAACTTGTCATAAAGCGAAATTTCCCTAATTTGTGCTGCACTTTTGGTACTCTACCATTGTGAGACTGTATTTATTAATGTTCTCTTACAACGAAACAAGCTCAGATTTATATGAGTTACACCGCAAACATACACTCATTGCTTTTAGTTCTACGATGTTAAATTATCATAAGCAGATAACCATAAACCATTTGGCCCCGGTGGCGGCGGGGTAAAGTCCCCGCCTGCTAACCCGAGGGTCGCGGGTTCGAGTCCCGCCTGGGTAGAAAGTTATCTGCCCAGGACATGGGTGTTTGTGAAATGAGTTATATGGAAGAGAGGACTGTATAGGCCTAATATCGCTCAAATAAAGAAAGACGACATTATTATTATTATTATTATTATTATTATTATTAAAAGCATTAGGGAGCTAATCAACTTATAATTCAGTGGCACTATCTGTCGACTAACCTACTTCAACGTCATTAAGGTATTTTAACGTTCGTGAGAAAACTTACACATTAATCCTGTCCGTTCTGCAGTCATTTTTTTTACTGATTTCGAAGCGATTGCAGTTTGAGGTTTAGTAACTTCATGTTCAGAAGTTATCTTCCTGTGCTTGTTGTGAATTGGCCTTCCACATCTACATACAACCCTGTGAGTAGCCGCATGGGCGTGTGGCAGGGGGTGTTAGGACACCAGCCGTGTAAAGATGCAAGGTTTTGGGAGGTGAAATGGTGACGTGTATTATGGGAGTGTATTTAGTGGAGCTCAGTTTTTATTGTAGTCGCTTATTTTGCGTGGAAAGAACGAGTTTTTGTACCTATCTGTTCGGCTGTGTATCTCTCTTATTTTATCGCTTCTGTTAGACCTAGAGATGTAGTGAGGTGTCATGATGATATTCCCTGTATCGCTCTGAAACACACCAGTTTTGAATTTCTCTAGCAACCTAAGTCTATAGCGTGTAGCGTCCGAGTCTGTAGGGGCTCCCACCTTAATCCCTCTAAGAACATGCTCCTTTGCATTTTCGCTTTCGGCGGTGTTTATTGCACCTCCCCCCCCCGCCCTATTGTGCCCCCACTCTCTTCTCCAACCCCTACCCTCCAGGCGCTGGGAGTGCGATCAGCAATTCCCTCTTATACACCGGAGGACTAGGCGTCACCGTGACCATGAATATATATTATGGATTCGGATGTTTGTCATTGTTGCCTAGGCTACGTGTTGCTTAAATTTCCACTTTTAGTTCACCCAGTCCTTGGCGCCACATCGATTTGAGTCTTTTCTGTTGTTATTGTACATAGACGTAGTTAATTGTTGCTAACGTGGAACTGTGTTGAATATTCAATAACGATCGTGGAGATATGAATTAATTGATGCTTTGAATAATATCTTGCTATTTTTGTGAACTAAAAGTTACTTTGTAAATGCTTGAGAGGAAATATCTATTACAGAAAATGTGTTATAAGTTTATGAAACGTCCATCGTATGCCGACGACGATGTTTGCTAGAATCCGATTATAATTGGAATGCATTAACCCGTTCGACTTCAATAAAGAATTTAAATGCCTTGTTTGAACAGTACTTGCTTCGTACCAGGCTGCAAAACAGGGTATGCGTCTACGAGGACCCAGAATAGGAGACTTGGATTGAAAAATAAGAATCTGTTCAAGGCGGCGGTAAGTGCATTCCTTTTTACCTACACTCTAATGATGGCCATTGGGAATGCTCATGAAGTCACCTGGCATTGTTATTAAATTTCCGTATAGCGATATTCCCGAATTGCTAAGAAGTTAGCTGTGCATTTTTGTAATTAAATTTGGAGAGGAATTAAATATCTGTAGACCGGACGGTAATAAAATAGTGTATTATTACGTCCCGCGTGTTATACTACATTTTTTATCTACTACATTATGATTACTTGTAAGTAAAACCCATGTATATTCATGGTAAAACCGGTAAGACATGTTAATTTACAAACCATCGACTGTATTTACATTTGAACTTCCGTCTTCCATCACTAGGCGGCACCACTTTCCAAAAAGTTGTTTTTTTACGGAATTCAAGACAACAGTTTTTGGCGACGAGATCACAATCCATTATATCTATTCATGACCGTGACAAAAGGTTAACGGGTTTTTTTCATCTCATCTCGCCCGACTCGTCGCACTGTTTCTCCTCCTCTTGCTCTCCATTGTTGATCACAGGATCGTTGTTCAGTTTTCAATGGCGGTGTTATTCAACCTTTGCCGTAATAGCTTTATATAATGTCGGCGATGAGTTTTTCTCAATCTAACTTGAGAAACCTGCGTGGCAGTCTCTCTTCTATACATCACTCAAATGGTTGGTATGAAGTGCCGATTTAAATTTGGCGAGGGTCTCCTGGAAGAACCGTTAAGTCTATCGGGAAATATAAGCTTCTTATTTAGGCCGCTTATGCTCTTGGGATAGCCTCTATGCCTAGACGTGTCATTCTCTATTAATTTTGGATGTTGGGGATCCAACGTTTCCTGTTTTCAAAGAACTGCGGAAATGGCCTCGTAGTAACTTCAACTGAGTCATCTGCTTGTGGTTACGCAAATGTGTGAAATTTTTTTTAGAAATATCTTTATGAGTTTTCCAACTGATTTTTCCTCTTTAAATTTCACTTCGTTTCCTGCAACAAATATCCAATTTCATTAGTTTTTCGTACCACTAGTAAGTTTTTAGTTCAAGGCGAATTTCAACAGGGGTAGGTATGCTGATAAAATTAATGGTTGATGGCGTATCTTTGTGAAAAATTGCCACAGAGGTGAAGAAAAAATATCTTAGAATATTCCACATTTTAAATGTTTATTTTAGAGCCAGATTTAGACTGCACAGCAATCATTATCAAGGTTACCTCAATGTCCTCACCCACCTCACGAAGCACTACAATGATTGCTGTGGAGCCGAATCCTTGGTCGGCAATAAACATTTAAAGTGTGGAATATACTATGAAATGTTTTCGTCATGTCAGGGGTATGCTAACTAGATGTTCTCGTGTACAGTCTGGAGAGTCCAACCAGCACTGGAATTCGCCTTGAATTAAGATGACTTGGTGGTTCATATGTGCATCTATTCACTACCCAGCGAGCCGACGCATTGCCGTTTGGCATTGGGTGGTGTCAGAACACAGGCCATGTCCAGGTGGTAATCGGAAGGTGAAATGGTGTAGAGTAATTTGGGAGTGTTGAGTGTTTGGAGTGGAGCCGAGGTTTTATTATGGTCTCTCATTGCGTGTAGGAAGAACTAATCTGTTCGGAAACGTATCTCTCTTTGTGTTCTCCACGAATCGTTAATGTGTGGATGGTGGCATTATTACGGGTTGCTATGTGTGCGTCTCATGACACGATAATGCATTGCTTAGTGCTGGTCCCCCAATGTTGTGGCAAGATCATCAATTCTGTTTAGCCTGATGTAATTCTTCTCTCGAGTTCTTAGTTTTGTTTAAGCTAGTAGGCGCTATCCGTTTTTAAGAACAATATTATCATTGAATAAGCTACCGATAAGGATAGGTTTTAATGGGGGTAAGTAAAAATTCTCTGGATGTTTACTAATGTGGGCCCTTATTCAAATATAATTTTACTTTTTTCATCTCCGAGTATATCCTGGCCTTCCTCATCCCGTCCATAAACCTGTTCTCTCTCCTCCCCTTCCCTATTTGCCCAACATCCTTCGCCATAAACAACACTTCGCCCTCCATTCGCGCATTAAGCCACCCACCCCGTCTCCTTATACTCTCATCCAGAAGTTTCCTTTCCTCATCCATCGCACGGAGCACTTTCTCGTGTCTTCCTTGCCGTCCTCCGCACCTTCTCAATCCTCCTCCCTATAACCTCCATGGAGTTAGGTTGTAGCAAAATTAATGAATAGATCAATTCCGTTGTCTCGGGCGTGACTTCGTGGAATTTGCGTAACATTGTAAATGAAAAGTATAACTTAGTTATTCCACATAGATTTATTAACAGGACGACCTAGGTTTCGACGAAGCTCGTCATCATCAGATACAATATTACAAGAAGACATAGAATATATAGTCACACAAATCGGGGGAGGTAGAGGTGGTGGAAGGGGAGAGGGGAGTTCGAACGTAGGGGGAAGGGGGGCGGTAGGTGGGAAGGGGTTATGGTTTCCCCCCTTCCCCCTACGTTCGAACTCCCCTCTCCCCTTCCACCACCTCTACCTCCCCCGATTTGTGTGACTATATATTCTATGTCTTCTTGTAATATTGTATCTGATGATGACGAGCTTCGTCGAAACCTAGGTCGTCCTGTTAATAAATCTATGTGGAATAACTAAGTTATACTTTTCATTTACAATGAATAGATCAAGCTTTCTATTTGAGACATGTTGGCATATCTAATTACTGACCACTGACCTAAAGAATATCATGAAGTAAGTTCCTTTTACACTGGAAGTATTGGAGCTATTTTTTCCATCCACCAAATCCTACCGTAATCCGTTGGCTTCACTGAATAACTTTGATAATAATGAGGGAAATAGACTACGGACGTGTGAGTTTTTGGTAGGGCTGGGCGGTTTTCCAATATATTGGTTCCAATATCAATATTTTTTTAATATTGAGACTCCAAAATCACAATTTTGGAACGACCAATACCAATATTTTGTATTGGATATTGGTGGTCGAAAAACCATTATTTGTATGACTTCAACATTTCTCGGGTTGCATCCGCGTCAGTTGTCATTCAGCACAACAGTTTCGCCAGCAGGATAGTTGGCGAAACTGTTGTGCTGAATGGCAACTGACGCGGATGCAACCCGAGAAATGTTGAAGTCATTTGATCAACGCCGCGGAAACCTGCGAACTACCATTATTTGTAATTGGAATATTGTATATTGAAGAACCAATATTTGCAATTTTAATATTGAATATAGGATTACTAATACATATTAAAAATTCAAGTATTGAATATTGGAACTCGGCGGGAGGGTTGGAAGCGCCCTAACCTCTGAAAACAGACGGCGCGCGTGACGCTCAGTGTAGAACTTCCTTTTCCACCATTATTCACTGCAATAACTGGGGAATAGAAGCTTACATTAGTTTTCTTGTTTTATTAATAGACTTTTGCATAGATGATCAAGTCCCTTTTACGAAGTAGTCCCCCTCTGTTCAAATACACCTCTGCCACTGTTGTTTGTTTTTTACCTGTTAATTTTACCAGAAAATTTTTTTTAATATTCAGTATTTTCCAATTTACCTATGTTTAATGTTTTCATTATTTCCAATATTCCATTATGCCAATAATTTCCAATATTCGATAGTCCAGTACAGGTTATTGATATCTGTCCATTTTCAATATTTTGAGATATTGGATATTGATACTGGGATTAATATACCGCCCAGCCCTAGTTGTTGATGTGGAAGAGAATGGAGGAAGTGCGGTGGAAGGAAAGAAAGGAAGATGAACGAGAAAGCGCTTGGTATGTGGGTGAAGGAATCACTTGAGGAAATCCGGGGAAGGCAGAGTTGGGGGTGGTAATGAGGGGCGAAGGGATGCTGGAGGTCGTGATGAACACCAAAAGTTGAAATTCGCCATGAAAAAAAATCATTTGACTTGTCCAGGATTCGAACCCGGATCTCCCTATTGCCGGTCAGGTGTGTTAGCCAGTTACACCACATTGCCATCTTCCTTCAGGGAAGGTGACTTGGTGGTGTAACCTGTGGTGTAACTGGCGATATACCACGTTCTTGTTGGTGTAACTGGCTAACACACCTGACCGGCAATTGGGAAATACGGGTTCGAATCCCGGTCAAGTCAAATGAATTTTTCATGGCGAGTTTCAACCCTTGGTGCATATGCACCCGTGCGAGTGACTTCGTACCACATCATTTGTTAAATGCAATGATTGGAGAGTCTACGTTGTCGTATTAAAGGGAGAAGGGGAAGAAAGAGAAAACATGAATTTCTTAAGAGAGTAAATGGATGGAGTGAAGGGAAGTTCTACGTCCGCTAAGGTGAAGAATGAAATTATGTAAGGAGATAGCAACTTGCTCCTGTGATGCCCTAAAGCAGTGGTTCCCTAAGTGGTGCCCAGTGGGCGGTATTTTGATCTTGGGGGTCGAAAAGATGCACGTGGGTGGCTGGGGGGCACTGAGGCATAATCCTGATTGAACGGTACAATACATAAATATTCTGAGATTATTAAACTATATGTCTAGGGATATGAAATAAAAATTAATTAAATCATTATTGTTTTTATTTTGAAGATTGATCATTCTGTCTACGATTTTAAAGCTTACAGTTTGATATGTTTGTGGCAACAAGGGGGCGGTGCTCGAAATAGTTTAGGAAACACTGGCATCAAGAGAATACTTCTCTTCTCTTCCATCTAAACCTACCTTGGCCAGTGGATCACCGCAAGAATAATATCACGTTCTGAGCGCTGTGAAATTCTTATCGCAATTTGATATTCAAATTTGCGCAGCGCTTCTATAGAAGGGTGTGGCCTCGCTAATTGTGTTAGGTTAAGAGGATATGGTATGGGAAAGGGGAGATCTGCGAACTGCTGTGTAGTGGGTAGGGTGGACGCGGCAGTATTTATTGCTGGACGGCAAATGGCAGCGAAGAGGTGTAGCGGGAAGTGTGTCCTTGTCCTCTCTCTCACTAGGCAAAATTTATCCGACCGTCAGAAAACTTGTCTTTCCATTCCCTCCCAACCGACACCTCTCCTCCCCCCCTAGTGGCCGGATCCGAGATGATTAATTCCCATTTCCTCAAAAGATGGTGACACTGGTCTTCGTGCGACTGGTTTTCAATGTCCACAACCGACGGCTCCCTGTTCCATGGCAGATAGTACTCGCCGCAGCCTTTTTTTCTTCCGTCCTGTCTCAATTTGTCTCTCTTTTGATATCGTGATATATTTGGGGACACATCCGTGGTGTATCTCTCATTCCGGAAACCATGTCAGCGATGTCGTGTTTTATTGCCTTTTAATGCGTTCGTACTTCGTTTTCCATCCCCTTCGAAACAAAGTCTATCAAAGAGTTTCGATGCAATGTAGAGGAGCATTCTTTTTTAATTTTTTCCTGTAATTGAGGGTTTCGGATCATTTCAAAATATTTTTCTTCTGATTGATGACGACTTAAAAAAAAATCTAATACGTCTTCTGGGCTTAGGGGCTGACCTCAGCGCCTGTGTATTTAGCTAATGAATTATTACTTCAATAGTACCAGTATTTTGATTCATTAATGGGGAGGTGAGATGGCTTTATGATTGAATTATCATTTAATTTCGTGGATAAATCACTTTCCCGAATACTTTTTCGCAAATATAGCAGCTTTTTTGTCAGAATAAATCAATAAATGTAATAAGCAATTATGATTAAACCCCACTCTTCCGTTGTATTCCATTTGGTAACAAGTTTCTTGTGTGAAAAAATGTGTGAATGGAGAGAATAAAAAAAGTTTTATGATGGAGGACTGATGTGCAATCAATTAGGAAGTTAGGATAGGAACTGTCCGAAGAACCATCCAATCAGCTCACAGGTTGAATACTCAAACGAAAGAATCGAGACCATTTGTGTAAGTGACACGGATATGAAAAGAACGACACTCATATGATTTCCTATCGGATCTTTCTCGACGCCGTCAATTTTACCCTTGTTGTATTTTATCTTCTCGAGTTTAAGTCGAGGTTATTAATAATTGTTTTATTTCTTTCTGGATTTCGAACGTTTCGTGTTGTAATAATGCATCGTCAGGGATATATTGAAAATTAATTTACATTTTAGTTTCTCAGTTTTAGACACAGAAGTGCAAAAATAGGCAATAAAATGTATAAAGATATTTGTCACATTATCTCTGAGAGAACTCAAATTCAAATTTGGTTAATCAAGGTTTATTTATATTGCTATTTATTTTTTGGTAAATTGATTTAAATTTAGTGTTTTAAATAATAGAAATAATATTTAGAGGAGATAAGGAGGAATCCTCTGGGGATAAATTGAATCTAAAAATCGTAATCTCTGAGCTTTGCCTATTTGATGACATAGGGTATTTATCGTGTCGATTTCTCGAAGGGGGTCCCTACCGCCAGCGCGTTGCCAAGGCGATGAAGGACTGGACGAACCCCGCTTTTTTCATCTCTTCAGGATGTCCTCTATCCCGCCTCCCATGTCTTGTTGTGTGTGTGGCCATGTCCTCTCATCTTCGTTTTATATTACTTATTGACGACATGATTGAGTCACCATTTACCGCCTTGCGATATCAATAACCAGTCAGCTTTTCGGGATTACGTGCCTAGCCACGGCGATTTTATCGAAGGCCAGCATTCTTGACTCTTGTATTTCTCTGGCTTCCACGGTACGACGATTTTATCCCCAGAAATATTTAGCTTGTGCCTTCATAAGTGTTCTATTCATCATTCGATTATGTCATTTCTCTTTTCGTTGTAGGGCTTTGAATATTGAAGATTTGTGATCCGAATTAAATCACCATACATGCTCAGTCATGAACTTCTGGTGCTCAGGTTACCCTAAACGTAAATATTTGTTTGCTGCAAATCACTCCGTCGTCTTTTCAACTAGCTAAGATCTTTCTCCAAACTTCTTTCTTTTGATATACTTCATAATTTGTTCATGGCATTCTATGCTCATTCTCCTTCTCTAGTTCTTACCACTGAACTCTCCCTCCCATATCGGTCTCTGAAAGCTTTAAGTCACAGAATGTGTCCATATTTGTTTCTCTTACACTTTGGAGATTAAGTCAAGAACAATTTTATATGCTGTCGTGACTGAATAAAATAAATATCCAGATTGAATCATTGAGCTGTAATCCAGTTAATATCTGCTGGTGGACCGCAATATAAATCAATGAATTTATTTCCAGCGATAAATATAGCTTCAGTTTTAAATAGGCTTGGAAATTTACTGACCACGTTTTCCAGTAGTGTGATCAGTGTACAATAGAAAATTTTTGTCGCATAAAAACAAGTTCATTACAGACAATGAAACGTAAAATATATAAATGAGTCCATTCTTCTTTACACAGCTCTTACCGCTTCCTGCAGCGTTTTTAAAGTTATATTTATAACTTGTACAATTTTTTGTAATTTTTTTACAAAAATAGCTTCATAAACAATGTTATTAACCAAATTCATTAAATTATTTCATCTGAACCATCATTCTAAAATATTACGCAATGAATTTACATATCTTATTTGAGCGAACCAATTTTTTAAAGTGCATTATTAAACGCCTTAATTGAGCCACATTCTTTATTTCAATTGGTAATTTGCTCAAGAGCATTGGTCCTAAAAACAAATGCTTTGCCAATTCCATGCGTGACCGTAGGGTGTAAACCTTCTTTTATAAATGAGTAGCTCAAAATCCATACTGACTCGGCAGCTTGACCGCCTACTCTCGACCTATTAATAAAACTAATTATGTAATGGGCATCATTACGGCTCCAACTAGGATGCGAACACAAATCCCTCCTCTTTACTTATTATATTATTAATATATTAGAAGTTGAGAGAGTCCACTGCTCCTTTCCTCAGGCAACCATTTTAGGCGCTCATATGTTCTATTTTCTCATTTTTTTATTCGCGCGTTGGTGTTTTTATTTTAAGTCAGCCTGTCCCTGAACTCTCTTTCAACTTGATGAATGGGTCTCCTCTTATGCTTCTCCCTCACCCACCCCTTCCTTCCTCCGACGAAGGTCCAGTTTGTGCTTACCCTGGCAATGGACCCGGGCCGCTCGACATGCCGCGGATATCGTTAGCCTCTTGCTCATCGCGTCATCTCTCGCCGCTCGTCATGGAGGGTTTACTCTGGTATATGGGTCGAATGACATCGGGTACATAAGAATCAAGTTCCAAAATAATTTTTAGTGTCAAGCTGGTAGTTTTTTTTTCATCTTTAGGCTCGCTTCCACTCGTCGTTCTAAAAATTAAAATAAATTATTCATCTCACCGTCTTCTCTCGCTCTTTGGGCAAACGACCGGCTCGCAAGCGTAATCCAAGAAAGCTGTAATGAAAATCCATTCATTTCCGGAACTATGTGTGGTGTAAAATCTCGCTACCCTTCGAGTGAACGAATCAAAGAGCATCCAAGGGGAAGAAGGACGATAGGTCATTTACAGGGTGTCCAGCGCTCTGGAAAACCGGGAAATCTCAGGGAACTTTATTTTCACCGGAAATACATATCAGGGAAATATCGAATTGGCTCTGGAATTTTCTGTGGTGTCAATATATAAAACAGCAACGGAAGTAATGTGCTTTTTTCGGCAAGTCAAGCTGAGTCAAATTTCCCTTCCGTTGTCGCATTTTGCATTCCTGTAATCACCGAAAGTAGGAACACATTGTTTTCTATATAGGTACATTGTGTTCTTATTGGTCATAGTCTGTAAATCAGTGGCGTAAAGAACGTGCCTTTATCGGCAAGTTTATCGAAGTCAAATTTCCCTTGCGTTGTCGCATTTAGCAAAATAAGGAATAGTCAGTTCCTTCAGTTTTTTAAGTTGTTGATCATTTTATATCAATGCTATTCATAGCAAAGTCTGGCTGTAATATAGCCTTGCTCCTGAGCACCAGCATGACAATGTTTAAATCTAAGAAAGAGTGGTGATGTGATTTTCTCCCAAACTTTTTTAAAAGTTTTGTGTTTATTTTCCTCCAAATATGCAAAGTTTAAAAATAATCGTTATGTTTAATTACCCAAAAAACATACCAAACATTCTCTAATAATTAACGAGAAAAAAATCAATATTTCCTGTGGAAAAATAAAAATTATATTTGGAAAACCCGGAGATGTCAGGGAATTTTCAAATACCCGGCTGCTGCTGCTGGACCTGCCCTGATTTGCCTTTCTGCCCTCGCGGGACTCATTATTGTAAGAGATACGCACTCAATCGGATTTGATGATTAAGGATGAGTCAAATCCAAATGTCGATTCTCGATTCCACCGATTCTCAGGATTAGAATCGGTATCGAGAATCGATCGCCTAAAGTCGATTCCGATTACATCGATTCCAAATCAAATTTCATTTATCACATCATATTTGTCTCAGTAATTTTGGGTGTTGGCTACCAATTTGTACTTTTTATCTGCCTCAATAAGCTGAGAATATATTTACTATTTGTTAATAAACATACTTTTTGAGAGACTTGATTGTCTTTGTTATTTTATTTCAGCCAATACTTGAATTTAAATAATAGTCGTACGCTACTGGTATATCAATATCCCACCTGCTATTAGGAATAAGAATCGATGGAATCGAGAATCGCGAATCGATTTGAAATAATCGGAATCGAAAATAAGTAGAATCGACTCATCCCTACCGAACATGTATATAAACAAATTAGAATCGGGCAAACCCGTTCATTTTTGGGAACCCGTTCACACTGGACCGGTCTATTTTTGGGACCCGTTCCATTTCACTCATTCACCGTTCCATTTCTATTGGTGGTCATGTATTTTAATTTTTAACATAGTCTTGATGTTCAACGAATGTTAAAAACCCTAGAAATACTTAGTATACTGTAATTACGGCGTTTTAGAAAGTTGGATGAAATGAAAGATGGAAGGTAATATTACCATCTTTTTACATGGTTTCGTGAATAGGTTTAATATAGAGGTCGGTCCTCCCGTTCAATCCATGGACCCGTTCCTTCGAACCCGTTCCTTCGCGACTGACCCACCTCTAAAAGAAATCGATTGCTTTCCTCGACCTGTTAAGCGGCAAAAATATTTTTAAAATACAAGATTACTCCAACGAGGATAATGAGTATTAACTTCCATACAAATTGGAAAAGATCATAAAAAGTCTAATGTTAGCTGTTTGTTACCTCCATTAATGCAACCGCCAAGTATATATATTTTTTACAGTTATAGACCATCAGGTGAAGAACTACGCGACTGCCTGACGAAGCCGATAGAAGGGTCGGTGAAAGCTCGCTCCTAAGTATTAAAACTTCTGAGTTAACCGAAAGCCACAACTGATAGGATCAACTCTTATATCGCACCGGATGCTCTTACAAGCTACTTTAGATGCTCTTACAATCAATTAATCAAGTGGTTATGGTGCAATTCAGTGCAATTGGCTTTTTAAGATATTTCTTTTTTGCAATACGGCATTTATCTCTCTCGTTCATCCTACTGCCCGTATCCCAACGATTTGTTTAGTGGTATACATATATACATAGCTGTTTCTTTGTGTCGTTAAAAGTTCTTATTTCTAATTTTTGCATTGAAAAATTATGTGATACGAAGTCACTCGCACGGGTTGAAAACCAAGGGTTGAACTTCGCCATGAAAAAATCATTTGACTTACCGGGATACGAACCCGGACCTACACCACCAAGCCCGGTCAAGTCAAATGATTTTATCATGATGAATTTTAATCCTTGGTGTAATTATGATTTCATTAGGAAATGAATGGATTTTTATGTATTACTGCCAATTTCCAAATTTTACCCAAAAACCAATTGTCTCACTATTATCTTTGATTAAGATAAAGTTATTTTCATTGAGATTTTTTTCTTTAACTTTGGAGCTCCTCCTTGTCGGCTGGGGGGATATGGATTGGCATCGGACCACCTGGGGAAACTTCCAGTTAAAAAATCCGTGCGTGCCGTTCTCCTTCATTTTTCTTTATATTTATTTCAATTCGTGGGAGGGGCGAACACCCCGCTCTCCCAAATTCAACGCTCTCTCCTTCCCCTCCACCATTCTTCCCCTCTTTCCCCTTGACCTAGGCCTTCTGACACGCTCCCGCTCCTTTTAATCACTTTCGAAGGCCGCCTTCAGAGGCGCTCGTGTCCGCATTATGGTGTGTGTTTGGGAGTGTCTTCCTCTTTTGTCTCCTCCTCTTCTTCCTCCCTTCTCCTCGGAATATCTCCTCTTCTTTCTCTCTCTCTCTCTCTCTCTCCCTGTGTGAGTCGCGCAGGTGGCGCCAGGCCTTCAGAGCGGGGCGGTCGTCTTTTGTTTGCGGGGTGGCGTAAGATTCCCTTGGGCTGCAGCTGTACGCGTTCGAACACCCTTTCTAACCCTCGTTTTTTTTCTTGTTCCTGGGATTTTCAATCTGTTTTTTTTTGGTTCACGAAGTCAGAATGCCTTTCTTTCACCCCCTGCACGCATTTAACTAAAAAGAAAAAACTTAAACTTAATGCAAGGATTCGCCTTCGACTGAAATACTATTAAAAACAGCACTGCGTTATCATGAGGAAAACGTGAGATAAAATACTCGAAAAAGGGCGTCAACAGCGGCGCCATCTTCAGGCATCTGCGTCGAAACTAGTATGTAGTACCTGAAAATAATTGGTGGAATAAAACAAAGTTTTCTTTTTTCACCATTTACAATGAAATTCCAAAAAGTTGAGCCTGAAACCATTTACAGACTAAAATACTTGAGTTCGTCGCGATAGTTTTTGCATGAAATCAATCCTATCAGTGATTTCGCCTCTTTGATTGCCTCGAATTATAATTAATACTAAGCATTAGAATAGGTTGACGACATGAGAAATTTACGAGGGATCTAATACGGGACATCAATAGTAGGAAGAGGACGAACGTACGAGATATTGGAATGATAAGATACGGACTCTCCGAAAACCTTTCAATCCTATAGCAGAATACTCTATAAGGAAACTATTTTGAACCTGCAGTTTAGCCTTTTTTCATTTGTCTCAGGAGTGACTTTATGGGATTTGCTCTACATTGAAAATTACGTGACTTTGTTATTACACGTGAATTTTATTTAAGGCGACCCGAGTTTCGACGTGGCACGTCGTCATCCCCTGACTTCTTATCACTCATTATCACACCACTCGTCTTTAATAAAATTTATGTGGAATAAAAAGGTTACTTCATGTATAATTTAGCTTTATTGTCTTCTATAGTTTCTATATAGAATTCAGCGCATCGCTGAGTACAGCTCCCCCTTGAATAGAGTCATGATTTACCTACTCCTATCTCTACAAATTACCTGTCCCTCCTCCCGGAAAATGTTCTGTTGCGTCAACCTGCAACCCGATGCTTCATCCTTACCCTCCTAACCTAAGTTATCCTTAGGGCTACTTCCTTAAACTCCCCGTCCACCCTCTTCTCAGAATATAAATACGAACTCACCGCTGAAAAGTGTTGTAGTGTCCCTTAATAATGACCCGCAAGTATTGAAAACGGTCTGGGCGTATACCAATAAACTCTATCGAAAGTTGATTTGATTTCACTCTCTAATTACGTTCCTTCGCTATTTTCTTCTATTTCGATGAATGGCGAGTGTGACTTCTCTGGTGACTTGCCTCCTTATATATTTTAAATATACAATCATACATATTTAATCCATTGTAAAGAACAGAAATACACTTTAGCCTTGCATATGAAAATGGATAAATAAGGTATCCACTTGGGGCGTTACCTGTGCATAGGAAACCTGAAAATCGCAGTCACACTTAACATTAAATAAGGAAATAAACTGAGTCCAATTACGTACGTAAACACCAATATTTATTTAAAGTCATCGTGTCGTGCATATAAGCTTGTAGTGAATATTATCCCTGAATTTACAAGAAACACGTGTGGATTTTTAAGGCGAAATAACCATCTGCGACTCGACCATCTCCTCCCACTCCTCGCCCTGTGGATTGCTCTTTTGGGCCGTTCGTGATGATGAATGGAGGGCCGGCGAGATTAATCAAGCGATGACTCTGTCTATTTCAGTCTTCCAAAGGGGACAGTTGAACCTCTGTCCTCCCCTCGGGTATGAGTCCACCTCTTCTCCTTTTGAAAGGCCTGGCCCGCCGCGCTCGTATCCATGTCTGTCTGTCTCACTCCTGCCATCCGCGCGCGTGAATCAGTGAACATTCTTGGCCAAAGATTCCCCGAATCCTTGATACCATTACCCTCCGAACGAGAAGTGTGACAATATGAAGTATTTGTCGCGCGAGCGCTGTGCCTTTACCTCCTCGTCGTCCAAACTCGCTATTCCTCTTGTAATTTTTAGAGTTTGATATGAAGTGTTGAGTTGTATGGGACAGAAACGTGAACTCTGAGAAAAGAAGGCGAAAATAATCTCCAGGCTTTCAAAATATGGGTGCGGATGGGGATGGAAAAGAAATAGAAGGGTAAGAAAAGGGCGGGAATAGGTTGGCGACATGAGGAATTTATGAGGGATCTAATGGCGGTATAGTATTCTCACACTGGGAGTGTATTCCTCTTTGTCTACGTGGACATGAAATAAAAATTGAAATTGCTTAGTATGTTGAATGAGGGAGGGAAACTTTAGCATGAGATCAGGAGGAGGTAAAGTAGGTGGCTTGAAGAGGTAGTGGAGGTCCAACAGTTACCTAAGTCTTTCATAGAGAAATGAATGATGAACAAACGGGAAAGGGGGAGAAAGAGAATAGGTTTTAAAGGCGGGATGAAGATGGTTTGCACGTTCTTGTAAATGTAGAAAGAAGTTACGGAGGTAGATAGACCCTTCACGTGTGAAAATCTGGAGCGTTTTCTCTGACTCACAGAAAATAACTAGCTTCAATCGGTAGAATGTCAGTAAAAGTCTTAATTTTCTCAAACGTAAAATTCAGGATATTGGGTGACGATCTTCTCGGTACTAGCAGGGGAAAATTATCATCGACATGCACTACATTATTTTAATTTAGTAATGTTTATTATATTCTATTCTACAATATACCTCAATAAAGTTTATACTCTGTGGTTTCAGGCTTGATAGAGTGGAATCGGAACATAACTAAGTATGTAAAACATAGGCAACTTCCACTAAGGAGGCAATATGACAATTAGTACACACTTTGATATAAAGCTTCGCCTGTTCTGCCGTGCTAACATTACGAATATACTCTGTGGTTTCAGGCTTGATAGAGTGGAATCGGAACATAACTAAGTATGTAAAACATAGACGACTTCCACTGTGATAAAATTTTTTCCTGAAGATGCTGTAAAAAGCGAAACCGGTCGGAATAAATTTTATCACAGTGGAAGTCGCCTATGTTTTACATACTTACTCAATAAAGTTGATGAAGTTTACACTATCGGTGAATTAGAAAATTGATGTCGAATCGGTGCATTAGTCCTGATGCAAGAGGAGAAGATATTATACAATGCCGAAGTGAAACAAATGTAGGTTACGTATCGTATTTACTTGCCTTTTTAATTTTTCTCTTTCTGGTCGTCCTGTGATCGGATCACGAGCGACATCACTCCTCATTTCTTTCTCACACGGGGTGCCGTCTTGGAGGTGGGCCAGATAGTTCTATTCCCTCCCTCAGCGTGAGGTAGCAGTCGAGTCTTCCGTGCGTCACTGGATATCAGGATGTTGAATTTCGCTCGTGGTTGAATCATTTAGCTCACTGATTCAGAGAGGGCGTTGTTGGAGATTGGCTCCTCTCCAATCTCGAGACCCTAGCCCTCGTAGGGATTATAAGGGTGCGTGACCTATGCAGGTCGTGTATGTACTTCACCAACACGCGTGTGCTTGGCACGCTGTCTCTGTGACTCTTCCGCGTCCATCATAGCGGTTCCAACTCCTACTCTTAGTTGGCGCCAGCACAGGCAGGCCTGGTGTGTAACCAGAACCACTTATCGGCAATATTTAGGAATCTATAATGACTACGTCGTCACTACATACTACCCTGCGAGCCGCCGCATGTGCATGTGGCAGGGAGTGTTTGGACACCAGCCGTGTAAAGATGTAATGGATAAGGCTTTGGGAGGAGAAATGGTGACGTTTATAATGTGGAGTTCAGTTTTTATTGTGATTGCGTATTGTTCGCGGAAAAATTGAGTATGTGTACCCCTCTGTTCGGCAATATATCTCTCTTATTTTATCGCTTCTGTCAGACCTAGAGATGTAGTGAGGCGTCATGATAATATTCTTTGTGTCGCTCTGAAACACATCAGTTCTGAATTTCTCAAGCAAGCCAAGCCTAGCGTGTAGCCTCCGAGTCTCTAGGGACTCCCACCTAGTTCAATCAATCCTAAGATAGGTTGACCGAATCCCTCCATCCTTCCCTAGTTAATGCTATTTCCTTTATTTTCTGATAGCCCTTCTTATATACTTTCCCCTTTATTTGATCAGAGTATTCATTCCTTGGCCTTCCTCCAAGGACTTATCCCTCTCTTTTTTCTTCAATTATATTCTTCACGAACCCGTTGTATCGCAGGGTCTGTCCCATACATCTGATTTTGCTTTATAGTTCAAGACATCTGGTTTTTCTTTGGAGTGCTTTCTGTGTAGTGCTTCACATGACTACCTATCACCTTCGATTTCATACGCGCGTGATATTTTTCGGTTCAGATTCTCTTGACTAAGATGCATTCCAAAAGTCAACCGTTTTAAGGTTCGTAAATTCTTCGTGAGTAATGTGCCTGGGAACGAACCGTCTATAAGATAAGGCCTATAAGTGAGCCGAGTTTTTAAAAGATTTTGTTCACCAATGAAAACATTCTGTGTTCTTTTTAGGATAACTTTGTGGGGTTAACCGCAAGTGAACATTCGTTCATTAAATTATTCAAACGGTTTAACTGTGGGTTTTATTAATAGTCAGGTAAAATCCTCCAGATTTTCTACTCTGATTCGCAGGGCCCAATCTAGTTACAGTATTATCATACTTCATCGTCTCAGCATACGATCTATCCTTTTTCATCCCGTCTTTAAAACCTTTTGTTTCTCATCCATGAAATTTTCTTCTCTCGCTCGTTTTACCTCTCACTTACTCGTTTGTCTTCCTGTCAGTCCACTGCACCTTCTCCATCCTTCTCCACACCCACATCTCGAATGCCTGCCGTCTATTATTGTCCTCATTGCACAGTGTCCACATTTTTGCCCCATATAACGCTACAACCCGTTTCAAGTTATTCTCCAGCATCCTCCTACAGTGAAGATTCCTCGGCGAATAAATAATCCCCCTAGACTAAGAGTAGGGCTCGAACCCGGATCCCTCGATCCCGCACTAAATTTTAGCCAGTTAAGCCAATAAGGCCACCCGCACCCCGAAGGATTTTTTTGTGAGATTTAAAAGGCTTAAGTCTCCGTTAGTTACTTGAACAACACCCGACCCCAATTACCGTGTGAATAGTTTTATGAATGATTTATGGAACAGTACGTAACACCCTCCTTGATGGTTATATCCATGATGTTGATTGGCATCGCAACTAATAGGAGACTTACGACGTCTAATTTTCTTTCTTGAAAATATGTCCGTGATGTGAATGAAGGATATGAAAAAGTCTTCTCGATTGTGGCACCGAGTCGGGGCTTCCATAGCCGACTTTCGATGTTCAACGCGCTAATCTTCCTCATGGCAAATCTGTGTGCCGAGTTTTGTTTATGTCGTGTTTTTATCATTTAGTTTTTCATTCAGGTGGCTCATGATTGATCGGGATTATTTACAAGTTTTCGCGCGCTTCTTATCTGCCGGTCTCGAAAGTTGCTTTGCGTTTGTCCCATGTTCAGGGTTTTCTCCTCTTAACTAATTTCTGTAGTCTTCTTTACCAGGCAATCTCAGATCCTTTTTTGCGGCAAATGTTTTTTGCGTCGTCTTAATTTTAATAAGGTGAGCCTAATCGAGGCTATAAAGACGTACGGAAGGGAAGAGAGCTAGCTAAGGTGGCGTTTAATAATTGATGGGAGATGATGACGGGAACATTGGGTAAGGGTGAGAAGAAGAGGCTGGTGAAGAGCTTGATATGAAGCGTGGTGTTGTATAAAGCAGAAACATGGACCTTCTGAAAGGAGGACAAGAATTGGCTGCAGGCATTTGAGATGTGGGTGTGGAAAAGGATGGAGAAGGTGAGGTAGGCGGAGAGGAAGACTAACGAGGAAGTGCTTGACATAGTGGGCGAGGAAAGGAAACGTTTGAATAAAATTCGAGATCGGTAGAGTAGGTGGCTGGAGGATGAAATAAGGGGCGCTAGGTTGCTCAAGAATGTGATAGATGGAAGGATGTTAGGTAAGCGGGGAAGGGAAAGAAAGAGAGTAGGTGTCATGGACGGGATGGAGAAGGGTAGATCGTATGCTGAGGCGAAAAAGGATATGCTAGAGGGAGATTGGCCCCTGAATGGGTAGAAAACCGGGAGGATATTCTTTGACATTCAACAAAACCTACATTTACCGGTCAAATCCTAAAAATATCCGAGGCTATGTCCCGCTGGGGCTAATTTTTGCGGGTTAATAAAGTTTTTTGTGCCCCTGACCCTCGATATTGAGTTTTTTTTCCTAAAAATGATAAGCGTGTTACTCATCGAAACGTCAGATATGGGAAGCTTACCCAGTGCCCACACCCGAGAAGACTGCATTCATATCACCCACCGGGAAAGCCAAAGGTTTTTCATGTGTCGGTTAGGTGTCGCTTAAGTCACAGATGTGTTGAAGTATTCAAACGCTTTGTAATTTTCCCACTTTTATTTGCATGTACCACTCCCAATCCATTGTGCATTCTCACTTTTCTCCGTGGTGGCGCCAGAATAGTAGCGGGCAGCCAGGTTTCTTTTCTCGCTCGCTTCAGAATCCTACCCTCTCCCATCCATCGGCAGATAAATCCTAAGCGAGTCTCGCTTTGTTTGGCGGTGGCGAAGACATCCGCGGATCGTTTCTATGGGGATCAGATGAATGGCCTTATTGTAGCGCGCCCGTCCTTCGCGGCAGTTCACAGGGGGCTCTGTCTGCTTCGCGTCCCGTCACGTCTTTCTCTCTCTTCTGCGCTTTATTCCCTTTGTACTTTCCCTTCCCCCGCATGACACCTTGAGAGACATCTTGCTTGCTTTGCTTTTCTTTGTTCTCTTAAACCGCCGCGCGTTGTCCAAGTTCTCATAAGATGGGAAGACACCGATAAACAAAAGGATTCCTCTGTAAGGAATCTTCGGTTCGAAAGTGGCAGTCTTCAGGAGAAATTGATTTTTCCTTGTCGAATCTCATCATAGAGGATTTTTTTCATGTTTCCTTTTGGTAAACATCCTTTTCTTCCCATTCGTATCCTGGTGGCGAAGTAAAGACATTCTTGTGTCATGGACGTGAGAAACTTTTCAAAGCAAGCGACGTTTGAGGGCGACCCAGTTGATAAACTGTTTTCTGTGTCAGAAAATAGCATTGAGAAATTTAGCATCTCGTATTACATTTTGGTTTTAATGATTCACGTAGGCAATGTAATCCTTTGGTCAGTCTTAAATTCATACTTCATTGCCTTTCGTAGCAGGATTCAATCCGTACGCGTGGTGTCCTTACAGGCAACGCTGCTTCTTGTGTATTATACCGAAGGGTATCAAAAAGGAGAGATTGAAAAAAATCTGCAGCCCCTGTGTCATGGTGACAATACATTAGGCAAAATGAGCGTACACTTTTCCTTGATTGAGCCTATATTTTTTGTGAAATATCTCATGATCTCAAGAGGATCTATCTACTCTTGCTAGATTTTAAATATCTTTCGTTCCACATCGTTCGTTGAAACCATGAACAATTCATCGCAGTGACCTTGACAATACTGAATCTCTGTTTGTGATTCTCAATCAGGAATTGCTAGAAATTCGATTGAATCGCATCAACGGATTCAATTATATTTTTAATCCATCTAATTCTAAGGTGGCATATGTTGCTATTTCACGAAAAATTTGATTTCATACCTCATCACGATAGCTGCTACTTTTAAAGTATAGCATCATGTTAGATTCGTTGTTTTATGGTAATCTATATACCAGCGCTTTCTCGCGTTTGTCTTGTTTAAACGTTTCAGAATCACCATGACTCGTAGTCTTGTTCTTGCACTGGAGAAAATCTTTAATTTATTTTTCGTTAGACTTAGGTCCAATCAGTATTTCAATGGAAAATATGAACACTCCATCCTTATCGTGTGAAACTTTATGCTAGTTCTTTCTTCTTCCATGCTATCCAAAAACCTGTCCTTAAATTTGAAAATTAAGCTGTTCTTTACGCTTATTCTTTTCATTGCATTTGCAGAAGACATCTCTTGTGAGTTCGGATACTAAATATGGGGTGCTAAGAGAAAACCATCTGTTGTTCATTTGAAACGTTTATAATCGGCGAATTATGGCAACGGATTTATTTTGTCATTAGTGCTGATGGTCTTTCATAAATCATGTATCTTTTTTTTAGCTCTTTCCGCTTTAATCTCATATATTCTAGATTATAACTTGGCGTTTGAAACCAAATCTCAAGTTAAAATAAGTATTCAGCATTGACCATCATTTGCCTCCAAATATAATCCCGTCTTTATGACAGCAAGCAATGCTGACGTATAAGCTTGAGTTTTGGTAGTATTCAATGAACTCTTAGTTATACTATTTGGTCTATTAATGCGCGTTGTTCCATTCTGAATAGATGTGTTCACTGATGAACGGTGAAGAATTTCACGCCTTTTCATTTTTGCTTGGGTGATATCCGTATTTTCCAGTTGTATTTTTGTAAGCACATCGTAAAATGGATAAAAGCGGCTTTTTATCCGAAATGGCATCACGACATATTTTGTATAATGGAAAATAAGCTTAATTCCTTCGTAGTCGGGAGCGACTTTGTGCGGAGAATGGTTGAAATAAGAATGTAAAATTTTCATGGTTTGAGGCTCAACTATGTGGAAGTTGATTTTCACAAATATTAAAATAACTAGTTGTTTTCTTCCACTGATTCATTTTCTTGGTACAACATGTTTCGACACGACGGTGTCATCATCAGTACCTGACACCGTTGTGTCGAAACATTTTGTACCAAGAAAATGAATCAGTGGAAGAAAACCAAGTTATTTTAATATTTGTAGTATAGAACTTGCTAACTAAAGTGTAGATGTCATCCAAATATAATCTCTATTCTTTAAGATTACTGTCTCTCGTCTTTCTCTGCCTTGGTCTTGAGTAGACTATATTTACCGCATTCCACCTTCTTTATCCCTACTCCTAAAAATGACGCAATGCCAAGGCCAAGGTCTATACAGACCGAACTGGGCGCTTTAGTTCCCGAAAATGAGCCCAGCTGCAGGCGCTAACTTTTCGAGTTCTCTTTCGTTTCTTAGTGTAACGTTTTTAGTGCTGAATCAACTTGTTAGCTGCGTAAGCCCCTGTCCATGCTTGGTGGTTTTTGAATGGCTGTAATCGAAGAAGTGTTTATTCCTTACCGAATTGATCGAAGATGGTGTACTTTGAGAGCGGGCGGTGTTGACGAGGATCATGGAAGGGAAAATGATGGGAAATAGGGCAGGAGATCGAAGACATTTAGAATTCAACTGGCCCTAAAATGAAAATAAGGAAGGCCAAACTTGACAGTTTGCCAAAAAATTAGCTTTGATATGGATATTGTGGTGATATTATACGTACAACCAATCTAGAACTTACGATTTGAGTTTTGAGAAGCGCGGGGCATTCGTATCTTCATTCACATGCACATTGTACCCTAAAATCCGTCCCTAGGGTATGGAAGGGGATATTAGGGCACCAACCGTTGAAATTGGGGGAATATGAAAAACAAATTGGGCAAGGCGTGAGTCCGATAGAGTGAGGGAGACATGATTTGGTGAGATTAGTGTCTCAACCTGCTTTTAAGTCGTGAATGTCACACCGGATCTTTCAATTTTCCGCTCGTTTACCTCTCCTAATTTGTTGACTTTTACCATTTTACGGATTTTGTGAGTAAGGGAAAAATAATATCCGCCGATTTGACGTGAAACTTTAGTTATTAGAATCTTTGTGGCGATCTTTCCGTTGAGTGTAACTTTTCTAGTGGTATGAGAGAGTTTCAGGCGTAACTTAGTGGAAATAGTCAATATCCATACTGGTAAGAATGAAAAAACGATAGGAAATTTCCACACTGTTTTAATAAGCACCGACCATGGTTTTGGCACCTTGAGAATGATATGAATTGTCGAAACCATGGTCGGTGCTTATAAAGACAGTGTGGAAATTTACAATCGTCTTTTCATTCTTACCAGTATGGATTGTCTAGTATTGGCTGCCTGCCAAGCCCTTCCAATGGTTGTGTCACGATTTCCTTTCACTCGTAACAGTTTCTGTCGAAGAGTGTGGTTTCCTTCGTTGGCTGTTGATTTTGGGAGACGAATTTTTCCAATTAGACTTTGAATGAAAACAGATAAATGCCTATATATCTGGAGCACCTCGTCATATAAGGGATTGCCTTATTTTCCCGCTTCTTTGCTGCTTTACCTAAATGACGGTCTTTCTTTGCTTCTCTATATGTTTGTATGCATGGCCGAAGTGAAAATCGTCCTTGATTGTGTGCTCTACAGAATTCCGCTCCTGCCTTCACCTCGTCGGCGAACATTACTGACTACTGAGTCACCAATAGTCTTAGATGCGTCTTCTAGTCGAAGGTTGATACCGACCTGAAGGCGTTCGATCGGGACCATTGGCGAAACTGGTGTCAGCAATGAAGTATGTGGTAAACTTTACACCTTCAGGCGTCTCTTCGTGGAAGTATTTTGTATTTGAATCCACATTGAAAACAATCCTTGTACTTTTACACAATTATATATTAACAGGTAAACGTACAACGCGTTTTGCAGCTTGCTCAGACGCAAGATGCGAAAGATTCAGCTCAGTTTTCATTGTGGTCGCTTATTGTGCGTGGAAAGAACAAGTTTGTGTACCTATCTGTTCGGCAATGTATCTCTCTTATTTTATCGCTTCTGTCAGACCTAGAGATGTAGTGTGGCGTCGTGATAATATTCTCTGTGTCGCTCTGAAACACAACAGTTCTGAATATCTCAATCAGCCTAAGCCTAGCGTGTAGCCTCCGAGTCTCTAGGGGCTCCCACCCTAATCCCTATAAAAGTTATGAAACACTATATGTTCGATCGTTGCAATTTTTAACGAAGCGCGCTACTTTTCTTTGTACTTTATTTATTTTTTTGGTTAAATCTTTATGGCCAGAGTCCCAAATGCTCTCGGCGTATTCGAGGTATGGCCTAACCAGAGCGAAGTAGCATCTCTCTTTTACTTCTTCACCCGAGGACCTTCCTATTATACGCTTTACAAAACCTAGTTTCTTTAATGCTGTGCCGCATATGTTTTGAATAGTTCCGGCTGCAGGCAATCGCCGCTGAATAACAGCTTAATACTCCCTCGCTTCCTAACACGCTTCATCATCTCCTCTTCACTCCCCTCATTCTTCCTATGTATGTTTCTCTCTCTCTCTCTCTCTGTCTTTCTTTTACAAATTATCGCTGTCTCTGTCGTCGTGCCCTCGTTCTGACCCCATTGTGACCCCTCGGGCCGTGTGACTCTTGCAGGATGACCCGCCGCCTTCCGGCACGACTTCCCTTCACCGGAGGCACTCCGCTTCGGCGGCGGGCAGCGGCCAGAGGCCCTCCCGGGCGAGGACCGCCGCTCATCGGACGCCATCGACTTCCGCCATGCTGGAGAGGGTTTCCCCGCACGTCGGGGGCGGAGGAGGAGGCGGGACCTCCTCCTCGAACCTGACCCCCGTGCCCAACCCCACGTGTCCCCTGGTCAGCGGGCTTGACCTATCTCTCGTTCCTTGGCCTGGAATGAGATACGCTTGTATACGAGTGCTTCATTTGTACTGCAAGGTGTTCAACCAGCAGGAGCTCTACGAGCTGATCATTAGGTAAACAAAATTACATGGGAGGATGTTGTCGCGACATCTATCGGTGAATCGGTCGTCATGAAAGAATTACCGTGCGTTTTATTTTGGTGTCGTAAAATGTGTGACTTCTGCGAACCGCGGTCAGAATTCACTGTGCACTTGACCTAGCGAATGAAAAAATAATACTACTTAGACTCACCGCTTCAGGTTTTCTGCTCGACATGCACGCCTACCGCCGAATTATAATTACCTGGCTGACCGAGTTAACAAACCTCGTTGCTCCCGGATGCGTCTTATATTTCCTTGGTTTCCATGCTTGAAGGGCAAAATGTCTGGCTATGAATCCATTCGTCTTAAAAGTTCATTTGGCGACTTTTGCTGATAATATATATTTTATGATTTGTTGTTGACTTTCTTAATCTCTTTTATCGTTACAGTGAGAAGGTTTAGTTGAATTTTTATGAGTTGGTACCGAATGTTTGGGGTTTGTTGCATGCATCAACTTTTTTTTTCAGGGAATCGATCTGTAGGTGATTTTTTCAAGGTCGATTTTATTAGGATTGTCATCCTGGGAGTATAAAACACCCTTAAACGGATATTCTCTGAAGAGATGATTTTAAAAATCGGTCATGTTGATAATGCCTGTAATGATGACGTCGCATCACAGTGTGAATGGTATCATATACCTTACCATACATAAACGGCGTTGAATAATGATAGTTACGCTCCTAGGTGCCATAATCAAGTGCAATCACGGAGCCTACAACTAAAATTTGCAACATTTTGTGTACAACTATGTACTGATTTCTTCACTGCGAACCTAATGAATGGTGGTGAGGCATTCATAAATGAGAATCATGTGGCATTCCTGATCTGTGGCTTACTTCTCTCTGTTAGAGGGCTGAATGGAAAGTGTTACTACGGAGTACCATACCCTTACCATAATCAAGTGTAATCTAGGAGCCTACCACTGAAATTCGCAACATGCTGTGTATAACTATTCACCGATTTCTTCACTGTGAACCAAATTAATGGTGGTGAGGTATTCGTTAATGAGAATCAAGCGGCATTCCTGATCTTTGGCTTAATTCTCTCTGTTAGAGGGTTGGATGAAAAGTGTTAATGGAAAGATTGGTTGAAACCTGGTCGTGAAATAGATATATTTTTAGGAAGCGCAAAGTTTTCTATCATTGTGAAAGACTTCTCTGGAACGCCAACCATATGAGAACGGTCGCAGAGGCTTTCGAAATGCCTCCAGATACCAGACTCATGCATTTGAATTGAGGATATGTATTAACATTTGGGCGTGGTAGAAACAGGATTACAAGGAGAATATCGCTATCAAATGAGGAGGCATTCACAAACAGGAGGGAATCAGAAACGGAGTCTCGATGCATTCATGTAAAAACTGGCGAAGATTCTAAGTCGGAGCGCAGCGTTTCATGGTGCAGAAACGTTAAATCTTAGGAGAGAGAATAAGAAAAGGCTGCAGGATTTCAAGTTATGGGTGTGGAGGCAGATAGAGAAGGTGCGAAGGTGAACGGAAATGAGGACAGATGATAAAATGCTTGGTGAGTGATGGCTGGGTGAAAACTGTCTGGAGGAGAATCTGAAGAGACGGGGTAGTTGGTTGGAGGAGGATATAGGGGACCAAGGGATGATGAAGGCCGTGATAGAGGGAAGGGTGTTGAGCAAACGGGCAAGAAAGAGAATAGGTTATATGGATGGGATGGAATAAGGGTAGGGCGTATACCGAACTGATGAATGATATCGTGAAAGGGCAAAGATATATGGCTGGAAAACAGTGGTATTCTTCTTCCGTTTAAATCTACCTCAACCGATTTGATCACATCATTTGGTACCTAATAGTGACGTCGGCTCGTCGAAACTAACTATCCCCAAATATTGTTATTATTATGAGGTGATCTACCGGTCAAGGTAGGGCTCGTCATTGCTCACGCCAGTCAACCAACCCTCGTCAACCAGATCAACCCTCGGGATCATCCGAACGTTCAAGCCCTTCCAATTGATAATGTTGTGATTGTAAGAGAGAAATAAGAATAATTTATTGCTCAAAAGTATGGCACAATTTTGTGTACAAATATCGAGGAGCTTTAGGCAGCCTCAAAGGTCACATACCTGCGTGGAGACTGCCTTCTATAAATGAAATTCATTGCTGGTATTAAACAAAAAATGCTTTCAAAAGCATATATAATTATAACAAAGATGATTCCATTTTAGCCCAATAGTGAACAAGAAAAGCTGAAACAATAATAATTCATCTTGCTTACATTCGTGTAAAACACTAATCATTACAAGTTATGACATAGGATACATTACTGATCTAGTGTAAAACATCAATATTGTAATGCACCAATATCCATTCCTTAAAAAATTTCAAAAATTCCTTCTTGATTTTTAAACTTTTAATGGATTCAGGTTAGGCGTTAAATGCTTAGTGCCCCAAATATACAAGGGATCTCTTAAACAATGCGAAATTTGGTTTTGCAAGCCATCTATTTAGCTTCCTTCTTAAATTATACGTATGAAAGCAAGGGATTACCATAATGTAAATTGGTGTAAATGAACTTTGTGCTCTTTTATTACAGCGGTTAGATTACATCTTATAATTATGGCTAAATCCTGAAGGGATGTGTGATAGTCTGTTAAGTTGGACTGGAAACCGTCCATTAGGGAAATACACAAGTACGAAAGTGACAATCCTGCCTATGCCAGATGGCTGCTCATGAATTTCAGTGTCCCCAATAGGGAAGTTCGCATGAAGGACTCCGAAAGTAGCGAGAGGGAAATTTGTAAGGACGTCTCAGGGGACAGTGTGAATGGCGGTGGATATAACCCTCTGTTTTACACCCCAGTCCCCTTCGTTAGAAAGAGAGGGTGCGATTTGTGCCGATGGCACGGGAAGGGAAGAAGGGGGTCTGGATTGAGTGCAGGTCGTCGTGTTCTCTCATTCTTTCACATCCCCTCGTGTGTGTGTCTATCTCTCCATCCCTTTTCGCCTTCCCTCCTTTAAGGATGCGGTCCCCCGGTTTATTTCCTCGCCCGAGATCCCCTCTCTCTCTCGACTTCTGAGGCGTGCACCCAATTTCGCCCGTCCCTCCACCATCCTTATCCCTTATGTTAGACCCCTTTCCATTCGCCAACGACCGGAGGAGGAAGTGATGTAACTTTTACGATACCATCTTTCTTCCGTAATATCCACCCAACCCTTCCCATTTCCCTATTCTATTCCCTCCTCCCGGACTGCCTTCGATTCTTTCCCCGCACTTTTCCATTCCCTCGGGGGAAAGAGGCCGTCGGGTTATTTTTTCCCGCGTAAACGAACCGATCCTGATGCCACTACTGGTCCTCCGCCTCTCCTACAGTCTCTCGACCAAGTTCGACAATTCATACTTTCACTACCAGAGGCTTCTCTTCGCGTTCCGACTTTCATTCTACTTTATATATACTTATAATAAAAGGAGGAGGACGCAAGCAAAGGGGTTTTAAGCGCGCGGAAATTTTCGCACAGTTAATGTTACTATGTTCACTTCGTGCTTATTACAATAGCTTAAATTGAAAATAAAACTTGAACATATCCTATGGCGATGGGTATGCAACTCTGAGAAATGGTGTACACTTGTTTAGAAACGAACGCGAAATGGATAGAAATGGATAGAAATGGACAGAAATGGATAGAAATGGATAGAAATGGACAGAAATGGTTAGAAATGGACAGAAATGGTTAGAAATGCTCGGAAATGGACAGAAATGGATGAAAATGATTAGACATGGATAGAAATGGCTGAAATGGAAATGCGGTGTACACTTGTTTTTTAAGTTGCGTACTCCTCGCTATATGGCTATGACTGGGGAAAAAATCTAGCTCAATCTGCCCCTAAATATCAAACTCATCTACCCTTTCGCTGTGAGTCGTTAGAGGCCGACGCTGGGTCTTGTCCTATCCTTCCTAACCCTTTACCTTACCCTTTCTCCAAAAATATCCTTCTCTAATCCTCCATCCGATCATAACACCGAACTTGGATTCGCAAAGACCTCTTTTCTTGAATACCTTCCAAACCAACGTCAGTGATAACGCTTCTGGTCTGTTGCTGTGGGTTCAGCCAAGTCCACTTAATCGTGGCTTGATTGTTTTGGTGGTGAACATCATTGAGAGATTCGGTCCGTTGGGGTTTAATCTGGCTGAAAGGTGAAAATCTTATCGATTTCATTCAACGTGCCGTTTGTTGCCCCCTTTTGTTTTTAGTGTTCCTGGCGAGAGACGCTTTTTCCAAGCGAGTGATAATCATGTAGTTGAAGTCAGGATTTTGGAATGATTCTCTTCAGATAAAGCTTTTACGCTCCACATTGCGTCCTGTACACTCTAGGATATGTAAATGTATGGCATGAGGCTGTGGTACGTGTGTTTGTGTTTGCTATCAAATGACTGAAGAACTTATTATTATTAGTAAAAGTGTCATCATCCATCTTTCGATCCTGAGATTGCTTGAATTCAGCTTTCCGCTCTCACGACTCGTAAAAACCATCAAGTTGAATTTAACATTTTGGACTCTTTGGTTCATTTTAATTTCTAATTCAAATTGAGGGCAAGTATAAATAATACTATACAATTAGCCTCTTTTAGTCTTCTATTGAGTCACTCGTTTTGAGAGAGAAAAATTCTGGTCCATAAATAGTTGATTAGGATGCAATCAGAATGTATGAAGATCGCAGATATTGAATTGAGCATTGAATAGGCTTGGAAAACGGCTGTTTAAAATATCTTTCGTTAATAATGGACGTCAGGATTCTTTTGCCGGTAACTTCAAGATGAGATTTGTGTTTCATGACCGGAAAATTAGCTCTATGCCATGATAGACCGAACCCAATCTCGTTTCTTTGATCGGAAATATCCTGCCCGTTTTTTTCTGCAGACTCGTGGAGGCAATTTTATTCATGTTGAAAAACTGGTCGAAGGTTTAGCTTGTAAAGTGGTCATTTGCAAATCTTTTGGGTCGTTAATACTTGCGCACGCGTTGAAATAATGGCACTCAATTAATATCAGACTTCCATCGTCATTCCGTATAATTTCAACCATCCCTAAAAGCACCATACTACTGAAGTATGTTTGCCCGAGGGCAATTGTCCCCAAATTACCTTTCTTCCCTATTCATCGAGTCTCCAGAATGATTGGCTGGGTGATAGGGCCTTCTTGAGTTTAAAATATCGTATTCTGCATCCACCTGTTGTTTTATAAATCCAATTAAATATCAAGTATAGGTCCGAGTTAGTGATTCAAACAATCATCCTTCGCCAACATGTCGGAATTGAATAATTTCCATCTTCAGGGCTACATACGAAGAAAAATGTGAGGGTACAACAATACAAATCCGACACATTACCGTCAATATAATTTACAACAGATAATTACCTCAGAATATCTATGTAAGGGTACAGAATCATTAACAATGCATATTGAGGTAAAACCTGCCAATGGGCATAACACTTTGGATAAAAATAATAATAAAAATTAAGGAACATCATCCTGATGTGCATTGTCTAGAGTCTAATAAAGAGACCTCCATGTGTGGATATATACAACAGTAAAACGATATTCAATTCTTTTTAGGAAACCACAGAGCATCGAAGTTAACAGTATTTACAAGAATTATCAATGAAACATAAATATACATGAATGAATATATGCAATATCACAAAAATGTCTTTAAATATCATACATCCATAACAATTATCACAAAAATGTCATAATACAATGTTAAAACATAATTACATATAAATAAATATATGCCATTGTCACAATAAAGGTTTACAATATCCTTCCATTACACTTATTACAAATTACATTACACTTCCATAACAATTTTACAAAAATGTTATAATACAATGTAGAAAATTAATTACACATAAATAAATATATGCCATTGTCACAAAAAAGGTTTACAACATCCTTCAATTACACTATTACAAAGATTATAAATCATAAAACACAGTTTTAAACAAAGTATGTACGCATAATGTAAATGAAAAATGTTCAATATGCATTGCACAACAAAGTATGAGATGTGTTGTATAATAGATTGTGTTATATATGTGCTATTGCACTGGTATTATGTTAATAATGATACTGTAGGCTTAACTAAGTTTTTCTATATCCTGGCCTGAAATAGTCTGCGCGGCAACTTATTTAAAAAATCGTACCTTAGCTAATACTGTAGAAATAAAAACGCCTTATGAAATATTTTTTGGAAAGAAACCGGATGTTTCAAATTTACGTTTATATGGCAGTAGAGTGTTTGTAAGAAATCCGGAACAAAAGATAATCTCTAAATGGGACAAAAAGGCTGATATGGGAATCTTAATCGGTTACAGTCATGTAGGCTATAGAGTACTTTTGAATAATAGAGTCATAGTTGCTAGACATGTTAACATTATTGAAGAGAATGAAAATTGTATTGGTTTAAGTGAAGATGAATCTGATAATGAGAATAGTGAAGTTGACGGAGATTCTGATGATGACTCATTGGATGAAAGCTTTGAAAGAACTGATGGAAATGTGACTGAGAGTATTAAAAGGTCTGAACCTCAAAATGAACCTGAAATTCATAGATCTCAGAGAAATAAGACTCCAAAGCGATTCGATGATTATTATGTGTATAATAGTCGCATTTTTGCAAATATGTGTAGAACTGATGTTCCTAATGCATTTGAGGAGGCGATGGGATAAAATGAAAGTAAATTATGGGCCAATTAAGCTATGGATAAAGAAATTGATTGTTTATAGATAAACAAAACTTGACAAATAGTTGTAAAGTGTCGGGTTTGTAAATTAATAAAGGCATATATAGTTTGAAAGAAAGGCCGAGGGTATGGTATGAATGTCTTGATAAATGTTTGATCAGTATAGGTTTTAAAAGAAGTAATCTTGATTTTTGCTTTTATTCTCATGGAAATGGAAAATATACTATATACTTATTTTACTTTATTTGGTGATTTATTAATATGTGGTAAAAGTAAGAATAAAATAAAGAGAATTAAAATTTTACTGTCAGAAAAATTTAAAATGAAGAATCTTGGTAAAATTAAAGAATATCTTGGTATAAAAATTGAATGTGAAGATGATAAATGTGAAATGAAATTGAATGAGATGTAAGTACAATATTAAATGTAAGGAGGCGTGTTGAGTATACGTACATTCATTATTGTACATGGATACGCGTGAGACGTGTATGCATTGTTGGTAGAAGTTGACAGCAACAATAGTCTCACTCTCCGGTAAGATGTCGTAGAAGCAACACAGTTGTGTAATCTTAATAGGCAATAAAGCCTACGTGTTTTTCAATGGAAAGACTGCTTATTTATTTCCTCAACCGATCCACACCTTAACAGTATTAAAGCATTAGACTCACATCATTTCAAGAAATCGGTCAACCCCCCGGATATTTCAGAGTTTTACTCCAACCCGTTAAACGAGCACCTGTTCCATAATCGAACCGTGATCTCTGTTTTTTTCGAATACATGCGTATGTTTAAGAATTAGTGTGTTATCTGAGGTTACTGTAATCGGTGTAGTGTTTAGTATGGCCTCAATCATATGTTTAGTAGACTGTAGGAGTACGATTACCTACCTCAAATAAGGGATCGTGATCTATAGGCAGACTGTAGGGAAGATATAGTCAAATTTGTCATAATGTTTATCATTAAAATAATTATACCCTAGTATTTCTGTCTAAAGGTGAATCTTTCGCAAGAATACAGGGCAGTTAACACGAGGGGATCGGGTTGGAGTGGTGTATAGAGTATTGGCTTACCACACGGACGGCCAGAGTTAAAATCCCGGCACGTTTCAGAGGAAACCCGAGTGTCTACTTGAGTGTCTTGTGAATGGCACTTCAAGTGTAACAGCTACTCCGTCTGTCTAATGAGACCTTAAACTGTAGTCCTCTTGGCGTCATTCGTTAAGAACTGGCGAATGCCGTCGTCGGGTTTTCCTCCAACCTTAATCAGTTCCCCAATGTCCTTCTCTTATTTACCTACCAACCAACAACTGCGCAAACGACCTCAGTTGTCGTTCGCCTCACAAAAGAACCCAAACCACCGATTTACGTCATCAAAATTCATTTTCGCCTTGCAAACTTGAAGTAAACTCGCATGTTGACACGTGTTATTTTTAAGTTTTTAAAAAATCATATCATCATTCACTTATCAAAATGATTTGTGCTAGGTGCATATGTGCGTGGTAAATATTTAGAGAAAAAAATTTTTTTATAATCAATTAGAGTCTAGTTTCCTACCAATTAATATAATACCTTGAGCCTCATAATCAGTATTGTTGGAACTCAATTTGTACGCTATAATGTCTTCCAGTTCATAGTTAATTGGTATGTTTTCATCCAGGAAGTCATCTTTGTATTTCCATTATCGAGGAAGGTATTTCAGAGTAACCGCTTGGGCAATGGATACTTTTACGCTGGAACTATCATCGAGGAGTAATTTTCTTGCTCTTTATCTTCTCTACCAGGAAAGTGTCGTTAATTATTTTTATAAGATTAGTTGTTGTTATTAAATGTTCATATATTTACTAATGATACTGAAAAACGTGAGAGGGGGTGATACGATTCTTTATATTATTATTCTTTGTTACTTCTGTAACTTTCCCCTCCGAGTCCTCGGCTAACATCGGGTTTCGTTGCCGTCATAATGGCGGACAACTCGAGAGGGGCGGTGCAGAGTTCGTAGCCGCTTCCGATTAACCCATCGGATCAGTGGCTACGCTGCGTTCGGGTCGTGCGCACGGAGCAGACGGAGCGACCCCAAGAGGACTGCCTTCTGCATGCGGGCTGCAAGTGATTCCGCCTGTGCCACGCAAGCAGGAATACACTTGATGCTCTGTATCAGCGAGCCCTTGATTCCACCGAGCACACCTATGACTAGGACTACTAGTTTTACCGAGTGTCCCGGGTACATCTGCCGAAGTTCGAACAGCAGGTCTTGATATTTCGTCCGTTTTTCCGCCTCTTTCACGTCCAAGTTCGTATCGGCCGGAGCCGAAAACTCGATTACGAACATGGAACGAGATTGGCGGTCGAGGAGAGCGATGTCAGGCCTGTTCGCCTCCAACTGCCTGGTGGTGGGGAATGAGTAATTCCACCAAATTTTTGTTTTGTCGTTCTCCACGACGGACTCAATATCTCCAGGGGCATAGGGCAGCACATAAACTTCGTCGATGCCGTAATGATGTCGAAGGTGGAAATACAACACTCGCAGAGCTGCATTGTGCCTAGTTAAATACGCTGATTGCGCGTAATAACTGCAGCCGGAGAGAAGGTGACTCAAAGTCTCCGGCTTGGCTCGGCACCCTCTGCATCTCGTGTCCGCCACCTCCGCCTTGAATATCATTCGGCGGTACACGAGAGTGTTGATGACACCATTCTGGCACGCGAGAACGAAACCCTCTGTTTCGGACCTGAGACCCGCGGAACGAAGGAAGGCAAACGTCAGCTCCTTCGATAGCCCATGTTTTTCCATGTTTCGGTAGAAACCTCCATGCATGGGCTTATCGGTGTGTGTCTTGAGCAAGGTCTTCTGCTCAGCCTTTTTGACCTCGAGCTTTAAGACGTCTGCCCTCAGTGACAGGATTGACGTTCCACTGTCGTTACCGTCGGATGACAGGTCAAAGTCCAGACCGATTTCGTCCGCTGCTCTCTTCGCCGCCTGGAAGAGGAACGCCCCCACCCCGGCACCTTCGTGCTCCCTTACGAGAGTGAGCAGGGGGTCCGTGCTGTTGAACACACGGCAAACTGTACCCAAAACAACTCTGTTATGTAGACACTCCAGGCTCAACAGACCTCTACCGCCTACACTGCGAGGGAGATACAATCTGGCGACGGAAGATTTCGGATGAAGACTTCTATAGATGGTCAGCATCTTCCTCGTTCCCCGGTCGAGGTTTTGCAACTCGTTGACATTCCATTTCATGCATCCGAAGGTGTACAGCAGTGTCGGAACCGCGAACATGTTCGTGGCAAGAACAGCTCAGAACTCCAGATTTTTCTGAGAGTCTGTCTGTACTTGGCGGTGAGTCTTTCCTTCACTGCTGCTACCTCCTGCATTCGACGTTGGGGGACGCCGAGGTATTCGTAGCATTCGTCATCTTGCAGATGACAAACGACGTTCCCGTCAACGAGTTGCGAGTCTTCCTTGTCCTCCGATATTCTTCCTTTCGCCAGGTGGATGGATGCACACTTGTCCAATCCGAATTCCATCCCTATATCCTCACTGTATTGATGTACGGTGTCCAGTGCAACGCGCAGTTCTTTGGCGTTGGAAGCATACAGTTTAAGGTCATCCATGTAAAACAAATGGGTGACCTTGCTATTCCTGTCACCAGGAACGCCGCACATGTATCCTTGGCCTCGCCTCAGCTTGAAGGAGAGGGGGAGGAGGGAAATACAGAACAGGAGGGGGCTCAAGCTGTCGCCTTGAAAAACGCCACGATGGTATGTTACCAACTCAGTGGAGACGGTCCGTTTGCCCGAAGTCAAGACGAAGCGCGTTCTCCAGAGTGGTAACAGGCGTTGGATGCAGGACACAACCTCTGGGTGGACTTTCATCAACTTCAGCACGGCGATGAGAAGCTCATGCGAAGTGGTGTCGAAAGCCTTGCGATAGTCCACCCAGGCCATTGATAGGTTTCGCTTGTGTCGGGCGGCATCCTGACATATGCACCTGTCAATGAGCAGGTTGTCCCTGCATCCCGCGATTCTTCGTTTGCACCCCCTTTGCTCGTACACCTCCTCCCACACAGGCTGGATATGCCGGAGGATAAGGTCGCTCAAGATCGTGGTGAACGCCTTGTATACAGTGTTTAGACAGGTTATAGGGCGTTATTATTGTTAATTATTATTATTATTTGAATTCTTCACTTCTCAGCCTTTTTAAGGGCTGGGAAACATTCACCTATCCCGGGTGCAAGGCACCAAAGGGATTAGGCTCAAGTACTATTTTCATTTAAAAATCTTCGTACTATGGAGCACGTGTTAATTATTGCGGTTTTTTGAATTTTCATGTACAAATGATTTTCTATTCCTATTATTTCCAAGCTTTTGTGCAAGCTTTTTGGTATTACACCAGTCGCGGATATTATTATTGGTACAATTTTAACTGTTTTTTGGTTCCATATTTCTTTTATTTCTTCAGCCAGAGGAATATATTTCTGTATTTTTTCATTGTATTTAGCCTCTAAATTTTCTGTCTTTGGAATGGATACATCTATTAAGTATGTTCTTCGGTCTTGTTTTAATTGAAGAGTTATATCCGGTCTATTGTTTGGGCGAGGGCGGTCCGTTATAATACTTCTATTGTAATATATTTTGACAGCTTCATTTTCTATTACAGGCAGTGGAGTCATTAGGTACCATGGTTTAGTTTCATGGGATACATTGTACTTATTAACTAATGCAAGATATATTTGTTTGCATATATTATCATGTCGTTGCGTGTATTCCACGCTTGCTAGTACACTGCATCCACTTGTGATGTGTTATATTGTTTCTGACTTGCTATTGCATTTTCGGCATTTGTCATTCACGTTGGGTTCTTTAATTATGAATTTACTGTAGTTTTTTCAGTAGCCACGAGAAAAAATCGTCCGGGAACCAATCCAAACCAAAGGTCCGAGGTTCGAATCCCGGTCCAGGCAGTTACATTGAAATGGCCGTGAGAAAAACTACGCCTGGACCGGCCTGGACCCTCCAGAATACCTTGTGCAAATATTTATAAGCTTAAATTAATTTTTGAAAGCATATTCGACGTTTTTTTCTCCCACAGGAGTACCTTGTGTAAATATTTATTAGCTCAAATTAATTTTTGGAAGCATTCACAACCAGTATGTAAAATACGTTGAAATTGTCACGAGAAAATATAGGCTGGAAATCGGTCCAAACCAAAACTCCATGGTTCCATTCCCTGTTCCGATTTTTTTCTCATGGCTATTTCAACGAAACGGTCCGGACCGGGATTCGAACCATGGGCTTTTGGTTTGACCAATTTCCGGACGATTTTTTCTCCTAGCAGTTTTGACGTAATTTACAAACTGGTTGAGAATAGTTCCTCAAATTAATTTTACCTCATCAATCTTTACAGACGGTACTCCTGTGGGAGAAAAAACGATGAATATAATCTTATCCACATAATGCATTGATATTGCAACCTAGTAGTCACTCTGTTAAGTGTAATAGCATCGTGGATTTTGGCTCTGGAAATTTCTATGGCTCTCAATATTTTTTAAGAGTCAAGCTTTTATACAGCTCCATCTTGTGTCAATGATTCCTTAGGATAAGAATTTTTGTTTCTTTTCTCGAGAGTGTATTATCTTACAGTGTCTGCACTGCAAAGGTTAAAATTAACTTCATTTTTTTTCGGCTATTTTTTTAGTTCTTCTTCGTCACTTCGTTAGCGTTTAAAACACTTCTTCTCATAATGTAATGTAAGAGAAACAATTGCACTTTTCCACAAAATTGTTTTAATGCGTACAACGCGTTTCGGCTCACAGAGCCATCACTTCTTCTCATCCGTCTTCGCGCTTTCCAGCCGAATCACTACTATTTTCCAAATTTCCAACTTTTTCCTCCTAACTTTAGCCAACGCCTTCCTAATTCTCCTTGCCTCTCCTTTGTCTGTCTTTCTTGCCCTTCCGTGTATTTTCTCCGCTCTTCTCCAAGCCCACGTATCAAAATCAGTCAACTTCCTCTTTACGCGATCTCCAAATCGGAATAGCAATTTCGGAACCGCACCATGGGTATATATTAAAAGCCGCTTATGTGGAAAAAAATGGCGTCGAAACGGAGCGGAAGTCCCGGAATAATACTGTACATGGGATGATTCGGCTGCGGGTCAAAAACTAACGAAAGCACAGAAGCTAAACTGATTCGGGGTCGAAACTTAAATAATACTCCCGGAAAGAAACTACCCTGAGTTGAAATATTGAAACAATCCAGGGTTGCTATGAGAGGCAAGACTCGTTTCTGAACGGAACGTAGTCTTTTTCAGTCGAAGATATCAGTTTAATACTGATTGGGCCATTTTCGCCAGTTTGAATATTGGATCACTTAACATGTTTTATTGTGTATTAGGGGCACGTCTGCGTGTAAAAGGAAAAACATTGGGCCGTTTCAAAGGGTCTTCTCACTTCAGATTCCCAACTTATCACTGTTTTTACATTTCGCCATTTTGGATTTCATTTTTTTATTTTCCTATGCATTTTTATTCATTTTAGAATTTTAAAAAGGATTTTTAGTTATTTTTATGTGTATTTTTTCATCCTCTTTTGAGCACTGATGATATAGTGGAATTTTTTAAAATTATATTTTTCTCTTTGTTTAGTATTTTATCATTAGTTTTTTTAAACACTTTCGCTACTTAGGAAAGGTGTTTGGCTTTGAAGAAAAGAATGAGTTTAATAGAAAAATGCACCGAGCGTGGAATGTTGGGGGATGACGTCGTTTCGTTGCAATTATTTTGGTGTTGTTGTCATATTGAATAATGCCTGAACTAATGGTTTCTTTTGGTCTTCCCTACAGGAAAACGTGTGCAAGTTGCAAATGTCCGCGGGAGGCCCACGACGTGTACCACGAGGAGTGGGTGAATGTAAGAGAGCGCCTAGGGTTGAGAAAGGAGGAAGGGGGCGATGGAGGGGGCGGAGGGGGAGCGGGGGGCGGTGGGGGCCGGAGGCAAAGGACGCCATCCAGGGAGCGGTCCATGAACCAAGGGTACTCGTGGGTACCACCCGGACTACCCCCTGATAAGGCAAGTGATTCTCATGTGTTTGCTCTCGAGATTCAAATTCTTCATATCCAAGATGAGGATGATTATGAATTAGGCGAGATTAAGCCCCGTTCTCAACAACTTAACGTGACTTAACTTGGCGCGACTTAGGAGTTGAGTCCGTGAGAAAGCAACACACTGGCTCGCAACAACTTAAAGTGGCTTAACTCGACTTGGCGTAGTCTTGGAGTTGAGCATTTCTCAACTTTCTCTTAATTCTAGCCAATAGCAAGGCCTAGTTTACTATCGAAAAGGCCAGGCAAAAGGGGATTACGATGCAGGAAGGTTTCTCGGGTTTTCCACCGGTTGATATTCTGCATCTCTCCCGACGTTTCGAACAGCGACTTGCTGTTCATCCTCAGGGGATCTTCTGAATGCCGTATTCTCAAAGTGGTCCGGTATATATACATCCCGTTCATGGTCAGGTGTAATCTGATTGGCTCTCGCGTGTTACGCTTTTCCCGCCATTTTTGTCATATATAAAGGTGTTCACTATTGGTTTCCACGCATTGCTGATTTGAAACCCGGTGTCTCTGTTGATGTTGTTGCGGTTGATGCGGATGTGAATGGCTTCCTTGACGAGGCGGTCCCAGTAGCCATGTGCACGGCAGAGCAGTTTCGTCTCCTTCCATTGTATGGCATGGTCCTCATTGATACTATGCTCTGCCACCGCGGATTTTTCCGGTTGGGCCAGTCGCAAATGCCTCTGATGTTCTTTCGTCCTCGTTTCAATTGTCCGACTGGTCTCTCCAATGTATGTCTTCCCGCACTCACATGGAATCTCATAAACTCCTGGTGTCTTCAGACCGAGAGGATCCTTCACTTTTACTAGTTGGTCTCTGAGTTTTGGAGGTGGTAAATGAACGGTCTTAATATTGTATCTGTTAAGGATTAAGGGGATTACGATATCGATAAGGCCCATCAATCGATTGTAATATCTACTTTGAAAGTGGCGTGCTGTGATTGGTTGGAAATTTCAGGCCCCGATTGGCACTCGGGAACAGCCTAAGCCAAGTTAAGTTGTTGTGAACGGGGCTTTATTACCTAGTCATAATAGAGGGAACAGTCGAATATTATATTTTAATGTCAGCAGCTGTAGGAAGCATGAAGTAAATTATTATTATTTAAGTATTCTACCGGTTGAGGTAGATTTTGTTGAATGTCAGAGAATCTCCTCCCGGTCCTCTACCTATTAAGGGGCCTATCTTCCTCCAGTATATCCTTTTTCGCATCAGCATACGATCTACCCTTCTTCCATGAAACCTATTCTCTTTCTTCCCCTTCCCCGCTTGCCCAACATCCATCTCTCTATCAACTCTTGAGCAACCCATCGCAACCCTTTATTACATCCTTCAGCCACCTACTCTGCCAATCTCGAATTTCATTCATAAGTTTCCTTTCTTCGCCCACCATCTCAAGCACTTCCTCGTTCGTCTTTCTCTCCGTCCACCTCACCTTCTCCATCCTTCTCCACACTCACATCTTAAATACCTGCAGGCTATTCTCGTCCTCCTTTCTTAGGGTCCACGTTTCTGTCCAATACAACGCTAATGAAGTAAATAATGTGATTTTAATGACGCAAACACTTGGTTTTCAATAACTAAAATCTTCGGTTAGCTACTAAATATACGCTAATACTTGAACTTGACTAATTTTTTCTTTCCTTAAGCTAAGCATGACTTCATCTACTTCTGCATACTACCGTACGAGCCGCCACATGGGCGTGTGGCAGGGAGTGTTAGGACACCAGCCGTGTAAATTTACAAGAGATAAGTTTTTTGGAGGTGAAATGGTGGCGAGTATAATGAGAAAGTATTGAGTGAAGCTCAGTTTTTTTTTGGTCGCTTAAGGTCGACCTGACCTAGTTCTTTGAGTCGGGGTCACATTTAGTTCCTCACTCTGTCCTTCCCTTATTGTGCTATCGCTGCCTCCTGACAGATCAGTGGAGTTGGGGGCTCGGACAGGTGAATTGGATGGGGTCTCCAATGTGAATAATTTAAACTCTTGCCCTTAAGCCTTAAATGATAACGATTTCTGCGATAAACTGTTCCTTCTGGGGTTTTCAAATAATAGGACCATTCTGGGGCAATTTTCTACTTTAGCCGTTATGACAGCTGGTTGCCAGTAATCATTTGGAGACTTTTTAAAATAAATATCATCCCCAACCTTTAATTCTGACATTTCTTTTGTCTTTTGATTAGCATATGTCTTCATTTCATTTCTTTGCTTACAAACACCTTTTTTGTATTCTTTAAATGTGACTGTTTTTGGTTGTAAATTTTTAAGTGAGATTGGTAAATTCAGTCTTAATTGTCGGCCCATTAATAATTTTGATGGTGAAGGCAGGTTAGCTTTTGAAGTTGACCTATAATGAAGCAGAGCAAGATAAGGATCTGTGCCTTCTTCTCGACTCTTCAATAGTATGTTTTTCGCTATTTTCACCAAGCTTTCTATCTGGCCATTTGCTCTGGGAAAGTATTGGCTAGTAGTAACATGTTCTATTTCCCAGTCAGTGATAAAAGATTTGAATTGTGCTGAGTTGAAAGGAGGGCCATTGTCTCTGACTAGCACTAGAAGGATCGGATATTTTTACTACCTATAAGGACCGAACGCGCCATTTTGGCTCATTGTGCTATAATCCAACTTTTTGAAACTTCTGTAGATTTTCCGTTTACTTTGAAAGAATGTACGATGAACTACGTTATTATACAGTATATAAGCATAATGTATGCAACGTTTCGACTATATTTTAATTCTGAAAAATCTTCTTAAAAACTCTTTTTTTTAGAAGTTTAGGGCTCATACATTTATGAGAAATATAAAAGTTCTCCTTATAATTTATTTTTATTACATCCAAGTTACACAGGTAAGTTGAGTGAATGAAAAGAGTGAAGATGAGCATGCTTATAGAGCAGGTAAATGTCACTTAAATAAACATTTAGAGATGTAAACATTGATACATTAATTTAAACAAGTACATACTTCTGTCATTAAACCAAATCAAGTGTAACAGTTTACACATATGAACTCTGTTATTGTTTTACATTTTCCGCACACTTGCTTCTTGCAGCGATTACACATGCCAACACTGTGATTGTTTTTACAATTTTTCTTGTATTGCATGACTGGCGTTTCTGACCAAGTACTGTGGTTAACGTTGTCACGCCGAGTGGACTTAGTTAAGAAGTACCATGGCAAGCAATCTTATACTCTAACGTAAGTTCTTCCGCCAACTGTTGAAGAAATTTCCTCATTGAAATTTTACTTCCTGTCACCTTCCTGTACGTAATCCAGGAATTAATTCCAGTCAAGTCAAGAACGCTTTAGAAGGAATTCATAGGCCATCGTCGCGACCCTCCTTCTACGGAATACTGCGGAATTCCTGGACATTTGGTCAATGATATCAACCCGGATCTTTGTTTTGGATTAATATTGTATCGTTTCTGGGACCTTCTTCTCACCATCCTCAATATGAACGCTGTTATGTAATGATCTAAGCAACACCAGGTTTTTATTTCTTTTTCCCTGGTAAACTGTTAGAGTCAGATTTTCATGATTGAAAAGTTTAGAAGAGTATTGGTCTTCCTTCATATTTTTTATGATAGCAGGAATCTCCCTTCGCGCCTTATTCACTGTGCCAACTATAGTAGTTCCCATGTTTCTAAGTTTCTTGGAAATGCTAACACTTGTGAAATAGTTGTCTGTAGTTACATTTCTCCCTTTCCGCAAGTACGGCTCAATGAGACGCATTACTACATAGTCAGATATGCGCTCGTTCTGTGAGCGGCTCTCATCCTTACCGAGGTAATGAAAGCCATTTACCAAATATGTACTTAAAATCGACATCGACTACCAGCCAATACTTCTGACCAAACTTGTCCGGCTTCGAAGACATGTACTGTGTGAAAGGGCAACGAGCTTTACTAGGAACTAGCTGCTCATCAATGGTTATATTCGCACCAGGTTTATAACACGCAGTACAATTTTCAATAAACTTATTCCATACCACTGAAAAAAGGGCAAACTTATCTGAGCGAAGGCGTAGGGCGAACGAGTTATTTTGTCATCAAAATGCATGAAACGCATTATCTCCATAAAGCGGTTTCTAGACATAGTATTTTTACAGAAGGGGAGCCCCCAAAATTCAGACCAGGGTTCTTTTACCTGGATGTTTTTTTCACCACTAACACCCCGTGCATAGAGAATGCCGATAATGGCTTTGAGCTTAAGAATACTTGTTTTCCACTCGTTACCAACCTGTCTTTGTGCCTCTACTTCAGTGCATTCCTTTATATGACTTAGAATTGAACTATCTAAGAAAAGCAACCATGAACTAGCTGGACTTCCTTCTGAAATGCTTCTTTTGGCATAGGCAGTGGAACTAGGTTCCTCTCGAAACACATTATGCTGGGGACGCCTATCTGCTTCACCGGCACCAGCCTCCATCGGTTTCCATAGAGTGTCATCAGGAGCGGTTAGAAGATTGAAACACGAATCTTGCTGCTCGGCTATGGGGTAGTGTGGAACCTCTTCTCCATCCTCTTCTAAAGCAGGGTCATTATTACCATCCTGATTTCTATGGAGAAGACCCTTTCTTACACCTTTGACCCGACTAAGAGCTCGAGCTCCAAGACGGTCGCGATCGTGTTTCCGTAAAGCTAATAGTGACCTCGAAGCACCCCGCCTTCCATTTCCTCTGATGCAAGGAGTTACTGAAAGTTTAAAAAAAAATTAACAGTGGTAAATTTGTTGTTTTACTTTTACTGATGTGAGAATAAGAAGTACCTGCAGAACGTAAAGATAAGATAGGTCCATCTTCGTCACTGGCTGAACTTTCACTAAGTGGAGGCTGGTATTCTATATCAGAATCCTCTTCACTCTCCATTTCATCAATATCTGATGTGTCCTCCGGAATATTGCTCAAAATTGCGCATGTCTCCTCAGGGGAAGGGCCTTTTCTACGCGACATCGTCTTTTGAGTACACCTCAGAGAAGGACGCGAGCGACTGCATAACCAGAAAGTTCAGAAATGCTGCCACGATCCTGGCACTGAGTCTTACATACAAGCTCGTCTCTTACTGATATAGATCGAAAACCACGCGAATGGCCCAAACGATACTATGCATTCCAAACGAGAGGACTCCGCCTACAAACTCTTGCTGCGGCGAAAATGTATACCGAAAGCAAGCAAAAATAGAAGTAGCCTTGATGGTGATACAAAGTATACAAATTTGAGAGACAGCCATCAAACCATGTCACACATTTGCTGGGGGAACAGTACACCGAGGCCATACAAATTGACATAACTCCATCCACGCATGAAATCGGAAATTCTCTCCGTCATTACAAAATATTATTTTTTCACGTACAAAGTAAAGTAATTGTTTATGATAATACTTAAACCCTCCAAACTGCTCAATAAGGAAGTAGGATTTAGGTAGTTATATAAATATTAGAGAACATATGTATCAAATAAATAATAGAATATGGAAAGTTTTGCTTAAGCCAAATTGGCGCATTTGGGGCTTTTAGGTATATCTACTAATTTTTAAAACACTAATTACCATAGCTTTGTCAAAATATCAGAAAATAAAGAAAATCTAAAATGATTAATAGTCATGAAACATGAGCGATAAATACGCAATAATTATGAAATGGCAGAAAAAACAAAATTCGGATGAGCCAAAATGGCGCGTCCGGTCCTTCTAGTGCTAAATAGACTGGGATACTGTGACGATTGATTTACGCAAAGATTGATTTAAGTTGAGTAACCTTTAACGTGGCAGTATATCCAGATATTAATAATGCCAACTCAAAATATTTGGAACAGTTATCTCCAACTACTAAATATGTTGAGCCTTGAAAGGATAATAAATTAACTCCTACTCGTTCCCAGGGAAATGAGGAAATAGAATAATTAATTATTGGTTATGACATCGATATTTCGCTCATATTTCACACTGGATAATTAAATTTTCCAAGTCAGAATTGATTTTTGGCCAGTATATCATACCACGGACTAAATTCTTGGATTTTATTAACTCTTGATGACCCCTGTGGACTTTTAAAATTTTGGTAAAATTTGGTAAAATTTCTTGACGCAAGGCAGTAGGGACAACAAGACTTGAGCCTCTAGAAACTAAGTCTCGAGCTATATGAATTTCTGAGCGCATATTCCAATATGGTTTAGCACATGGTTCAACTTTACTTTTAGAGCTTGGCCAATTTTCAAAATTATATTTTTTGAGAACTGACAATGTTGGATCACTATTTGTGACAGCAATAAATTATTTACGTTTTTTCTCAGACATGGCTAAATAATTCAACACAAATTAATATGGACTTCTGTTTCCTGTTCAATGTCTGCGACTTCAGTGTCAGGAAGAGGAGCCCTAGATAATGCATCAGCAAAATACGTATACTATCCAGAGACATAATGAACTTGTAAGTGATTGTGACTGCAATGCCAACATCATCCTCTGTAGGCGACTTGGCACTTCCGCTAATGGTTTTTTAAATAATGTCACTAATGGTCGATGATCTGTTTCAACATTACTAGAGACATCAACTGACAAAGTACTTGGTGTATTAATATCATAATGAACAAGAACTGGAGCAGTGGTAATTATTTGTTTAAACCTATTAAAGGCACTTTCCTGATTTGAATCCCATGTCCAGACAACATCTTTACTAAGCAGTATTATAAGTGGCTCAGACTCTTTGGCCAAATTATTTATATAGGGTTTTAAATAATTAATCATGCCAAAAAATCTTTTCAGTTCTTTCAAATTTTGTAGTCTAGGCATTTTACAGGTGGCCCGTACTTTGCTCTCATGCCATTTTCATCAAAAGTATGACCAAGAAAGTTAATTTCCTTGACTCCAAAATGGCATTTCGATTTATTAAACCTGAGATTAACTTCTGAGCCCTTTTGAAAACTTTTTGTAGTCTCTCATTGTGAAGACTTTCATTTTCTGCCCAAACTAGAATTTCATCTGCATAGACCAAGACACCAGGGATATCAGAAAAAAATTCTGTCATGATCGTGCTAAATACCTCTGGCGCAGAAATAAGACAATAAGGTAGCCTCAAAAATTTATATCTTCCAAATGGGGTTTGAAAAGTACATAAATTAGCACTCTCTGGTTCCATTGGTATCACCCAAAAGCCAGAATAAGCAATAAGATGTGAAAATAATTTAGCACCCTTAAGTTTAAATCGGACTTGTTCAATGGTTGGCAGTGGATAGTGTGACCTCATTAATGCACGATTAAGATTACGTGGATCAAGACAAATTCTTAACTGACCTCACTTCTTTTCTACTACAACAATTGAGCTTACCCAGGGTGTAGGCTCAGATACCTTCATTACCACTCCCAGTTATTCCATTATATCTAATTCTTCTCATAGCCTTGGGTATAGAAAAAATGGTACCTTCCTTAGAGGTTCAACCTTGGGTGGCACATCAGAGCGCAAGGTCAGATTACAAGTGTATGGTAAACATCCCAAACCCTGGAAGAGGTCAGAATATTTTTGCAGTAACAAATCAACAGTTAGACATTGTACAAATGCATTAGACTCTGAGGTCACGAGAACTCTCTTGATAAGTCCCATTTCTTGACAAGTTGTAAGTTCAATAACAGAAAAACCTGGTTGGTCGGCTACTATAAACTTAATTGACACAACCTTTACAGAATCAAGGACACATTTTAAATGAACTGTTCCTCTGACTTTAACTTCTCTACCACCAAATCCAGATATTCTAATGGACGATGATTCAATAGTAGACTCAGGTAAATTTAAAGCTTTAAATGTTTCATACGAAATGACATTGGTCATGGCACCAGTATCCAAAATAAAAGGGATTTTAATACCATTAATGAGTAAATCTATTTGCCATGCTGAAGACAAGACTTTATGAGACATCACTGTTTTATCATTATATGAGTCTGACTCGTTCTGACAGTTAATTATACCCAAAAACAACGAATCATTTTGATCATTAGGACTAACGGTCACTGTTTTAATGTTGTCACGGAAAAAAACAGTATTTTCCGTAGTGCCCCTTCTTAAAACATACGCGTCACTGGACCTGTTCCGCTGGGCACTTGTAGCCATGAACTTGCCCACATTTGGTGCATTGAGATTGCCGTTGCGGCCGCTGCTCGGACGGATGACGCTGCTGTGCATGCGCTGTCGACTGCTGACTCCCCGTGCGCCGTGGAGTTTCCGATCTCTGGGTAGCTGATCGTCGTGATGGTTTTGCTCCAAGACGGGAACGTTGAACAAAGCTCACATCAGCCACCTCCAGCTTCTCAGCGTCTCGCTGCGACGGGAGGACGACTGTCGCGAGATTAACCGTTTTAGGGAGATCGAGATCCGGTTCTTGTAGCAGCCTCTCTCGTACCACATGATGTCGTCTGTTCATGTTCAGAATAAATATGTCCCTCACAAGCGATTCACGCAAATTGCCGAACTCACACGCATGACTTAAATTCTGCAAGTCGGTCAGGAACACATCTATGTCATCTTGACCTTGTAGTCGCGAGAAAAATTTATGCCTTTGCATTGTAAGGTTCTTTTTTGGCAAAAAATGGTTATTCAATTTATTCACCAAATTGTTGAACGTCACTTTTGATCTGTCCACGTTGAACGAGTTGAACACATCCAAGCCCTAGGGACCAATATAATGGAGCAATAAAACAACTCTGCGTTCTTCCTTTTCTGCGACAAGACCGCTGGCAATTAAATATATTTCGAATGACTGATACCAACGTTTCCAGTTCTCCGCGATATTGCCTTCGGTCTCCATTGGGCGTAAGTGGCCTGACATATCGGCTTAAGTCTTTTTAACTTCTGACACCATGTTAAAGACTGGTTTATTGACTGAGTACTGACTGACATGTTACAAGGTCGGCCGCCAACGTACAACTGCCGGCTCCGAGATGATTGCATAAGCATATAGGCACAAGCCATAGGTGGTAGCACATGTATATACATAACAGCATGGACGTAACATCGAATCAGACGTAAATCGAAACGTCGCATACAGAAGACTTACTTGCCATGTGTGGCTGTTATTTTATTATTTTTGGAAGAGTGAGATGTTTTTATTTTGTAGTGAGATGAAATTCATTGAATATTCTTTGAAATGATATCTCGCTTCAACTACCTCAATCGTTTGAAGAAAAAGGTTATGAGGTTTTTAGAATGATAGCGGACGTGAGCAAAGGGCGGAGGATTTATTCAGCCGAGGCTTTGGGAGGGTCGTGGAAAGCAAGAAACGCTTGTTATTCTCCACCCTTAGGTAGACTTTCAGTTGTATTAACTACTCTAATGCACATTCACACTTCTTACATACGTACAATTATTTCATAGCCAAAGTTTGTACCTATACTTATTTTGCACCTTTTTAACTTGACCAATTTTTAAAATTTGACTCAAATTTGCAATAACCGTTCGACAATGTTTTCCTATAAGTAAGAATTCTGGAGTGAACATAAAGGTAAAATGAAATAGTAAACGCTCCCTTAAAGATAGCTATTGGGACAGTTCTCGTATCTTAGGAATATTTTGGACCAGAATGGAATTATTGGGAAGGACATCAGTTGGAGAATATCATTGGCCTTAGAAGAATTCTTGAGAATTGCTTAATTTGGGGACTCTCTGATAAGGACGTGAAGAAAATATTAGTTTAATCTTCATTGCGGATCGTGGCGTGGTAGATAATCGCAGAGTGGAAGCTTTATGAGATATGTATGTTGATAAGAATAGAAAGGGTGAGCGGATTTGGAGGATTCACGGGAACTAGATGTTTCGCCCTTATGGCCCATCAAAAAAGGCAACGCAGTGGAAAAGAGGACTTCAAAGCAGTCACAGATTTCACGTACAGATGTTGAATCCTATAACTGCTCTCAATCTGTGCTAAGTTGAGTACCTGTATAATGAATTTCATCCTTGTTGAATAACCGGTGAATATAACCGCGAAAAGAATCCGCCTGTTTCGCACGCTGTAAAGGGATTCCACCTAAAGGGTTTTGAATTCTTTAAATTCCTCTTTTGCCTTACATATATACATATACATATATATATATATATATATATATATATATATATATATATATATATATATATATATATATATATATATATGTGTATCCTTTAAATCCTCCAAGTATTGCCACTAGCTTTAGTAAGTCTGGGTAATTTGATGGTCTGCGCATGAGACCGGCAGGCCAGCGGTTCGACTTTCTGTCTGGGAGGATTTTTTATCTCGTGGAAATTATCGTGTGCTTTGCACCGTAATTTAGCTGAGTGGTAGTAATTTCCGAGTTTTCTGAGAGTTCTAGTTTATTATCCGCTGGCAAAATACATGGCATGGAGTCGTCAAATAGAAAAAAGTAAGGAAGTGGACAAAATATAGGAACATAGTAGAGAAATACAATATATTGAGATAATTTACAATACATTCAACAATTTAGGGTACAACAAATGAAGCACACCGTACATACAGGAAATATTTCAAGTACAAACAAATCTCAAAATGCACATTAATGTGATTACTTGGAGGGCACACCGAGGTCAAGTACACTTCGTGAATTTATATTCTATGAATTCCTTGGTATCATAATATAGGCTTTTGCCAGATAACTTATACTTTTAGCTTAAATTTTCTATTTTCTAAACATCTGATTGATGATGGCAGTTTACTATACAGGATAAATCCTTTGTGAGTGGTGCTGTTGATAATTTTTGATTTTTTTGTTTCTAGTTTTGTAATCATTAGGAAAAAAATCATTTTTAAAGCGATGCTTTGATGTGTTTGGAGATAAATGAGTATGCGAATACGCGGCAGAGTCAAGGCAATCGTTGAAACTGATCTGAGAGTTGAAATTAGGTTTTTCGCATTCACCTACCCAGTTACGACATTGCGTGCAGGCTGTGCGTGTCACCGGGGTGGGAGGTGTTGAATTTGGCGACCTCCTTGCTTTTCCACCGTTGAGGGAGTTCTCGGAGTCAGATTTCCTTCCTTCATCGTCTGGTTCATCTTCTTAAGCCGTCTGCTGTTCTTACCTTTTAAATGCCCCGAAATAAGAGGAACTCGTCTCTTTGTGTTAGTTTTGCAAAGAATGGAGTTCCCTCATATAATTCACGGAGTCAGGCGTTATTTTGTTAAAGTTCACATTGGAATTAAAGTAACACGTACTTCCCATCGATATATTTTGAAAGATATTTTGACAGTATTGTGTGTATACTGTGGTATCATCACCTGATTTTGATGTTTTAAAACATCGGAACGCATCGTTGTTTAAAAGAAATCTGTATAAAAGTACGAAAATCTTTTTTTTTTGTAATTCCTCGGAGTAACCTAATCCATTGATAATGACTGCCATCCCACAAAGGGTCCAGATAGCATGTAGAAACTAAAAGGAATAGGTTTGAACTCGGAATAAATATTGATTATATCGGATGAAGTCGGACTAAAAGAAACAAACGAACGAGAAGGTTCCTGGCATGCAGGTGGAGGTCAAAAGTTATGTGAAGGAGATTGAGAGGTGGCAGATCAGGTGAGTGGAACTCGTGAACTGGAGGCTGGAGAGTGCCGAAGTCTCTTTTTATGGGAAGAAAACTAGAAAGGTGGCGAAAAAGGATCGTTATATGCTGAAAGGGAGGAACTATGCCGAGCTGAAGTGAGAATTAGGGTTAGTGAAGAAACGGCATGGCAAACATTAGAGAAGGATAGTAGAAACATTCTATTGACAACCAATCTAAATGGGGAGAGCGCTATCAATTAATTTTCACTTGCATTCCACCGATGATTTACGCATCAGAGCACTTGCGTCCTATTTGTAGGGCCTGGGTTTGAATACTGGCGATGGCTGAGATTGGATGTGGAATTCTCGACCCTCATCTTGGTTGGAAAGCGAAAATCACAAGTACTGTGCTGCGTCCGTCGAGTGGAACGTAAAACCGTTGACCCCGTCGACCTGTTCTTTGATGGTGGGCTAAGGCCGACGCCGAGTTTCTCGCCATCCTTCCTCCACTTCCCAAAGAATCCTTCCTTCACCCAGTGGGTGAGTCGCCCACCTAAAATACATATCCTTTACGAACAAATACGAACAAATACGAACATATCCTTTGTCGGTCGCCTCCACGAGCAGCTAAACAACTAACCAAATACTATATTTTACGAGCCAATTGTTCGCGGATTAGATTGGAAGACGAAAGTTTTCTACTGAATTCATTTCATTTACGACCTCAATGAATCTCCAGTACTTAGACGTTTGTTATAAATAATTGTTAACTGTGTTTACTTTTTTAAATCTTTGCGGAAAGAGGATTGCGTGGGCTAAAAGATTTTGAGGTGAGGGCATAATGGAGAGAGAGGAGAAAAGGAATTCATATAAGTTAGTGGTGAAAGGGGAGAGAAGGTAATTTATGTCGTTGCTTCGGGGAAAGCAATAAAAGTGACTGTAAGACGCACTAAGAAGTGAGGATATGTTGAATAGGATGATTGAAGAAGGTTTGCTTAGCGGGTCTAAGAATAGAAAGGAAAAAAGCTTTGGATTAAATGAATGTCGGTGGATTACTGTAAGAGTTTAAAACGGATTTCGTGGTGAACAAATTGCTACGTATGCGTGGGAAAGTTTGAAGATGACCTCGAAATTCGGAAGTTAAATTATTCCCTATCCAAATACCTAAGAATCTTGTGGTAGAAGGTAAAACGAATGAATTATGATACCTACAAATATGGACGTTCTTATAACTTTTGCGAATTTTTTCGCGAAATCGTATGCTTAATTAGCTGGTCTGAAAGTCATGTTGCACGCGTATTAGAATAGTATACGGAGGAAATAATTATTTAAAAAAGGATTGAAAGTTAATGAATAAAATAATATTATTCTTCAGGTTTCTGCGGTTATTTGATTATTTGCTTATTACTCTTTACATCTACATCTACTTATTACCCTGTAAGCCACCACAAGGGTGTTTGGCAGGGTATTCTTTTCGGGATTCATCGCGTTGATTGCTTATAATACAACGTTTCGCTGCTATTCCTTGAGGCGCCGTCAGGGCAAGAATTTGTCATGAAGTTGCCGCTGCTAAAAATGGTAGTCGGTTGCTAGGGCGCATGTCAATGGCTGCTACATTTTGAATTTAAAGCAAGGCCCCCTAGGGGCCGGAGTAATTACTATCATCCTCGTTATTAAGTGGGTGTAACCGTCCTCCCGGTTGTAAAATTCTTCAAATAAAGTTCTAAAACTTGAAGGCGCCTCCAGCAAGATAGACGAAACGTTTTCTCATGACCAATCAACGCGATGATTCCTGAAAAGAATAATTAGCTGGTGAAATAATGATTTTTCGCCACAAATGCCTGGCCCCCCGCCTCCTGATCGACGCTCGCCTGCCAGTGTTTCCAACATGGACCGGGAAAAAGCTGTGATCTTTTCTTTTTCTTTTGCCGAGCGAAAAACACGCCCAGAAATAAAACTAAGAGGTGACTTAACCATGACAGAGAGAGACTTCCTCCTGAAAGTAAACAAAACACATGAAAAAAATCACACTCCTAGACACGGGCGACGACAAGGCACGGTCTCCAGAGGCCGTAGAGACCCTGTCTTGTTTGTGATTGTGGGGTGAAGTACTACGTGAAGGGCGCTGAAAGGAGAAGAGGTTGATGTGTTTTGTTTTTAAGGGAATAGGAGAAGGAGTGGATATAGTGAGGGTTAGAGTGGTAGTAAAAAGTTTGGGGTGGCAGGAGTGGTCGGTTGTCCCGGTGATGCGTGGAAACCGAAGGCCTCCCGTGGCCGGAAGTGGAGGTAGGGGGAGGGATTTGGCGAATGCTCTTAAAAAAGACGGCGTCAATCACGTTTCACTCTTAGTTGTCCGGCGGTCCTTTGTTCTTTATTGCCCCATTTTTACGTCCCCTCTGCCATTTTCCGGTTTAATGGCGCACTTATTGGTTTTTGTCCATGGTCGAGCAAGAGGGGGCCCTCCTTATTGAAAATCTCCGCGTGAGGCGAATTGGGTCGTTCGCAAGAGGAAAGTGCCTTGTTCTCGTTTGAGTAAGGGGCCGTTATTGTTATTACGCATTATCACTCTTTTTTACAGCTGGTTCGCTGCACGGTTCTTCATTTGTTCCTCCAGACTCTTCGCCGCTTCGAGTGAACAGAGTGGAGGGGATCAATCATTGATGCATATGATTTAGAACGTTTTTCTGGTAAATCTTAGTCTGAAACGTAATCCCGCCGAACGAGAAGGCCAGATGTATTATGCTTTACCTTCTGGGAAACCAGGAGGTCTGGGGAAAGAGCTCGAATCCCACTTGAGACATTAATGTTGTACTACTTGTCCTGGGGATGATGTCTGAGGCCCCAAAGCGATATTACCCTTGTGTTCGGAGTTCTTAAAATACCAAGTCTCTGGTAACCTACCAACCCTCTGGTAACATTTCAACTACAGTGCAATTGTGTCATCAAACAGCCAATTGAAGCGTGAACATTTTGTGTTGAGAAATGGGGATAATTGTCGGTAATCTCATGAGAGCGCGGAAAATTGGCACATAAGATACCAAGATGGCACATCTTAAAAGACGTTTACTATCTTGTTTTTTAATCTGTATGGTTGAACAGCCATCTGTAAATGATGTGGAGCATATTTTATTCACTTAATTATTAATGTAATTATTTATAATAAATTATTATTTACTCAGGAATTAGCAAAACTTTGTTAGTTTTACGTAGAGTATTTATTGTAGGACCGGTTTCGTCGAATAGTCGACATCATTAGGTACCTGATGATGTCCACTATTCGACGAAACCGGTCCTACAATAAATACTCTACGTAAAACTAACAAAGTTTTGTTAATTCCTAAGCATGGAAAAGTTTTACAAAGTTAAGGCTGAAAGTGTTGAAATTATTATTTATTCAATCTTTGATTACAACCTTTACTCGAGCATCTCCAGCTATCACCTTTTCAGGAACCTTTTTTTCCCTCAGTGATGGACCTTTTTTAAGCGGAGATTTCATTCAAAGAAACACCTGAATTTTTTGCAAGACAAATGGCAAATCTGGTCATTCATGCTAGTGAAGTGTTTGTTCAGGTTTAAGCTAGTGGTCACTGTTGTAATTTTTGCTCTCTTTTTTCACCGCTGGCTCGCTGCCCACTTTTTTAATTTTTTTACTTTGCCACATTGAGGAAAGATCACTGATAATTAGGGTGCGCCACTTACTTACATACATAACAATCATGCCGTTCCCTTCCGGGGTAGGCACAGTCACAAGTTTCACTCATAAATACTTATTTGTAGACCTAACTCTGCTTCAATAATTTCCTCCATACTGGCCTATCCTTGCAAACCTCTTTTGCCTCATTTACCCCCATACACTGTTTCATACACGCCCTCCTGCTTTTAAGACTCCTCATATTCCTCCTCCTAAGAATTTCCTCAATCACATTCAACCACAACTTTCACGGCCTACCTCTACCTCTCACACCATTCATTCTACTCTCATATATCTGTTTCGTTATTCTACTCTCATCCATTCTCTCAACATGGCCAAACCAACGAAGCACACTCCTTTCATATATGTCCATTGCTGGAGCATCTAACCCACATTCATTCATGACCCACTCATTCCTGACCCTATCCATCCTACCTTTGCCGCAAACACTCCTCAGATAACTCATACCCACGGCGTTTAGTTTACTCTTATGTCTATCCTGACATACCCATGTTTCACTACTATACAAAAAAGCAGGGAGAAGTACACTTTCGTACACGGCGATTTTCGCTTCCTTAGACAGGCACTCATTCCTTGGTATGATCCACATGCTACCTACCACTTTCCTTCCTGCATTCGCACATCTCTTTATCTCCTCATCTATCCGTCCATCTTTCGTAAGTATCTTACCTAAATTAGTTAAGTACAAGCTTAAATGAATTTTAACGTACAATAAGTTCTCGATTTAGGTCGGAGACGCTTGCTGAAGAAGTGCTACGTGAAACGAAATGACGTAAAACAGAACCAGGCAATCGTGGCCTTTTTCATTCCTATGTTTACCAAGGCGTTAATTTCCAACTCCGTTTTTTGCCTTCATTAAAAAACATAAATTTGAGGGCTATTTAAGGTAGGAAAATGTGTCAAAATCGTAAAAAACGCAAACAATATGCATGTTCCATTTTATTGACATTAAACCGGGAAAGCGAAGGTCCTTGTTGGCATGGAGGTAACGTCGAATCAGACGTAAATCGGAACGGCGTGAGTCGAGTTCTTGCTGTAAAGTGTTAAACAGGTTTGTCACTCGCCACTCTGGCAATCAAGCAATCTGACAACTAAGATCGAGCAGTTGCAGGCTCAAGAAATATGGTTTACTCGCACAAATAAAGAGAGGCTGATCATAAATGGGAGAACATTTCCTGGGGCGAGTTAACGTGCGTAGTTAGTGTGTTGGAGGAGAAATGGGTGTATGGGGAAGTAAGGACATTCGGAGGAGAATTGAATTCAAAGAAGAGGTGTACACTTCTTGGGGGGGAGAATTGAATTCGCCAAAGAGATGATCGCTACTTGGTGGGAGCTGTTGTCAGAAACTTTGTTTGGGGCTGAGATCGTGGACTCAGAACAGGACGAGATTAGGCGTTTGAGGAGAGCGTTGAGGTATGAGAGTTGAGGAGAATGGAGAAAGCTTATTGGGCAGAAAGAATGACGAATGAGAAAATGATTTGCTTGAAGTTTATGAAGAGGAAGTTGCTGGAGGAGATTAGGATGTGTCAGAGCAGGGGCGTAGATACGGAGGTTGGGGGGTCAAAGGAGATCCACCGACTTTGAGTCACCCGGGTCTAGCCACGAATTAAACCTTACGGAGTCACCCGCAATTCACAATTGTGCGAAATTCCACAGAGGAAATAAATCCCGGTCAAGGCGGATGATTTTTCTCTGTGTAATTTCGCACGAAGGAGATCTACCCCTATCTCCATTTTGGCCTGAATATGTTTTTGCTTGCTTAACAGTGCAACGCGAATGACTAAAACTGGACGTCGCGAGTGAATTGACTGCGAATGGTGGGCGGAGACGAGAGAAAATAACAGCCACCTTAGCCAGGTTGATTAACTTCAAGCAAGAACATTTATATAACAAGCAAGTATTACAATTGAAAAGAAGACCGTAGGCTAAATATCGTAAACTTGATCTATAGAAGACGATCACAAGTCACCACTTCAGCAGGTACTTTCTCGTCCGCGGTCAGTTTCAAAAGAGGCCGGACTCAGCGTAGAGACGACGTGGCTGGCGATTGAGGGGGTCAGCTGACCAACGCAGGAGTTGGGGGTGTAGGGGTACCCTTATCGGGCCGTTGATTGGCGGATGAAATGGCGCTAGCGTTGAGTCGGTCAGAAAAGAGTGCGTCACTATCACTATTAGTATAAAAGTGATTGTTCCATCGCGGACAGCGAACGCGAGACACCGAATCGCGAGGCCACAATGCGCGCGACGGATAGTCGCGAAGGCCGTTTGCGAGTTTTTGGCGTTCGCGAGTTTTTTGGCGATGAGTGGTTTTCTGGCAGAGTGGTTTTTCTGGCAGAGTGAGAGGGGGAAATTTTGGCACAACAGGGGTGATCGGAAATTATAGTTTTCTGAACATTTTTAAGGACGTTTCAAACGACGCACTTAACTGCACCAATTAATGTACAGAAATTGCGAGAATCGCGGGCACGGAATTACAGAAGGGTCTATTTTCCCATCTGTCGTGCATGTATTTGCGCATGCATCCTTGTGATTTGCCGCTTTACATGACAAAATTTTCAATGCTTATCCAAACATAAACTTGATTGCGCAGTTATGTGCCTCGTCTCAAACGGCCCATAAGGAATAAATCCCATCGGTCCTATATACGTGAGCAATTGTAATCCATTAATCCCAATAATATCAATTTAATTCGCCGTACTTTTTGTATGAATATAACCACGCGTCAATTAAATTTGCTAAATAGAAAAAACACCAATTCTTATGGCCAGCCAAGAGCAGAGACGCGGCAAGTACAGCTTATGGTTGGAGTTTGCAGAACGATGTGTTTATTTGATGGGACATGCATGCAAGGACGAAGCCAGGATTTCTTTTGCGAGTGGGTCTTTGTCGATTATCAGCAGGGGCGGTCTGGCTAGGTCGGCAGGTCGGCGATCGCCGAGGGCCCCCGGCCCGAGGCGGCTTAGGGGGCCCCCCGATAGGGGGTGTCAACAATATTAGCAAGGACAGAAGTTAATCTACCATCACGCCTCGCACGACAGCGGACTCACTCGATAGCTCGTTGCCCTCCAACCATACTCTACCAGGCGTGAGTAGTTGAAAAGGTAAAGTTTATCGTACTTGGATTGCTACGCTCCTCATAATAATTTCACTGCAGGGTCCCAATATAGTTAAAATTACTAATATGAATAATAAAGAAATCTACTTGTGGTCTACGATCTCGATTTTTATATGACATTAACGGTTAAAGAAATTGCGGTTTCTGTTTTTACGGGAAAGTGATGAAAAATTTTGGAATAGGTACCGAGCGCTAGGAAAATCAGTGACTATCACCAATATGCAGCATTTTGTTGCTTGAAATGAGGAGGTGTACTGTTCTGTGGATTCCGAAAATTACCTTCAAATTTCTCTGTCACTTACGGTTTTTCCACTAATCTCGAAAACGTGCAAGTTAGAAAAGGCAATTTTTCAATGTTATTGCGTAGGTAAATGTTTATAGCGGGTAAAAATGTTCTCTACGTGTACAAAATTTGTTTTAGATTTTTTATGTGTTAGTAAAATTTAATAGTAAAAAAAAACTATATTTCTAAAAAGGATGGCGTAAAGGTATTCTATGTGCTCAAATGCGGAGATTGAGTGCAAAGTGTACCTATCTACTAGCAAAGGAAGAAAAATTTAATTTTTCATTTTTTAAAAATAAAGTAGGTATGAATTAGAATACTGTTCAGCATACTTCGAAAAGAAACATTCAAAAGTCCGTATCACGTCAGGTTTCTTCATAAATTGCGAAAATGGGAAAATTTAAAAATACAATCGTTTTTTCAGTGGCATTATATGGAAGCAGTATTAATAAAAGAGCGTTGCCCAGAGGGATGAAATCAATTTATAAGGAAAAGACACATCAATATGTAGTCAATGGTGAAAATGTTTATATTTTTATGTAAGACGTCACGTTTGAGGCGCTGGAATCCCATAAATTGCTTGGTGGCAATCGGAGCGTCTAGGCTCACTTTCTTCATGATCATTTAATCTGATGACACCAATAAAGCTATCGTTTTCGTTATTTGCCGTATATATGTGTCTTCAAATATGCATATTCTGTATTTTCAATATTAATTTCGAAATGCGCGGAAAAATCCTTTCCGATTCATAACTTTTTTTACACCATAAATATGTGCCATTCAGCATTCCGCATTTGCGTACGGGGAACATCGTGACTTAATGCAGATAAGATATTATACTTACGAATTAGCTATGTGATTGCATGAATCAATCCTTAAAGCTTCATTCTGTCCCTCCAAACCATTTTCACAAGTTATGAACATTTATATTATGCATTGACATTGACATTACAACGCAATGACGTTAAAAATTGACATTGACATTGCTACATGATTTTGCAAATCACGTAAGAAAATACATGAAAGAGAGCAAACTGTATGGAATGAAAAGAAAGAAAAAATAAAAGCTGCTGGAAAATCGACTAAAATACAGATTGGTCGCGGCTCTCTCTTGATCTTTTTATCGAAATCTTTCTTTAATAAGCCAATCAACGTAATTGGTACTTTTGTACGACGTATGGGGACATATTGGGACGTGATATCATTTGAAAGACGTGCATAATAGCATAGTGTTTAGCTTAATGGTTAACAGCACACAAGATGTTGCTGTGATGGATCAGTTGGCAATTTGCGTCCGCTATGTAGTTGACGGGAAGATATATGACAACATTTTCAGTTTAATGGTAGTTGACGAATCCAGTGGACTTGCTTTGTTTAATTGCATCAAAGAGCTAGCAAAGAGTGGGGTTTCAATGTCAAGCATTATTGTTAGCTCTTTTGATGGAGCTAATAACATGAGAGGTTGTTACAATGGCCTACAAGCCCACTTGAAAAGAGAAAATCCTGATTTTATTTACACCCACTGTATGGAGCATGTATTAAATTTGGTGGTAGCCAATTCAACTGTAAATTTGGTGCAAGCAGAAAACTTATTTAGTTTATTAGAAGAGTCAGCTGTTTTCCTATGCTAGTCCATCAAGAGAATGTCAGTGTGGGAGACGGAAACTAGAAGGAAACATCATGCTCATGACAAACTCTGCAGAATCCAAAGGATTGGTGCTACAAGGTCGTAGAGTGAGCATAGGGCACTTTCATCGGTTGTAGATGAAGAATATTTAAAATTAAATGGTTACTCAAGGAAATTTACCAATCTAATTAGTGTGTTGTGGGATATATCCACTGAAAGTTTTGACTGCTAATAAAAATTTACGGCTAGAAATTTAGTAAGCCAATGGACAGCATTTGAAAACATTTTTATGTCTTTTGTTTTTTTATATATTTTTTGTTACCTCTCCTGTGTCTAAGTGCCTTCAGAGTAAGAATATAGACTACGCTATGGCCTGGAATATGGTGGATTGTTTGTTGCAGCAACTCAATTCTAAAAGATGTTATGAGAACTTTGAATTTATTTACGAAAGAACGAAAAAGTATGCTGGAAGAATCTAGAAGCGATTTCGATGACTCAATTGACATGGAAGTGGAATTGGATTTTAAAACACAAATGACTTCAAGAAAGAAAACAATGTCAGGAGAAAAAGCCAAAGAAGGAGCACCTGAAAGTGCTGCAACTCAAAGGTTCATCGCATAAGTTGATCTACTTTAACATTATTGATCGGGCTAGAATAAGTATTGCAGACAGATTCGTACCCAATCAAGACATTTCAAAGATTGCTTTTGGCTTGATCCTAAAAAATTCCCGAAATAGCAAAGGTAGATACTTTTCCTCCCAACATTATGTGCGCCATTCCAAATTTGTGTAAAGTAGAAAGAAGTTCTTTACTTATAGAACTGAAACAGTTTGAAGATCAGTACGAAATTTTACCTAGACAGGAAAAGTTGAATATTATGAAGGAGGAGACATGCCTAATCTGAGAAAAATTCGAAAAGAAAGTGAAGATGATGAAGTTAACTTTGAAGAAGAGGAAGAAAAGGAGTTCATTCATTGCACCCACAATAGAAAATGCTACAAATATTTGGCATATACTTTCCCCATTGCCTATGAACTGTCTCAATCTGGGCTTTTTTTTTAACTTGTACACAGCATATGAGTTTGTTGTAACCCTTCCTTGTACTCAGGTAACATGTGAAAAGGTATTTTATAAATTAAAAATTGTCAAGGATAGACTTAGATCAACACTGACTCATGATACTCCGTCCAATTTACTTCCAATAAATGTGAAACGAGATTTATTTTTCAATTATCATTGATAAATTAGCCAATGCTATTGAGGAGCTAAGGAAAAAGTTATTGATTTAATTGTCAATTGGTGCACAAGATATTTTTCCAGAATGATAATTCAAAAAATATTTTTTCCAACTGAATGCTGTCGTTAATTTATTTTTGGTAATTACTTAGGTTCTGCAGAATAAACATTATTATTTAAATAACAATGTATTAGTTTGGTGATTTGGCGAATTTTCAGAACGAAGAGTATATAAAAAAAAACAGAAATTCAGGGAATCAAAATCAAGTGCTTTTGAAATTTCTTTTCTTCTTGAACTACTTATTACTAGTGTCTGTTATTTTACTGTAATCTATGACAAATGTACTGTAAGTACAGTTCATATAATCAGTTAAATTATTATACCTAGTTGTAGAACTATTTATTAGTGACCTTTCTACCTGATATACCTACATGAAGAATTAGGTTTTCAAGGTTTTCATAATAAACATAATTTCTAAGTTTTGATAAAAATTCCTACTTTATACCAGGCCCGCAATTACAAGTAGGTTAATGGGCCTGCACTACAAAAAATATTCTGATGTTCCAGGATTGTGGAGCGGGCGCATAATAAAATAATAATTTTCGTGGATGTTAAATTCGATCGCGGACACAGTTGTTTGGTGCGCACTAATTCGGAAAAACTCAAGCAACGGTAGCGAGAGAAAGGGCGTGGCACGGGTGCCACAACTGTATGAACTGTCTCAACGCAGCACTATTTACGCCCGCTCGATTGATGTTTGATACTTATTAGTCGAATAGTCTCCATATTGTGTAATTATAAATATTTAAATTCATTTATCTAGGGAACAGTAGACGCGCCGGTATTTGGAAACCAGTTTGTTCCTCTTACCGATCCCCATTATATATATATATATATATATATATATATATATATATATATATATATATATATATAAATACGTTGATGGATTGGAGTCAGCCATGCGGCGATGAACACACCGCGTTCGTCAACCGCTGGGAAAAACCCCTTCCCCTACCCCCTCCCCTAACCTACCGCCCCTCCTACCCCTATCCTCACCAGCGCAAACGACATTTGTTCCGTGATACGCCTTGAAGACGGACTAGTTCCGAAAGCTAGCGATGTAAGTGTGATCGTCTCTTTTTTTGTGTGTCTATCTCCTCCATCCTATCCACATCGTGTGTGTGTGTGTGTGTATGTATATATATATATATATATATATATATATATATATATATATATATATATATAAGTTTGCCAGAGGAAGGCAGACGACAAACACAGAAAACAAAAAATGTTGAACACACTTACAAAGTTTCTTGATATTTCGGTGCCACTAGCACCTTGGTCGCAAGAGCGAAGACTGAGAAGGAAGGGAGGACTGAGGTGGTAGGAAGGGAGGACTGAGGCGGAAGGAAGGGAGGGAGCTTTTGCTCTAAGCAAGAAATGGTCGCTTCCTATTTCTGCCCCTCTCTGAACTCTTACATCTTCTGTTTTTAAGTTGGTGTTTTGTCTTAGTATCAGGTAATCTATAATGGATTTCAGTTTTTTCGTTGGTTGTATCCAGGTGTATTTATGATTGCCCCGGTGTTGGAAAAATCCATTCATTATGCGGAGAGAATTTGCCTCACATAACTCTATCAGACGTTCTCCATTATTATTCAGCGTCTCTTCTCCATATCTTCCTATTACCTGATTTTCCTGTTTTTTCCCTGTCCTAGCATTCATATCTCCTAGGATTATCACTTCTTTTCTGTCCGGGATATTCATGAGTATACTAGACAATTCTTCAAAAGTTCACCTTTTTTTGTTGCATTTACATCATCATTTGGAGCATCTACTGCCACAATTACCAATGTATACGACCATATTTCTATTTCCATTCTTAATATTCTTTCATTTATTTCTTCCAATTTTTTATTTTATTTTTCCATCTTTTGTGTACAGCAATTGATACTCCAGCTCTCGCTCTCTCTTTCTCCCTTTTCTACTCCACTGTAAAAGTGTAAGTAGTTTCCATGTATTTCATTTCCAGTTCCTTTCTTTTTTGTTTCCGTTAAAGCAGCTATATCTATGTTATAGTTGTCTAATTCCTTGAAAACTTGTTTATTTTTTCCACTTAGGCCTTGTACGTTCCATGTTCCAAAATTTAGAGTCCTTTTCCGCGCATTCATTCGTTTTAGATTTTTCCTCTCCAATTTCCGAGGCTTTGTTTGAGGATTTTTTGCTTTTGGGAATTTTTGCGAGTGATGGGTTGCAGGCCCATCGCCTCAACCCCCTACGTGGAGGACCGGGATTTTTTCTCTAGGTTTACTCCTATAGGAGGATTGCTTTCACCACAGCTAAGGATTTCCTCCTCCCCCGCCTGTTGGTCCTAGGGTGGTATTTTATTTCCCACCAACCCGCCGGTCTATCAGGATGCAGACCGGTGAGGGCTTTCCCCTATCCGCCACCTGGGGACGCGCTCTCTAGGGGTTACAGGCTCCCACGAGAGATCCATATTAAATATTTATAAATACATATCTGTATATTATGTATCTGATTTATTTCGCAATAAAACGAACATATTTTGTTTGCGAGTTCTTCTGGTTTCCAAATAGCATGGATAACAGCGCTTCCTTTCTTGCAACAACACCCCCCCCCCAAATATACCCACACAAACATTTTTCTAGCTACTGCCTTCCATTCACCAATAAAATAAGAGGCCCCAAATTCGTTTCCAGCCGAGAGCCCCCAATGATGCCAGACCGCCCCTGATTGTCAGCATCGGGCATGTGTGACTCACATGGCTAAGTTGAAAGTGACACTTGCCTGTCAATTAGGGCTAGTGATCTTCCCTCTTCTTGGGTTGGGGATGATTTTGACGACATTAGCGTTCCGGAAAAAATCCTCTTACTGATGAATGAGGTCCATGATTAGCTATTGCTCATGTTCTTTAGTCAAATTAATTTGGTTGCGACTTAATTGAAGAGATTTATTGGAGCGCTTAGTCCAGTGAATATGCGTGTGATTATTTGGGAAGTAATGCACTATCCCTTCAATCGCGATTTAATGAATAGTAGACAGGGCCATGACGAAGTTTACATGTCTGGACAGCAAAATTTTGTTCAAGCGGAAAAAAGAGGAAATATATGCTGCTGTGGTGTATGTCCAATGTGCAGTTCACTCGCTTAATTTAGTCGTCCCAAAAGCAAGCGGAATAAATCGGAATGGAAATTGCTGGGGGATAATTGAAAGTAGTCACAACTCTACTCGCCAAAGTGTTAGTCTATTTTGCTATATTTTGAACAGCAGATATTGAATGAAGTACAAGGACACTGAAAAGACACGTCTTTGTACTTCGGGATGGATTGCTTGGAATGATGCAGTCCAAGATATCACTGAATTATTGGTTTATGTGATTCAGGCCTTGCAGATGGTGTCAAGGGATACTGGAACATCTTCAATTGATGCGCTGGTCTTGAAAAAGTCCATGAATTCTGAATTTATTTTCCTAGTCATCGTAAATGTAGATGTTTCCTTCGCCCTACTACTTCGGCCGACATAGACATGTTCCGAGAGAAATAATTGACCTGGAAGACCTCAGTGAGCCTGGCTTAAGATACATTAGGGTAGTTTCCTTTTTTATTGCCTCGATCAAAAGTTTATTACCTCTGGTGTACGTATTTGAAGCTGTTAAAATGAAAAATGACGATAAGTATTTATCATAGTGAAGTCAAATGTAAAAATTTTCAACCGCGCGGAAACGCGACGGCAAACTATTACCTGCCGGTAGAATTACGTCACGTCAGAAAGGTTCACTTTCATGTCGCTAGGTGGTGCTGCGAACGCTAAGCCCGCCAAGTCTATGGCCTTCCGACTTTCTGCAGTTCATGGCACATGGGTTCATGGCGTGAATTAGGCTAGCTTCTGACGACGCATTCCGTGGAAGCGTATTCGGAGGAGCACTCTTCAAATGATGTACAGTTATGACTTCGTTATGGAGTACGAAAATCGCAACCGTATTTAAATGTATGTTATACTAAATTCTTCGATTTCTTAATTACTTCAACTTCTCGTCATGAAGTTCTTCTAAGTGAGCTTGGAAGAATCAAATATTAATTAGGAAATCGGGTCCATAGAATTTTATTTGAGACTTTCTTTGTTCTAAATCAAATTTAAAATATGCTAATACTATTCTGTATCAATTTGATTTCAGACCAGGCTGAATCGTCCAACTTCGTTTTCAATGCATGAAATGATAGTAAATACCGCTGATTCATTGATTAGTTGGCTTAGAAACAATGAAGATTACCACCTTTTATTGTGAAATACGAAAGACCCTATTTTTATCATATTTTCTTGCGATACATTATTAAAATTCAGGAATAAAGGTGTGTAACAGACTCAATTTTATTCAGAACAAATATGCCTGTTTAGTTTATTCTACAACTAACGCCACTAATAATTAGCAGGCAAGAATATTTAGCCTTGGCTTCCTCGTAAGTAGGCTCTTTTAAGCTGGGACCTCACATTAATTCTCCAAACCCTTGTTCAAATTGATGAAAAAACTTTCTAGCAACGACTTTAAAATGACTGTGTCTTACAGCAATTTGGAGCAAACTATAATTGGTAGTATCAGGCGTAACTCTGTAGAAACTGTTGACATTATAATGATAACACTTAACTTTTTTATTCCACATATCTTTATTTTCTACGACCCGGGTTTCGACGTTTGACGTCATTTTCAAGATCGACGTCATCTTCAGGGACCAAAAGATGATGGCGAACGTTGAAACCCGGGTCGTAGAAAATAAAGAAATGTGGAATAACAAAGTTAAGTGTCATCATTATAAATTTATAGCAAAATTTTAATTTCCGTGAAAAATAGGCAATATTAATCGATAAAATATCGACCTATCCCCCATGGAAAATTTGTATCTACGCCACTGGGCTGAGAAAGTAATGAGAGCAGGTAAGGAGGGGCTTTTGGAGACTGAAGGCAATGAATTTGGGGAGTATGTTGGGTAAGCATGGGAGAGGAAGAGAGAGAATAGACTTTATGGAGTGGATGAAGAGAGGTTTCATATATCCTCTTCTGAATAATGTAATTGGGTGAGGAAGTAGGGGATATTAAAGGATGTTACCATATTTCCTTTAAAGCCTACTTTGACCTCTGAGTTACCTGAAGCAATATAATATCACTAAGTTTTTGTAAATTAGGAAGGAAGAGGTTGGATCGAAATGCGAATGTCAGATAAGTTTTTATTTACTTCTCTGCAAATAGCCATTCAATTTACGTATATTTTTGGTTTGCAAATAAGCTTTGTCCTCAGATTAATTTGCTGCCACAGTTCGATTTTCTTAAGGTTTTATTCAAGTGATGACAGTACTGTGATTAGTGATGCAGATGAGGTATGGCTTGAGTGGGCATTTACCTCTTGCCTGAGGTAAATTTATTTTAGTATGTATCAATTTGATTTTACCGTGGGTACACAAGTTTATTCATTTCAGAATGAACACATTTGATGGAGCAATTATATTTGGAGAAGTACTCTTTTGGGGCGATGCTTTCCTTTTTATATTTAATATTTTGTTGACTAGTGTGTTTTGTCTAAAGGGTGAATTTAATTAATTTGGAAAAATTACAAGATTAGAATTATTTTCTCATATCCATTGCCAGATTGTCAGTCTGTAGTACTATAATACTGACCGCTATCAATGTTTATTATACACCATCATCAGAGATCTAAATCTAAGTGCAGAAGGCGATACATTAATGTGGGATGGAGTATAGGGTAAGGGGTTTGAAGTGAGGGGTGTTTGGGAAGAGGGGGAGAGAATTAGGGAAGTGTAAATGCAAAAAAGGTCGTACATTTTAAGATAAGAGGAGAGGGACAGTAAAAAGAGGGACAATTTTTCAGGAATAAAATCATTTGCAAAACACGATGATTTGTAAATGAATTCCTTTGTAATATTCCACAATGGTTTTTATTATTCCGACCAAGGTTTTGACTTAAGATAAGTCATTATCAAGGTCATTGATAATGACTTGAGTCGAAACCTAGGTCGAAATAATTAAAACCATTGTGGAATATTACAAAGTGAATTCATTTAAAAATCATCGCAATGTTGTTCCACCTAGTGGAGCCTGAGAATTTATTACATTTATTACTCATTGGCTACACACTTAAAAGCTGAAACATTTTCAAAATTTTCTAAAAGATCTGGCATAATACCTTTGTCTCAAAAATATAAAAAAGAATGATAAAATCCTGCTAAGTGATTCGACTGTAACAAACAATTAGCAACAATAGAATTACATTCACAATTGATAAAACTTAAAAATATTCTGCCATTCTCGTCTTGAATTTCCAGCCAATTTGGCCAACATAGAAGCTATTTCAGCAGTGACAATCACATTTTAATCAGCATACCCCACTTCTTTCCAGATTGTCTTGGTTGTCTTAAAAAAAAGAAATTTTCTAGTGGGTAAGGGTTACAAAAGCTAATGTTAGAATTTTCCTTTTCCAATACTTGACTTTAACCCTCAAACTTTGACTTGAAAAAAAGTACATAAACCGTGATGTTGGTCTCTCACATCACTATTCAATATTTTTATTTCCCTGTTCTGTAATTTGCATTTGCTGGTAGTGTTTTCATGGGAGTGTCAATATGAATCTTCCAGCATCATTTGCATATAGTTTTAGGTCTTGAGCCCACATTTTAGATGATTTCATCCATTTCTCTCTTTACCTGTAAGGTGTGTTACACCATATGTTAGGATACACCTCACCTAATATCATCGTTAAGGAATTGTTTAATTTGAACTGGTAAATTGAACTGATTTTTATTGCATTAAAACCCTTTTTGAGTATCAAATATTTATTTAGATTTATTGATTGTGACTTCATTATAGAACTTAAGATTTTAGACATGATAGAACTTAAGAACATATCGCCTCAGGCAATGGCTGTAAGAGCAAACTAATAGATCAGCTGTTGTTTTGGCATTTACCTAAAAAAGCCGTAAATGCATGCATGCATGTATGCGTTCAGAATTATGTCTGATAGTGATTTTATGCTAAAGAATGTGGTTTCAATGAAAAGTAGCATAAATGTCCATTTTTTTCTTGAAAAAAGGCAGTGTCAAATATGTCCAAAAAGCCTACGAAAAGAAATTATAAATGCCCTATTCATCAAAATTGGTCATGATTTTTTTTAAGCCACAAAAGTTCCATATCGTTATGACACCCCCATCAAAATGTTAGTCCATGTCTGCCCCTGGCTCAAGGATATCATATGAGGGATTCTTTATGGTGTTAACCTTGACCTTTGGTTATCTTTCCTCTTTATTACTTCTTCCATTCAGAAATTTAGCATTGATGGTTTCAAGTTTTCATACTTGAAGGACTGTATAATGCCTTTTTTAAATATAAATTTGGGATTTTTCTAAAAGATTAAACATTTATTTGCATAATTGAGAAATTTAAACTATTTTTCACTTCTATGCAATTATTTTTTACTCTAAAGTTTGGCTGGAAGCAGAGAAGCACTTAAATGTGAATTGGTTCATCTAGATTTGAAAATGACCCCAGTATGTCTGCCTTAATTTATCTTCCATTCATTTTAAAGTTTTACATGATAATAATGTATATGTTAAATTTGTGGCTCTGATTTTTGCATTCTGGGAATTTTCAAATAGACTTTCTTTCTATTTCTAACTATATTTTTTTTTATTATTCACTCAGATTGAGGAGTACTTCAAACAATTACCTCAAAATAAAATTCCAGCTTTGGGAACACCAGGTGAAAAGTACAGGGACCGGCAGCTGATGACACAGTTGCCAAAACAGGTGAGTCATACATTTCATTGATATACCTAATTGGGGTTCAAAGTATCTGTAAATATTTAGGTAATTGGAGGATTCTGGCTGTAAAATATATTTAATGTAATTCCCATCAATTCCCATTCCATGCTATGATGGATACCTGGCTATGGGCTGAAGAATGCAAATGAAGGTATTATGTGTATCATTTGCTAAATTGATGGAATCTTATTCTTGCTGTTGTTAACTCTGTTGAAGATATGCTAAATCGAAATGAACAATAGTAATATTTGGAGTACTGATTTTGTTTTTAAGTTGAATCAATCTGTTATTTTACTGTTGATTCATGCAAACATCTTTAGCTTTGGTAGTGAGCTTTTGTATTAAGATACCATGTAATTCTTCTTTTCTTTGCTGAAAACTTGTCCTTAATTTTATAGTCATCTTGAACAAGAATCAGACACTGTATAAATGCATGGGCAGCTTCTTTTAAAATGATTTTTTGGTAACACCTGCATCTTCGGTGCTCTACAAGCTGATAGATTAGTTTTTGGACAGTTCTTATCCTAACTTATCCATTTCTGGGTCTTGATTTTTCTTTCCTGCCCATTACTTGCTCACCATCAGATCTGTCATTAAGTGCCTCATATGCTCTTTCTCTCCATATATTATCTAAAACTTGCCAAGTATTCTTCCATCTATCACCCTCAGTGCACATGCACTCACCTCTCTATGTATCCCCCTCTATGTCCGCCTTCTCTGAGTCTCCCTTACAAGTTTCCTTCTCCCTCCCACCAGCATTTTCTCTCTCTAGCTCCTTGCTACCCTGCTCATCCCTCTCCATTCCACCCCAAATGTGTTATATCTAATACCTCCTGTCTAGACGCATCATCTTACATCATGTCGTTACTTGTAGAAAATCCCATCACCACTGTCTTGGTAATGATTTATCTTAACACATGTCTTTAACTCTGTTCCTTTGACACACCCTACATTGACTGAAACCTCTATTGCCACTATAATGGCCCCTTCTTGTATGCGGAAAAAATGCTAGGTATTCTGAATCTATCGGTTCTGCAGTCTATTTCTGTAACCTTATGCTTGTGATAATTTTCCCCATAATTTATATAGTATCCCTTAAAAAATATTTTGGATCTAGGAAAATATATTGAATGTCTGGCAAAAAATAGTCTGCATAAAACTTTTGTAACAGATTTAATCTATATTTTTTCCCTTCAATCAGGTAGACATTACTACCATAATTCCCAAAAAATTCAGTTCAGCAATCCTATGTTAATCATAACACTTTTTAACAAATCCACTTTTTTCTATCTATATATGGAACTATTCCTACTTCATAAGGGTACCATATACAAGCAAAGTACTCCAAGTGAGGTCTTGTGGTATGAAGCCTTAGAGAAAAATGGTATTGCTCCTTCGCTTTTACATCACATTTTCTCAGTATTCTTTTATAAATCGTAATTTACAATTTGTCTGTCTGCAAATATCCTAATGCTGTCTCATAAGTGTATCTGACTTTATAAATCAGTCTCCAACTTTTCACTCATCTTCATCTTCTCTTATGCTTCTGAACCATTTCTTCTGAATAAACAGTAAAAAGTAACCACAGTGGTGGACACCTCATCCTCACTGAATTCAGTCTTGGTAATTTGCAATTCTCAATGGACTGTCCTTACTTGAGCTGTCTGGTTCATTGCTGCTCGTTGTTTTCGGGTTTTTCAACCGCGTGCGTTGACATTGTCCAACAACAGTTTCGGTAGCCATCCTGCTGGTCTGGTTCATGTCAGGAATACTGGTGAGACTTCTCTTTCCCATCTGCCAGTAATTTTTTTAGTACTTCCATTATTTTTATCCAGCTCATTCTATCACATGCCTTGTTAAAGACCATCAAGCTATTGAAAAATCTTAGCCATATTCTAGGTTTCTTTCTTTTACTGTCCTAAAATTTTCTATGGCAGCCCATGTTACCATCACTCTCATTAAACACAACTGGTTGTTACACAAGTATGCTTTAGCCTTGCTCTCTTGCTGCCTGTTTGAGTACAACTTTTGCTGTATGTGGTATTAAACCTATTTTCCTTGGTCATTTCATTTTTTTCCACACTGGCCTTTGGTATAGAATTTAATGCTATTTTCTCTAAGCCATTCAGTTACCCTGTATCTTTATAGACTTTGAGAAATGAGTTCATAAAGTTTTCCATCTCTTCTTCTCACTCTCTTGAGAAACTCTGGGGGTTTCTTAACATAAAGAATGTCTACATATTCCTTCCACCTCTTCTGAAATGCTTTTCCTCCCTGTCAGCTGCTTACCTTTCCTATCTGTACATAGGCATAATGTGAGCATTTTGATTGACAGAGCCCCCCTTTCCCAATGAATTTAAAAAATTAAGATTAAAATGTAAGATGTTAAGTGGACATTGTAAAGTGATAGGCATCTTGAGAACAATTTTCGACCACAAAAGTATTGCTAATTATCTCTAATTATCCTTTAATATCCTATGTTGTTTGCATCTACTTCCATCATTTAATGTTATGCTTTTTCTGACTTCCCTGCCCTTAGTACAGTCTTATAATCTTATTACTCTTATCCTATATGTATATTATGACTGTTGTGTCCCTACTCCTGCATTTGCTTGAACTGTCTCGCTAGGATTGTGGGGATTTTTTTATGATGATGACCTTGAGTTCTTGTTCCCATCACTGCCTGGCACTGGATAAGGAAAGAGGAGAGAATGACTGACTTCATCATTGCTTTCAATAGGTAATCCTATAGTTCAAATCATTAGGTGTTGTGTCAGTGGAATTGCTGAAATGAGCTGGTGAGTCACTGATGAAATACTTATCATGGCTGTCTCTTAAATAAAATTGACCAATGAACAGGGATAAAGCTTATGTTGGTTTTGTTTTCAGTTAGTGGGCAAGAATGGTCAGGGATGGCTTCAGCCTCCTTTAAATAAAAGGTGACCAACAGACCACTGTGTAAGATCGCTTTCAAATAATGAATCACTATGCTTCAATTACTCTCCACATAACCTCCAAGTTTGAATCAGGATCTCAATGAAAAATCTCAGACATATTTTGGCAAAATGTTTTTTAAAAACTAATTTTTTGGGTTGCAAACCTGAAAGTTTTATGAAATTTGTTGGGGATAAATATACAGTGCTCTAGTTACCTCACCAGCTGATGCCAAACTTAAACAATATGTAAATTTAAAGTATTCTTCCTTGACATTTCTTCCTAAATATGCATTTCCTTCTTAAGCTACCAGCTTACTGTTCTCTTCCGCAAAATCTCAATTCTTTTCTTCATTAATCCTAATTTAAAGAACATTCTGCTTTTTTGACTAATTTTTTATATTATTCTGTAGTCTCATTATCTCTTCTAGCCTCTTTTTCGGTCTTCTTTGGATACCCTTTTTATTAGAATTAATTTAATTTTTCATAATGATTTCACAATGAATTTTGAATAATGATTGGTCTTCATCTGATGGGTCTTGTGTTTATAATGTAAGATATCCCACTGTTACAGCAATTCATTGACTGGAAAAAGGATCAAAGCTTTATCAGTCTCTATTGTTCTTGCTTATTGAATTCAAAGTTCTTTTCACTTTCCAGACCTCTTGGTTGATAGGTGTATTAATCAATAAATATTTCTGAGAGGTTCAGTGAACCACCTAACTAAGTGTATCTGGAACATAGGGCAAGAAACTGACATGCTCCTTATTGACTGATAGAAAAAAAATGAAATTTTATTATCCTCAGATGCAAAGGAAAAGCGAATGATACTCCTCATTTTCTGTCAATGACAAGTGACATGTAAAAATAAAAAGTAACTCTCACTACAATGCCAATGATACACGAATGTGTAAAAATCTCATCTTGTAAAAGTGTGCACGAATGTAATAAATGATCTGCTGCAAATGATCCCCAATACTTCTGACTCATTCTGTCAGAACATATTTTTATAATGCCACTCCAACAAAAAAAATATAGATGAGGAATAATGGGAAGACGAGTTTCAGGTTAAATGCATAGTACCTACATGGAAATTACTCATTAGGATATTACAATTTTGTTATTCCCATCTCACCGCATATTTTGCCACCATTGGCCATGACAGTGGATTCATTAACACTTTCACCACGCATAGTGAGTATATATCATCATCGATTGTTTATCTCATTATGCATTTGACGTGTATGTTTGGTTATTCTTTTCACTGATGTTCTTCATCTGTCCATACTCAGGAATAAAAATCCATTGCAGCATAAGGGCTAACAAGTCAACAGGGGTATCCACTCAATGTAAAATAATTGGACTTCCTACATTCTGATATGATGATTTTAACATCAAAGTGGTTCCTATCAGTGGCAGTGATATTTAGATCACCATGGTTGTCGCATCCAATCATATTTGGCGTTGTCACAAACTTGTCTTACATAAATTTTAATTACAGGTTTCTAATCCACATTACTACTGTCACACACTCAAGAGAGCTATGTTTTCTGCATTGGTTGATGATGAAGCTACACATTTTTGTTTTCAAGACCTCCATACAACTGCTGCATTTGTTGAATTAACATGATAACCAATATTGGATTTCCTATCCAATTTATCTCCTGGAAACTCTGAATCACAGAAAGAGGATATAGCCTCTCCGTCTTCGTATAGACTAGTGTGTACCCTATGGTTCCAGTCACTTCTGCAAAAATATTGTTCCAGTCACTTCTGCAAGTCATGGAACTTGCTTGAATACAAGGATGTGCGATGTCTGACCTGGTCCATACATTAAGATATAACAAATTCATAATTGCCAGCTTGTTAAGAGTTTCATTGACTAAATTATCAATGCCCACACTTAACATTAAGTGCATTTTCCTCTGAAGGGGTACTCATCTACTTATTCTCAGAAATTTCAAAATATCCAATTTGTCAGTCACTTACTCCCTCTGGTCAATCATAAAAACATCCTTTGAAGACCTATTAATTCTAGTGGATAACCAATTACTCGATGAACAAAGATAAGAGATATATATTTGTCCATCTAGCTGGAACAGCCTGAATTCCAGAAAAATTTACTTTGAATATTCATGATTGATACATTTCCAACTACAACTTTCTTAACATATTGTGATCATGAAACTTACTTCCTTACTTCACCATAATGATTACAATGAATTCAAATGTTTATTTCCCTATGGTTAATTCTGTTGTACTTATTATGTTTCAAGACTAACTGTGGGAGTGCCATGCCAAAGCACTTATCCGGGCTTGAACTCAGCATAATGCCCTTTCTACAAACCTGTTGTATATCTGACTCATCTTTGTTAAACACATGTATCAGTGCTTATCATGGAAATTCGTGCATTTTCACTCTTTTGCCACTGCCGTACTGTCTCTGCCAGTGGTTCAATCTGAATGTAAAAAGTTGGTCATGATGTCGCATCACACTCAGTTATGTTTAAGGTTTCAGCATGATTCAAATATGATATGCTATCATTTAAAGCACAAATATGTCCAAGAAGAAATATTTTGGGAGCAGTCATCTTATTGTTGGATATTTGGAATATGTAATTAGCTATTTGAGCCTTGAGGATTTATCATCCATTTAATGAACTAATTTTAATTTATGATATAGTTATTAGAATTGAATGCCATTCTCAGCATTTGTTTTATAAAGACTTTTAATTTGGATATCAAAAATAATTAATTGATTTTGTTGTGTTGAATGCATTCCATTGACATGTGTGAAAGCTTACCCACAGTAAATTGCCAGTACACATTCACTGGTCCAGGACGACTTTTCTCCAACCTACGAACATTCTTGGATCTATCATGTATTCTATTTGGAACTGAGCTCATTGGGAGCTCCACATTAACAATCTTGGTTAGAAGTTGGAAGTCATAAAGCGTAAATTCACAATAGCAAGTTAGGTTACTATTGTCTCCAAATGTGGGGATTAGAGAATGGAATCAGTTTTTAGGCATTTATTCATACTTTTAATCAGTTTGGAAGTAAATAGGTGTGAATGATAGAGATGTGGCTTACTGTTTAAGGCAGATGTAGGTGGAAAAAGGCTGCTTCCACTTTCCTCTTACAGATACAATCTCCAATTTTCATATATAATTTTATAATTCAGCTCAGCATGCATATTACATCTTTCACCTCATAAAGCCTATTCTGTTTCTTCCCCAATCCTTTTTAATCAATTTCCTCTCCTCTGTTGTGTCCTCCATCATCTCCATTCCATTTGTAGACATGGCATCCTCCTAATATCTTCTTACAGTTTTTTCTCTTCTCCTACCATGCCTAGTGCTTCCTTATGCCTTCTTTTCCATCCATAGAACCTTCTCCATTCTCATCCACTCTCACATCTCAAAAGCCAACTGCCTCTTCTCATCATTTTTCCTCTAAGTACACATCTCCTGCACACACTAAATGACATATTAGAATCTTCACCATATGTCTTCTCTTTCATCATGTCCCTGTCATCAGCTTTCTCATATTCCATTAAAATGGCTTTGAATTTAGTGCATGTCTCAGATGTAAATTTGTGGAAAACTTTAGCATCAATCATTGTTAAATGATACACCATGTTATATTTTTATCATCACTATATTTCATTCAACGCCACCCATTGTTTTGGCCGGGTAATTCTTTGTTAATGGTATGTAGTGTCGAAATCATGGTTTGTGTCGAGTGAAATTAAGTCTGGAATTTTATTATAGTGTATTATTTATCCATAATTTCCATTCATACAATTCTTCTAATTTACATACTTCTATGACTTCCTAATCTATTTCCTGCTCTCCTCTTTTTGATCTGCTTCTCTTTCTTTGTCCAGAAGAATCTCATTACTTTTGTTTTTGATCAGTATTCCTCATTCAGTTCCTAATGCATCTACCAATTCTTTTAATTCTCTAGGTGATCATGTTACTGATGGCTGGTTATCACCAAATCTAATATATTGTCAACTGTTCTCATACTTTTATTCCTGGATGTAGCCCCTCCTGTGCCTTGCTTATCATTTATTGGCATATATATCAATGATTAAAGATGCCAGGCAACTCTGTCTTGCATGCCTCCCTTTTACTGTCTGCCCTAATATTTGATAATTTGCAGACCACCCTCATTATTACTAACAGGGTCATGCTCAAGTTTTGAAAGAGTCTTTTAGATCAGAAACCTTGGAAGTCATGAATTGCTGTAAATGCATGCGATTTAAGCTATTTTCTAATCCTCTTTTGGCTTCTTGCCAAAGTTATTGTGTGTTTATCATTTAATTCTTCATCCCTCCCTCTGCATAGTTTGGTGTCAAGTACTTCCTCTTCCTTCTCTAATCTCTTTTTGTACGTCATTTATTTGGTGAATTGTGGTGTCTTCATCCTTCTCATTTTCACTGACCCAAATTTTTCTCTACCATGCTTATTATTCCTATTTTTATTTAATTCAATATTTACTCATTTCCTGTTGCCTTATATTCCCTTCTTCATCCCTTTAATTGCCCCCTCCTCTTTGTTATTGTTTCAATCTCCCAGCACCATCTATTCATCCTCATATTTGGCTTAAGTTTTTTATGCTTGCATCACATTTCAGAAGCTCTAAAATTATGATATGATTTCATTCAGCATGCACCTCCCAAAAGCTGTGTAAGTTTTCATGCTTTTATTATCAGGCCTGACCATTCAATGTGTAATCAGTTTGAAATATTTGTTTCCCAGAATTTTCTCTGTGTGTTACCTAAATCTGAGGTGGTGTTTAATCAAGTGCTTGCTATTACTCATTCATTTCTCAATAAATAGTCAATGGCCTTATTGCAGCAACGATTTAAAATCTCCATGAGTCCATACTCAAATACTTCACTTCCATCCATCTTCTCTCAGTACTGCTGTCCATCCCCAAGGTTTTTTTCTTGCCCTTGGCCAAAACTATTTCATCTATGTAGTTGTTTATTTTCATGCCTTCCACATATTTTTATCTATGTTTACTTTAAAATGAATATATTTCTGGACCACATGAAAATTAGTGGCATGAGCATTTATTTCAACTGGTATTTTCATTTCCTGTCACTTGCCTGTTCTGTGTTTACTGCTCTTATTCCCAATTTTGTGTTTAGCACCGTAGCCACCCCAGTATGACTCTCGATTCCTCTACCAGAGCCCACTTTGTTCCTTCACCTCATATCACTCAGTATTGACAAACCTTTGTTCCTTTTTCCCATTTCCTTTTGAATGTATCCTAGGATATTCTCTCAATATTGTCCTAGCATTCCACATTCCTTTTCTTTTACTGCTGCTCTCTTTTTTTTCATAACCATTCTTGTATCAGTTGTTGCTACTACATAAGGCTTTCCTGTGATAATGACCCTGGGAACCTTGTTTCTAAAATCTCTGGGGATGACACCCTCCACATTAGGCCAAGTCTAGTAGTTGTTAGGATCCAAATTCTTTTGTCTTCAGCTTAAAAATGGTTTTGTGGTATTCCTATTTCCTTTTTAATCAGTATTAGTAATGTAACATTATCTTAGACTCTTTGCCTGGCTCCTACCCTATGACCTGTATGGCATAGGTGGACCTTCCTGGAGCAACTATTATTGCTCCTGGAATTCTAATCTATTCACTTCAATGTATTTCTCTTCACTATTCACAATTTCTTCATTATTTTTTCCCAAAAAACTCCATCAAATATTCTCTCAAAATATTATAAGAAAACAAATAATGCATAGCCATTTTATAAATTCGTTTCCATTAGCATCTCTCTGGCATCACATGCTCGACATATTCCCTCTCTTTGACTCATCCATGTACCTAATTTTCTAGTGTTGACTCTGAGCATTTTATCATGCAAAATGAAGCATTTGGCTCTAGCATTATTGGATTAATCATTCCTGTTGCGGATTGAAACTAACTTTTAAAAGCCTATCTGTCATGAGCTATTCACACACAGCTTATATATTGGTCCAATATTTGCCCATTGCATAATCCAGAGGAGAAAATATTTTATACATTGTTTTAACTAAAAGAAGTCATGTGTAGAAATTGTGGCAGGCAAAAATTAAGCTTACGCTGGCAAAATAGAGGTATTAATCTTATAGATCATTCATTAGTTATTTATGTGGTTATACAATGATAATATAAGTGAACCTTGTTTTCTAAACACATTGTGGCATTCAGTCTTGATTCCAGACCAGCAGTTACAGCTTTCCAACCAATTGTCTTCAAAAGGGTTGTCGTAGTGTGTGCTGATATTCAGAATTTCTTATGATGATTAAGTTACGCTAGACTTCACATTAGAGTGAATGGTTTAGCTAATTCAAATCAAAATATATTCTTCACCTTCACACTGGCAATAAGCACAACAAAAACATGACAATGTAAGCCTATCAAGGCTTCCAATTCTTCTTTCATTTTACTATGAACCTTTGCTCTAAAGATTACTGCCAGATGTCAACCACTTTAATATTAATCATATAATACAAATCAAGGGTCCACATTATTTATAAATCATTAAATAAAAGTCATAAACATTAACTGAAGATGATATAACAAACTCATTGTGCATTTACTTGTGGAAGAAGAGACGAATGCACATACAATCTTCTCTTGCACAATGCCAAAATTTTGGTCACAAAGAGTTGGCCTCTACACATGGATATGTGGTATGTCCATCAATCTCCTCAGTGAAAGGAAAATAGTTTTTCAGATTGTAGAATAAAGTCAAACTCCTCAGTCTGCAAATGAAATAATGAATTCAAATGTATACCAATGGTGCTGCAAAAGCTTATATCTATCTGCTCACTCAATATGCCAGCAGTATTGGTGGTTTCATACAATAAGATATGCTTGAATCATGGGAATAGCCTAGATTTATGTTTGGAGGAGGGGGCAGGACTCCCATCCTTCATCCTTCAGCTTTTGGTGTGCATAGGAGGGAATTAGTGATTTTTGACTACCTTTACAATGCCTGATGTTAGTGAAGAATTTATTGCTATCAGACTATTTTTTGATCTGTTCTTCCTCCATGTGTAACTAGTTCATATAACAAGCAGCAATTCTTTTAGCTTCTCAAATTGAGGATTTGCATGTCTCTTGTTTGAAAACTCGATGTGATGAAGAGAATCTATAATTATGTTAAATGGAATGATAAATTTACTCACCTATGAAATTTTTATTATATTATTTGCATCATAAGTTTATCATCTAATGCTTATCTAATTCATTATCTCTTCTCTTTTTAGGACCTAGCATTGACATATTGCAAGCATGTTGAACCTATTCATCATGCTTTTTATGAAGACTTTATCAATGCCCGTAATGAGATAGCCTTAGACATAGGATATGTTCGTTGCAATGATGGAATGGCTGTGGTAAGTATGAATCTACTTTATATTTTGGGTTGTTATTGCACAAAATATTTGTAGTTAGTAGCTTTTGTAAAATTGATTGCATGGTCAGAGGACAATATTTCTTTTTATTCTGAAACTGATTTCTTTAAAAAATTGGATTCACCGTGGCCAGATGCAGTGGTGGATGGATAATCATGAAGATGCTGCCACCAATTATTATAATATATATGAAAGACATATCAATGACTACTGTATACTATCTAATGAGCACTTGATTTGTCAATGCCATTGTGTTATAATTGCGAATACTGATGCCAGAGGAATGGGAGGTGTTGGTTAAGAAGCATATGCAAGAGGAGAGCACATTGCCTGGCCAACATAATTCCTCTCAACCAAAGAGCAAAAGTTTCAGTGGCATATTATGTGGCCATTAATGATAAAATCCAAAGCATAGCATAATACACTGATAGTATTCACAAGCCAATGAGAGGAGCTCATTTAAAGAATTAGATGAAGACCAACAGAGCATTTTTGTTGATAATTAACAAAAAGTGCATTTTCTAGGCAGTTGGATTACATTTAGGGTTCACTCATCAGCCTCAAAAAATGAAAAAATAGCAAATAACCTCAAAAGGATACGTATTTGCTTAGCTCCCATGGGGCCTTTCAGTTGTGCAGGTGGATGTTTCACACTGTGATTTCCCAGGATTTCAGCAGTTACATGACACCCATTTGTTTGAGAAATTCAGGACAGATGGGTTTCAGGGTAACACAGAATATCATTTTGATGCCACTTAATAGCTCTAGGTTGGACGGAAGTGATAAAATAAGAGAGATACATTGCTGAACAGATAGGCACAAAAATCCATTCTTTCCTTGTGGATTAAGCGACTATAATAAAATCAGAGCTCCACTGTAAACAATCCCATAATACACTTCACCATTTCACCTCTAAAACATCTTTTTATGCAACTTTACATGACCTAACACCCAATGTCGCCGACTGATGTGGCAGCTTGTAGGGTAGTATGTAGATGTAGAAATTATGCCTTTGCCTGATGCATCGTCTTATGTGCACATTCCTTTAATTTTATTTTAAAAATATCGCGGTTTTATTAAAAAAAGATCCCCATTGTGTGCCATGTGAATGGTCACTAGTACTTGGGATAGAGAATAATTAGCATTTTTGATAATATTAATTTTTGTATACAAAAATTTTAACCAGTAAGTTTCTGCAATGCTAAAATTGTAAAGGACTAGATGATCCCACTCAAGTTTTAATTAATCCATCCACTTTGAGGTTAGTAGAGATTCATGCTTTGTTCAACAACTTGTATGATATTCTTAAAAATATCAAATTGTTTTCTGCCAAGTATTAAGCATAAATTTGGCATTTTTCTCTTTAAATCCTGAGTTATTTTGGAGAAACTGAGCAATATATGGAGCTCTCAAACGAGGAATATTAGATTTTATGTTCCAAAAACTGTGCTTAAAAAATAAAAATTAAGGAAGAATGCATTTGAAGTGGCAGTAATTTATTATGTATATCAGTAAATGTAGAAATGGTCAAGCTTCCAATTGTATTTTGATCTGTTTAGTTCTGTCTTCCTGTTCTTAAGATAGAGGATCCGGAACTCTATTTCTGTAGCTCTCTTTACTGAGAGAATCAAAGTGTGATGGAGAGTTATGCAATTCCTGATTAGTAGTCATTACATAAGGAATGCTTTGAGCTCAATAATAATTCAACATCATCATTCCGATAAGTTTACTTAGAAATGCTCATTTAATCTACTGCAGGAAATCAGCATTGGGCTTATTTATTACTTGAGCATGTAATAGTGACGAATTGGGCATTGATAAAAAGATAAAACATATCAATAATGAGTTCCAAATAAATGCTGCGGGAATGCAATGAATCAATATTTTGAAGAATTGGTGCAAACTAAAACAGGTAAACGAATCATTAAGATATTCCATTTCACATCCCAAACTTAAATTAAAAAATTCTTCACTGCTAAGCTATATCTACTCGTTTAAGTAGTCAGGTGCAATCCACAAAGGTCAGTGGACAGCTGTTTGCATCTTCATTATGCACTATGGGCCAGTTTGGTACCAAGTGCCTTGTGCAGAAGAGGTGCCTTGCAGTGACCTTCAGCTCCTGAAAGTTTTAGTTGAGATGAAAAATGTGGCAATCTCTATAAGGCAACCTATGACATTAGCAGGATATTTGTAGTTATTATCTGAAGTTTTTGTGGGACTGCCATTTTTTATCTAAATGTATTAAGATATAAAAAATGAGAAATGTTGAAAAAAAATGGATGATATGGAAGGGCAGGAGTGTCCAGTGGCAAAGGTGCTCTCTCCCTTTGGCTAAAGTAACTTCTTTGGCATCACCAGTTTTTTGAGCTCAAACACCAGCAAGTTCTTAGTTTGAACCCAGCATTGGTGTTGAGGATCCAGACTTGTGGATTACAAATAAATATTATTGGGCAGGACTGCAAATAGTACTGAACAGTAGAGTAGTATATTACATGGCTGATAGATGGGTTGCTTGGATCAAAATATTCCTTAAGGGTAATAACTTAATTAAAAAGGAATGGCAAAGGCAACATGTGTCAGCAGTTGTAGCTGAGCATTAAAAAAGTGCTGTAGAAAAGTTTTAATTTATGTTTGATCTGCCTAGTAATCATTAAAGAAATAGTAATAATTTGTTTTTCTATATGAGGATTATCATCACTGTTCTTCAATTCCCAATGCACTGCCCTGTTGTGCATGCCTACCTGCCGCAAAGAAGACCATAAACTTACCACTACCGCAACCCCTTTTGCTGCACCCTCCATCTGGTGAAGGTGTAATTGGTGTCATATCACTACTGGAATCCTGTGGAATCACCTACCATGATAAACATCCAGCCACTGGATGGCCAATCCCCTTAATTGGAATTTTAGCAAATATGTATTGTCTTGAGAAAATTTGCTATCTCTTTCATTTTTTGAGGCCAATGTATATCTCCTAAACATTATCCAATTGAGTCCAAATTTTTTCCCCTAATTTTTCACCGGATCGGAATCAAGAATCGATACAGCAAGTTAGCATTTTGAAAAGTTGCGATTTTGTGATCAACCTAATACACCATACCCACTTGAATAGGGGAAGTTTCCGGTATGAGTGATTGTGAATAACAGGGCCACCCTTCAGATTTGAAGGCTCTAGGTACAAAATGGAGTGGGCCCCTAGAAAATGAAAAATGAATAGTTGTATTAAATTTTAGATTGTTTCAAAGGAATAAACAGCTGATCTAAGAAAAAGCTGATAGTTATTCAGTTTTCATCTAAGAAGTTTGTATTAGACCCAAGAGAAAACTTAAAAAAAGTATGAACAAAAAAGTCCCAGTAGCAAGGGGCCCTCATCATACACTCAGTTGTTCAGCCTCTGGGATGATACTGGTTTATAACAATGTCTATACAATACATACAATACAATACCCATCACGCCGTTCCCTTTCGGGGTAGGCACAGTCAAAATGTTTCACTCATTAATACATAATTGTACACCTAACTCTGCTTTAATAATTTTCTCCATACTGACCTGTTTCATACACGCCCTCCTGTTTTTAAGACTCCTAATATTCCTCCTCCTAAAAATTTCCTCTACCACATTCAACCACAACTTTCTCGGCCTACCCTTACCTCTCACACCATTCATTCTACTCTCATATATCAGCTTCGTTATTCTACTCTCATCCAGTGTCTATAGGTAGAAAATCAGCGAATTAACTTAAGCTCTCTCACTAATACTCCCAGATTATCAACTTACAATGTGCCTGGCTTTTGTGCTCATTACTTAAGATGACATTCATCAGCTCTAATCCTTTCTGTTCCGAAAATTAATTGTGAGGCTTGTAATCCTAGGATCCTATATAGAAATGTGTTAGGGCTGTGAATTGCCGAGGAAAGATCAGCTAGGGCTATTTCAGTTATAGGTGTATTATTCTAGGAAATAAGAGGTATGTCCAGATAGTTTCAATTTTTTCCATTGTTGAGCTATGAATGTGATTTATAAACTGCTTGTCAATTGTACTGACTCAGTGGTAAGAAATCAACACCTTTTTTGGGTACTGTAAACTCAGGAATATCTGTGCTGATGATTACAAGATGAATCACAGATAATTGAAAAAGGCAGAAAATATGGTTTTGGTATAAATTTGGTGATTATGCAATTCAATTTTAATAATATAATCATTTAGAACCGAGGAAGAGAACAAATAAATGGCAAATTTGAGTAGTTTTAGAATATTTGAGGTATATCAAGCTTTTTATATCAAGTAAGGTTCAAAGCTCTTATTATTGTCTTTACCATTGAAATGTAAAAACTTTTAGATGTAGGGATGAAGGTATGACACAGATAATTGACAAACTGGATAATCTGCTCTTTGGTAACTGAGAGTTTGCTGTATTTGTGGTGCTCTGTGGTGAGTGTTCATTACATCTGAAAAAGTGAACATCCTGCATGTGTAACTTACTATATGCACTGGTAGTAAGGCAAACAAAACAAAATTTCCGTTTACAAACAAATTTATGGTACTAATGATTACATATAAAGAATATACATAATATAAAGAAAGTGAAATGAGCAATTCAATGAAAAAAATATATGAAATTTTTCAATGAAGGATATTTAATGTCCACAATGGAGAATGAAGTGCCTGGACTTGTTTGGCTGAAGATGATTTAATTCAAGCTGCTGCAAAAATATTTTGAAGGGTTGATTCACAATTGTGGCTTTTTTGATGGGTTGTTCTCAAATTTTATCGTCACTTCTTCATGAGAAAAATTAATTTTCAAAATCAAAGTTCACAATGGGGCAAAACAAGCTGTTTGGAATGGCTGATGGTTTAAAGAAGTGTATGTGAAAACTGCTGCCTCATTGTGACATAGACTTAAATAATTGTAGGAACTTTGTGTAAAAGTGCAAGGTCTTTGCTCCATCATGTGATAGAATTGTATTCAAGATACACATTTCCTTTCTCATAGTTATCCTACTGGAAACTTCTTTTTTTGGCATTTCTTGTATTTATCTCCATGGTAAATCGCAGCAATACTATGCACGAATTGAAATGGTAAAATCTTTTCGCAAAGTATTGTCCTTTGAATCTGAATTTTTTCTTCAAGCACTACAGCCATGAATCAGCTGATGTCTATTGAGGTCATTCTGAAACTAATGGAAACACAGATAAAATGTGCATATGTATTGAGTCATTGACACTCATCAGAATATGAGTGGAAGCTAATGAAATAATTTTTATAGCCATTTTATTGGCTGCTGTTGCAAGGCTTGTTACAGGCTGGCCTGGCAACCTGAAGGTCATAGGTTCAATTCTATCATGGACATGGATGCTGTGTTTTTGTTACGATAAAGTCAGATAGTAAGATTAGCTAGAGAAATATAGCTGAAACAGTTGACAGACCTAAAATCTTAGTCTACACTTACTTTTTCTTACTATTAGAGGAAGGTTATGCTACAGCTTTCTAGAAAACCATTTGTAGGGAAGAGAGAACCTTTCTATTTTTGTTAGCTAAAAACTGAGGAGAGTTTGGTACATTGATGAAGATTCTCCAAGTTGGTGTAGCTGACAGAAATGCTGCCAGTTTGTAAGCATTTGCAATGTTAAATCAAGTGACTAAAGAGTCCATGATAGTGGCCTTCTCTGAATCCTAGGATCTTCAAAACATTGTCTACTCTTAATTTCTTTTTCAGCCAAATCATAGTACATATATTTCAACTGTGCTGTTATCTTGGAATGTCTAATCATAATTTCTCTATATTAGTAAGTATTTCAGTTAGTGCTTTAATTTACCCTAAAGTGGAACTTACTCACTACTGATGTCTGTCATAGATTTTTGATTAAAATTAATTTCAACTGATAAAAAGTAATTTAGAAAAATTATATGGCTTGAAAATGGTTGTACAAATATGAAATTATGGCAATTTTTTATGTTTTTCTCTAATGGTTGGAATGGAACTGGACCTTTTAATTGTATTGTCTATGTTTGTGACTTGCTTCAAAGTTAATCCATTGGAAACCCTTTCTTTATAACCTAATAGGAATGTCCTGGATGCCGAGGGTTTGTAGAGCATGGTGCTGTGGGAGTTGCAGCAGCCAAGTTTGGACCAGATGCCCTTTGGCACCCAGGGTGCTTTGTATGCTCTCACTGCTCTGAGCTGCTTGTGGACCTCACATACTGTGCCCATGATGATGCCCTCTACTGTGAGCGCCATTACGCAGAACAGCTGAAGCCTCGGTGCTCTGCTTGTGATGAGGTCAGTGCAGAATTTTGCATTTCGTAGCTGAGAGGCATTTTTTAAAAGCTATGTATAGGCAATCAGTTAAATTGATAATGGATAGCAAAATATCTCAGTCAACATGAGATGCAAGCATGGTCTATTCCAGCTCCTATGATTTTTATTGCATGATAATAAAATCTATGAAATGGTTGACATGAAATGAATGGCTCATGAAAACAATTTAGGTCATTGGGAAAATAGCCTGCAAATATTATTGGACTGGTAAAGAGCATTTATGGCTGGGTTTTATTGGACTGGTTAACAGCATTTATGTTCTATTGGTTTCTGTAGTTTCTTTACTACTGTCTGACAGTATTATAGATTCCTTTGTCACTCAAGTTGGGGTAGTCTCATGACTTCGCCAGCCACTCACTGTCTCCCTTTCCCTATCGGCTTATTGTCAGTGCAGTGGCTCCCAACATAATGGACCCATGATCTCTTAGACACATTTGTCCCTGAAACTTCTAGTGGTGAGAAATTTTTGCTAGGTGCTTGCTTGAAGGGAATTTATTGCAAAAAGATCTAAGTTGGCATGTAGTTACTGATTTCATGAAGAGAGTGGTTTTCCGGTTCTCCTTCCATGTTTATCCATTTTTGATGGGCAAACACGGAAGGAGACCTGCAAAACCATTCTCTTCATCAAAAAAATCCCTGGAAGCCTTCACGGTAACTGATTTGATTTTGCTGAGAGGTGATAATAGCATTTTTAATAGGTTTTAATTAGTGGATTGTTTTTGAAAAGAAGAAATTTAGCATTTTCCATATTAGTTTATTTCCTTATATATATTTTCAATATGGATATTCCTTAATTTGGTTTGTCCCCTTTTCGTAAGTATACAATGTTTAGGAAGGGGTTTTATTTCCTCTGATGCTTGTTATCTAAGCCTTTGTTATATTGTCTCTGGATGATTAATTTCATGGAATGAATACTGAAGGGTAATGACTAGACACGAAGGAAACACCAGTTCCCAATCAGTCACCCATGTTAAGCACTGTTGGGGTTGACTTGAATTTGGATTGAGGTTATCCTTGTATGAGTGCTGTTGCCTCTATCTGCTAGTGGAAGACAGTATGTGCACTTTGACCTTAGGTGTTGAAGAATGTTGCATCAAAATAATGCTATGAAAACTGAAATTTATAATCTCTTCCATCCATAACCTTCACTTAAAGTAGCCATCATTTTGATGTGATATACGAGGCCTAATCTCTTGGCTAACATCAAGTTAGAAATAGACTATATCAAATTGCAGTGAAGTCTACAGGACATAAAACTGGGCCAAGGAGTTAGGAGAATTAGTGGTTTAGAAGGCAGGTTAACTGGCTAGGTTGAAAATGAGATGGCACATTACATCTCATTGTGTGAGTCTAAACTAGAACTGTTTTGTTTTTTAATGAGATTTGGTAAAGTGAGAGTCATTACCTTCTTCTTAGAGTATTAATTAGATGTGATTCTTGTTCCTTTCAGTTGGTGAAGAATTTGAGTTGAAACTTGAGAACTTTTTCATTAGTTAGTCGCTTCATTCTCATGATCCATTATCTTTCAGAAGGGACATATTTCCATCCTTTCGATCTTTCCTCTTTTACTTGTCTTGATGTATTATGTACTCATTGTCATATTTACCATCGAAAAGTACACACCATATATATTGTAACACGTATTTCCTTCGTTATTGTTCTTCTACTTTGTATTATGCCCAAGCTTGCTCGTCGGAAAAGAAAATACATGAAACGTAACAGGTTTAGAGATACGGTTGCAATTTACTTAACAAAATGAGATATTCGATTTACAGACAATTTAAATTATTAAAATAATTACTTATATCCTAAGGTCATGACCAACTGTATATTCTAATTTACAGACAAATTTGGCATATGAATAATTATTCCTTCTTTTAAGTATATTGTCCAATTATTTGCCACACTTCTCCACTTAAACTTTCACAACATCCAGTCACAAACTTAATTCTTGGCCAATTAAAACCTCTTGCCTTATGGCTTCATGTATCTTATATGAAAATAAAAGTTTATAGTTACAACCCAATTATTCGACGACACAGGTTGGCTTGTCCCTCTGTGGTCTGGAAAATCCTCTCAGCCTGTGTAGTGTTCGTCCTTGGCGGGCCCTCAGCTGTTGGGTCTCGTCCTGTTGTAAGATCTCCCGTTCCTCTCCTTAATTCCAGCTCCTTTGTTGATTCTCCTTTTCTACGTGGGCTATGTCTCGCACGACGCCACACTCTGGAACTTTCCTCTACCAAAACTTGCGTGCTGTCCTGGCACGACCGTACACTCCGACGGTTTTATCTACAAAAATCCCTGCGTGCTGTCCTGGCACGACCGTACACTCCGACGGTTTCCTCTACACTCCCTAGCTCCTTTTGTTGCCGACGCTTCCACTCCCTCGGTCTATTGTTTATTCTCAATTCACAATATGGTGGGTCCCTTATTGTTATAATAAGCCATGAGGTGGTAAAAGAAAAATGGCGAGGCCAGCGTTATGTTACAATATGTAGGCATCAATAATGAATTCAGATATTTCAAGACCTATACTACTGTCAATGACCTTTTCTGTCAAGTCTTTTTCTCATCTTTGATTGGGCTACAGTGCTAAGAATGTCATTATACTCTTCATTGATTCTGATATTGTGTCTAAATCAGCCCGTCTATTCTTACAGATATAGATTGCCTTGCTTTGTGTTGTGGAAAACTCTTGTTTTTGTGTATCCTCAGGTATGGTAATCAACTTCTCCAGTTTATCTAAAGTCCTCTCTTTTTATTCCATATCTGGTGCATCTCTCCCAAAACTCAGAAAGCTCATTAATTTTCAGGGGGATACACGAACTGAGTGCCCTGAAAGAACATGGAATTTGGTTGGAATGCATTAGTATGCCTTTTCAACTTTGAGAAGGCACGTAATAGGAGTGAATTAGACTGCATTATTGTAGTTAATGCCAAATATATTTGCAGACCAAATGATAGAAGGCTCATTTTTTTGTCTCTAATTTTATCAGATGATGCTGGGTATAAGAGTGGTGGATTTTGAATCAAAATAGGCAATGAAAGGGAGGTGAGTGCGGGAAAAGTGGGTCCACCATTGCTGCTGCTTTTCAATGTGGATTCTGATGAAATGGACAGGGAAGGATAGGAAGGGTTGGAAGAGGAAATTTAAGTTAAAGGGGAGCTGATAAAGTGTTGAGACGATCAGCCATTGGTTGGCCAGTCAGCCAAGGTGATACGAATAATGATAAGTGCATACAAACAGTGTGGAAGGTTTGCAATGAGAGTTAACCATGGGAGGACTGAAGTAATGAGGTTCTCCCACAAGGGGAAGGCTTGAATAAATATTTAGGTGTCTGGAGTGGGGGCTACAAATACTTTGGCTGACTAAATTGTTTATCCCTCAGAGTGGTATGAATAAAGATCTAATTATTTCCAGGCATTTTGTGGTTGTGAAGCCTACTCAGGATCTCCTACTGGTCAAATTGTCCATCACTGTCAATTTTCTGATTGCCAAGTCGTCCATCATCTTCTGGTTGGAGCAGATCAGGTGGAGGTCCCAAGTAGACTTCTCAACTCTTTGGCTTACCTTTTAGGCTTTGGTTGGACATTACTTTATATCCCTTCTGCCATGATCCGTAATAGTTCATAGTCTCTCAAGATGTATTAATCCCATCAGGTTCTTATTTTGTGTATTGCATCTTTTGGTTTTCTCCTCTGCAATTCTTCACCACTTCATTGGCACTTGTGGAACAATGAAAATGTGGTTGAAACTGCTTGCAATGGAAGGAGTTGGGAAAAGTTTAACCTTTTGTAAATTCTTTGAATGAAAATGTTTTAAATAACCTGCATGAAAACGAATATTTTGTGCCCCCGGGTTGAATAGGAGGAATGTTAAGGGCATTTGCCTCTTTGGTTGAGCCATTTGTTCAGCTATTTTAGAAGTCTTCGGGTGAGTGAAGTGAAGGTGGAACTCAGCCATTTAGGAAACTTTTGTACTTAACCAGATATAGCGAAAGTGCTTGATCACACATATCTCATGCCATTGCAAGACGTCTTCTGTGCTGATATCGTAAGGAAAATGTATGTTTACCGGAATGAGTATCAAATAGCCAATTATTATTAGACCATCGAAGGGATGAGCACAGTAGTTTATGAACGGATACATTTCTCTCTGCTCGATGTCATATATGGAACTAAGGTAATTGAGGTGAGACTTTCCCTTGTCATAATAGAGACCATGTTGGAATTTTATTTGTTTTATTTCAGCAGCTGTACAAAGTATTATGTGATATTTACATAGAAAATTATACTTTTGCAAAAGTGAAATTTAGAATATTTGTGTAGAATAGAAATTAAGATAGGCCTAATGTAAGAAAGTGTTCGTGGTAATAAGACACCTGCTGTGTTCAAAGAAGCTCAGACCACAAATGAATAAATAATACATAAAAACATTCGTTTGGAGTGTGGTACTCTGCAGATTGAAAGCATAGACCATTGGAAAAGGAGACCAGAAAAAAACTAGCAACTTTGGAAACATGGTGATGGAGGATGATGTTGAAGATTAAATAGACAGATGAAATATTAAATGAAGAAGTATTCATGAGAGGAGAAGAGGAAACTCCATATAGAAAAGAAGACCAGATGGATTGGGTACACCCTAAGGCACAATGGGTTTGTGAAGAATGTAGTTGAAGGAGAAATAGAGGGAATAATCCCAAGAGGAAGGCCAAGGAATGGGTAAATATGGAAGAAAGTGCTTAAGAAAAGCTACCAGGAAAGCAAGCTAGCATTAGATATGGAAGGATGGAGGGTTGCAGTCAACCAATCTTAGGATTGCATGATCAGTGATGATGATGAACGAAAGTTATCAGTACTATATTAAAGTTATTCGGGGTATCCCGCTGCGTATGGAGCATTTTAAATTTACCCAACGTTTCGTTCTGCATACTGAGAACGTTGTCAGGAGAATGTTAGAGTTTGTTTGTTTTGCCTCTATATATAGGTTCTTTGTTGAGATGGTTGACCATTGTTAAGGGTTTTAAATTTAAAAATATTATGCATTCCGTGACAGATATTTGGTGGTTAGGTGTCTCTTCCATACACTGCTCAGGCGATAGCCGTTTTCCCTAATAAAATTGGATGGTCGTTTGGCTATCTTGATTGCTTCCCTTATTAGTCGAGGATAAGAAAGACTAATTTTGGCGAGGACTTTAGCCTCATCGAAGAGTATCTTGTGTCCTGGATCTGACATAATGTGCTCTGCGACGGCTGAAGTCTTCCACTGCCTTGCCTCTAGCGCTCTGTAATGCTCTTTTAGCCTGATCTTAATTGGCCGTTTGGTTTGCCCCACCTAGCTTGAGCCTCAGGTACATGGAATCTCATACACACCCTCCATGTTGAGAGTAACCCGAATAACTTTAATATAGTAAAGAGTCGCTGCGAAAACCCTCCAACATAGATTAAAATTCTCAGTAATTAAAAAATATGTCTATACAAGTCTTTAATACGACTAAGTTTTTTCTCAACGTTCGGCAACAAAATGGCTTCAAAACAGGATTTCTATTGGGATTATGTAAAAACTACTGCAGTGATAATTTAATATATTTTTAATATTTTTGAGAAAACATGTATAGAACAGTTTTGAATTTATGGTGATATATATGCATTATAAATTCCTTATTTAAAAAAAATAGTCTCTCTGGAGTGCATTTGCATTTCATATCTGATGGAAAATGGCTTCTATTTTATTATGAAGATATGTGGAGATGTTGAGGTTGGAATCAGAGTGGGAGGGCATCTGATAAAATCAGTTAGATTTGCAGACGATCAGGCATTGGTTAGTGGATCTTTGAAGGGACTGAAGGTTTTTTAGATGCTTTAGAAATGTAGTGCTGGATATTCGGAATGAAGATAAATCATAAGAAAACAAAAGTAATGAGACTCTCTGGGACAAAGGAAGCGAAGCTTGTGATTAAAGTTGGAGGACACAAACTCGACCAAGTGGAACAGTTTAATTACTTAGGTAGCATGCTAGAGGAAAATGGGCATAGTAGCAAAGACATACGGAAGAGAATAGTGCTAGCTAAGGAGACGTTTAGTAATAGAAGAGAGTCGATGATGGGGATAATGGGTAAGGATGTGAAGAAGAGGATAGTGAAGAGCTTGATATGGAGCGTAGCGTTGTATGGGGCAGAAACGTGGACCCTGAGAAAGGAGGACGAAAATAGGCTGCAGGCATTTGAGATGTGGGTGTGGAGAAGGATGGAGAAGGTTAGGTGGGCGGAAAGGAAGACTAATGAGGAAGTGCTTGAAATGGTGGGCGAGGAAAGGAAACTTTTGAATGAAATCCGGGATAGGCAGGGTAGATGGCTGAAGGATGTAATGAAGGGTGATGGGTTGCTGAAGAGTGTGATAGAGGCAAGGATGTTGGGCAAGCAGGATGGGGGAGAAAGAGAATAGGTTTCATGGAGGGGATGAATTAGGGTACATCGTATGCAGAGGCGAAAAAGGAGGGAGATAGGTCCCTGAATGTGTAGAAAACCGGGAGGAGATTCTCTGACATTCAACTTAACATACCTTAACCGGTATAATATATTTTTTTTAATGTGGAGATGTAGTGCTCTTGGTGGCTGATATTTTGGCAATCCTGAGAGTATGTGATATTGCTTTTTAATGTGCGGTCACATTCATTGAATTTTTGGTGAAATGGCATCTCCTTCAAATTACCTTAACTCGAAGATCTTCATGATGTCAACATTTTTTCGGGGTTGCGTTCGCGTATGTTGTTGGGTATCACAAACTGTTGTGATACCCAACAACATACGCGTACGCAACCCTGAAAAAATGTTGACATCATCTGATCAACGCCACGGAAACTTGCGAGCAAACATGAAGAACTACATCTCCAGCACGTACTAGTATCCGTGAAAATGGGTGACGTTTTGGAAATTGGCGGATATTTCCTCTCCTCCTTTCTTTTCATTCGGACTGGACTTTGACGGGAGTGGGCCTTCGCTATCTGGAAGGCGGAGGGACGAAGTTTTCCTTTGCGTCTTCCGACTCGCTTGCGTCGATCCTGCCGCCATTGTCCATTTGCACTCTTTGGCGGCCACTCCCAACTCCCACTCTTGCTAACGAGGTGCGCATTCACTCAAAGAGAGTCGATCCATAACTTTTTCTCTTGTATGCTATCTCTCCCTTCCGCCACTTCCCTCCCTCCTCCACTTCCTCAATGGTCGCCATCTCATCCCCAAATAATAATACCACCTCACGTCCTCTTCATCTCGAAGCATCTTTGGGAGTGCGCAGAGAGTGTGCGAGAATGTTGATGAGGTGCATTTGACGAATGGACTGCTTTTGACTTATCACCTGTTCTCACTTGCAGTCGTCTCGAATGGTTATTTTTGAGACACGCGGAGGGATCTATCCTTCTACATCTAAATCTGCACTGTAGCCCGTGAGCCGCCGCATGGGCGTTTGGCAAGGGGTGTTAGGACACCAGCCGTGTAAGGATGTAAAGGATAAGGTTTATATGAACAAACCCTCCCCAAGGCATGACCCACGAGAGCGGCCAATAGATGGCACTATGACACACACAAGGGGAAATGAAAGAATAACTCAAGCACACAGACAGTGGTGAAAGATATAGAACAGGCGTTTTAGTCCGAAGGTCCGTGGTTCGATTCCCGGCCCAGTCGAATTTTTTCCTCTTGGAATTGGCCATCATTACATCTTCACACCACCATTGTGTTTGTCAATTTCATGTGTTCCTATCCACTTTCTTTCTTCCTTTCTGTATAAACATTTATATGAGTATATATATATATATATAATTATTATATATATATATATATATATATATATATATATATATATATATATATATATATATATATATATATATATATATATATATATATATATATATATATATATATATGTATGTATATATATGTATGTATATATATATATATAATTACATATATATATGTATATATATATATATATATATACACAATGGAAAACTTTGCCAAATGGCCACAAACTCAATTAAAGAGGAAACTTACAGGGGGTAAAAAGACTAAAGTAAAGAGAGAGTCTTACTTAGAGACGTTTCGGGTGTTAGCCCTTCTTCAGTCACACAGAGAATGCACTGCTCCAATTAGGGTAGGAGAGGGGAGGTTATGAGAGGGGAGACTAGGGAGGTTAATAGTGCTGGGCCTGGCTGATGGGGCTGGGGGAAGGTTGATACAAAGTTATGATGATAGGGGACTGGGAAGAGCCAAGAGCTGGGAAGGCACGGGGAGGGGGGGTTAGAAGCAACAAAGTAACAGAATGATCAGGGAGGTGAATGATCCTGGGCCTGGCTGACTGAATAGAGGGAAAGTTGCAACAAAATAATGAAAGGGGACTGGGAGGTGACTAACATGGAAGGAACGGGAGTAGCAACAATGTAATGGAGGGGCGGTGACAGGTAAGGGGAGGTAAAGACAGGCTAAGTCAGTTGAGGGGAAGTGAGTGGTTGAAGTTGGGAATGGGGGGGGGGCAAGAAACAGAGAGGAGTAGAGAGCTAATGGAGAATATTGAGTCCGGGGGGGGAAAAGGCATTGCAGAACCAGATTATTGCCATCTCAGTAGTTCTAAGTTCTGTATTGGAAGCATCAGCGGGGAGGGCGTGGAGGATGGAATCTTCACTTCGACTCCTGTTTCCACCTCACCATCCTCACCACAACTGGAACCACTGGAATCGGCGGGGGGTTTATAGGAACAGACACTCCCCAAGGCATGATCCACGAGACTGGCCAATAGATGGCGCCAGGGCTGCATTTCACCCACCATCAGAGAGAGAATGACACACACAGAAGGCGAAATGAAAGAATAACTCAAGCACACAGACAGTGGTGAAAGATATAGAACAGGCGTTTCGGGGTACGCTAACCCAAGTAGGAAATGAGCTGTTCAGGCCATACAATCGTTCGTTCATTCACTCAGACCGCTCAGCGGCAAATACTCACATAAATGTTCATACAGAAAGGTAGAAAGAAAGTGGATAGGAACACATAAAATCACACCACCATTGTCTTTGTAAATTTTGTGTTCCTATCCACTTTCTTTCTACCTTTCTGTATGAACATTTATGTGAGTATTTGCCGCTGAGCGGTCTGAGTGAATGAACGAACGATTTTATATATATATATAAATATGCACTTAGGATCACTTAAGTGACGAATATATAAAAGTTTGCCAGAGGAAGGCAGACGACAAACACAGAAAACAAAAAAATGATGAACACACTTACAAAGTTTGTTGATATTTCGGTGCCACTAGCACCTTGGTCGCAAGAGCGAAGACTGAGAAGGAAGGGAGGACTGAGGCGGTAGGAAGGGAGGACTGAGGCGGAAGGAAGGGAGGGAGGGGAGGGACAGGGGAAGGGGAGGAGGGGGAGGGAGAGGAAAGGTGGGGGCGGGAGGCGGGAAGTGGAAGAAATTCGAAAGGAAGAAGTAGTATGGGCAGAGGTGATAGAAGAAGTTAGTGGGATTTATTGAGTCCTGGCGGAGAGAAAGCCTGGAATAAGTAAATGCAAGAGGACTCAAGATCTTTGATTTGGAGTGGGGAGGAGGAAGGGGGAAGGGAGGCGAGAATGCCAACCTTAAAAATATTATTAAAGGTGGAGTTGTGGGAAGAAACATGGGTGGCAACAGGGAGGGAAACAGAAATAGAAGGTGGTTCATTACAACTGGAGCGGTGGCCATTCATGCGGATGTTAAGGGGAGTGGTCGTCAAATCGATGTAAAAACTAGGGCATAATTGGCAAAGAAGGATATAGACAACATTATGGGAAACGCAGGAGAGTGAGGGGACGGAAGGAAGATGAACGGCAAGGAATTTATCAGGCAGAGGCTGGGTGAGAAGGATGCCACAAGTTTTGCAACGTGGGCGATTGCACGGCGTCGGAAGGGACTTAGTAGGTCGGGAGATTGATTTGGAAAGAGGTTTAGTGATTTTAAAGAGGGTGGAGAGGTTGGGAGGGCGTCTAAAGGTGAGAGAAGGACAGCGGGGGAAAATTTTGGAAGTGGTTAGGTTGTCAGAGAGGATGGGGTAGAGGTTTTTGATTAAGCGACGGATGGAGTGAGCTCCAGGGAAATAGGTGGTGCAGAGGGAGATTTGATCATGAGGAAACTTATTAAGAGAGAGAGATTTAGAAGAAGAGGGTCGCTGTAGGATTTTTTTCTGAAGAAGACGCTCAGGGTAGCCTCTGCGAAGGAGGGATTGGTGGAGATTAGAGAGAAAAAGGTCAAGGGATTCGGGATTGTTGCATATTCGGTGACCACGGATAGAGAGGGAAAAGGGGAGGGAACGTTTAGTATGAGAGGGGTGGCAGCTGTTGAAATGGAGATATTGTTGCTTGTTGGTGGGCTTGATATGGACAGAAGTGTGGAATTTAAGGTTACTGAGGGAGATGTCTACATCCAGAAAGGTAATTTTAGAGGCAGAGATGTTGGAGGTGAAGGAGACAGAGGAGGAGGAGTTTAGGGAGGAGATGAAAGAGTTAAGGGAATCAAGGCCATGTGGCCACAGAAGAAAAATATCGTCAATGTAACGAAGCCAGAGAAGAGGTTTAGGAGAGCAGGACGAGAGAAAAGATTGCTCAAAAGCACCCAAGAAGAGGTTAGCATAGGAGGGGCTGAAACGACTACCCATGGCACAACCTTTAGTTTGGATGTAGAATTTGTTATTGAAGGAGAAAGCATTATTAGTAAGTATAAAGTTGGAAAGGTCAAGGAGAAAATCTGAACTAGGGGCGTGAGGAACAGGCCGCTGGTCAAGAAAAAGACGAATGGCGGAAAGTCCTTCAGAGTGAGGAATAGAAGTGTAGAGAGAGGTGACATCTATGGTGGCCATTAAGATATCACAGTCTGAGGGGAGTGGGGTGGATTGGAGGCGTTCAAGAAAATGATAAGTATCTTTTATGTGAGAAGGTAGAGAGAGAACAAAAGGTTGTAAGTAGTGGTCAACGAAAGCGGAGATGCGTTCGGTGACAGAGTTATAAGAGGAAACTTTTGGGCGACCAGGGTTGTGAGTCTTATGGATTTTGGGAAGAATGTAGAAATTGGGGGTGCGAGGGTGTGGGGGGGTGAGAAGAGATATATCATGGGAGGAAAGACCTTCGTTGGGACCTTTTTCCTTGAGGAAAGAGGTGATGTTTTGCAGAAAAGTGGGGTTGGGATCATTTTGGACGGGCTGGTAGGAAGAGGCATCCGACAACTGCCGGAGAGCTTCATTTAGATAGTCAGAAGAGTTTAGTACAACTACCGTGGAACCTTTGTCTGATGGAGTAATGACAATATTAGGGTTGCGGGTGAGGCTTTTTAGGGCAGAAATTTCGGAGGGAGAAAGATTGGGAGTAGGTTTGAGGGAGTGGAGAAAAGAGGGTTCAGAGAGTTTGGAAAGGAGAAGGTTGGTGAAAATTTCTAAGGGGTGATTCGAAAGAAGGGCTTTGGGCTCATATTGGGAGGAAGGCTTAAATTTAGAGAGAGCAGGGTGCGGGGGGTTGGAGGAAGAAGAAAGAGAGGGCCGCGTTTCCCAGAAAAGCTTCCATTTTAGTCGTCGGCAGAAGAGAGAGAAAGTCCAGTCGAATTTTTTCTGCTTGGAATTGGCCATCTTTACATCTTCACACCACCATTGTGTCTGTTGACTTTATGTGTTCCTATCCACTTTCTTTCTACCTTTCTGTATAAACATTTATATGAGTATATTTGCCGCTGAGCGGTCTGAGTGAATGGATGAACGATTTTATATATATATATATATGGATGGATAGGGGATTGCTAGTTTCCCCGACGTAAAAAGAGGGGCATAATTTGCATTGCAGGAGATAAACTACATTGAAAGAGGTGCAGCTGCCATGGCAAGAGATAGGAAATGGGTTCGGGTTGTTAGGGCTTAGGAAAGTAGAGAGACTGCGTATTAGGGGGCAGGTTTTGCAGCGAGGTCTATGGCAGGGAAAGGTACCAGGGACTTGAGGAGGAGAAATGGTGGGAGGGGATTGGCGGGGGCATAGAATATTGCGCAGGTTGGCTTGTCTTTTGAAGGTGAGGGTGGGACATTTGGGAATTAAATCTGCGGTGAGTGGGCTGTCTCGCAATATAGGGAACAGTGATTTGAGGGTGAGGTTAACTCGATGAAGCCCCGGAAAGAATTTGGTGCAAAGGTTTAAAGGCGATTCGGAGGTGGGTCTGGGACGAGGAGTATGAGGTGTGGTGGAGGGTAGGATGCGACTATCAAGGAGAGGGGAGGGGTAGCCGCGTTTAAGGAGAGCATTTTTTAAATTTTGAAGGTGGTGGTCGAGAGAGTTTTTGGAGTTGCAGATTCGATGCGCACGAACAGATAGGGAGAATGGAATGGATCGTTTCGTATGGTAAGGGTGGCAGCTGCTAAAATGGAGATATTGTTGACGGTTGGTGGGTTTGATATGCAGGGAGGTAAGAAATTTGTTCTCAGAGAGAGAAAAAAAAAAAAAAAAAAAAAAATATATATATATATATATATATATATATATATATATATATATATATATATATATATATATATATATATATATACACACACACGATGTGGATAGGATGGAGGAGATAGACACACAAAAAAAGAGACGATCACACTTACATAGCTAGCTTTCGGAACTAGTCCGTCTTCAAGGCGTATCACGGAACAAATGTCGTGTGCGCTGGTGAGGATAGGGGTAGGAGGGGCGGTAGGTTAGGGGAGTGGGGATGGGGGAAGGGGAAGGGGTTTTTCCAGCGGTTGACGAACGGTTCTTGAAAAGGGGAAATTTTTACCAGCTCGTGTCTTGGAGAACTGACTGAAGAAGGGATAACACCCGAAACGTCTCTAAGTAAGACTCTCTCTTTACTTTCGTCTTTTTACCCCCTGTAAGTTTCCTCTTTAATTGTGTTTGTGGCCATTTGGCGAAGTTTTCCATTGTGTGTGTGTGTGTGTGTGTGTGTGTATATATATATATATATATATATATATATATATATATATATATATATATATATATATATATATATATATATATATATATATATATATACTTTGTGCATATGTTACGCCTCCAACGAATGAGTGTCATGAATGATACTTGTTTATGGTCCAGCCAAGTATCAAAGTTAAAATATGCACCGCGTACCAACCTTAACACATTTGACATTATGAGTGGTACCAATTTACACATTACATAGGCCATGACGTATCCTTTTCTCTTGCACGAGTAATAATCGTTTATGAGTTAAATTGATCTCGAAAATGGTTCTCAACAATTGTGTTGAGACGGCATGTTTTGAGGGTTTACTGGTGCGAGAAATTGATTTGGCTTAAAATGGTCTTCGGGAAAATTCGCTAAGGGTCCGAGTTTGAGTCCAGAAACCGATGAGTTAGTGAGAGGAGATTTAATTTCGACGTCCTTGACTGAAGCGGGCGGGACGCCATCTAGGGGCGGGGGGAGCGAAAGAGACGGAAATGGGAGCGTGGTGAGGCGGGTTGGATTGAGGGATTTGCGAGCACTTAACGAAGCGTGGGGCGAGCGCGTGTATTGCCTTCACCCGAACGACCAGCGGTATCCCCTTCCTCCCTTCCCTCTTCATCCCAACCCTCCGTCATTGCTGTGCCTCAATCGGAGGGGTTGAGAAGAGAGAGCATTTAGGCGCCGGTCCAGGCCAGGGGACGACGGAAAGTGCATTGCGAAATCGAGATTTCGTGTAGACTTTCGGTCGCAGTCGGAATCGGCCGGCGGCATGCGAAGGGATTTATATAGTTCTCTCATTCTTTCTCTCTCTCTCTCATTCTGTCAAACATTCAAGAAGACTAAAGTGCTGGGGTTTTCTAGGACGAAAAAAGCGAGGCTGACCGTGTAAGTTGTAGAACACAAACTGGAGTCAGTAAAACGCTTTAATTATTTGTGTTGTGCATTGGAGGAATATTGGAAGAGTACTATATATGTGTATATGTGTGTATAAAAAAATGCTTAAGGAAGGCTCACAAAAAACAGCGACACAGGAGAAAAAACACTTAAAAGTAGGCTCTTAATATTTCGAAAGCCGTAGTGTCTTTTTCAGAGGAAGACAGTTCTCATTCCTCCTATGAAAAAGACTACGGCTGTCAAAATATTAGGAGCCTACTTTTAAGTGTTTTTTTGCCTGTGTCGCTGTGTTTTTTGTGTGCCTCCCTTTGGCCTATTTATACTTTGTCACTCGAGTGATCCTTCATGAAGTTGTAAATGTATGTATATACATTTTAAAAGCTTTCCACGAATGTAAGAACAATAAAAACTTCATCATAAGGTGACAACGAAAACACAGAACACTGCAAGAGATCACTCACTAGATTTCAGATTTTTCGGTGGGTCGCCCGCTCCTTTATCAGTGATTGATATGAAATATGGAGCATTGCATCAGCAAAGGAGGCGTTCACAAATAGGAGAGAATTGGTGACAGAAACCTAGTATATAATGTAGAGAATGACGTAGAGTGTAGCGTTTATGACGCTGAAAATTGTGTTTTACTGAAGGAGGATGAGGATGGGCTACCGGAGTTTGAAGTATGAGTTTGAAGGAGAATAGGGAAAGTATAATAGATAAAAAGGAAAATGGATGATGAGGTACTCGGCGTTATGGGCGATAACAGGAAACTGCTCAAATATATTAGGAGGAGGCAGAGTTGGTGGTTGGTTGGGGTTATGATAGGGCCGTGATAGAGGAAAGGATGTTTGCTAGCGGGGAAGCGGAAGAAAGAGAATTAGTTTTATGAATGAGATGAAGAGAGTTCGGACGTATGCCTAGCTGAAGAATTAAATCGTGTACGAAGTGGTGGGCTTGCGTTTGTGAAAGATTGGTATGGAAATCATTGCTTTCGTCTTTATCTACCTTACTCGTTAGATCTCCATTTATAGAAATGTATTGTTCTCTTAGTTTTTCTATTGCCCTTTCAAACATTTATCTCTTTGTCCGCCATTCACTGCATTTCTCTCATTATTCCATTCTCTCATTTCCATCTCCCTGGAAGATGTGTTAAAGAGTCTTAGTCGTCATTTCCGTGGATGAGAATAAATGTATCTGAAAGACTATGTGGGAGGTATTGAGTTTGTATGATGGCAGGAGTATTGAGATTCAATCTCAAGGACCCGGGTTCGAATACTAGATATCGCTGAGATTTTTCTTTCCACCCCTCTTCCAGATGGACAGAATAATTCATCCATATACTCGTGGAATTACATGGTTTTACCTGAAATATTTTTCTCAGGAGCTGCTCCGGCTGTTATTGCTATAACATGGAACCTGTATATTAATAGAATATTAGCGAAATTAGAAGAGTAATCGTTTTGATTATAATGAAGTGGACTGTATATCCTTTGGTTTTAATGATCTCTTTATCTTATCTTGACCGTCTTTGTCTTACAATGAAGATGGATTGGTATCAACAACTCAACAATAAAAAACGAGTCATTAGTAACGTGAAAGAAGAACAACGAAACTTGTACAATGATGTCAGGCGCGAACATACCGGCCCCCTTGGAACCACTGGTTCCAACAAATTATTCTAGCCCTGGTAACGGGCAGATTTTTCTAATTGGTCTTTTGATGTTACCGGTAGACGTTTTTAGCAACACAACTCTCACTTTCCCATCAGTCCCTGTGTACACTTCACTCATTAGTCCCAGTCGCCATTTTAGGGTGGAAGATCATCATCTTTCACCAAGACCACCATGCCGGGTTACAATTCGGATGAATGTCCCGCCAACAACGCCGTTGCTGCAGCTCCTATAAGTAGTGCTTAGACCAGCGCTTCCAAAAATTCTGCATGCGTTGCTGTTGATGTTGCCATCTAGATAAGGTATTCACTTTAATGTCAGAAAAATCAGGGGATGGGAGTTGGGTTAAAGGTTCACCAATAAGGAAATGAGCAGGAGAAATATAGCTGATGTCATGTGGTTGATTTGACATGTAGGTAAGAGGACGGGAGTTCATGCATGCCTCAATTACAGCCAATAAAGTAGATAACCCTTCATAAGTCACAATGTTATCGCCTAGCACTCTTTTTAAATGATACTTCTTAGATTTTACAGCAGCTTCCCATATACCTCCAAAATGGGGAGCATGAGGAGGTATGAAACTCCACGAACAATTTCTCTCTGCTAAAAATTCATGCAACTTTCCGGAAAATTCCTTAGATTGTAAGAGTTGATATAATTCTTTAAGTTGGCGAGCTGCACCCTTAAAAGTTTTTGCATTATCGGACACTAGTTGTGATGGTATACCTCTTCGCGCTATGAATCTTCGCAATGCTGCTAGGAAAAATTCAGTGCTTAAATTTGTGACTGCTTCCAAATGTACAGCCTTTGTAGACAAACACACAAACACTGCAATGTATCCTTTCATTGTAGATCTGCTGCGAGCACCTCCAAATCTCAGTAGAACTGGACCAGCATAGTCGATTCCCGTATTCCAGAAAGGTCGAGTAGGTATCACTCTTGTCTTTGGCAATTCACCCATCAGCTGCTTTGATGCATGCTCCTTGAGGCGATAGCATCTTAAACATTCATGAACAACTTTGCGAGCTATATTTCTAATGGCGGGAATCCAAAACCTTTGACGAATAGAAGCTACCAATAGTTGTGGTCCAGCATGCAGTAATCTTAAATGCTCAGCCTGTAATAGCAATCTGGTAAAATGATGATGGGTAGGTAAAATTAATTGATGCACAGAATCATACTGTAAAAGGGATTGTTGTAATCTTCCTCCAACTCTTAATAATCCTTGATTATACAAAAATGGCGTTAGACTTTTTAATTCGCTTTTATTAGATAGCTCTTGGTTATGGAGGAGATTCTTGATTTCTCGTTCATATGACATACGTTGCACAAATTTAGTGCAGGTTAGTAAGGCTCCTTTCAGTTCCCGTGCCGTGAGGAATGAGGTTAGACGACTTTGTCTATGTGTCCTAGTATTTGCAATAAATCTCTTGCAGTAAGCTGTTACTCTGAGAAGCTTGTGCAGCTTAGAAAACCTTTGCGTCCAATCGTCTTGTTCGGTAACTGTAAAGCTATGCAGAACTTTAATTTCAGGTAAAACCGTAGGTAAATCTAATTTCAATATTGGCCAGCAAGTTGCTTCAAGCTTAAGCCATTCTGGACCATGCCACCAAAGTCCTTTCGTTTTGAGATCACTAACAGATAATCCTCTTGAGATAAGATCAGCAGGATTGTCGTTTGAGGGTACATGTCTCCAATGAGTGTTCTCAGTAATTTCTTGAATGATGGAAACCCTGTTGCCAACAAACGTTTTCCATCTTGTGGGAACTCCAGCTAACCAAGTTAGAACTATGGTAGAGTCACTCCACAAAAAGGTTTGATGTATATTAAGATTGAGAGCACTTCTAGTCTTTTCATAAAGTTTTGCCAAGAGCAATGCCCCACATAACTCCAAACGAGGCAGGGTTAATCTTTTGATTGGAGAAACTCCAGACTTAGAGCATAACAGCTCCGTCCAGCATACGCCCTTACTGTCCACGGAACGAAGGTACAAGCATGCACCATATGCTCTTTCACTGCTATCACAGAAACCATGAATTTCAATGTTAGGTATGCTGGTACCTATGATGGGAGCAATGTCATCAGTTAGAACTTTGCGATTCACTCCTATATCTGTTAAATTTTGTATTTGTTGACAGAGATTAATCCAATGTTGACATAATGATGAAGGAAGTATCTCATCCCATCCAATTTTTCCTTGCCACAAAGATTGAAGGAATATTTTATAGGATATGACTGCTGGACTGATTAATCCAAGTGGATCAAAAATAGAGGATATAATAGACATCACTTGTCGTTTGGTAATCATCGAAGCGGAATGAGTTGATTTGTGATCAAGTAATATTCCCCTTGGCTCTTATCTTGAATTGATCACTGGCTGGATCCCACTTCAATCCCAGCGTTGTAATGTTGTCTTCTCCTAATGACAAGGGAAGTTTTGTTTCGCAAAGCTCTGACGGAATGGCTGCTAATAGCTCAGGTGAGTTAGAAGACCATTTACTTAAAGGAAAACCAGCTGTCTTTAGTATTGAGGACAGTTCACGGTAAATTTGTAATGCCTCTTGGACTGTAGAAGCACCAGTGAGTAAGTCATCCATGTAGAAGTCTCTATTTATTATCCCTGCCGTGCGAGGATAAGCTTCTTCATTTTCTTTGTCCAGTTGGTTCAAACAACGCGTGGCCAAAAACGGAGCTGACGCCGTGCCATAGGTCACCGTCGTAAGCTGGTATTCTTTTATTTCCTCTTGAGGAGAATTTCGCCAAAGTATTTTCTGTAAATTCCTGTCTTCGGGATGAACTACTATTTGCCGATACATCTTTTCAATATCTGCGACCATAGCTATTTGATGTGTACGAAATCTTAGAACAATACTATACAAGTCCTCTTGAATTGTAGGGCCTACCATTAAAATGTCATTCAAAGACAAACCGGAAGATGTTCTAGCACTAGCATCAAATACTACGCGTAAAGATGTAGTTGTGCTAGAAGCCTTGAAAATCGGATGATGTGGTAGGTAAAAACACATGTCATCTAATCTACCTTTAATCGGTTCCATGTGCCCAAGTTCTGCATACTTAGTTAAAAATTCCTGATAACCTTCTAAAAGTTTAGGATCCTTACGGAGGCAATTCTCAATTAGAATCAATCTTCGTTGTGCAGTGTGTTTGGAATTTCCAAGCTCATTGGGATTCACCTTTGTCGGAAGTCTAACTACAAATCTTCCGTCAGTCTGACGAGTGGTATTATTACTGAAATGTCGTTCACATTGCCTTTCTTCTGACGTTAGAAGTCGTTGTGAAATTGATCAACACTCCAAAACCTTTGTAGTAACTCTTCCAGCGATGGCTCGGATTGAAGACAATGCGCTACTAGCTGTGGTGACTGAGTAGATGGTGTTGTAGGTACAATCCCAGCCACTGTCCAACCAAACAGCGTTTCCTGAAGAATAGGAAATTCACCTGATTTCTTCAATTTATTGGGCATTAATGTCTCGTAAAAAACTTGCGCGCCTAACAGTACGTCAATATGGTTGGGTTGATAGAAATGTTCATCTGCCAGCCTTAGATCCGGTGGAATATCCCAATCAGCAACGTCCACATATGAATTGGGTAGTAAACCTGTTATTCGAGGAAGTACTATAAATTCAGTATTTGCTGAGTAATTACAGATTCGAGATTTTATGTGCAATGAGATTTTGTACGTGGCTTCTGCTTTCACTCCATGAATCCCATGTAATGTCATATGATGCTTAAACTTCTTTAATTGCAGTTTCTGGGCTAAGTTTTCAGTTATAAAATCAACTTGAGAGGCGGAATCCAGCAAGGCTCTGCAATGCACATATTGTCCTTGCTGATTTCGAGCTAGAATAATAGCTGTAGATAGCATTATTTGTGAACAACATCTGGCTTTTAAAGCACAATAACTATTACTCGTTGGTATTGATGAGGTAATCCTAGGTGGAACATTATTAATCGCTTGTTTTGAAGTGAAGATTCTCTCATGGTCACCTTTAATGGAATTTGAAGCTGGGTCATCAAAATGTAATAAAGTATGATGCTTCTTATCACACTTTCTACAAGTAGAGGATGAACACTTGTGATTAGGTGAATATTTGTCCAAGCAATTAAAGCATAAATTTAGTTGCTTAACTAACATTCTACGTTTATGCACTTCCATCTGCAAAAACTCCGGGCATTTGTGCAAACGATGTGCACTCTTGCAGTGTACACACTTAACGTTAACAGATACAAATGAATGTTGTGATTTGACATAAGGTTTAGAACTTGAATAATTTCCATAGAATGACTTATCAGCAGTAGCACTGATACTCTCCAAAGCCTTGGACTTTTTTTCTAAAAAGTCTAACACTATCTTCAAGGTGGGCATCGTTACTGTTTGTGAAAGCAATTCCCATTCCTTTCTGGATTCTTGATCAATATTATCCAAAATTATCTGATTAAGTAACACTTCAAACAATGGTACATCAATTTTCAGTGTATCAATGGCATTAACATTAGACTGGACATGATTTATTAAGTTCCTCAGCGAACCAGCGTTATTTTTGGTAACGGTTGGGATGTGGAGTAATTGTTTCATGTGAGTAGAAACTATCAACTTCTTGTCATGATATCTGTTTCTTATCAAATTCCACGCGACCTCAAAATTGTCGTTAGTGACGTGTAGATTTTGTATAAGCACGTGAGGTTCTCCTTCAACAGATGACAATAAATAATGAAACTTTTGCACTGGCGATAGTTGACGGTTATCACAAATTAAAGCTTCGAATGTATCTTTAAAGTGCAACCACTCATTGAACTTTCCTTTAAATTTAGGTCAACCAATCGTTGGAAGTTTAACATGACCATTAGGATTGTTATCAGATGAACGAATTGCAGCTGAATGATTTGAATTGACGTCACTTCTAGACTCAAGTAATCTCAAGCAGAGCGCCTGAACTGAAAAAAACTGCTCTTCAAACGCTTCCCGTTCTGGTGTATGATCTTCATCACTATCCTCTAATTCTAATTCTTCTTGAATTGCAATGAAACTCTGATAGAGTTCTGGCAATTTATGTTGTCTTACTTTTATCTCGAATATACTTTGTGAAGCTACATCGAAATTATTAACGTAATTTTGTAGTCTCGTTAGACTTGCCTTAATTGTCCCTCTCTTTTTAATTAGCAAATTTTTTGCCTTAGAATCCATTTTATTGGCACAGTGCAAGCATGAATTAAGGAAAGGTATTAGGTATAAGAATGGGTTTATCTGACCTTTGACATGAAAGTGAATATGGACCAATCAAGCGCCGTTCAGTCGTCCATGGAGCAGCAGATGACAGGAACTCCGACCGTAGAGTAGAAGATATAAATCTGACTGGAGGCGTAGGTGATATAATTCTGGTAGTAGATGTAGAAAATTAATCCGGCAGTTGAAGTAGAGGATGTTTATCTGGACCAGAAAGCAAGTCAGGCGTTGGAGATTATCTTGTAGTAGACGTCGAGGATGATGATCCGGCAATAAGGACCAAAATGTTCCGGCTGTTATTGCTATAACATGGAACCTGTATATTAATAGAATATTAGCGAAATTAGAAGAGTAATCGTTTTGATTATAATGAAGTGGACTGCATTTCCTTTGGTTTTAATGATCTCTTTATCTTATCTTGACCGTCTTTGTCTTACAATGAAGATGGATTGGTATCAACAACTCAACAATAAAAAACGAGTCATTAGTAACGTGAAAGAAGAACAACGAAACTTGTACAATGATGTCAGGCGCGAACAGGAGCCTAAGCTCCAATTCACGCATTCTAGTGTTGTTAATTTGGCGGAATCACATGGAAAAAATCTATTAGTTTTCAAGTCCTATGAAACTTAACATTCGGCTGAAACCAATTACATATTTACTCTTTGTCAGTTTTGAGGAAAATTTTACGAAATTGATTTTAGGCTTCCCGCAATGCTGACTAGTAGCGTGGGAAGGCTATGTGACTAGGAGCACGATTACGCGATTGTTGGTCAGTTCCCGGAAGCGTCCTTAACCCGTCAAGATGAGCTGCGCAATGACCCGTTCTGAAATACCATTCTTGGAGGTTTGGAATACTCCGAGTTATATTATAATTTGTTAAATGTCATTGGAAAAGGGGGCTAGTCACTCATTCCTGGTCTTATATTTATGGTGCAGTATTCTGGACTCATGGCGTTGTAATTACCCTCCGAAAGTAAGATTAAGAGCTAAATCCTTTGAAAATCTTTTTTAAAAGGTGAAAACTGTATGGGAACTAAACTTTGAAAGCCCAACGGACTATTCATGGGATAAATTCATCGTCAACATTATGGAACATAGCAGTCTCCTGAAATCGATAATGGTGGGAAAAATAAATAGGAAGATGTGCCGATGGTGAAATCAGTTAATCAAACTATGAAGGATGAGACAAAAACACTAACGACGGAATGAAGTGGCTCCTTGACGAGGGAATCTTGTGGAGTGTAATAAAATCATCTTTGCATTGATTGATGATGATCAGCGAGTTGTTTCTGATATCACTTATTGGTCTCGCGTCAGTTCCTTAGCAGTGCAGAAAAGGCGAATTCCATCATCGAGCTTGTATCTTTTCTTGGCGTTCCTCATGCTCTTTCAATATCAAGTTACCACTCCATTTTCTCATCCTCTTCTCATTATTATTATTTCGCTTTCCTCATGGATCCATATACCTTTCATTTCCACATCCTCCTCCCTCTCTTCTCCTCGCCCCCTACGCTCACTGACTCCCCGCCGCCGAATGGGCAGTGAGTCGAAGTGTGCTAAATTTAAAGGGTCCTCTCTCTCTCTCTCTCTCGCTCAACCACCCCTCTCCCCGAACGGAGGGATATTAACTCGGGTCTCCGCATTTGGAGTGAGTGGCATAAGGAAGAGAGAGGCTCTCGACTGAGTGTGAAGGAGCGGACTTGTCTTTGCGGAAGAGCCTTGCGGTTACGCAGCAACGTCTGCGAGATTGTTCGAGGGACCGAGGTGAAAGGGTTGGTTGATGAGATTGGCGGTCCAGGAAGTTAAAGACTTCGTTCCTCCCTCTCTCTCTGGAGGGGAGCCGCTCAAATCTTCCTCTTCGCTGGAATCGTTCAAAAATAAACTTAACTTTTAAGTCGAATCCGTTTTCCGGGGTTCCAACCGCGTTGTTTCATGATGAGGACGATATTTTGCCGGCTCTCCTGCAAGTTTCCTCAGATCCATTGGCTATAGCCGGCGAAATATCGTCCTCATCATGAATCAACGCGGTGGAGACCCCGGAAAACGGATTCGACTTACAATCAAGCCCTGTGGAAGCCTTCATTATAACTTTACTTATATTTAATACCTTAAGACTGAATGTTGTTGTGTTGGCTAATGTGAAGTTATTCAAATATTTTTGTTAAATTGTTCGATTTTGGTATTTCTTAACTATTGTACTGTTATTTAAGCATAATGTGAAATTGTAACACAGTTTTTTCCTCTAATTGGTTATCTCAGAGCATAAATAAATGATTCATTCATTCTCTCTCTCTCTCTCTCTCTCTCTCTCTCTCTCTCACTCATTCCATACTGGATGTCACTCGCCCTCAAGATGTGCTACCTACAATGACTCACTCTAAATAAAATTCGCGCCCGGCGAGTTTTTTTTTTCGTTTCACGAGCGAAGTTTATTCAAGCGCGGAAGTCTTTAGAAAAGAGAAGCATTTCTGACTCAACGGAGGCAACTTTTGAGGAATAAAAAAACGGATTTAGTAGTTAGATGTGTTTTCTCTGCTCTTTATGGGATCCAAAAATATCTTCACTGTTGCTTTCATATGTGAGACATGATGTGGCTTTTAAGACTTTGGTGTAGTTTAATTCATATTCTGGTTTCTTAGAGAAAAACAGGTCAACCAACGTATTTGGACAGAAAAATGATTTATTTTTCTGGCTTATTTTCTCGTAAATGTAACTTGAAATGGCATTGTTTGAAATGAGAAATAAACACCGGGAAAAATAGTATTTTTCTCAATATTACAAATATGTACTATTTTAGCAGTAAACTGTTTTTGAGGAAGAAAAAGGAAAATTTGCGAGATATATAAAAAAATGAAATATGGGGAACTTACTACCTTATTTTTATGTTTATTAGCTTATTAATGTCAAAATGCGTTATTTTCCGTGCGAATGGCGCTGCATGGTTGGAAATAAGTGTTCATCACAAGTCTGTTCGTGGAATGATTTGCATACTGTGTTCCTTAATTCTGGTTTACTCTATTCAACGCATTTCATAAGCAAAAGCTTGAATTATTTAAACCAATTAAAGAAAGTTGAATTCAGTATTTATTTTGACTCACGCATTGGCGCCAGTAGATACTTGGGTGTGCGCTACAAATGAGAGGGACGAGGGCGTTAAGTACCAAACTGTCCTCTTGGTTATAAAAATAAATTATAAAATAATTGAGTGTGCTAGAATAAGGGAAGGAGTACTTGTATAATGTGATATATTTAATGCATATTCAGGTTGTTTTTGAGAAGTTATAGGTTTTTCTAGAATATTTTTTTCGCTCTAAAGTATCTATACTTGTGTTTCGTTTGATTCAACTATTGCATTGCATCCTAAAATAGAACAAGGATAATCTGCGTGTATCAGTCCAACTATAGTTGCCAACTCGTCTCGTCTATATTAATCGGCTCTGAAAAGTATATATTAGTCTAGCAATTATGTGTCTGCATTAGATTTGCATTTAATTAATTCAGAAAGAATGATTGTAAAATAATGGAGTTTCTAACTGCAATTTTTGCGACGGAAGTGCTGGTCTTTCCATAAGTTCATGGTTATTTAAAAATTATGATGTAATCGTATATTTTACATTTGGAAAGAAATATATTGTCCATTGCTTGAGGACAGGGCGGCCCGTGCATCGCGAATTTCAAATGAGCGTGTAATCTTAACTCAAACACAATACACTTTCTTTAACAGAAAGATGCAATAAAATATTACCCCCATAAACATGGTAATTTTCGTAATACGTCTTTACATGTTTTTAGCGCTCTTCGGTTCGAACTATTTTGAGAATCTTAAATTTCTGCTGGTTTGGTGTATATTTTCTTGGAAAATTCATTCTTCAACCGACTTCCATTAATAGAAATTGTAGAAGAGAATTTTTTTATGGCAGGTCGGAGCCATTTTCTTCTTGAAAATGGTTTATCGTGATACTATTTTAAGGTTGAGGTATAATTCTGGAAAAATGTGTTCCGGAGAACTGGCATTTTTACTGATGGGTTTCGTTGAATTTACCTTATTGTTTCTGTGAATAAAATGCTTCGGCAGTTACATGGAGCCACTGTTACCACACAGTGGGAGAAAAATGTACTTACATTAGCCGAGGGCAAGGGCCTAGCCTCATTGAAACACCAGTTCCCGTAAGATCACTGAAGTTAAGCAATGTTGGGCCCGGATGAGGGTTGGATGGGTGACCATTCATACCTTCACCGTGGCGATCTTGTCCCCTTGTCTGCATGTGGCAGGCAGGTTAAGAAAAGGGTTGGCACAATGGACCACTCAAGGTCTAGGTACCCGAGCTCCTGTCGATGACTTCCCCAACTAACAATCTAACAATCAACATTAGCCGATGTTTTCAACCCTGAAGGATTGTTCCCCTGTTGTTGTTTGGGCGTTATCTCTTGAAATAATAAATTATTAAAAATTGGTTAAATTATTTTTCTGCAATGTCTAGCGTGTTTTCTGTTCAATGTATGATCATTATAAGCTCCTTTATCGTGGGTCAGCCACTTGCAGTCAATGTGATAGGCATAGCAATCTTAACAATTCTGGAGTTAAAAAATAAACTGATTCACGGGTATCAAAATGTATAACCGTATTTGTTTTCATTCATCCTTTGAAGTTGATTCAAATCCGTGATGTTAAAATATAACCATAAATTTATCATGTCCAATTAAGAGTTTTACCTCAATATGGTTTTAGCAGTCTCTTAAGGTTTTATATTAGTGAAGGTAACAAGCTTGTACCAGAAAATCAATTTGACCAATATCATTTAAATAAATTAAATTACTTTATTGTTGATAAAAACGCTTGAGTGCTGAATGACGTTTGTTTTTTAGCTAGTGATGACATTTGTTGCTTTTTTGTGATATTTTAATAATTAAACTGCTCATTCCCTGCAATCCCTCTCTCGAATTTTGGCGGATGTCATAAAAATTATTAAGACATTCGGAAATTTTTATTACGACTGCTTTATTCTCAAACAGGGTTGTGAGTAAGGATGTTTATAATTTGTTGTACGTTACAGGTATGAATTGTTTTCTATGAAATTTGTATGCTCTTGTTCATTCATCTTGAAAAATGTCTTCTATCAACTTACTTCGATTTTCAGTCATGCTTCCTTGTTAACTCTCTGCATAACAGTCAAATGCCTTTGTGTTTTCTACGTTTTCCCATCTTTCCCGGAATTCTCGCTTCTCAAAGGACCTACGCAACCCTAGGCCGCATAAAATATTATTATTCCTGGAATTTTTTATTTTCTCTGAAGAGAATTGGATGCTTTCCAAAATTGCAAATGGAAATTTGCCATAATTCAGAAGGAATTCGCAGAATAGAGAAGGAGGTGGTGAAGGAAGGCAATATTGGTGAACATAGGGGTACTAACAGGAGAAACAATGCAGACTTAGCAGCCCTTCTCGCCATCACAGAAACTTTTATTAAATTTACACTCTCGAGAGATAGATAAATTGAAAGATTAATAATTTTTGCTCTACGCTTATTTGGATGTCGTGTCATTCCCCAGTACTGATTACTGCTCCTTTGAAAATGGAATATTTCTAGCAAAGTTTACGATTTTTTCTTTCCGATGTGATTTTTTTCAATCTATCAGTCATAGGTTTGCCCCATTTCATAAGCTCCGAACGGTGAAAACCGAAAATTTTTATCTGCTTGCACTCAATCGTGACAATGAACGCCGTTTTGAGTGTAAAATTAAAGATTTATTTGTCCCCTACGCCTTCCATCATTTTGATTGCATTGACGAGGCTTTCTGTAGAATATCTTTAAATCCGATGACCGAATGTAAGCCAATGAAAGTGTCAAGTTTTAGGAGGGTAAGCAAAATTCAGACGTTCACTAAATTAAGTAAAATACCTGCAAAGATTTAAGTTACTTTCTTTTTTTGCCATAGCACATAAAGTAATTTTCCGTACGTATTTTTTTCTCCCCATTAAAATTTATCAGTGAGTTTAGACGATTTAGAAATTTAGACGTTCGCTAAATTAATTAAGTAAAATATCTGCAAATATTTAAGTAACTTTCTTTTTTTGTCATATCATATAAAGTGATTCTCCGTTCGTATTTTTCTCTCTCTCTACTGAAGTTTATCAGTGAGTCTACGCTCCTTTACTTTTAACTTCTAATCTTTCTTGAAATCTCTCATTAATAAATACGATGTCTCGTGCCTTTTAAGCACGTTGCGGTAACGCTAGTGAGATATTGGATCGCGATTGTACCCTGGTATGGGCAAACGCTTAAGACTCCCGCTGTGGAGGACATTCTCCCCCGAGAAGTGACCGTGAAAGGAGCATCCTTCTCCCTTCCATCAATTTCTGGGCAGCGGATCTTTATAAATAAACAGAACGGAGAGAGAGAGAGTTTGGAGCAGTGGAAGTGATTGGCTCATGGAGTGATCGGCTTCGGTGGCCAGGTTATTGATCGGTATGCCCTCTCCATTTCTGGACCAACGCTCTCATCCGATGTTCGATTTTTTTCTTACCCGGGGGCGGTCAACCGTATTGAGATCCCTTCAGAACTGTGCGTTTCTTAATTTTGAGGTCGTGAGACCGATGAAAGAGCCCGCAATCCAAGTGAATTTGTTTCATGAACCCGTTGAAGAGAGAACGAAGTTATAGTAGTTTGAGCGAGGTACATACTTCGCACTTAAAATTCGATAAAACTGGTCTCTTTATTAAGAAAATGCTCTCATCTTTATCGGTATATCAAGAGATCTACCCCTTACAACTCCTAAGAACAAACATTAGGAAAAAATAGGGAATATCTGTGCTGAAGATGAAGGATGGAATATATGAATTGGCATTTACCTCTTTTTTGCATAAATTTCTAGGAAACTTTAATACGTTATACCACAGAGTATATATTACTCTATGGTTATACTTTATGGGGGTGTTAGTCGTGATTTTCCGTAAGTTTTCGGTGCAGAGCCTTTTCAATAATTAATAATTTACATATTTCTTTCATATTTGTCGGTTTAATGAGGAAGTGTGTCAGAGCCACTAGTAGTCGCTAATTTTAGTCGATGGGATGTAATAGTTGGCCCTGGCGCTTGCCAGGATCCCAAACTTAAATATACGTTCCATCAAGTATTGCCGTGGTTGAGTCATTTCAGAGTCAATGCTTCGAAGATGGCGGAATACGAATTCTTGAACCACGAGTGTACCAACGTTCACGCTACCTCCATGGGCCTATTGCCCATCAGATCTTTCTTGGTTTACTTATAATCATCAAGTAACACACGTAAGAATCCAGTCAGAGAACATATAACCTAATTATTTTCGTATTCACGGACGAAAACCATTGCGTTAGCTGTCTAAGATATCTGTTTACGGATGATATGCTTAATATAGCTATGAAAAATTTGTTGAAAAATATCCAATGCTTTCAGGCAAATGTTTAAATTGTTGCAAAAAATGCTTTCGCATTCAGAACCATATACATTTCGTCATATTGTCCACTCTTCCTTAAATTAAGGCATTATGAGCGAGATAGAGCCCTAATCATAATTAAGACCATATTCGAATTATGTATTTTAATTTCTACAGCTGTAGAAAGCATGAATGAAATATTGAATTATTAATGGCGCTTTTATAATATACTTTCTTTGGAGTTCAGAGCGACATAGAGAATATTATCATGACTCCTCACTACATCTCTACGTCTGACGGGTGCGATAAAATAAGAGAGATACACTGCCGAACAGATAGGTACAAAAACTCGTTCTTTCCGCGAACAATAAGCGACCACAATTAAAATTGAGCCCCACTAAATACACTCCTATAATACGTGTCACCATATAATCTCCAAATAACTTACACCCTTACACGGCTGGTGACCCAACACCCCCTGCCACACGCCCATGCGGCGCCTCGTAGGGTATTATGTAGATGTACATGACTGAAATTCTAAGTAATTAAATTAAAATAACCTAATATGTCTTTAACTTGACTCATTTTTTTCGCGCGGTACGTTTGAAACTCCTTCACAACTGAAGGTTTCTTGTAATCCTGAAAAAGTATAGCGGTGACCATATGATTTATTTTCAAAAATAGTTGAGCCAACACATTTTGTACTCACTAGTTTTTTGAAGAGATCTAGATGCTAGAAATTACTTATTTTTAAAAACTTATGTCTCTCTGGAGTGCGTACAAGTACCATTTCCCATGTAAAAGGTCTGGTATTTGTCGTCAAATATCTCAGAAAGCAGTGTGGTAAGGGGCTGATGTATTGATATCTTCGGAAGTGTGGGGTATTTTTCTTTAAATCGAGACCAACTTCATTGATTTCTAGGTGAAATGATATTTCGCTCAAACTACCTTAAGCCGCTTTTAGTTCCTCAATAATTGCTGTTCCTTCTCCTAGATCAGAGTACCTCCCATGCGTACGCGATTTAGTCGTCAAGACGCTGATCTTTGGAGTTGAGCGTCATCAACCTTAGATCTGGCGAATGAAAATAATGCTTGAAGAATCCCTTGGGAGCTGCAGTAATTGCAGACGAAATCTTTTGGTGACCTGCAGTGGAAGTTAACGTGCGGTGAAATCGTGGATAAGGCTAGTGAGAATGGTATTCAAACAGGGAGGAGTGTTTTAGGCCTTGTTCTAATTCACGTGTACCCCCTTAGTATATTCCGTATACTATAGCCAGTGCGAACCTGGGCCTTACTTGTGATATGGAACGGACGACTAGCGCCAGTACGAATTTGTGGATGAAAACTACATCAACCAAATAAGTGACGGTTGCCGTCATCTTGATCTATCCTCATTATCTCGTGAAAACGCGAGGAAATAGATAATTTCTCGAAAAGGAAAGTTTATTGGTCACGCAGGAGCATTATTAGAGTTTTTTAAATTTAATAATGGTAGCTAAATTACTATACTTTCAAATTAGCCCTCACAATGTTCGCCCATAGCCATGATGATTCAGTACAACAATTACCGCCCATGAAGTAAGCCTTTTCTCTTTCTGTATCCCATGCCATCTTGTTATGTGGTCGTGAAGTTAGTTCAAAGGTTGAAGCTGTGACGTCACTTCCTGAATTTGATGAAAATTATGTACGGCTAGTACGCCATGGACTGGATTGGAACATAGCCTTCGTAATACGATACATTGTGCTATTAGGTGATTCCCTATATTTTCCTATCGACCACCTCCGGCTTTCCTCTAAACCGGGGTGAGTGCCTTCAACTTAACGACTGTGCCTTTCAGCGGTATAGGGGGCTTGTTCTAAGCCAGAAAAAATAATCTCTCTAGTTTAGTCATCTCGCTCTGAGTTCTTCATCATTCCCCTCCCCATCTTCCACCTTCTTACCCTCCGAAGACCTTTGCGGAGAATTGCGACCTATAGACAAATCAAACACATCCCCAAAGCGCTTTCGCCTCGAGTCTATTTTCATCGAGCCTCGATAAATTTAGATATCCCAAAGTGAAGAATGAAATGAATTTTTTTACATCGCTGAATATCCAAACCGGCGGGGCTGATGAACTTTATGGGTTGGATAGGATCATCGACCTCTTTGTAAATAATTATTATTGTTTTATTTATTCATGGTAAGCTGCCAGTTGCTGTTGGACGATTTGTTTTGGTGATATAATTTGTGTCGCTTTAGTGATATCTAGATTGATTTTTTGTGAAAGTTTCCATGAGGCTATTCTTAAGTGTTTTATGAGTTTTTGGAGCTCTGACTCTGTGTCTATGCAATGAAAGTCTAGATTTCTGTATTCATTTTTTCTTAAGGTATGGCGAGCGAAATATCATTTTACCTAGAAATCAATGAATTTGGTCTCATTTTAAAGGAAAAATATATCACCCTTCCATTGACACAAAAAATTCGACCCCTTACCAAGCTACTTTCCGAGATATTTGCCATAAAATACCAGCCCTTTTACATAGGAAACAGTACGTGCATGCACTCCAGAGAGACCATATATTAAAAAGGAGACGTTTCCTACACTACACTACGAAAAAAATGAGTCAAGTCAAAGACTTATTTAGATTTTTTCATTTAATTACTTATAATTTCTGTCATGTAAAACTATTTTTCTTCGAAATCACAATACATCTTCCGTTTTGATGGAGTTTCAAACGTACCGCGTGAAAAAAATGAGTCAATTTAAAGGCTTATTTAGATATATTCATTTTATTACTTACAATTTCTGCCATGTAAAACTATTTTATTGCACCATTAATAATGCAATATTTAATTCGTGTGTCTCACAGCTGGTGAAATTAAAACGTATAATTCGAATATGGTCTCTACTATGACTAGGGAACTATATCGCTCGTACTGCCTTAAAGCGTTTGCTAAACGCTCATGTTGGAAGTCAAAATAAACAGGATAACATTCCGCAACGGACGGGCCCTTATCGCCCTCCTTTCCGAGAAAAGTCGGAAATTATATAAAATGAATATCGAAAAGTATTAGAGCGCTTCAATTGTTTCAATTATACCGTATGGTTGAGCATTTATTAAATAATTTTTAGGTTATAACGTGCTCTCTGTTTAGAGACATAATTGATTGCGGCAAAATGCCTCAACCTTAGGCACGAATTTCCATAGAAAAGGTCGTTCTTTGTTTATTTTTCGCTCTTTTATATGTCAATGCCCCTCAATTTCTTTAAATGCTTTGTGAGTCCGTCATTTATCTACGGGGAAACTCTCTAAAGACCAAAACGTGAATAGATGCAAATAAAAGTTACGGCAAAGTCGATTTTATATCTAGATGAAGTTTTAATAAATCGGCTTCTATTCAATACCAAATGAATGTAACTTTCCCAAATTATAATGTGGTACGAGTAATGCTATATTTCATGTACATTTTTTACATCATTGTGCTTAATATAATAACAGAACAATAATAGAATAGCCTTTTCTTGAGCTTATTTATAATGATATCTTCCGTTCATTCGATAATTACAGGTTTTGCTGTCTGTTTGACATTATTTAAAACAATTAATGTAGAAATTGAGAAGATTTTGTATTTTGATACTATAGGATTGTATTGCGTGTAGTTATTTTCGGTGTGTCAATACGCATTGGGAAGGAGTTAACTTAGCTTTTGTGTTGAATTGATATTTTAAATAAATTTAGAACCAACGTTCCATATAAAGATCTTATGGTAAGCTTATTTGTCTTTCAGCCTATGATATTTGTCTATTTATTTCGTAAATTATGTCTCTGTCATCATTTTTTCCAATGCGTAAAGGTTGGTCCTGCGCCATGTCTGGCGGGCCAGCCGTCTTCAGTACTTGGCTCGTCGTTCGGCATATTCGGGCTCCAAATTTGGCAAATGTTGCCTTGCAAAACGGGAGGATTAAATGGACGAAAAGTTAAAAAAAATGATAAAGGAAACACACTGACGGCGCAGACATTATAAATGGTGTGTATCCAGTAAATTTCTCTCTGAAGAAAAAAATATACGATCGGGAGCCTTGGAGGCCATATGGCGGAATAAGAAATACGTGGCGCCACTCTGATGAATGCCAAACTGCGGAACTCCAAAGACATCCGCTTCGCATTTGTTTGTCTGTAAATTTTCAGGGTGGGACGTTAATTTGGATCCAATGAAAATCAGCGAGGCTCTGCTTTTTTGTGTGCTTTTTTTGGCAAAATGGGGAAAATTGATCCAAACAGCATAAATATTCGGAGTTTCTATTCCGAGGCTTTAACGAGTGCTATGAGCTGATGCATGAAATTCGAAAGCATTTTTCCCATTGATGACAAAAGTGATGAAATTTGATCGGACTATAAACGTTTTATATCCTCAAAAGTTTGAAGTGCTGGATTACGCACATCTGAATGATTGTAGAGAAGAAAAAGTGTGTTGCTATAAATTAAGCTACGATAACTGGATGAAAGACTTTAGAGCCATAAAATTTTTCAAATTTTCAATTTTTCAAAAGAGCCATAAAACCCTATCATTGATGGAGATATCTGGGAAAATATGGTCCTCATTTATTGACACTTCTAATAGAAACATAGTATGTGTTGGTATTTTTTGCTTGAAACCGTAAGCAATCTTTATTATTTGCACTTATCCAATCAATGGGTGAGATTATTTAGGTGAAAAAGGTTTGTAGCGACATTAGCGCGTATGGAAAATGACATTTTTAGGTCTTCCTCGGCTATTATCTGGCGTAAAATCAGGTTTACTTTATATTTTGGATACTTAGTGATATTAAATGTCATTAAGATATATGTTAAATGCTGCGATAACATTTAATATTTGTGTTTTAAATTGTTTAGCTTTGTGGTTGTTGGTATAGCTAGCTATAAATTGTGACGTCTCTGCTGTACTTAAAAAATGGGCTATCATGAATATGATATGCATAGGTTTGTCCCGTGTATGTGAAATGGATGTGCTCTCATAGATTGAGCTTTTTCCACTGAAAATGGCAATTTAGATCTAAATATTACATCATTTAAAGGAAAAAAAACTCTTAGCAATATGTGTTACTCCATTCAAGGGATTACTCTTTTTTTAGGGTGATTGAAGCTGACCCTTTAATTGATGAAACTTAACAAAATTGAACGAAAATGCCTTTGTTGATACTTGGGTAATTCTTAAGAGCTTGAAACGTTTAGGAAGAAGGAATGGCGTCTCATTCTTTAGGGGCAAAAATTGAAGTGATTGTGTATTAACAAAATTAGGTGAAAATATTCTCCCATGGCCGTTACAATTGGCAACAAACGTAAAAAGAAAGAAAATATTTACCATGTGGGTTTAACGGAAACGTCACTGACCAACCACAGCCTCTCCTTCCTTCAGAAAACCCTTCTGTAGTGGTTTACGGGAATGTTAATTCCTCGCCAGTGACCGCTCACAGACACACACACTCAACCCGAAATGGGATCCTTCACGGGGATTAAGAGACCCCGTGTTGTGGTTGGTCACTGACGTTTCCATTAAACAACACCGTAAAAATTTTCTTTCTATTTACGAGTGTTGCCAATAATTAACGGCCATTGGAGGACATTTTTACCTAATTTTGTTAAATTACGAGGCCGTAGAGCTCACGCTCAGTATTAATAAACTAACAAGTAAGAAACACTTCATTTATCGTCCTCATGATAGTATCCATATAGAATGTTGCCTGACGATAGCGCAAAACGGTGAACCGCGTTGTACAGATAAAATTAAGTTGCAAAGTTCTATTCGTCTTCATTATGAATACAAACGTAAAATATTTCTACGAAGTGATGCTTGACGCAGTGTCGAGTCACATGTTTACTCACGTTAGTAGTGAGCTTGCGTAAGAGATGATCAATGGTTAGTCGGGCAGATTCCCAACTTTTCCTGTAGGAAGCCTTTGATGCGGTTAATTGGCTACTAATTTCGAGAATACATATTTTAGCTCAGTTTTGATCAAGTATTGCGCGAGTATCAGCTTGACGAACCTAACATATTTGAAATTGTGTTTTCTTTCTTTTAGACTGTTTCGAAAAGGCCTTGTCATTTTATCACGTTATCGCGAGTTCAGGGAATCGTAGGACTTTCAAAGTCTTCTCCGAAACCGCAGATTGAATATTTGTGACTTTTATTGCTTGGGACCCTTCGTGTCGTCATTTGGCAGAGCTTCTACTCAGTTTTTTATGTCTCTTTCCTTCGCTCCTCGCATACATTTCCCATCTCTCTAAAACTTATTTTCTATTTTCTTCGTTACATTGTTACTTAGCCCTCCCGGTCAGTTTCATCACTACGCTCTTATTTTAAGTGCATTGCTGACAAAGTATGCCTCCGATGGGGTCAGTGCCCTTCCAGACCCTATGACGTATTCATTTGCTCGTCCAAGCTTCAGATTCCTGTAAAACACGCGTAATTTCTTCATCTCGTGTAACCTCTTGTTGAGCTGAAGTTAGAGCACTAAGAATGGCGTCAGTTTACTCAACCTTCCTGGAAGTCCACAAATGAAAAAGTAACTTTGTTTTCTTCCACAAATTTATTTTCTTGATACAAAATGTTTCGACACAGTGGTGTCATCATCAGATACCTTCGATTCAACTTCCACATGGTTGAGCCTCAAACTATGGAATGTACTTCCTGGAAGTGTTTTAAGATACTGATAACCAGTTGAGCCATAATGTTCATAAGTCTTGGGCAATATTGTATTTCTCCATGGAAATATTTTGTCGCAGTTTAAACTAGTGCGGCTATGTCAGTTGGTCGTTGGTTCGATGCGTATAACCAATAAAATACCACCGTGGGGATATACATGTTAACGAAAGAGAGGTTACGATTTTTTACGAATTTTTTAAAAGCATTGACCGATAAACATGATTGAAAGAGTTAAATAGGTTTCTGTGATCTTTTAATAATTTTCCTTGGTTGCAAAAATCGGTTTTGAAAGTGTTTAAAAACGTGGTTGTTTCTTACCCTATTCACGATGTTGATATGTGTTTTTTTATGAAGGAACTTTTTTGTATTCCCTTCTCTGCCTAAAATGTTTTCCCATTGTCACTGAAGAATTGTTTTTGAAAGGGCTTTCGTTTGTAATTTTTCAGAAAGGCGAAAAAATGGTACAATTTTCATTGATAAACTTATTTCAAAGCTTATATATAGACAGCGCTTATGGTATGTGCTAATATATTTTGTACTTGTGCTTTAAATACTGCTTGGGAGCGTTTTTACGCAAAACACAGCAAATATTATTATATGCCGGCTAACTTTTCATGGTCACCATTATTAATAAATAACTACCCTGCTTTTGTATTTTGTTCGCAAATAAAAGTTCGCTTTGTTTTCTATTTTCATTGCTGCTTCGCTTGTGAATAACCTGATTGCAAGTTGCCAAATTGAAACAGTTTCCCAACTTACATCTTCTGTCATCATAATTCAGCAAGCATTTTTGAGCTATACCACAAACATTCTTATTATAATAGCTTTTATGCCACTTCTTCATTTTAACACCAGAGCGCAAACTCAGCCGTTCGGTCTCCACTTTTCCAAACTTCTTATCCCGCGTAACAACAATACCGGGCTGTTGAATGGTGTTTATTTAACAACTTACACAACACAAAAACTTACTTTTATTTTTTTGTTTGCCGGACGATTCTGTTGGTCCGTGTGTCTCAGGAATCCCGATAGGCTACTAAGCCTGTCATCAGGTTTTGCAGGGACCGGACCAACTGAATTTGACATACATCCATGCCCTGGGTGGTGAAAAACCCACCCAGGCGGGACTCGAACCCGCGACCCTAAGTTTAGCTGGCGAGGACTTTAACCCGCCGACACTGTTGCCGGCCCGTAGGTTAAAACAACAACAGCTAAGAAATGGGGTAAAAATAACTTCCTACGCGGCTGGAACAATAAATGCCCTCCAAGCACACAATAATTCCAATTCTCATATATGCATGAATCAGGTGTTGCTAGATCTCGGTCACCTGCAACTTTGTACGTGAAATTACAAAAATCGCCCCCTCTACGGTTCAAAACTAACACATCTATAAAAAATTACTATGAACATTGACTCTTTCGCTGCGTCTCAAGTCTGCGCACATCCAACGCCCGAATACTACCTATTATGTGGATTATGTGGATGGATGTAGATTGGACCTATAGCTCTTGGAAAAGGATGATAATAATTCTTTTATTACAAATGAAAACGTGATAGGTGCAGCTAAATTTTAATTTCTGTATATAAACATCGAATTATGTTGCAGTGTATATCTAAAGTATAGTCGCATGGCTTCTGTGTGGTCGGGGAATTGTTTCGCCTGCGGTCTCACGTTACCGGGGCTATTTCGATCCAATCAGCCGCTATCGGTGGATCGTATGCGTTGAGCATTGTGGAGAGATATGTGCACAGGAGGCCGGAAGTGAATTTGCTTGCGCATACAGATTCTTTCTTGGTTCACTCCGGTGGGTGTAAAAATACTTCCACTCAATATTCTGAGCTCTAGTTGCATTCCTTGTGGCTGGTTAGCCACCGTCTCATGAAATGTGTCTTGCTTATTCTCCCTTCGTAACCGTTGTTACTTTTTTCCTTTCACACTTCGTGGATGGTAACTACATTCCCTAGAGACGGCTCAGAAAGCACTTTGCAGACATCAGCGTTTAATCTTCATCAAATTTGTCAGCTTGCTTTGAAAAATATCGTCTATTTATACCCTCTCCGTGAGCTGCGGTTTGTAAGCGTATTCCCCACTCTTTTTCCAATCGTTTCAGGGTTGGTTGTTACGTGCTTTTTCACTGGAAAATTTGGTCTCTTTTAATTGTTTTCACCTTCAGCTTGATTGCTCCTGACTCTTTACCAGGCATCCAGTCCCTGCAGTTTTTTCATGAAGCAGCAGTTTGGTGCAAGTGAAGACGATCCTTTGGTTATTGCCGAGGTTCTCCTGGTGCATAAATGATACCATACATCGCATACCATGATCATGTGCTTTTCTGTGGTGTAGTCCATTTCGCCAATGTAACTTTCCCAGATTCGCACGAAATGTGGTGGAAGTGTGTTATTTTCAGCTCCAAGTTGTCTTTGGCCGTTACCAGTCATTGTTATTTTCCTGTTCATTTGTAGGTAGTTTCGATCTCACGTTTAACAATAAATTTTTTAGGTATGATTTGAATTCGCTAGAATGAAGGGAAGGGCTGGGCTCTACCTCTCTCTTTCTTTTCCTTCGCTATTTATTACTTTTTGTCGATTATAATCCATTTTTGGACCATATTTTTCTCTGAATATCCCTTTCTATGTTGACGAAAATTATTCCTCAGGGGTTACATAACGGCATTCAGATTCTCTTCCTCCTTTTCTCCCTTCCTTCATAATGCCTTAGAGAGTTTGAAATGATAATATCTTTAAAGATTTCAGTGACTGAAATAAAATAAATTTACGTAGTACCTCTATCGATATTCTGCTATTGCGTTTTGATTTATAATTTTCGCAAGATATTTTATCAATTCAATCTAGGTATTTGTTGTGTCTCTGTGATAGGAGTGGATGCGCCATTACTGCTGTCCTAATAATTATGATCTCACAATATCTTAGGGCTTGCTGTCATATGAAGTACTGGAGTGACTATTTTATGCAATATCAGAATCCTCTGCGTTTCGCATCTGTCTTCATAAATATAAAATGATACCTATAACTTTTATGTGACTGTTATTTCTAAGATATAATGTGGCAGACTTATTCATTTTAACTTATGAAATTATTCACTGGTAAAAGTTCAAAAGATGCAACTTTCTTCCTGCCTAACAACTTCCCTCGCATGCTCTTCTTTGCCGCTCATTAATGCGTAAAAGGCCTAAAATCCTTCGGCTTTAAGTTGGATAATTTATTCATTACAGAAGTCTGGCGCGGTGCTCTTGAAATTAAGTGCTTTATATTGAATTATTTAATAGGTTTTACGAGTGTGTGGGTGAACACCCTTTGGAAACGGTGGCCACATTACCTGGGTGGCGAAGTCCTTCTTTCGGGAGATCTGCGTTTTGGCTTTCGTGGCGGTTTTCGCTTGAAGAGCGACTAGCTGGCTGCGAATGTACTGGGACATGGGTGGATGATACTTCCGGATAAGTGTGGATTACGTGTAGGGAAGTGGTCTCGTTGTGGATTCCGTGTGAACACAAAGGGATGCACTGTTACCTCTAAGTATTCCAAGTGCTCTTTGAGTTGCTTGGTGTTAAGAGATTGCGACTACAGTGGCGTCACTTTGCTAGATGAGAATCCCTCACCATAGTGTGAAATTTTAAGTATTTTTGTGGGAAGAGAATACATTGAAAGTAGGAGGGATTTACACGTGAGAAATTTATGTGGTCGCTTCCAGGAAGCATAATTGAGTCATTATTCTTTAAATCTGTCTGAAATTCTCTTGAGGGTGAGCAAGTATGTCCTGGAGGTCTCCTGATAAATGACTTTAAGTAGATTTCATTTCAGAAACATAAATAGACCTTGTGCACTGTTCCGCACACTTGAGTGGGAGAAAGAATGGGGGAACTGCGACAGAAGTTTGAAAACCCAAACTTGCATTGGTAGAAATGATCACCAGTACAAGGTGAAACGTCGGTCTCAAAGGACCAAGGTAAAAAAGTTCTCATTCCTCAACAGGAAGATTGTAGATTGGAATAGTCTTCCTGCAGAACTGCTTGAGTCATTTCCTGGCAATATAAAGGATTTTAAGGATAGGCGCAGAAAATTCATTTTAGTCGGTTGATTCATTGTTAATTTTAATTTTTTCTATTGATGTCAGATGATTTATTTGTTTTATTTTTGGTAGTCGGTTAAACGTCTGATTTACATAATTTTACTGGTACCACCTGGCAAATAGCTGGCTTGGAACTCTTTTGGTTAATAATGATTTCTATTCTCGTTTAACTTACCATGACCTTCACAACGACCAACTGGATGATTTTACGCTTACGTTCAGTGTTAACCCAAGCGCTGGAAAATTCATTTATTTTCACATGGGTATTATTTAGCCTAGATACGTATATGAAGGTAGCCTAAATTCTTTAAAATTTTAATGGAAAATCTGAATCAAACGGGTCAAAATTCTCCAAATCCTAGATTCTCTTTTTGGAGAGGTGATGCCTTTGTCATCGTTTGCGCCGGATATGGGAGTAGGCTGGTAATGGAGCGATCCTTTGGCGAATGTAGTGAGGTTTTAAGAAACCATGGTTAGTATTAGTCCACTCCCTACCATCAGCGCCAAAAGAACCTCAGTTTTAAGTTATACCAAGTGTGCTCTCCACGTGGCTACCAATCTTGCCTGGGATTCCGCATTTCCATATCTACCGGTATTCGTACCCGCGTCCTCTAGATGGGAAGCCAGCACTAGAGCCTCCATATACAGCCCATATATTTCGTAGAACCGTACGATAACAAGAAGATCAGTTTTACACTTGTCCCAAACATATGGTCGTTTAATTCTAAGATTGATTGACTGTGCGAATGACCTTAGTTGTCGAAGCACCCAATAAACTCCAGTTGATTGACTGCAGCCTTCCACCCTTCCCTATCTAATGCTAGTTCCCTTACCTCCTGGTATCTTTCTCTATGCACTGTTTTCTATATTTGGTCCATGAACTTATTCCTGGTTCTTTCTCTGAGGGGACTTTTCCCTTTGTTTTACCTTCAATTATGTTCTTCACAAACCCATTGTGTCTCAGGTTGTGTCCAATTCATCTGGTTCTTCTTTTCTGTATGGTGTTACGTATGGACCTATTCTCTTCTACTATTCTGTGCACATCATCATTTCTTATTTTGTCCGTCTTTTTTATCTTTAGCATCCTCCAGAACCAGGTTTCGAAGGCTTTTAGTCTTTTCTGGTCAGCTTATGGAGGTCTAAAAAGTTTTATTTTATTTTCGTAATACGTTTGAGGAAATTTCATGGAGTAGCGCATATCATCGTAGATATTTTTAGTTAATCAGTACATTTCTCTTCTTCTTGAAAGGATATGTGTCTCCTGTTATTACTCGTGCGATATTTTGGGCTCTGCATACCCAATCTTCCCCATATTAGTACCTAAATGGGCTAAGCAGACACATTCTTGGCGTATGACGACATCGGCGGCTCATATGCACGCACCGATTTGCTCACGACCCGTGAAAATGGAGTATCGGCAGTAGGGCAGGGGGGGATGTTGAGGCGTGGGTTGGGTGCAGAAGAGTTGGATAGGATATGAAAGATGGAGGAAGCGGGACCCTGGCACAGTTCATTAAAGAACCTGGCAACGATTCAGCGACGGGGCCGATAATACAAGCTCGAATATTTGAAGGAGGGTGCAGGCAGTGCAGATTTTGCCGTTTGTATTTTATTTATTTAGAAGAAAATCTTTGATGCTTTGATATTTTTGTTCATTGCATTAAATGTTCTGCCAATTTATTGATTGATTTTGGGACTGGTCGAATTGTAACTCACTTTCTTGCAGTATGTGTTTGCTCCCTTCGTATAGTTCCGGAAAAACTTGTCTATTTTTCTTGTGTCAAGTTTGTCTCAAGACTTTAATACAAATTCCCATCTTTCATATTAATTTTTCTTCTTAAGTTTACAAGTACTGTAGCTACTGCATCATCATTCATAAATTATTGAAATAGTTATGATTAACTTACATGATTAAAAAACCCATGAAACAGCTTTAGTTTTCAAGTGGCCAAATCCTTACCCATATTTCTCGATTGCTCGCTTAAAAAAGTATCAAGTCATAAGGGTAACTTATAGAGATAGTATTTATTTTTAAATACAAAGACTTATCTTGTTACATTTTATGTGGCTTAAGTTGAAGGCTGAATGTAAGTTAGGATGTTCTCTAATATTCCCATTCAAGGAGCTTAAATTCTCGTCGCTATATTTTGTGGGCCCCTTCCAATAATTCTAATCAAGTGTAATCACGCTTTTTTGAAAAAGATGTATGTACCAATTTTTCGGCTACTGTTTTGTAGTAATGATATTGAATGATTTCAAGAAGTGCGTTACCTTTTTCTATTGGATTAAGTCTCCTGAATTCAAATGTTTTATCGTTCTCGTTCGAATATTTAGAATGAAATTTCATTCCCCTGCTAATATTTGTGTGTCACTTTATGATTAAATATTAGCGCGTTTTGACCACTGCGGCTTAAATTTCACTGTCGCGTACTATGTTCCTCTCGAAAACACACTCAATTCATTTTTTTAATGGAGTATGCTCCCATGTATGCATATGCGGGCTAAATATCATTTCAATTGAGCTGCGTTAGCCTTTTATGGCATCTGCTCATTTTTCTTACAGTTCTATGCTTTAAAGCAGTTGTTTATCATTGGATATACCTCAGCAATTTACTTGTGGAGAAAATCTGTTCGGGTACAAAAAACATTTCCCTAATGGTATTGACAACTTTTGTACTTTCAAAAGGAACAATTACATTTATACTTGAAATGAACACATGTCTATTTCTAAGCTCTCTCATGCGTGGGTTATATGTATTCAGGAGGGATTTTAATCTTTTAATTTTCCTAGTCAATCCTTCACCAGATCTGCTCTACGAAAATAAAGCATGCTCTTCTTGAAATTTTTTAATTATTTTGACGTGCATTAGCGATGCACTTGTGGATTCGACGCATGCGTTTTAAAGCTCATCTTGAAGAACTGCTCGAATCAAAGGAGTGGAGGTGCCAGGAAACTCAGACGAGTCGCTAAATGGTTTTCGCCCCAGGGCGATGAGGCTGGGCCTTTTGGGGGTTGCAGTGAAATCCTTCTCCGTCAAAATAGAACAAATGGACACAAAGACAAATACCCGACACTATGAATAGTTCTCGCCCACAAACATGGCAGCGGAATGAATGTGTAACGCTCTCGGGGCTTACGCTTTGCCCCCCCCCCCCCGCTGAAATTGCTCTCTTGCCTTTTAGTCGCGACTGTTTCCCTTCGTTCGGGATGCGGAAATCAAGTTGAGGCAGTCCATGGTCGAGAATAAGTGTGAATGCTTGGGAATAAATGTGCTTCTTGCTTGCCTACTTTATGCATACCTGCGTTGACATAATTTAATCTTACAAGTACTCAGGGTTGCTACAGGCCCAGAAAACCTGTAATACCTGGAAAAGAAAACCAGCTTGGCAAAATAATAAAGTTTATTTATCGAACAGGGTTGTTATTTACAAAAATAATTAACTATTTGCGAGTAGCTTTAAGCAGCCATGACTCAGGACCCGTTTTAAGGCTACTAGCAAATGGTTCCAGGGTATGCTTTATCGTACGATTACCGCACAGGTAATAGAATTTACACAACGTTGTCAGTATGTTCTCTTAATAACAAATTTTTCCAGTTATATCTCGCATTCTAATGGTAAAATGTCATCCATACCCACGACTGTACATTTTTAGTCTGTTTTTTGGATTGAAGATTTTTTGTTTTTTTTTTGCATGAATGGGCATTGAAGGTCTTATTTAGTGTCCATCTGGAGTAATTATGTCCCTAAAATTAACTTTCTGGTCCCATATTTAAACTCATTCTGAGGAACATGAAATTTCTCCCGTGATTGTGTACAAACTAAAGTTGCCCTAGTCGCGACTGAGGCCTAAGAATAGTATACCTTCTGAAAGCAAGGCGATTTTTCCCCAGATTTACCGGTGCTCTGTGTGTGGGAAAACTTTATTTAAGTTCGTGCGCTCATTAGTTATTCTCACAGTTTCTGTTCATATTCTTGCGCATTCTTTCAAGTGCCCGCCAAAGAATGGAATTTCCACCCGGAAAAATTGAAACTTTAGCCTAGAAAAGTACTGGAACTCCATTAAATCTGGTCTACAGCAACTTTAATTTATTGGATTGGTTATTTAAGTATCCCTTATCTTTTGATAGCTACATTTTTATTGCCATTCCAATGTCCGCGTATAGTTCAACTTACCTCGAAATATGACAATCGATACTGTGGTATCTTCCATAAATGTAGGAATTGTATTCTCATGTTGTCACTGGAAGTGGGTAAATTGGCAAAGTTTAATGGCTCTACAACATCAGGAAGTAGGTTAAACATCAATTTCAATATTTGACATACAGGTTAAATTCATTAAATCTCTTGAAAATCAGGTGCAACTGTAGAGAATTGCGGCTTAAATGTAAGAGACGATTTTTTTGGCGGGGAAAGTTTCTGAAAGAATACAATACCCGCGTCTTTTTTTAAATCACAATAGTAGTTATTTTTAAAAGTTGTTCAAAATAAATAATTAATTTCTTTAAATTCTCAGAAGAGAATAGTATAAATTACTTCAAAACTCCCCTTAAGGTAGTCCGAGTGAGATAGTTCTCTAGTCATAATTTTTCCACCCGGAAAAATTGAAAGTTTGGCCTGGAAAAGTACTGGAATTCCATTATCTGTGGTCTACATCAACTTTAATTTATTGAATTGGTTATTTAAGTATCCCTTATCTTTTTATAGCTACAGGCTTACAGGTATATTCGAATTATACGTTTTAATTTCCCCCGATATAGGACACACCAATTAAATATTGCATTATTAATGGTGCAATAATATAGTTTCATATGACAGTAATTGTAAGTAATTAAATGAAAATATCTAAATAAGTGTTTAACTTGACCCATTCTTTTCGCGCGGTGCGTTTGAAACTCCTTCAAAAGGGAAGGTTTTTTTGTGATACCCAAGAACCTACTGCGGTAACAATATGATTTATTTTCAAATATAGTTGAGAAAACATACAAAATATACGCTGTTAGTTTTTTTTACGACATCTAAGTGTTAGAAATACCTCATTTGTTAAATAAGGTCTCTCTGGAGTGCATACACGTACCATTTCCCATGTAAAAGGGCTGGTATGTTTTAGCAAATATCTCGGAAAGTAATGTGGTAAGGGGTTGAATTTTTGGTGTCATTAGTAGTGTGAGATATTTTTCTTTAAAATGAGACCAAATTCATTGATTTCTAAGTGAAACGATATTTCGCTCAAATTACCTTAATTGAAATTAATTCAGATATCGGCGAGGAAGGGCATCCTAACCCCGTAGAATGAGTGTTACCTGGTTACCTCATTGACTGATGTCAATGGTAATTTTCAATGTCAAACGTCTCAAAACGTGTTGTGAACTGGATACTAATCTCAAGCATTGGCCCTCAAAAACCGATGTAAATGATTTCGTTACTCGTGAGTTAATTCGTTAACTCTAGCGGCGAGCCCATTCAGGCAAGCCCCCGACTCATCATTCAATCACAAAATAAATAAACGCCTCACCTCATCTCGGCGAAAGCTTTGAGGTGGGGGTGCTCAATGCAGCGTATCGCGAGGCGCTCATATTGACCGTGACGTGCTGACGTTCTTGAATGGGATTTTTTTGTTTCCGAAAAAAAGCGAAAAGATAAAAAAAGAGGTGGAATAAGGAGGGGGAGGGGGAACCACCTACTGTGGCCAGTGGCAAAGGCACCTCACCTGCTGTGAGATGCCTTTGCCACTGACGTCTGAGAATGCGTTCTCGTGTGTTTGTGTTTTAGGTAGTGGAGGAAAGTGTGCGAGGAAATGTTATGAAACGAATGATTAATGGAGCGGTTTTGGTTACTTCCCTGTGAGTGTTTCTAAAGCCGGGCACGTTCATTTCGTGATGTCTCTGTATTGTGGGCGCGCGTATGTGTTCACTTGTCAAACAATGTGGAGGCTGTTCCCTTCGCTCATTGTCGACGGAGATTTCTGGAGAAAGGTGGAGCGGTGAGGGGGGGCAAGGGGTGCTGGAGGTGGGAGGTGTGACCGTGACGTAGACTGGAGGCTGGCCAATGGGAGGCGAGATTCGAGCAAGGTGTGCATATTTGATGACGCGGGGAAGGCTGCAAGCGTGAACGTGAGATTAAACGTGGAAATTAATGGTAAAATAAAAAAGCTTGAAATAAAATGAAGCAGGTGAACAAAAGTGGACGAAAGGTGGCTAAGGGGTGTTGAACGGGCAATGATTCTCAGCTGCTTTCCTTTTCGATTAGTTCTGCCGCCGACAGTTGGGTGACGGTGCGGTTTTTAATCATGCGTGCGATTCTGTTGAGGACTTTTCCTTTTTATTTTGGGAGGAACAAAGAATTCTTTCTTAGCTTCTTCAAAGGGGAACCATCCACTGGTGGAAGATTCTGTCGCTTTTTAAGTTTGTAATAACTCTATGCAGACAGATTACTCCCCTTAATGCGTGAACTGTTATGCCTGAGATTTAATTTTGTCCGAAACAAGCATAAATGATGGTGATAGAGGGAATAATGCTTGGTTAGCCCGTGAGAGTGAGCAGAAAAATTAGAATTGTGGGTGGTATGAAAGGAGAAAAATGTGATAGTTATGTGAAAGACTGCCCTAGGACAAACCGTTTGGTGTAATACCTGTGGTGTATTACTTGTGCATATATTATTTATACGTGTGACACCCCTAGAGAAATACACGATACGCTTAAATGTAATATATTATTTCACTATTGTTACACATTATTGAAAGCAGACAACTTTGTGCCTTTTTCAGGACTCCAAGACGACTCCTAGAAACTAAATCAGTAGAATGGAAATATTTTCGCTTTAATCTATACACATTTTGTTTGGTCTTCTACCGGTTAAGGTAGGCTTTGCTGAATATCAGAGAATCTCCTCCCGGTTTTCTACCCTTTCCTGGGCCTATCTATCTCTAGTATATCCTTTTTCGCGTCAGCATACGATCTGCCCTTCTTCATCCTGTCCATGATACATATTCCCTTTCTTCCTCTTCCCCGCTTGCCCAACATCCGTCCCTCTATCACATTCTTGAGCAACCTCTCGCCCCTCATTACATCCTCCAGCCACCTACTCTCGAATTTCATTCAAAGGTTTCCTTCCTCACCCACCATCTCCCGCACTTCCTCGTCAGTCTTGCTTTCCGTCCACCTTACCTTCTCCATCCTCTACACCCACATCTCAAATGTCTGCAATCTCTTCTCGTCTTTCCTTCTGAGAGGTCACGTTTCTGCCTCATACAACGCCACGCTCCATATCAAGCGCTTCACCAGTCTCTTCTTCATATCCTTACCCATTGTCCCCGTCATCAACTCTCTTCTATTAGTAAACGCCTCCTAGGTACTTGCTCGGGTTTGTGACCTTCAACTTTAATCACAAACCTAGCTTTCTTTGTCCTGGAGAATCTCATTACTTTTGTTTTCTCATGATTTATCTTCATTCCGAATGTCCCGCTCTGCATTTCTGAAGCATCTATCAAAGCTTAGCAGTCCTTTCGAAGATCCAATAACAAATGCCTGATTGTCTGTGACTCTAACTGACTTTATCAGATGCCCTCCTGCTTTGATTCCGACCTCAAGTTCTTCCCATGCCTGTGTTACCAATTTCTCAGCATAAATGTTGAAAAGGAATGGCGACAACGGGCACCCTTGCCTTACCCCACGACCTAGAGTTGCACATCCTGATTCACCATCAGCCACCCTCACCCGCGCCCTTCGCGTCATATATGTTTCGGATTGACTGCGTGTTATAATAGCATTAAAATGTCAGGACACAAAATCAGTAGAATGGAATTTTTTTGCTTTAATCTATACATATTAGGTGTTTATAATTACACATATGCACATTTTTACGTAAATATGTCCATGAAAGTTTATCGCTCGTATCACCTGAATCCAGGAACGAACTCGCCTCGCTTTATAGTTTATCCCATCGACTGAGCGTCGAGCATGAGCCACAGTGATTCGATTGTGCATATATATATATATATATTTTGCGGAAAGCGTTGAAACTAAGGGAGAGGGCTGAAAATGGCGGCTTCTCCTTCTGGGAAGACGTGTTTACTTGCTAACATTTTTTATTTTATTTTTATTTAATGTTTCTGAGCTTTAAGGTCCGCCCGGTGCTGCTGGAGGGGTCGAGGACGAGGGAGACGGCTTCCGTGGCCGCTTATAGAAATGGAAGTGTTCTGCTGGAGGAGATAGTGCTCAGGAGGGGAGGGGTCGTGATGGTGGTGCTTTTGGAGTCTGGTGCGGGGGAAGGGGGCGGGAGGGATGGAGGTGGCGAAAGACTGACTGAAAGGGCGGCGGGCGGGGGAGGGGGGGGCGGGGCGCAGGGAGGAGAAGTAGTCCTCCTCATGAGAGGGTCGAGGGTGGAAAAGGGAAAGACGGAAGGGTTTTTGGGAGCGATACCATAGGGGGGTAAAACGGGAGTCTCTTCGGCTCAGGTTTTATTTTTTTTATAAAGAGGATGCTAACGGTGAGGGGAGCGTGCTGGGCTGATTCGAATCTTTTCGGTGTGGTAATGTTTGGAAGGGTTTTAGGTGTCTGGAAGCTCCGATGTGAGCTAAAATTGTTTTTCAGTAATCCACACACAAGACTGAGTCTCTCGCCCAAAATTTTTAGCTGACGCTATGCGGCATTTTAAGACTTTATCGAGTTGGAACGCGAATTTATACCTTCTTCCCGCAATGACCATCGTGATTAATATACTTATAAAAAGAGAAGTATCATGATTGATGTGGTGGAAAGAATTCATTATGAAGAATGAGAGTAAAGATACATTTTTTGTGCCTGTGATGATGATGTAACACTTCGAAACCTAGGTCGAATAGAAATTTATATATATAAGTAGAAAATTGCCTTTACTCCCATTCTTCATCGTATACTTATTTACTTAATGAATTTCTGCTTTATATACTCGACCAGGTTTGTCTGTAAGTAAGAAAAAAAACTCAGTCCTCTAGCGTAAATATTAATGTGGCATTGTAAACTCGGCCTTATGCATGTACCGTAATTTTAATTTACCGAGTCCTTTATCGTGTTGTGTTTGAAATGGCGAATACACGAATCGGAAGTTTATCATCATAAATATACTGCGTGAGTATAACAAATAAATACAAGGTGAGGTTTTAAGTTGCTAAAATGATACATATTATACGTAGTATGCATGATGTGAATAAAAATAGCTGGAATATCGAGATAGATATGAGGGACCTGTTAATGAAGGAATTCCACCAAGTTACTGCCTATACCATTAATTTTATTAAGGACCTGTTTAGGTTATGTGCCTCTTCAGGGAAATGTATCTTCATAAGTGCTTTATTTTTTTTATTTTTTTGGTCTGGTACGGGTGGAGGTTATTGAGGTTATTTTTCTTAGGAGACGCAAAGTGCAAAAGGGGGACGTGTTATGATGTGAGATAGCTGTTGACATATGGGGAGAATTTGAGCTGAGACCAAAAGAATAAAAGGGAGAATATGAGTTTAAGACGGATTTAGGATTGGTATTGAATAATTACATATTTATTAACGTGATGCTTGGCAATTGGCTATATTTGTTAGAAAGTTTTAAAGTGGCTGTGCTACGTAGTGTATTAAGTTATGATCTGTTATGCCCATGGCGAACCATTGATGAATTTCAAATAACTAAGCTGTTGAAATGGATGTAAGATGACATGGAGTGAGAAAGTTGGTGGGATAAAAGTAAAATGAAATTGAATTTTTATTCTTTTTTAAGAACAAGAGATGGGGAAAAGGAAAATAAAGTTTGTTGGACATGTGCTGCGACCTGCGCTGCGACCATCTTCCTAGGAAATGTAATGGAGGGCAAAGTACTAGGAAAAAAAGGAAGAGGAAGGCCAATGATGAAGTTCCTGGATGACATAAGAAGTATTATGGGATTGGCAACATGTACAGATTGAAAAAAAAGCAATGGAGAGAGAGAGAGAGAGAGAGGGAGAGAGTGAGAGAGAGAGAGAGAGAGGGAGAGAGAGACATGGCTGCCATGACAAGCCTCCGCCATTAAGATGATGATGATAAATCTTTTTCAAGTTTTTAAACTTTGACCGGAGCAATTAAATGTGAAGCAAAGATATAAGACGGTCTCATTCAGATATTAATTGAGTCTTCAAAGTTTACGATGTGTTGTGCATCCACCGCGTTTATTTGGATTAAGAAACAGGTGCCATAAATGCCACAAATTGTTTTTATACTTGCAAAAAATACTAATCATATAAACCTTTGGATGATCTTTTTCCAAAGTGCCTGGAGTAAAATGACAACACCTTTATTACCATTGGTTTTTTTTATTGATACGGTAGGCCTGAATAGGCCATTTCTGAGCAACTTTTCCAAATCAAGACTCTTTTTTCAGATGTATTTTTTCTCTTGAGCTCATCATAATTTTGCATGTTTTTATTTTTTTCGAAATACCTGTCTTTGTCCTTAGTGTTTCCTGATTAGTTAATATTTTTGTAAGTATTTCATCAATACTAAGCCAAAATCCTCCTCCATAATATCCTAATATTCATTTATTTTCTCTAGCGAAGTCGTCTTCCACAAATATGTTTGGCTTTTCTTTGTGTGCCTTTTTCTTTGACTCCATTTTTCAGTCTATTTTCTATCCTCACCCTTCTCTGAGCATTTATCGCAACGGCGTCAAGCTTTTTGTCGAACTCCTCCGGACTTTTGAAGGTCTACGTTATCAATCCCATTCTTTTTGTAAATGCGTCCTTAATGAGCGCGACGCTCGTCGTCGTACATTTGTCCGTTGTCAATTTTCATGTAATGCACAAACGAATTAGCTCCAATGTGGTGCCTGTTTTAATTTATGTCGTACTAATCATCGCCGGGTATAGTCTTTTTCCCATGCATAATTACTACTTGGTTAATTAGGCTAATATTCACTCCTTTAGTTTTCATGTACAACTGATTAATCTCATACTGGTTGTGATTTATTGTGGCTTCCATTGTATTTAAATATCCGTGCGATACTTCATTTTTAAATTTATTATTATTACGAAGGTTTAGGAATAAGTAACTTGAGGGCAAAGTGTTTATTGCAGAACATTCCTCATCAGGAGTGAACAACACTGTGTGATGTCTAGGTTGTTTCAGGATTTGAAAATACATATAAAAACTTAAAATGATGATGGATTCGGCAGTATTGATATAATTAGCAATATCAAAGCACATTTTCAGATTAATGATACCAAATTTGGTGCCATACTAACTGTGATTTATTTTCCGACAGAGAGATTCATAAGCCTAATTAGAACGCTTATGAATCACTTCATAATTACCATAACTGCGTTTGAAATGTCGTTTTTTTTTCATAAAGACATATTCTTAAATTTGAGTAAGCTCCTAAATCATACTCCCGAGTGCCATGAATATGAAATAGCTTTGAAGTGTAGTGGAAATTGATTGTGGTAGAAGAAGGGTAGTGGTGATCACAGTTTTGGTGAGGGAGTAGTTTAAACCTTACACAAAACATTTTTGATTTCCCTCCTTAAAGGAAAATATTACATTTGGAACTCGCGAACTTACGAATTTTTCATAACGCGCTTGAATGGTCGCCTCATCTTTTTATTTCGAGTAGGGGTTGTCAATCTTTATAGCAAGATAAAAAAGTACCAAATCGAGTCTCATACCTGTGGTTATGGAGAGGTATATTGCGCTCAAAGTGGGGGGGATATTAAAATACTATCCTCCGTACCACTTTGAAAATTGGATGATATGTATATTTCCAGCATCATAGAAAATATTGGTTTTTAAACATAAATGGCGATAAAATTTGACATGACAAATGACTTAACATGGCATGACGTTTTACAAATGACAATGCGAGAGTTACGACATTGAGAGTTGAAGTTTTCATGCCTTATTTTTCAAGATATGAGTCTTTTATGAGGGCGGGTCACCAATAGGAGAGAAAACGAAACGATATACCAGAAATTAGGACGTTTGGATGAGAACTCTCCAAAAACTCTCCTGTGACCTGGTACAATACTCAAATGACAAATGAAACATTTCAAGATTTAATCTATTGTTATCGTTCGATAACTCGGATTGTTATTTATGATCTTTAATTAGTTCAGTCCGAGTATCTCGATCGTGGTTGTTGAATTTTTCAAGCGTTCAAAATTATGGAACTTCAGCATGAAAAAATACTGCTACTTTATTAGTTTTTTAGGTGCTATTTTAGCATTTAAAAAAATCCAATTTATTTGATGATAACGTTTATTTTGAAATTGTCGTATTTGTATTTAATACAAAATAATACTTTACATAATGACATTTACACAAAGTATACTTCAACATTACCTTCATAACGTACCTTTTTTAAACTTTCTCAATTTTTTATTCATGCGACAGCTGAAACTATTTATTTCTGAGCTCCACCAGGCACGCCATCGTCAGTGAATAGCGTCACTCATTCATCTATTCAAATTGTTTGAAAAACCGCCGAAAGAGACGCAACTTTCCACACACTTAATCCGAAGCGTCACAATTCTGTCCAGCGCAGCAACTGAATGGAAAAGCCTGTTAGAAAAGCAGATATTTCAATGATTTTTGAAACACAACAGATATGACTAGCTCTTCCATCGAGTTTTTATTACACTACAATCATTGAAGTTCGCGGACGCTTCCATCCGTTATGCCCTGTTTACATTACTAGCTTCCTAACCAGGTTAACTCTAACCCTCGTAAAAGTTCGCCTTGTAAACGCAGATTGGCGCTAACCGTAGTCAACTTTTGAATCACGCCGCAGTTACTAGGGTTGGCGCTGGTTTCCATCATTTTTGACTCGTGTAAACGCAGGTTAGTTAGAAGAGTAGTTAAGTGATCCAGTCCACTTGTGGCTTTTACTTGAAGCGTACAATATATTACGAGAGTAGAATGTATAGCTCTCGGGTTTCCAACTGGGTGATGGTGGTTTTTTGGCACCGACGTGTCGAAGGCGTAGTCTGCCCTTCTGCTCAGGGCGATCCCTGAGGACGATGAATCCCATCGCCCTGAGGACGATGGCAGACTACGCCTTCGAAACGTCGGTGCCAAAAAACCACCATCACCCGGTTGGAAACCCGAGAGCTATACATTCTAAGCATTCGCTGGGAAAGCCTTAAGACTTATATTACGAGAGTTTACACGCACTTAATCCAAAACGTTTAAATTCTGTCTAGCGCAGCAACTGAATGGAAAAGCCTGTTAGAAAAGCAGATATTTCAATGATTTTTGAAACACAACAGATATGACTCGCTCGTCCGTAGAGGGTTAATTATACTAGTTCAGCCGCAGCTATGCGAGTGTTACGGGAGTGAGTGTGAAATGAGTAGTCGGAGGGGTTGGGGATATGTGTGTGCTGGAGAGAGAGAGAGGAGTGTCGGGGTGCGACGGGATCGGATGCTGAGAGAGGGGAGTGGAAGGAAGGGGAGGAAGGAAGAAGAAATGGCAGGGAGGGAGGAGTAGAGTGTGGGCATCTGCGTAGGCCTCGGGCCGGAGTAGTGAGTGGGCATCAGCGGTAGTAGCGTGTGCCTCCATCCCTCCCCTTCTACCTCTCCCACCCCTCCTCCTACCTCTCCCTCCTTACGTCCTTCCTCTCTCCCGCCCTCCCCACTCTCATCTTCCTCTGTCTCCCTCCCTCTGTCTTCTCTCTTATAAAGGGGAAAATTTTCCCCCGCTTGGCTCGGGAAGGCTTTAGTTGTTATAGTGGTCAGTAGTGCGAGTCAGCCGGCACAAGGTTTGTGTGGTTTTTTAAAGATCCGTGTCGTGCACTATACTTCAGCTCTCGTTGAACGGAACCCAATTTTCCCGCCAGACGTGAGTTTGCTGAGAAGAAGAGGAAAAGAGCCAGCCGTCTGCGGAGCCAGTAGTCATTCGTCTTTCTTCTTTCCTGCCGGCGACGACATCCCCCGCCAGACGCTCCCGACCACATCCAGCCAGCAACCTACTCTCTGTATCTCTACTTCTCCCTTCGGGAAGACGACCGAGTCGATATCGTTCGAATATTTATATTTAAGCTTTTCGACCGACGGAGGGACGCTGCCGCGCTTTTTCGAGTGACGTTTGTTAAGGAGGCTGTGATTGTTGTGTCGAGGAGCCGACCCACCGCCTCTTGGGGAAACAGCCTTCCATTGCTTCCGGGAGGATTGTTGTCTTCGGGAGGTAGGTTTATCCTCGTGCGTGTGACGACTCAAATTTTGTCTTTTTGATTTTAGTAGTATTTCGACCCCTTGATCGTTTCTTTTGTGTTGTTTTTCTTTCTTCAGGGCAACTTTGGGGGCTTTAAATATACTAATAAATAATAAAATGAACTATGCAAGTTTTTACAAGACTAATGTAATTGACGACCGATTTCGTCGCGTAGGTGATTCGGGTACAGAACTGTCCTACCAATACAAACAGCAATTCATTTCCTGATTCATTTCCTGATTTCAGTTGCATATGCCGACGAAACGGGTCGTAGATAATATTAACTTTGTAAAAACGTGCCTAGTTTATTTATACATTGGCCGTGAATTTTTGAGAAGTTGAGGCCGAAGCAATATAATTCATCAGCCAATGGGGAAAGATCTCTCGCTTAAGATTGTTATGAGCTCGAAAAATCCGATTCGCCTCCTTCATTTATTTTACACATCCTCATCCTTGCCATGATCCAAAAGAATTTTCTGTTATTTTTAAGATAATATTTGAAACTTCAGCTTGATGCGTGCATTTGATATTCTTGAAATTCATATGATGCAAATTTTCTTTTTTTAAAGTCTTTTTTACCGTTGAATATTATGACGTGGTCTCCTATCTCTCTATAAAGTGATTGATTGAAGTGTGCTCTTGGCGTGCTGAATGGTAAATTCATTCGAGTACTCAGATTTTCCTTTTGTATTTCCGATAGAGTTTTAGAATCTTGTTTATTCCTTTTTAATTTAATGTTGGTGCATTAATATGCTCGTCTATTTCATGTTTCATTTATAATATACATATTCATTGTTGCGGTATGAATGGCAATCCTTACAATTGTTTCGCTGAAAACGTTGGAGTGCATTTGCTCGATGGGGATGCGAGATATGTTACGCATCGTCGTCCGGTGGAGTGTAGAGTAAGCGATACTCTTCGACGAAGAAAATAAAAATCCTTCCGTGAATGATCGCCGTCGTCTTGTGTCAGACAGACGGCGGTCAGCGTCGAGATGTGTACCTCTATTTCCTTCCTCAATCATGACTGCTGTCCGAGTTACGTCTTGTATTGGAACGTGAATTGTCTTTATTCTCCGGGCAGAGTGACGTGCGTTTTCATTTTTCCCCCTTCGGTCAAATATTTCGCGCTCATTTTTCCACATCCCATTTGCGCGACGCCTTTTCACCCTCATTTGTTTCCCCTCTTTTGCCCCCCCACCACCGATATCCACCTGACTACCGACCGCGGATCAACTTGCATCGCCAGCTGGCACTGGTGTGGCCAGGATTTGCTGCGGTTATAAACATTTCCTTTTCAACTCATTTGGTTTGGTGATTAAAATAATTCCGTGTGATCAGTCGATAATGAAATAATCTCATTACACATTTTGCCTATTTGTCACAGTTATCGCTTTTGTTCGGGAACGTCATGATTATGATCAAAGAGTCCTATTGGGATAGAAGAATTAACACAATGCAATTCCACATGGTAATAGATTTATTGACACGACCGGTTTTGCCGCAGGGCAACATCATCAGGTGCACTCACATTATTCAATAATGTAAGTGCACTCTCTCTCTATATACCTACATGAATTTGTAAATGGTGGTGGAGAGGGTAGTGGCTGAGTCACGGGTTAAGGCAGGAAAGATATCGGATTAGGATTATTATGGGGGGAAGCTGTTATACTTGTTATAATTTGTTTGGATGGGGGGAGAGCGAGGTCGTGTCAATAAATCTATTACCATATGGAATTGCAGTGTTAATTCTTTCTCTCCCTGATATCAAGGAATTCCATCAAGAATGGTCCGAAACTATCATCTACGAGTCCTATTGGTTTGACCCTTTTGAAAAAATATTCGAATCGTTGAAGCGTAAGCATCTACAGACATTATAGATACCCTCTTTGTGCTTGTCTATCCTCTAAAATCGTAGTGACTTCTGCTGTCGTTACGTTACATTATTCACCTAACTGTTCAACACTTTTCGTCTTCCATTTCACACCTTCACACGATTTCTCTTAGAACTATCATCACTCACGGAAATGATTGGAAAACAAAATTAAAATTCGCAAAAAGTTCCTTATCCATCTGGGGCCTCAGATGGAAACTTAAGATATTGACCTAGGTCATGCGTCTATGGATCACGTATCCATTCGCTTCATGGCCGTCTGAGATCTCAGATTTGTTGCAATTCCAGTCATTCGTGATTTTCTGCTCAATGAGTGGCGAATAATTGTCAATCGCGTGTCATGAATATTTTTTTCCGTTTGCTGTCAAAACATTCGTGAAGTTTTACGCACTGATTGGCTGTTCTTTGCCACGTTCATTAGTTTCTAAGGATTCACGTAGCCACGTCTAAGTGAGTTTTACATAGTGCGCATTAGTTTCTACAACTGATTGTGAGATAGGGAAAATTTCTCCTGCGAATTGAACTTAAGAAAGACCTTACTTATCCGTAAATGTTGATTCTGAGATCAAAACTCGCTTTGGCGTTGACGGGCGCGTGAAACTTCATTATGATTTTGCTACAATATTTCCTTCTCAGATTTTTGTATGGATATAACCATACAACTTGGTGAAACCATTATCTTAGTTCTCCGAACTCATAATAGTTCGTTACCGACCGTGGTTTCAGCTTGAAAATAGAAAACATTTGACGAAACCGAGATTGTTTTTAAATTATTAATGTTTAAATTTGTTTTAAGCGATGAGTTTTATTTTGATTTGCTTACAAATAGAGCAAGGGCTGATCCAGTCTCTTAAATACCTTCTTTGCATTCCCTTTTATATCATTCCTATTATAGATTGTCGGAGGGAAAATGTCTTATTTTCGCACGAAAAGGAAGTTTGATTTTTTCTTGTTAGCTAGGGTGTCGCGCGCAAGTTGTCCATCAGTTATATTGATAAAGCATCGATTTCTTAAAAATATTTTTCCTCGTGAATATTATAGGTAAATAATTAAGCTACCAAGGATATTGCGCTTCCAATAAGTACTTATGCTTTAGACACACTAACTGTACAATTCATCTATGCATTGTTATCGATTAGTGCACAAGCTAATAAATTTTCGAGTAAGTAGAAAAAAATTTCTGTTACCACATTCCACTGAGTGCATGTTTCTGTAGTGGAAAACGCCCTCCATATAGTAACGTAAATGGTGCAAGAATGCATTTGGAAATTTTCGCCGTGAATTAAGTATGTTTTGATGTGGGTTTATTTGCGTGAAAAATATATTTCAATACGCTTTTTGTCTCGACATCACACTATAATATTTGTTATTATTCATTACGACGGATAGATGAGGAGGTAAAGAGACGTGCGATTGCTGGAAGGAAAGTGGTAGGTAGCATGTGGAGCATATCAAGGAATGAGTGCTTGTCTAAGGAAACGCAAATTGCCGTGTACAATGGTGTACTTCTTCCCACTTTGCTATATGGTAGTGAAACATGGGTATGTCAGAATAGACATAAGAGTATACTATTCGCCGTGGGTATGAGTTATCTGAGGAGTATTTGCGGCAAAAGTAGGATGGATAGGGCCAGGAATGAGTGGGTCATGAATGAATGTGGGATGAATGCTCCAGTAATGGACGTGTATGAAAGGAGTGTGCTTCGTTGGTTTGGCCATGTTGAGAGAATGGATGAGCGTCGAATACCGAAATGGATATATAACAGTGAAATGAATGGTGCGAGAGGTAGAGGTAGGCCGAGAAAGTTATGGTTGAATGTGGTTGAGGAAATTCTTAGGAGGAGGAATATTAGGAGTCTTAAAAACAGGAGGGCGTGTGTGAAGCAGTGTATGGGGGTAAATGAGGCAAAAGAGGTTTGCAAGGGTAGGTCAGTATGGAGGAAATTATTGAAGCAGAGTTAGGTGTACTAATGCGTATTCATGAGTGAAACTATGGGACTGTGCCTACCCCGGAAGGGAACGGCGTGATTGGTATGTATGTATGTAATAATATGAGACGTATTATTTTTCCTTGAGAAGAAAATTTGTACGTATGACATCTGAATCTTCTTGAAGATATATCATGTGCAATGAGGTATAGTGTTAAAATAGTATTGAATTTTCAATAAACCAAATCGGTGTGGTGCATTTGTTTTAGACTTTTATCAGTAGATTTTACTAATAAGGGCAAGTTTGAAAAGTTTCACGAAAATCTGTCCGTAAAAATCGCTCCAGCCATCTTAATACTCGGTTCATACGGGCGTTTTCCTTCTTTTTTTCTCCAGAAACCTCTATTTTTTCTCTCTCCTCTTCGCTCTTTCTCCGGAGGCAGCGGCGGCGACGACGGTGGGCGGGGCAGTTTCCCTCTCGGATTTCCGCTCACTCTTATTGACGAGCCCGTGGCTCCCTTTTCCTCGTGCTCTTTGAGAATTCATCCACGTGTCCCTCGTCTCCGCGTCTTCTTCTCTGTCCCTCTCTCTCTCTCTCCTCCGTACGCATGTACCCTTGACCGTGTATAGTTCTAGCAAAAGTTCCTAACGCTGCGTAGTGGACGAGTTTGAGACATGGGCTACGGAACTTTAAAAGAGCAATAATAATAACTTGTATTTATTTTTGAGCGAATTCAGGACTTGATATCCTCCTTACAATTGACTCAATTTGACTAGCACAAACGTCCATGTCCTAGGCAGTGAATATATACAATGCGTTACGGGGAAGATGTATCATCGTAATGAACTTCTGGAAAAGGAAAAACTCCCCTCAGTACAGTTATTACATACAAAATATCCAATTTCCCCTTTGAGTGCGGCCCGACGTGATATCACGTCATGGTTGTTTTTACACTGTTGCTGATGACGTTATATCACGTCAAGGGTACTGTGAGCTTTCCATCTTTCACTGAAGGGAACTTTCACTGCTAGGCCCCCTGGTGGTGAAAGCTGGAACACTCACGGTACCCATGACATGACATCACGTCATTAGCAACAGCGTAAAGACAACCATGACGTGATATGATGTCATGCCGCACTCAAAGGGTTAGAGACTGTAGAATCTGTAAAATACCTCAGAGTTAAACTAACTAATGATCTCTTGTGGAGCAAACATATTCGGGAAATAACTGGTCAAGCTTATTGTAAATTGGGATTCGTAAAAGGAATACTTGGAAAAAGCGACGATAATGTCAGAGAAATCAGCTACCTCTCCCTTGTTAGACCCCACTTAGCATACGCTGCCAATGTTTGGGATCCACATGAGGTAGGCTTAAAAACAGAGAACTTGTGCCGATAAGATCAGCAAGATGCGTGAAAGGCCGTTATGATAGTCGCGTTAGTGTTACTGACCTTTTACAAAAACTTGGATGGGAATCGCTTTCAGACCGTCGATTGAAAATTAGACTCAATCTTTTATGTAAATTTCAAACCTATTTATTTTAAGAAGAAGTTTTCAACATCTTACGAACTCAAACATGCTACGGTAGATCAAATCATGAGAATAAACTAAAGGAAATATATTTATAGATAGAATAAGGGGAAGACAGGTTCCAAATGATAAGACATTACGAATTGATTAATAACATTATAGAAGTGAAAGTCGCACAAGAAAGACAGAGGAACAAAGACGTATGCCGTCTTAAACGAGGTGTAGAAAAGATTAGCTACAAGGATGTAAAGGAGTTTGCGGGCAACATGCTAGGATGAAGGGCCGCAGTGAATCAATATTTAGACTGAACGGCTACTGATAATGTTAAATTTTCATGAAGCTCTTCTGTTTTTTCTGGCCTACTAAATGTTTTATCTACTTACAAGCATGCTTTAGTGAGCGTTTTAATTTTTAATTCCATCTTACAGCCTTAATTTCCAGCAAATTATGACTGGTTCCCTACCCTAAAGCCCGTCTCACAAGATACTTGATATAGGATAAGACCAAGTACACAAGCCGGAACTAGATATTGAGGAAGACTTCTCAAATGATTGTTGCCGACCTAAAAGGCTTCACACAGTCATCATTAGTGTGCTGGCGAGGGAGCGCCATTTTCTTTCACATATCAACGCGTGTCTACAGCAATATTTGATAAACAATCAGTGGCAGCTGGCGACTGAAGAAGCGGTTGGGGTATATTTGTATATTGTTGATTTTACAGATTGAAATATACTGATGGATAAAAAGGAGGTATCAATGGTGCTGTGTTCAGTAAGTGAATATATCATTACGTCCGTCTAACCTAACATCCCTCTGCCCTTCACGAAGTCAGCTGGCGGTTTTATGATCTAGCGGAGTTTTCGTGTTTTAATTAGGTCACTGGCGCGAGAGTAATCTCCGTAAACCGCTTACTTGGTTGTGTCCGACTAGTTTTTCTCTTGAACGAGGTTTCAGCGGTCTCGTAAGAAAAACACTGGCTGGTAGAGTGAGTTAACTCCATTTCGGTTTTGTGCGATTGTTGCGAATTTGTCCGTTGAGTGAATCCATAAGCACGGGTGAATATCCCATAAATCGGCTAGTCTCGGTGTACCCTCAATCAGTCAAAAGAACGAACACGTATTTTTCGTGTTTTAATTCGGTCACTGGCGCGAGAGTAATCTCCGTAAACCGCTTACTTGGTTGTGTCCGACTAGTTTTTCTCTTGAACGAGGTTTCAGCGGTCTCGTAAGAAAAACACTGGCTGGTAGAGTGAGTTAACTCCATTTCGGTTTTGTGCGATTGTTGCGAATTTGTCCGTTGAGTGAATCCATAAGCACGGGTGAATATCCCATAAATCGGCTAGTCTCGGTGTACCCTCAATCAGTCAAAAGAACGAACACGTATTTTTCGTGTTTTAATTCGGTCACTGGCGCGAGAGTAATCTCCGTAAACCGCTTACTTGGTTGTGTCCGACTAGTTTTTCTCTTGAACGAGGTTTCAGCGGTCTCGTAAGAAAAACACTGGCTGGTAGAGTGAGTTAACTCCATTTCGGTTTTGTGCGATTGTTGCGAATTTGTCCGTTGAGTGAATCCATAAGCACGGGTGAATATCCCATAAATCGGCTAGTCTCGGTGTACCCTCAATCAGTCAAAAGAACGAACACGTATTTTTGTTCAAAGTTCGGGCTTTACCTCTCGGGCTGTGGTGTTTAGCATACGAATTTGACTGTTCGTTGCATAAAATTTCCCGACTGTTTAGACCATATGGTCCCCTAAAGCCCACAAACATCCTCAGAGGAAGAGGACGTCTTAGTATCTTAACTGACTGAAGCACTCGGCCGGAAATTGAGGGATTCGGGTTAGATTCCCGTTCAAGGCGGATTGTTTTTCCTCTGTGAACATTCGCACACTCCCATAAATCTCTCAACAACCCAACCTTTTTTATCTCTGACAGTTCACTACCTTATTATATGAAGCGAACGTAATTTTTCAAAGGCCACTAGGCCCTACTTCTGCTAAAAGCGAAACAGTTCCGCGTTATTATGGAATAAAGTTGCTGATTGAAAATAGTGATTATGCTTGTGTGTTTGAAATAAAGTGATTATGCTGGCTCGCCAGAATGCTTGTTCTTTATCACACGCTACTGGAAAGCTGACATGCTGGCGAGCGTCCTCAAACTTGTGCTGGATCAGGTATCATGTGAAACGGGCTTAAAATGAGGAGAATGAGCATTCGAAGTGAGTAGTGAGGTAGGGAGTGAGGAAGGTAGACTTGCGAGCAGTGAGTTTCTTTCATCCAGCCTACCTTCCCGAAGAGCGTGCACTGCCCACGCGAAACGCTTGTTCCTTCGCCTCCACGATTCCGCTCCTCCCTTTCAACTGTTCTCGTCTCAGTGTGTTTGTGTCTGGGGGAGTGGCATTCGACCGTACACCTGCGTGGACTCTTACCCCGCCTCCAGCCTGCTCTCCGCCGCTCAACCTCTTCACAAACGCGCTAAATACCCTTTCCCTCGCCCTGCCATACTCTTCTCGCACTACAGTAGACACCCTGAACATCTTCTGCAGTCATCACTCTCAAATTTCACCAACACCTGCATACTACTCTGAGACATAGAGTAGATAATACAAGAAATCTTGTACTCTTAAGAAATATAGAATGCTGGTGAATAAGTCCTGTACCTGATGATGGGTGAAATTTGTTGATGATGGTGGGTGTAATTTGATAGTTGTAGGTGAAATTTGACAGTGATGATTGCAGACGTGAGTTGAATCTTTTTGCGAATTGTGTTTGAAATTTTGCGGAAATGAACAATACTATTTAACTTCATAATGGCTGACTTCCCTTACATATATCCTGAAACTGTTGAACTTCCTCTGTAATTGTCTTCAAGAAGCATTTGTTCCTCGGAATATCTGCAATGGGTGCATTGTATCTCTCCTAATTATTCCTTGTATATTTCGTATTGTAGAGTTTTCATTAAGCGACTTTTTTCCCTTACTCTTGACTCCCTCATAACCGATCTATTTGGTAAAAAATCATTATCAAATTAAGTGAATCGCCTCTTTCGGAAATGCATTTAAAGATACCAGTTCAGATTTGAATACTAGGACGAACGATTGTGCCGTGACATGTGTGAAAGACGATGTTAAGGTACAGCATGGCTTCGTGCGGTTTAGAGCTTTGGTCTCTTCGGAAAGAAGTTGTGCGCTCACAGTTGGCACATACTTATGGGCTTGAGAAGAGTAAGGGTAATCTTGGTGATGAGGAATTCCGATGAGGAAGATCAGAAATGGTGGGGTAGGAAAAAAGATTGGTGAAGGATATTTGGAGAAGATGCTAACAGTAGGTAGGTAGTGTATCGAGTGAAACGGAATATTGAAGGAAGTGAAATGAGATATTAAACATTTGGTAAACGCGGGGGGAAGGGTAAAAAAAGGGGATTTGAGGTATTTGAAGGGCAGAAGAGAGGCAGGAAGTACGAAGAGTTAAAGGGAAATTTCATCGCGGGAAATAATTGTCAAATCTGGGATCTTGTAAGTATCTCTTGAAACTAAATAATTGACGTGTAGACTGTGTAACCTATCAGTCTTTGTAAATTAGAAAAATTCTAATTGATGATGATGTAGTGACTCACAACTAATTTAGATAACTGGATCTAAAAACCAAATTGTGTATTTACGTTGAATCTCATGACGTGATAAGCGCCTCAAGCGGACAATAAAACGGATTAATGGTGGGAAAATTGTATTTAGGTTATTCCACCACATTCTCTGCTGCTACAATGTGTTTATGTTCTCATTAAAGTTTTTCTCGCACTTTGATGAAGGATTTCATTTTACCATCTTGTTGCTAAGGATTCTCTTCAAAATCAGTATCTGCTTAAAATTTGTTTCCGATCAATTGTCTGATTTTGATGTTCATATTTTACCAGTTTCGGCAAAGGTCAAAGTTAAAATTTTGGGTATATTGTGAATTGTTTCGCATGCCGAAGGTTTTAAAACAAAACTGTTTTACGACTTTATATCAACATATACGGTTTACGAAGTACCTGTCCTTCCTCCCAGGCAAATTTTCCGTGAATTTGAACTTTTGGCGTTGTTCGTCCTCCTCACCCTAAATATCTCCTGATCTTTTCCTCCTTTATCCTTCATCCAGCCACATCTACCCTAACCACTTCTTTATTCTGTTCAATAAGTTATGAATGATAACTCGCTACTAACAAAAACGTTGTCTCCCCTGAATATGAGAAAAAATCATCGAAGCTGGTTTATATTGCATGCATCAGAACAATGTGGAATATACCAAGGGTTTAAATTCGCAGCGAAACAATCATTTGACTTGACCGGGATTCGAACCCGGATCTCCCAATTGCCGGTCAGGTGTGTTAGCCAGTATAATTTAGCTTGTGAAAATGGCTAACACACCTGACCGGCAATTGGGAGATCCGGGTTCGAATCCCGATCAAGTCAAATGATGTTTTCTCATGGCGAATTACAACCCTTGGTGTATATGCACCCGAGTGAGTGACTTCGTACCACATCATTTGTCAGTGCAATGATTGGAATTGTGGAATATAGGTACCAAGTGCATTCAGTAAAGCCTGTGTACAAGATTACACAAATTCATCTTGCTGACCATTCATGTTCAGGCAGGTTTGGATGGCTCACATAAACCAGTTCCCGAATCCTGCCTTTCTGTGGCCAACTCCCATTTTCTCCTCTACTTCCTGCTTTAAGCCTCGTGTATTCTCCCTCCTTACTCGTCCTCCCCTATATGGCACTCCTCTGGTAGCCTACTCCATTCACCAAGTCCGCCTCCTTTTGGTGCCCCGTGAAATTTCCCCGGCCATGCCCTTTCCTTACCCTCCATCCTGCTCCAAGCCACATCTCAAAACGCCTCCAGTCCTTTCCCATCCTCCCCCTGATTCTAGTGTCCAGGTTTCATCGCCTTACAGAGCCACACTTCTAATCAACCAACGTAACCCTCTCCCCTCTCGCCCCAAGCCATTTTTCTCCCGCGGCCCCTCTTCGCTCGCGCGCGCCTGGGAGTTCATTTTTTTTTCAAAATTTATCCTCGTTTTATTCCGACGGCAAGGACGTGGGTGGACATCGTTTTACATTTCTCGGTCGCCGGAACCTCGGCGGAACTCACTAGCCTTCGCGGTCGCGAAAAATGTCGTTTTCTTTTTTTTTGTGGTGTCATTTGTCTCGCGGCCGGTTATTCCGGGATTACCGCGGTCATAATTCCTCGCATTCTTTGACTCGAAATGTATGGAAATAAAATGTGTCAGATTTAATTATCTCTCCTTCGTGTTCTCATTTTTAGTTATCAGAACTCTTGGGACTGTTTGCGGAAATGATTATGTACGTAAGTCGTCTTTTCGAGAATTTTTAAAAAATTTTGTCGCATGCTATCATTGTTTGATTTTCCTTGAGACTACGGCTTTGACGTATTGGAAAGGCGTATGTAATCAGATGACCCATAGAGATGAACTCCCGGAAGTAATGTCCTGGTTGGGCTACCATGCCAGGTATGTCGAAGGTTTGGAGGCCGACGTAGTCCGGGCAGCATCTCTACCTTTGTCAGGCAGGCTGCAAACGGCGTCGGACCCCTGTGGGACGGTCTCTAACGTGTTGGTGTCACGTAATCTCAGTTGAGCTACGCCACGGAACTACATCTAAACTAAAACAAAAAGTTGTAGTTATTAATAGTTTTTATGTGACATTGGAAAGCTAGGATATGGATAGTCAAAAAATCTACAATCAGGTGGTAGAGTACCCAAATGAATATGATTATTGCTCGGGAATTAACAAAACTGTGTAAGTTTTACTTAGAGTATTTATTATACGACCGGTTTCGTCGAATAGTCGACATCATCAGGAATACCCTAAGGACCTTTTTTATTTTTTGTCAATTCCCGAGCATGGAAAAGTATTGCAAAGTTAAGGCTGAAGCTATTGAATATGATTATTATTTGATGTTCTACTAGTCAGGGTAGTCATGTGTTGAGGCTATTTGTGTAGTCATGTCTAATTTGATTCATTTTTAGGATATCGGGAGATTACTTTTGAGGACCATGTCTACTCTCCTATACCCGTTGCTAATACCGGTCTACTTCCTCACTCTATCGTTCTGTTCAATTCATCATTCTTCCTGCCTCTGATCTCTTCATTCTCTGCATAAACGCTCAGCTTCATTTATATTTCATGCTAACCGAATAGCTCAATTAAATGACTGAGGGGCAGGTATACTTTTGGCGAAAACCTTATGCGACCCTGAGTTTGGAGCCGATTTCAACGAGAATGCATGGGCCGATTGTTATGAAGCAAATGTCGACGCTTAAGCCAGCTCCAGCGAAAGAGCGCGCACATGTCTCGCTAAAATGTCGTGTAAATAAAATTTTCTCTCTGTTAGTCCTTTAGTTTCATGTTTTCAGAAGTACTGGGATCGTAATTTCATATTCAAAACGAAGGCAACGATGTCACTGTAATGTCCCTGCGACGTTTACGAATTGGGATAAAGTTGTTCATTAATTAACGACAGCTCTATATGGAATAAAGTAAAAACAATGAAACTTTCAGAAAAAACTTTAAAAGATTAAGAAATTTTTTCTGTATTGGTAAAAAAACTGTTGCATTAATATCTGACGGCGATTTAACCAAGAGTAATTTTGCAGTAATGCGGCGAAGTTGGGAACTTCCGCTTTTGACTCTAAAAATGGGCTCTTTTTCATTCAGGTACGAGATATAGCATTTTGGCAAAAATGAAAAAATCGTAATCGCTAACATTCGACGGAAAATAAAACAGGATGCTTTTCGACCCTTGTTTCATTGTAATTAGCCCATGCGATCCCTTCATATTTGGGCTGAAACTCAAGATTCGCGTAATTATTACACCTATAGAATCCTAATAAGCTAGCTTTCCTTGCTGGTATTTCTTCCAAATGACTTACCATGGATTTTGCAAACATTTCTGCGACAATCGTTAAGGGTGGTACAAGAAACGCAATGTATTCCAGGAATGGTTCGTGTGTATTCATCTAAAACGGCTATAGATTAGAAATAATGAAAGGAACGAAAGCCCAAATGTAGCCGTTTTTAGATTGGTGTTGTGGGTCTTTTGCTTTCGGTGACGAAGGCTACAGCCATGTGGATTAAATAAATGAATGACTAATCTGAATGCCGCCTTTAACGTGACCTCAGAGATGACTGAATGGCTTGAATCATTCGTCTATTTCGCCTACTTTTACTTTAATCTAAAAATCCAGTAGCTGCGTCTAGACTGGAAATGCGTTCTTCAGCCGCCTCTTCTCCAGCCGGCTGGAGGGGAAGCAGCCCCTCCCACTATCCACGGCGATAAACACTCACGTGTCCGTTGAACAGCAGTTTGGCGCGCGAGCTCCACTCCTCTGTAACCTCAGATCCATCTGGAGTTGTCTTTTGTGATTTCAAGGGAAAATGCGATTGTGTTTATAATGTTAATTATTACCCTCTGCATTTCATTACATCTACATGCCACCATGCGAGCCGCCGCATGATGGCATGTGGCAGGGGCTGTTAGGACACCAGCCGTGTAAAGATGTAAGGTTTTAAGAGGTGAAATGGTGACGTGTACTAAGGGAGTGTATTTAGTGGATTGGATTGGATATTTGAGGGGGAGGCGACTGACGGCTAAGGTCATTTACGCCATAAGGGGATAGGTAAGGGAGGAAGGATGGATGGAAACCCGGCGTCGGCATTAGCCTGCTCTTAACGAAAGGCGCCAAGGGTACCAAGGTTTAACGTCTCATCCGACAGACGGAGTACTGTACTTGAAGTGCCCTCCACGAGACACTCAAGAAGGGATCGGGTTCCTCTGAAAAACATCCGCCACTGCAGGGTATTTAGTGGAGCTCAGTTTTTATTGTGGTCGGTTATTGTGCGCGGAAAGAACGAGTTCTTATACCTATCTCTTCGGCAAAGTATCTATGTTATTTTATCGCTGCTGTCAGACCTAGATATGTAGCGAGGCATCATCATATTATTCTCTGTGTCGCCCTGAAAAATATCAGTTCTGAATTTCTCGAGCAAACTGAGCCTAGCGAGTAGCCTCCGAGTCTCTAGGTGCTCCCACCTTAATCCCTCGAAAAGTTGTGAGACACTATATGTACGCTAGTAGCAGTTTTAACGAAGTGTGATGCTTTTCTTTGTATTTATATGTATAATTTTTTTGTTAAATCTTTATGACCTGGGTCCCAAATGCTCGCGGTGTATTCGAGGTGTGGCTTAACCAGAGCGAAGTAGCATGTTTCTTTGACTTTTTCGTACGAGGGCCTTCCTATTATACGCTTAACAAAACTAATTTTCTTTAATGCTGTGCCGCATATGTTTTGTATGTGTATTCCCCACTAATGGCTGGAACAATGATAGTTGTGAAACTGTTAACTCGCGATGTTTACTTGCACTGCACGAATGCTCAGTGGTTGTTGTAGTCTCCGGATGTTTCCACTGAATTTCTCTAGGTCAGAAGTCGATTTGGATATTTATAGCCCATTTAAGCCTTTTCATATCTAATTACATATGCTACCTGTGTTCTCTGGACTCTTCTTCAAAACTCAAGAAACTATATTCTTCCATATCTTATAATGCTAAGTCAATTTCATTGTCATTGACGTTTAGCATTTTCGCCCTCGAATCATCATTTTATCGGTATTTTTTCAGTCGTTCATTTAGCATCTACCACATTTGTGTTATTGCCATTTCTGTGCCACAAATATGCTTGTACCTCCAAGATTAAGGAATTAATTGCTTTGTCTGGTATGACTTTATTCAAGAGTACGAGTGCTTAGGTCATAATCTCCTCATGGTGTATCATATCATTTCTAATTCGCGCTACGCATTATTAAATCCTCTAAGATATTGGAACTATTTATGCTTTATTAAGTTTAGTTTTGAGGATACCGCGACTTGGCACGGTATTACCTTGGGATTCGAGGTATCCGGATTAGAGTCTCGGTCACTGAGAATGAATATTTCCACTATGGAATTTCGCACTTAAGGTAGTTTGATCGAAATACCAATTTACCTAGAAATTAATGAAATCGGTCTCGTTTTAAAGAAAAAATATCTCACTCTTCCGAAGATACTAAAATATCAGCCTCTACCGCACTACTTTCCGAGACATTTGACGAAAAACACCAGACCTTTTACATTGGAAATGGAACGTGTACGCACTACAGAGAGACATCATTTAAAAACATATGGAATTTCTAATACCTTGATCTCGGCAAAACACTAACTGTGGGTAGTTAATGTGTTTTCTCAACTATTTTTGAAGATAAATCTTAGAGATGGGACGTTTGAATAGTCGAATTCTCGAATACCCCGAATAATGAGCTATTTGCACTGTTCTATATTCGAGAACACAAATTAAAGAATTCTACCCTCTCGAATATATGTTACACGAATCGACAGTAATGTTTTTTGAATTCGCGGTCATCGGTTGGGTCTTACATGTTACAAAGCGTTTGGTCTGCCAGATTTGGCTGTTACAAATTCATTAATCAATATTTCAATCAAAATTTCATCTTTATAGTTGAGTAAGATAAAATATATATAATCCATAATAACTTCAGGGGAAATACACGAAAAAGCAAATGAATGAATTTTCGAACGCTCGCGAGGTTGGTTGACCCTTTTTTTGATTCCTTGTTGCATGATGACAGTTACATTTTACAAATTCAATTTTAAAATAATTGTGATTTCTTTATTTATTTAAAGTTTCGTGATTAACGTCGTAAAATACTAATAATAATTAAATATTTAAATCTTCCACATTATTAGAATATTCTTTTTAAAAACGCCCATTTTATCATTCGATATTCGAACTCGATATTTGAATTCGAGAAAAATGCTATTCGACCCATCTCTAATAAATCCTATTGTCTACGCCATAATTTTTTCAGAATCATATGAAACCTACCGTTGTGAAGGAGTTTTAATCGTACCGCGCGAAAACAATGATTCAAGTTAAGACTTATATGGTTATTTTCATATTATTACTTTCAATTTCAGTCATATTAAAGTAAAATAGCGCCATTAACAGTTCAATGTTTTATTCTTGTTTCTTTATGCTGCTGAAATTAAAACATATAATTCGAATATGGTCTCCATTATGATTAGGGTTCTATTTCAAACTATCTTAAAATTAGTTTAGTAATGTATGGCTTTTGAGCGCTACTTTGTAATCTAATTAGTAACAAAGTCGATCAAGCGAAGAATCCCATCGTGTTTGTGTTTAAAATATTATATGGTTGAATATTTTGAAATAGAGAAAGGATTCGTTAATCATTGTTTCCGCACTTCACATTTGGTGGATTTTTTCCCATTTCATGCTGGGAACCTATTCCGTTGCAAAATTACGTAGGATTTTTTGTCCCGGTTGTTACTGTCAAGCGTCATGACTTGGCCGAAGATTTTCTCCAACCTAGTTCACATGTTTTCAGTTCAGGGAGTGCAAGGTTTTTCTAGACTTAACGAAAGTATATCCATAGTTTTTCGTATATTTCTGTTCATCTATTTTATCTTCAGGTACAAAAAGGGATTTTTATTCAATCTATTGTTCATTCTTCTTAACAAAGCTGTAAGGGTTCATCTGTTAGAAGTTCATACTACAATTTACAAGAATTCCATCCTGCTATACAGGATTTTAGTATTAATATCATGCATAAAAAATAAAATTAAAAGTTTTAATGTGTAATGCCGTACCACCCAAATATTGTGGCCGCTGTTCTCATTATTTGAGGTTTCCTGGCTGTTTGACATATAAAATTGAAATTGCCCTCGCTGAAGTTCTGTATCAACCTTACTCGAATATTTTGTGATAAAATATATTCCCAAGTTTTTATTTATGAGAGGAATACATTGGTGGTTTACATTTTTAGATTTCGTCATCGATAGTTAGTTTTGGAACTGCACTTTTTTAGGTTTGATCGGTAGTGCGTGATTTCAGTCTCATCCATTTTGATGGAGATGTCAATGTATATCTTTAGAAAGCAAATCAGCCTGCATTTCAAAGGCATATTTACAGTTTTCGTGAAAACTGCAATGTTCAACGCTCGTGATCTTTTCACGGGCGAGAAATTTGGCAACTATGCTTATGTATGATATCCAGGAAATTACCACTATGCAATATCATTTCTTAAGGTATCTTCTCTTCGCTCGGAGTTGTCGGAGAGCGTGATGTGAGCTCCATGCTGGAGATGTGTGTCATAGCATCTGTAAATTTGCCACTAAAAGGATTCCATTCGCTCTCCCAAAACTACTCCCCTGTCTCTCTCACAACGTTAGGCACTCTCTCCACGCCCGCACTACCTAACCCTCCCGCCTATAGAACTGGGCTGTAAACATCTACTCAGGCCATTCGCACACTTCGTGTGATCCTCTCGCCCTCCTTGTCTTACATCTCGACCTTTTATAAATGCATTTCCGTATATTTCTGCCATCTACTCCTATATCTGTCGCCACTTTTTTATGCTCGCGTTATGTAAGTGGTATTGTCTGGCCTTGAAGTGTCAGGTGCAATGCATGTTCTCGTGAGTTATATTCCGACACGTTGCGATCCGCACATTCCGATGAATTGACCTCTTCAGGCTTGGCTGTAGTTTTATTTTAGGATTTTTTCGGGCTGTCATTCCTCAAGATACGCTGGTCGTTGGAAATTTGATAATCAGACGAGGGACAGGAGTCACCAATGACGACTTTTGGTGTATTGATCGAGGACGATTGCTGTTAATTTATTAGCGGTTGGAGATACAATGTAAAAGGTTCTGTATCATGATGAACAATAAAATTGTTAAGATTTTGACTTCCCCCCGAAGCAAAAAGGGTTTAACTATTGCTATTCCTCTGCAAATATTTGGGGTAAATTAGGTAATAATACATTCAGGAGTTGGGAGATGAATGGATGCGTTACAAAAACAAAGAAAACAGGAAGGATTGTTGCTGGATATATTCGGTGTCACAAAGGAAGGGAGGAAGAATGCCATTCTAATGAATGTACCATTACCCTAGTGACATTATGTCACTAGTAACATCGTCATTAACTGGTGTTCTGCCTAGTGGCAGGTCCCAAACACCAAAGCTGTCTCCAAGTCGTCCTGTCTCAGGCCTCTTCCTTGGTTTCCTTGTAACTTCTTTTTATCTTCATTTCTTCTGTCATTTTCTGCCTTCTTCCTCTCCTCTTTTCTCTCTCCACTGTTCCCTTGACTGCTCTGTTTAAAATCCCCTTCCCTCGTAAAATATGTCCGATCCAGTTTTCCTTTCTCTTCTGTATTGCTTTCAAGTTGTGCCCTTTCCTCCCTAACTCTATTGACAGCACCGCCTCATTTCTTACTCCATCCTCCCATTTCACTCTCTCTAGCCTTCTCCACACCCACATCTCAAAAGCATTGATCCATTCCTTCTCTCTTCTTCCAAAGGTCCCCGTTTCGCATCCATACAGCATAACACTCCACACATAACATTTCATCAGTCTCTTCCTCAGTACTAGTAACATACTCCTCGCTAAACTCCTCTCAGACCCATGGCGAGAAATTGTTCAGGAAATCTTATTAAGTTGATCTGTTTATGGTGAAAGTTGGTGCACAAAATGGCGCGAAAAATAGTTGTGGGCTGATGAGTCACTGTGTGAGGAAAGTTGTATTTTTAATATCCTTTGTGTTTTCTCATGCCTCTCATTGGTGACACATAAAAGTGGGTGTGTTGGGCCTGCTAAACTCCTTATCTCTGCAATATTCCAACTTTTTGATCGATTCGTCTTGTGACACTCCTCTATTTTGGGCGGACAAAGGGTGAAGGTAACCTTGAAGCCAACATTTCTATTAATGCCTCAGTTACTTTTTATGGAAAATTTGGTTAACGTGATTTAGCATATATTATTTCAAGGGCGGAACGTGATTTCCTCCGAAATAGTAAGCCATCGCGCTGAGATAATGAATTCAGTCTCTAGGTCTGAATTCGTAGCTTGTCACAATAAATCCTTTCGTTGAATCTTAGGGAGGGAGTGGCTCACCTTTTGTAATTTGAGAATTATTAAAATTTTACATCTGTTCGGACAACAAAATGGCTAATTTCTTTCACTCGTCAGTGCTTCTTTTTTTACGACTTTCTTAAAACTGCTTCTTCAATAACGCGTGGCTAATGGATCTGGTATCATTCAAAGTTAACGCTTATTATTGTTAACTCTTCATTTTCTTCTCTCAAAACTAACAACTTCCCAGTTAGTGCATTCCAGAACGATCCACCTCTTGAATTTGTTTTCTCTCCAGAATTCGAAATGTATGCCGGCAAAGGTAGAGGCACAACGTGGCCATTTATGTTTAAATGTGTGATGCGCAAAAGCCAGTTTAATGTGTGTTCAGAAACACTCGTTGCATTTGCTTTTGCGTTTGTACTGTATTCTTGTGATTATTCTAGTCCTATCGTATTATTTTGGGTTCGATCCAATGAATATATCCGAAGTAATATTTATTTTACGAGTGTTTCAAATACGCCAAAATATCGAACCCATCGCGATTATACCACGTGACTCCTTTAGGCGGGTTTACAAATGGAAGTCACTTCCATGACAGAAGCATTGGAAGTCGCTTGTAAGCGTCACTTCGATGTGTAGTCACATCATTCCTCACTTCCATGGCAGTAGTTGTCGATAGTGATGGTTATCGACCGCGGTTGCTTCTTGCAGGGAAAATAGACTGGTTTCTATTTTGCCTGCAGGTAGCATATCGATTCTGCGATATAATCGCATCGCATCTGCTGGAATCTTGGTCACATGACAGTAAACGAAGATTTAAAATGTAAACAACGAATACATTTGTCGGAGGAAAACTCATTGTTGCACGTGTAAATATTTATTTGTACTTTAAAATATTTTAAATGCTAAAGAACCCTTTAGGTGAGCTTTATGACTCATCTCTTATTTGATAATTATAATCATCGTCTTAATTCTCATACTTAATACTTGAAATGGAGCTCCAAGTTTGAGTGTGCTGTATACTGATTCATTATACAGCAAATACTTCCTATCGGTCCGAAACTTAATACCGGAGTAAAGTGAACCAGTCCGAATCTTAACTCTGGAGTCCGAAACCGGTCCGAAATTGAATGGGAGCATATAGTTTCGTACCGAAAAGAATAAAGTGCCTTTTCGTAACCGGGCATTATTTAGTGCATTGCACTTCGTACCTGTTTCGTACCGTGTACGATTTAGTTAATGAGGTACGAAACGAAATAATAACGTACTTTTAAGTGTAATATAGTATGTACCAGATCACATCCCCGGCTCAAACAGCTGTATGTAAACGCCATCATTGTCAATTTTAGGTGATTTTCGTAAATACCATATTCATTGTTTACTTCCGTCATTCATTTGTTTGGAAAAAGCCGGAAGTTATTCGTAAGCAGAACGATGCCCTGCAAGTGACGATACTATTCAAGACATCGCTACACTCGCTACTTCCATTGAAGTCAACTTCCAAATGTAAACCTGCCTTTAGTTAGTCGGAATTGTCGCGAATGGTTCAAACGCAGCCCAGATGAAGGAATAGGAGCAAAAGAATACCCAGCAGCATTTTGATGCAAGTATTTCTAGCCTTCAAAGATTCTTTCATTCTCTGTACGCGGTTTACTGGCTGATTACTTCGTAAGTCGTTGTCTGTTCCGTCTCCCTTAATGTTGCGATCGATTAAGGAAGGCCGCAGGGCCTCATTGATTTTTTTTGTCATTGGATGTTTCTTATTATGAGTATGAATGGTAAATATGAAGTGGAGAAAGTATATCTGGAAAGTATATTTGGGAAACATGTACTTTCATGTTTAGTTTAAGTGTCAAGGACAGTCTTTTTTGTGTTCATGAACTTTGTGATGCATTTGTATGTCAGTGACGTTTGTCACTTATTTTATTGAATTTTGTGCTATGACTTGAGGGTGAATTTGTAAATTCTACTAAGAACGAGTGTGTCTACTTTTCTGACGTTCGTGAGGATCCCTGGAACGTGGTAATCTTTTCACTGCATTCTCCACTGTTAACTACCCGCAATAACAACTGGTGACGGGACTGTGGCCGACTTAGGAAAATCAATTTGACCGTTGCGAGAGGCAACCGTTACAACTTTAGAGCACGTAACAATTAGCAGATGGCACTGACAGCCCGGTTCCACTAAAAATGTTGCTTGGCATTCCTTTGCACTGACCACTTCAATTTGAACACAGCATTTCCGAACGCAGTTTTCCTTCTAATTTCTAATATCCTTACTGCCATGCCCATTTTCCTCCGGCGTAATTTTTCCATCGCTCTGCCTTCTTCAGTCCATGCTCTCCTCTTGAGATTTTTTGTTTTATTTTGTGAATTAAGTACATACCCGGAATTAGTTTGTTTTCCCTTCGGTTCCGAGTTAATGATCTCTGTTCGTCTGTCTACATTTTCTTTTTTCCTGCCTTTCGATTTATAATGGCCACGTGTTTGGCACGCTTCCATCCCTTTGATGGGCGAGTATAGATGGGGAAGCAGAGGCGCAGAGGGTGTTAAGGGTAAAGCCCTTACGTCGGGAGTTCATCGGATCCTCCTCACGTCTCGGTCCACTCCTTAATCATGGCCGCAGGACCAAACACTTGCACGCCGGAGACTTTATTTAAAAGGGGCGGCTAATTATAGTCGGTGGTTGCGCCCCCAATGCGTTTGAGCATCCACTTCACCCTCCCTTCACTCCAAACCCGACCCTCTTACCCAATACCCATCTCCGTGTAAACACGTAATCCTTTTGGAGAAGTGTTGGAATTATTTCTTGGATGTGCTCAAATCTGATTTCATCCCGTCTCGGAGTAAAAGCGCCTTCTAATTTCGTTTGCTCGTAAGACGTCTGTTTACTCGCCGTGGTTACTCGAAAGAAGTGTTCGACACAGATTTGCAACAATGTGGCAATAATGTGGTTGTGTTTCTCTGGTTTTCTCCCAAGTTGCCTGCCTTTGGTGGTAAAAAAAATGACGAAATAGTCTGGTTAATTGAAAATAAAAGTTACGCTTAGGTTTTCGGGTCGATATAGTCCTCAGAACCATTCGCTGGTTCAAAGTTGATTCGTTACGGCACTGCCTAGCGAAACCCTACTTACTTTTGATCTGAGGAGTGATTCTGCCGCTGTTGTTGTGAGCAAGTTGTTTTTGCAAGGCGTCAATTTACATTTGGCCAACTTTGCCATTGCTATTCTCTCCACGTAGAATAGTCGCCGAATTTATTCTCCTACTCTTGAGCAATACTATTAACACGAATGGGACTACCCTAACCACTTAACCTCTCTTTGACTTCAGGATACTCTAAAAAAAACACTTTCTGGGAATCATCTCTCTCATGTGACTTTTTCATATGAAAGTCACGTTTTGCATCATTTGACATTGTGTTACCAGGTTATTTTAATCTTGTATCCATTCTGGAGTGGATGCTTCATATCTAAAATAAAATGTATCGAGTATCACCGTACTGAAGGATTATTTTAAGTGCTGAAAGAATTTAGTATCTGGCTAATTAATGCAATATTGAATGTAATTATCCCAAGAGGTATGAAGTAGAAGTATGTGTAAATTGGAGAAGATTGCCTATTTTAGGGAAGAATGGAAATGTGAAGCCGCTTAAATTATATTTTACCCACTTTTTTGTTCCCCGGAATTTTTATTATTTTATTTTACCTTTACTACCCCGAATACAGCGTATTTATTGCCAATATATTTCGACTGAACAACAAAAACAGGCGAAAACAAACACCCATGCCCTGAGTGGTGATAATTTCATCCAGGCGGGATTCAAACCCGCGATCCTCGGGTTAGCAGGCGAGGAGTTTACTCCGTCGCCACCGGGTCCGACGATTGCTCAATCAAAAGCATATTTAACGAGTACAAGTTTATTGAATCTAAAAGTTTTCCCTTTATGTCAGTTATTCTATTTCATGCCTACAATTTCTTCTTAGATTTGCCAAATATGGGTTGCGAAGTTCTGAATGCGATATGAGTCCCTTGGCAAAATGTATTTGTTGGTTTTCTGGGTGGCGTTGGTCGCAAATGACGAGTCCCGAAAGAAAGCACTCAGCAAACGCGATAACCATGAATAATTTCGTGTGAGGCTCTCTGCTAGTGCACCTGTGGCCCATCTTACTTTAAACTCAGTGCAGGACAACACCCATGCATTTGGCCTCTCTCGCTTCCTTCCGCTGGTGAAGTTCCACGGCCAATTCGCCTCGTCCCCTGGCACGATCCGCAGCCCTTGAGGCTTTTTAAATGCTCCTAAGAAGTGATGCATTATTTGGAAGCATTTTTATGTATGTTCGCGACCGATACTCAATGCTTAAATAATATTTTTGGAGGTCATTATTATCATAAGTACATTTCGTTATTTTGGGAATAAAATCCTGTTTGCATTTTTTGTTGTCATTTCTTGGCATAGTTACAAGCCCGTATAAATGAAACCTATTTGTTCAATTTAAGTGACTTTCTGTACTTCACTCATGATAATTTAAAGCGTGATGAAACTAAACTGAAAAGCCATTTAATGGAATGGCTTGACTATGGATTAGGTCAAGATTTTTTTAAGCTTCAAAATCTTCGGATTATGCCCCTTTACTTGATGAGACCAATGATTTGAAGGGCTTCGCATGAATCACTATCTAAAGTTACCTTAATAATCGTGTCTCGTTGCTTCGTTACCATTGTTGTTCTCGTTTTTTTCTGTCAAATTTCTAGCGGCAGGAAATCAGCAAATATAGTTTCTTGACAGCTACTAGGTAGAATAGCAGATGGTAAAGTGGCAGTAAATCGCTAAGATACGCAGTACGGGTATAAAACAGCCATTACTAATGTTTTTCCGTTAATTTTCATTACTTAATTACAAAAGTCTAATTTGAAGTTTAGCGTTGTATGGTAGAGAAACTTGAAATATGAGAAAAAGAGACGTAGAGGAGAGTGTAATTGAAGTGCGATTGACGATAAAGAAGGAAGGAACGACAAAGTGCTCGGCGTAATCAGTGAGGGATTTTAGGTAAAATTAGGAGAAGATAGAGTCGGTGGTTGGAACATGAAATGAGAGTAAGCTAAAGGCTCTGATAAGAGGAGATTATGTGTGGTAAATGGGGAATGCGAGGAAGGAGAATATACTTTATTTTGTGCCGAGATGAAGAGTAAAATACTCCGCGGAGACAAGGCTTGCGTTTGTGAAATATAGTTTAGAACTAATTTATGGAATCAAACAGGATAGGAATCCCTCCGAACACGGAGAAAGAAAGCGGTACTGAGTGCTAGGGAGGCGAAAGGAAACCGCCGTAACTTCGAATACGAAAGAAATAGGCTACCATACCTCGTAGGCTGATTCAGCCACCGTGATTAGATAACGGAGATTGAGCCTAGAACGAATAGGCTTGCGTGCTTTTTTTTCAAAGCAAAGCTCGTGGCCGTAGCAGAGCAATGACGAACTCACATTAGGGTCTGTTGAAGATAATAGCGCGGTTGAGATATGTTGATTTTCCTGTGAAATAAGCTCGATGTAAATAATTTTTTGTAGTACGTATGAGTTAGGCAAAGGCCACCATCATGGATTCTTCGGCCACGTGATTCCTTTTCCTTAATGACATTAGACGCGCTTACCAGTAGGCCGAATGTCTAACAACTGCACAGTCATGTGGGACGCACTCTGGAGAAATTATGATAAATCGCGTGTGTGTCAAGCACTTATTCAAGGGAACGCAAAAAGGACGCTGTACTGACACTTCCTGCCATACGCCCTTTACGCCGATTGCACTATCGATGCCTCCTGGTTAACGGACTCCCATTTCTAACCTTCGCCCCGATTCCAGACGACGACACTTTGATCAGTCCAAAGTACATATGGCTTGTCGTCATTTTTCTCATGGGCATCGATTGAGTCCATGTACTCATTAGAGAACCTTTCTGTGGGGCCGTTCAAGTATTACGTAAAACGATTTATGTCATTTTTGACCTCCTCCCCTCCCCCTAAGTAAGACAATGCAAGATTTTCCATACCTCCCCCCTCCCTCTCAGTCTTACGTAAGACGTTAGATATTTGTATCTAATCTTCGTTTAATGCTCACTTTTTGCAGTTTCATCTTTCCCCAGAAGCCATCGTACAGCTTTGAGCACTGGATATCGTATAATTATGCAGTGTAGGAGTACCACATTCATTAACATTAGGATCGAAATAGTGTCATAGCAGATGAAGTTGTGAACAATTACAGGATATTTGGAAACGATACAATGTTTCAAGACGGACAAAAATCTTACGTAAATAGGTTCCAGACCCCCTGCCTCCCTTAAAAAAGGCCATTTAAGATGATACCAACCCCCCCTCCGATCCCCTGAAACGTCTTACGTAATACTTGAATGGCCCCTGTCCCCAAAAGTGTGGCATCATTCGCTTTCGTGATCCTATGAGTGCGACGATAAAGATAGGGAAGTCAGTTACTTTCCTTTGTAGACCCCTCTTGGAAAACGTCGTCAGTATTGGGGATCCTTATGAGGTAAGCTTAAAAATGGAGTAGGAACGCGTGCAGCGAAGATCAGGGAAATGCTTTAAATACCGTAATGATAATCTCGTTAGTGTTACTGAACTTTTGCAAAAACTGGGATGGTAATTTACGTAAGATCATCGATTAAATTTGACTTAATTTATTATGTCAGTTCCAAACCAATTTATTTGCCGGCGAAGCTCATACCTTCTTACGAAATCCGACTTATTATAGCAGAATAGCAGAATTTCACGCCCGTTGAAATTCAACGAGTGTGAAAAACATTGAACATATTTTATTATTAAATCACAAAGCCTGAAGAATAATGTCAGCATGGTCATTTGAGGATCAAATCTCTGGATGTTAAGAAAATATGCTATTGTTGATTTCAGAGAAGAATGTGAGATTTTTCAGTTAAAAACATGATTTTATTACAAATTGGAAGCGTAATAGGAAATCGATTGAAAGCATTAGAAACTTCATTTATTCAGCTGTCCGATAAAAAAATTCCACCCCTCTATCTTGAGTGAAAGTACTTTGGAAAGCCATCACAATGATGAGATGAGCTCGTACGGCTAAACAATTAAAATATAACAAAGAAAGTCTCCAAAAGCCGTTAACAATTGGCACCCTTCGTCAGAAAACACCAAACTCACTGTGTTCGTATGCTGGGAAAACCACAACAGCGACCAACCGCAGCCTTTCTACCAAGAATACTTCAACCTTGTGTTGACGTGACGCGTTACCTTCGGTTCGCTGAAGAGGGCTACTTTGTAGCCGAAATACGCGTATGCGACCCCCACCCTCGTCCGTTCCTGTTGTGTAGATTTGACCACGCTCTTTTGGAGCTGATTCTCCCAGAAGTTGGGCCCATTTGTGTGTGTGATTGAGTGATTTTGTGTGCTTGTGAATGTGCTTGCGTTAATAACCGGGCATCCTTAGCGGGGTCCCATTAGCCCTGTGAAGTATCCCAGGTTATAACCCAAGCATCCTTAGCGGGGTCCCATTAGCCCTTGCAAAGAACATAAATACCTACAGTCTTACATCGGTAGCATGCTGATAATGTTGCGCATATTTGTGAAAATTCGCTTCTTGACAAGTTTTTGCATGTGTCTGCTAATGCATCAGTAGCCTTAGTTCCTTCATCTTTAAGGTAGTTTGAGCGAAATATCGTTTTACATAGAAATCAATGAATTTGGTCACAACTTAAAGAAAAATATATCACCCTTCCATTGACACCAAAAATTCAACCCCTTACTACATTACTTTCCGAGATATTTGCCAAAAAAAAGTCCTTTTACATGGGAAATGGTACGTGTATGCACTCCAGAGAGACCTTATATTAAAAATGAGGCATTCCCTACACTTAGATCTCGTCAAAAAATCAGCAGTGTGTAGTTTGTGTGTTTTCTCAACTATTTTTGAAAATTAATCATATCGTCACCGCAGTAAATTCTTTGGGATCACAATAAACCTTCCATATTGATGGAGTTTCTAACGTACCGCTTGAAAAAATGAGTCAAGTTAAAGAATTATTTAGATATTTTCATTTGATTACGTACAATTGGTCATGTAAAACTATGTTATTGCGCCATTAATAAGGCAATGTTTAATTCGTGTATCTCGCAGCTGGTGAAATTAAAACGAAATTTTAGAATACGGTCTCTATTATAACTAGGGAACTATCTCGCTCGCACTACCTTAACAGGATATAGTGGTATGCATGTTGCTGATAACACACCCTCCTCCACACACCCTTGAGTTGGCTCGCAGAGTGTTATGTAGATGCCTGAAGGTGAGTTCAAACCGACGTGCGGGGAGAAAGGAAGGGTGAGTGATGAGGTGTCGGTGTTCCTGTATGCATGCTCGTCCGCGGGACGGGTCTTCAGTATTTCCGCGTCGCTAATGAACGTTCTCGCGAAAGTGGAGCGGCTAGGGGCTAGCGGTCCAATTGTGAGGGATGGGGGAGGGGCCGTCCCAACCGTTCAAAACTCTCCTCCCCACAATCCCAGCTCAAACAATGTTCTATTCCCGTCCTTTTATTTCCGAAGGTAACCCTCTCTTGTATTCGTAACCCTCCACTTTTCATGGGCGCTCGTCCTCCTCCCTTTATATATGTACACCCTTTATATAGTTAACCCTCTCCCCCCACCTTCTTGAACACCCCTAACCCAACCTCTAACGCGATGCCTACAGTCAATAATCCCAGCCTTCCCAGCGCACACACCATTCCTATTCCCTCTCTCTCTCTCTGTCTCTGTTCTCGCCTTGTGCCCTCGAGCCAGTATCCTTTGTTTTCACCCCGTTCCGTTGTTACGAGGGTTACCTCGGCTACTAAGCGGTGTACGAGCCCGCCGAGGGGAATTTAGGGCGATGACGTATCTAGGAGGTCATGAATTTTGAAGTATTTCACCTTAGGGGGGTAAATAAAGTGCCATGGAGTAGCGTAATTGTTTCAGGGCCGAATTGACATCTGTAATGCATGGATATAGTCATGAATTGGTCAAGTATGCCCTTGATCCTTTAATGCCTGGTTCCTAAATAGTTTACATATTAATGTCTAACAAAGGCCGATATTGCTGCCAAATCAACTCGTTGTAGAAAACCCACGCCTGTGGTAAGTCGGTCCCTGACGTGAGAGTATTCTAAAGAGAAATTGACATGTCGTTCTACTATTAAGGGAATTTAATTCTCTCAATTTTCATCTTTCAATGCATTAAGTGATGTTTAGACATGAAATGATAAGTGTATAGTTGAATACTAATGAATGAGAAGTTTAACCGTGCGAAACATTTGCATATTATATCCTTTTTCTCGCCCATACAAGTTTCGTGAATATAGCCCACAGCCCTGGAAACAAATGAAACGCGACTTGCGATGTTTGTTGGGCTGTGGGCTACATCACCTTTTTGACTCTCCACCAGAGGCCACCAAGCGTGTTAACTAGGGTTAAAAAAATGCCGTGTAAACGCAAGCTAGTTTAGCCGCCATATTAAATATTATTCTAATGCTAGTAATGTAAGCGGGGCATTACCGTCACTTCAGAAAACGCAGATCGTGATTCCCCCATGATAATAATAATAGGTGGTCCTGTGGCCCAGCCTGCGAGTGGGTGGACCGTTTCGAGTCCAGCTCCTCGCCACTCTTCGCGAGGTGTTGTCCGTGTTTTGTCGGTCCCGCGCGGGCGGTCCTAGCTTCATTCTTCTCCTCCCAATCTTCTCCTCTCACTTCTTCTATTTTCCAACCTCTCTTCCATTTGCTCTTTCTCCTCCTGGCTGCTGCTCCTCCTTCCTTCATTCCTCCAACCCCTGAGGTCCTCTTCTCAATGTCGCCTCGTCTCACTCCCTCCCCGACCTCTCACTCCCTCCCCCCCACTCCCTCCAACACACCCCCCTCCCCCCACCCTGGGTTCCACTCCGTCCTCCCTGGTCCCCATGTCACTCTGAACACCCTATCCTCCTCCACCTCTACCTCTCCTTCCTTCCTTCCCTCCCTCCCTCATATCTCCCACGTTCGTGAGCCGCTTCCAAACAACGATTTCGTCTGCGCTTCAATCTCCTTGTTGTCCACTTTACACTCTCCCTTCTTCTCTCCTCTTTCTCTGCTGTAGGCCTTCTTGGTCTGTCCATCTCGATCTTCGCCTTGTTTTTCAATCTTTTTAATTCCCTCTCTTAACCGTCGTTTCTGTATTCCACCTCTGGTGCCAAACTCTTTCTCTTTCAATGGATCTCCTTTTTTCCATTGTTTCAACCCCATCTGAGTTTTATGCTAATTTTTTGCTTATAGTTTTTCCGTTATTTTTCTCTAATTGCTTACATACTGATACATTTAGTATATTTAATTGCAGTGTGTAACTTAGTGTCTACATCTGTATATTTTTCAGGTTTTCTTTTACTCACCACAGCTTTTGTGTCAGTTTTTTTCCCAATCGCCATATTTAATGGTAACTTTTACTACACCCTGCCGGTAAACTCAGGTCGTGTTTTTGTGTATTTGATTAAAAGTTACCATTAAATGTGATAATGAAAATATACCACAAAGTTTACAAATATTCTGGTTTATTAGTTAACAAAGATACTGTTTAATCAGTTTCTCTGCTGTATGCTTTAGAGTTGGGAGTTTTTAGAGCCAAGTTATTAATATTACTCACGAGGGTTTGTATATTTCTTATTTTTGCTATCATTGTGCGTTTTAACATGGTGAACTTTGAGTTTGTAAACTTAATGGCGTGCAGTTATGTTAGCATTGCATATTTATGTACTTTCCCGATTGTAAATATTTCCCTTAAAATGGCTAGTCTCAATTGATTATTTTTAACAATTGGAAGTATTTTTTTCTTTTTTCTAAGGGCTTTTTAATAATTTACTGGACTATTTGCGTTTTCAATATCATTTTCTTTCCCGGGAATTAGGGTTAAGTGAATAAGAGGTCTTGATCTCCTTCTCGTCCGACTTCATAAAGTTATTTATCTACTTACCTCTTTTTTCCGTTCTCTAGGTGCCAATATTTAGTGGTTGCATCGTTTACTTACTTGTCATTTTATACGTATTCTGGTTACTTTAAGCGCAATTTGTGTCTGCTTCATAGGAACAACTAATTTAACCTCTTTATACTATTTATTTTTCGAAAATTGAACTTAAATCAAATTTCAATTATATTTTTATATTGTGATAAGCTCTTACGACTGGGAAAAGTATTGAATATTCAATTTTGTTTTGTAATGGCTAAGGCTAGTAGTGCCCTATGGGAAAGTAATATTTGTAAATAAACGCCAGAAAAATGGTATTTAGTATATATTCTGACTCCTAAAGTCGTAGGGTAACATCAACTAGAGGAGAGCCGTCAAATTTCCTTGGAGTATTCTGAATTTATTGGTTTGTCGGGGTCACATTAGGACTTTATTGGATCATTGCTTCTCTTCTTTCACTCTTTCCAGGGTTAAACTACTTTCATGCAGACTTTCTTTGAAGCTGCTCTGCGTACATCTTTACTCTTTTAATTGCATCCAAAATGTTTCTGCTTCTTCTCCATGTATCAATCTATCTCTGAATTCTTTCACAGTTCATTCACAAAATGGCCTTCAGTCTCCTATTCTCACTCGATACGTTCATTCACTAAATGTATTCTCGATTCCCTACGGAGGCTACTTTTCGTCCTTCCTCGAGCCAAAGACCTTCTTCGTTTCTCTAAAATTTCGCTCGTTGAACGACCTATCCTTATGCTCACATAGATCTCAAACGCCCCCAGTCTCCTGTCGTCTTTTCTCCCCGTGTATCGACACCATGAAGCTGAATGCTGTCACACCCCTCGCTAGTCTTTCTTTATGTGTGTATCATTTTTATTTCAATCCGTGTTCGCCTGAGCGTCCCTTTTCCTCTAAAACGGCTTGAAAGCAGCGCAGCTGTTGTAACCAGTGGGGCGAGTCATTAAACTCTGAAAATCTTAGGTACCTAATATAGTATCGAGTAGCTTGGAATCGATGATTTGATTCAATAATGACCGCTTGCAAGAACTTCCAGTTATGGAATCAATAGTTATGAGATCTATTAAGTATTGGAACTCATAAAAATATTCGGGTTGCAGGAACACATCTACCAGTTTTATAACTTATCTACTAATTGTTAATTACTTCGAATGTTTGATGTAATATTCCCGCGCTAGATAAAATTGATATTGATTTATCCCATATTTAATTGCTAATGCACATTATTATTATTTAGTCAGTGTAAACAAACTAGCCATTTGTCTCAAAACCACTATTTTAACAAGTAATTAAAACTCCAACCGGTTCATCGCGCGTCAGCCATCTTGGCCACTTGTGGAGCTCATAACTCCATTCCACAAGTTATGAAGTCATTTGTTAAACCGACAGTTTTATCGAATGTTTCTGCAACGCTTATTGAATGGTTGCCATGGCTTATGGGTCCCATAACTCTTTGAAATACATATCTGTCGTTCTTGCAACTGGCCATAAGTCAACTAATGTGTAAATTAACGGTTTTCCGGAGGCCGTTTAGGTGCATATCATTACTTTTTAAAAATGCATGGACTGTGCGAAAATATATACTGCCTTCGATAAACAGGAAATGGTTTACTTGGAATTCACATCGATGACAGTATCTCCACTATATCGGAACACACGAAACTGAACGGTGGAAATCGTGAATAAACAGCGCTACTTAACGCAAATATAATACCTTACTCCATGCAATTCTGCACATTTTTAAGATTTGTCTATATGCTCTTTTTCTCTCACAAACTTGTAGAGTGCAGTTTGGAGGAATTACATATTTAATTGCCAATGATATCATTGTCTTACCTTAGATAACTCCATTCAACCAATTTTATCTCCTCTTTCAAATAACTTTCGCAGGGCATAAATAGCGCCAGTTGAATTCGTACCCCTGATACCTTAGTCAAAACCGACCATTCTCTTTCATAGTTACGTATTTATTCTTTTAATGGGGGTTCTTTCTAAGTATCCACATTCTAGTCAAGTGTAAGAAAGTTGTAAAAGTTAGTATTCCCGACTTGGAGATGTTTCTGATAGTCCTGATCATGAATATATATTATGGATTGGGATCTCGTACCCAAAAACTGTTGTCTAGAATTCCGTAAACAAACAACTTTTTGGAAAGTGGTGCCGCCTAGTGATGAAAGATGGAAGTTCAAATGTAAATACAGTCGATAGTTTGTAAAGAAACACGTCGTACTGGTTTTACCATGAATATGAATGGGTTTTACTGACAATTAATCATAATGCAGTGGATAAAAAATGTAGTACTACTCGCGGGATGTAATTATACACTTTTTTAATATCGTCCGGTTTACAGATATTTAATTCCTCTCCGAAATTTAATTAAATAAATGCACAATTAACTTCATAGCACTTCGTGAATATCGCTATACGGAAATTTAATAATAATGCGAGGTGATTTCATGAGTATTCCCAATGGCCATCATTGCAGTGTAGGTAAAAAGGAATGCACTTACCGCCACCATGAACAGATTCTTATTTTTTAATCCTAGTCTCCTATTGTGGGTCCTCGTAGACGCATACCCTGTTTTGCAGCCTGTTACGAAGCAAATTCTGTCTATAACAAGGCATAATTAATTCTTTATTTAAGCCGAACGGTCTTAATGCATTCAAATTATTATCAGAGTCTGGCAAACATCGTCGTCGGCATACGATGGAAGTTTCATAAACCTCTTAAACATTTCATGTAATAGATATTTCCTCTCTAGCATTTACAAAGTAACTTTTAGGTCAGAAAAATAGCAAGATATTATTCAAAGCATCAAGTAATTCATATCTCCTCAATTGTTATAGAATATTTACCACAGTGTCACGTTAGCAACAATTAACTACGTCTATTTTCAATAGCAACAGAAAAGACTAATCGAAGTGGCGCCAAGGACTGGGTGAACTAAAAGTGGAAATTTAGGCAACACGTAGCTTATGCAACAATGCCAAACATCCGAATCCATAATATATATTCATGGTCCTGATATTGAAGGCACATTTATCTCTTTTCAAACATATGTTTGGCCTGTTCTAAGAATATTTAATTTCACGCCAGTGCTGTGTCTGGAGCTGGCCATAATCTTTTTAATCTGCTTGAATTGCATTTCGCAAAAATTTTGACAGTCTGAAACTCAGACGTAACGAATGGATTTTGACATTTCCATCTTAATTTCACTTCCATCCCCTCCCATTGAATTCATTATGGGGCTCATATCTATATCACGTGGTTATATACGCATCCATCTCTTTAGCATGCCGCAATCGTAAATCATTCCGTCTCATTTTTGGAACATATTTATCCCGGAATGACATCTTTCTCAGCGTGTCACCCCAAAGATTTTATTTGAAGAGCGATCTTTTTAATGATGAAAAGGTGTGAGGTAGGCGTGAGTTTTTATGGATTATTTTCCACATTTTTCATCACATAAATCTTCATTCTCTATGAATGACCTTAAAGAACTTTTACGTTCAAGGTGGAATTTAAAGTAAATGTTTAGTATTCGTTTTAGGAAAAGGAAGAATTTATGTGGGGAATTAGAGAGCAGAGGAATAATGGAAGGTTCAGTTAATACCCGTATAGTGGCATAGTATTGGTCAGAAATTTGATGTCTACATCTACATGCTACCCTGCGAGCCGCCGCATGGGTGTGTGGCAGGGAGAGTTAGGTCACCAACCTTGTAAGAATGTAAGCAGGGTGGCGATCGTCAAGGAAAACCGGTAAAAACCTGGAAATGTCAGGGAATTTTGAATTTCTGGAAAAGTCGAGGAATCCTTGTAACAGTCAGGGAGAAACTGAACTAGGAATCCTCGTTATTTTTCTACATTTACGTTTATCGGCCAGTCTTTCCTGCCCTTTTATTACACCAACTAAAACTAACGTCCGTCGCTGGCGTGCATGGAATAAGCACCATCAATTCGTGAAGTACATATTCAGTGGAGATTCTTACTAGTTGTGAATGTTAGATATTTAGTTGTAAATCAGACATTCATTGTATCCCTTTTGTATATCCTTATTGCGATATTTGCCTAGTTGTGTTAAAATCATGATCACAATGTATTACGCTCATCACGAGGAATCCGATGCTATGTTGTTCGGAGAATTTTACCTCGCGTTTTTTTTTTAACTTACGAAACTCAGTTCGAGAAATAGCTGGAGCACACTAGCTTACAGTAACTACATGCTTGCAGTTCTAAATGTACGAGACGATGATTAGAAACTTAAAAGCTGCCGTAGAAAATTTCATTCAGCAGAAGAAAATATCCCAAAAATGGGTGATCTTTTAGCGATCGGTCAGGGAAATTGGTAAATTCATGAGGGAAAAGTCAGGGAAAGGTCAGAGAATTTGAAAATTGGATATCAGATGCCACCCTGGTAAGGTATAAGGAGGTGAAATGGTGACGTGTATTATGGGAGTGTACTTAGCGGAGCTCAGTTTTTATTGTGGTCGCATATTGTGTGTGGAAAAAAAGAGTTTTTGTACCTAACTGTTCGGCAGTGTATCTCTCTTATTTTATCGCTTCTTTCAGACTTAGAAATGTAGTGGGGCGTCATAATAATATTCTCTGTGTCGCTCTGAAACACACCAGTTCTGCATTTCTCAAGCAACCTAAACCTAGCGTGTAGCCTCCGAGGCTCTAGGGGCTCCCATCGTAATCCTTTTATAGTTGTGAGACAATATACGTTCGCTCGTAGAACGTTTTTATTGAAACGTACAGCTTTTCTTTGTACTTTATTAATTATTGTGGTTAAATCTTTATGGCCAGGTACAGAAGTAAAGTTGGGTAGTTCTGACGGACGGATGGAGAGGTTTTACAATGTGTTGAGTAAGACATAAAGTGAAACTAATTAACTGGCTGGATGAATTAGGAGGCTGTAAAATTGCCTGGATTACTAATTGAGGAGCAATAGCATGCTTGAATGGACGATAAATGGGAAAATTTTGGCCAAACAAATAAAAGGAAAGAGAATAATACCAACGTGTGACTGTATGAAGAAAGGTAAAAAGTACATATAGTTTAACCTGTATATCAAATTAAAAAAATAATTTTGTTCGTGTTAGAAAATAATCGAAACGTGTGTGAAGGAGGTTGGAGAAATTGCAGTCACTTCTGCTCGTAAGCTTGAAACGAATTTGATGGTATTTATTCTCTACATTTAAATCTGCGTACTACCCTGCGAGCCGCCGAATGGACGTGTGGCCGAGGGTGTTAGGACACTAGCCGTGTAAAGATGTAAGGGATAAAGTTTTGGTTGGAGGAATGGTGACGTGTATTATGGGAGTGTATTTAGTGGAGGTCAGTTTTCATCGTGATCGCTATTTGTGCGAGGAAAAAACGAGATTTCGTACCTTTTGTTTGATCTGTTCGGCAACGTATCTCTCTTATTTTATCGTTTCTGTCAGGCCTAGAGATAATGACCGTTTAATTATCAAAGACCAATATTTATTTTGAAAGCACTTGAAGCTGGGTTTGAATCAGGTGGCCAGAGCAAATTTTCACAGATGCTAAAATATTCTCTCATGCAAAAAAAACAGATTTAAGGTGACAGCTGAAGCCATGCATTGGAAAGAATTATGCCCAGTTAATTAGCATGTCTTGATGTTATATTGTGGCGATCATTATAGATTTAGGTAAAATTTCAATGGTATGGTAGTGAAACATGGGTATATCAGGATAGACGCATGAGTAGACTGAACGCCGTGGGTATGATTTATCTGAGGAGTGTTTGCGGAAAAAGTAGGGTTGATAGGGTCAGGAATGAGTGAGTAATTAATTAATATGGGTTAGATGCTCCAGTAAAGGATATTTATGAAAGGAGTGCGCTTCGTTGGTTTGGCCATGTTGAGAGAATGGATGAGAGTCGAATAGATATATGAGAGTAGAATGAATGGTGCGAGAGGTAGAGGTAGGCCGAGAAAGTTGTGGTTGAATGTGGTTGAGGAAATTCTTAGGAGGAGGAATATTAGGAGTCTTAAAAACAGGAGGGTGTTTATGAAGCAGTGTATGGGGGCAAATGAGGCAAAAGAGGTTTGCAAGGATAGGTCAGTATGGAGGAAATTATTGAAGCAGAGTTAGGTGTACAAATATGTGTATTTATGAGTGAAACTTTGTGACTGTGCCTACCCCGGAAGGGAACGGCGTGATTGGAATGTATGTATGTATGTATTTTATGAAGGCTTTATGCATTATGATAGTTATTAGTGATTAATCCACTCCGTAGTGATTCAAGAAATCCGTCCGTTCTCATGAAAAGTATTTGGTCCTGGTTCTAACGGTGGGTGACTCAAGGTTTCCATTGTTCCTTACCCTCTTTGGCTCCAGTCAAGGTCATTTCCCGTCTCACTCAGTTCGCCACGAGTATTTCACGCCGCTGCTTTCCTGGTTTTAAGCCGTGTCGTCGATTTCCTCGTTTCCCATCGAATTTTCCTCTCCTTCCTCATATTTGGCTCGGAAGGAAAAGCGATGGGGAGTGGTGCCTTGGATATGATGTCCTCCCTTCTAAGGCGCGACACGATTCTCCTGATATTTTTTTATTATTTCAAGTTTCCATCTTAGATACCTTGGCTGTTTCTTGTGTGAAATTGATGACACCAGTGGCCTTGTTAAATAAAATGAAGATTCCTGAGAATGAAAAGAGAAAAAATATCTTCTCCTTCCTCTTTCAGCTCAGGTTTTGTTAACAGTGGGTTCATTTCGCAGGTTCAATTTGGCATAATTTAGTTTTGAAACACTCCCATACCAAGACGCTCTCACTTGATGAAATTAATGGTAAATGTGAAAACAAACGATCATTATCAATACTGTCGTCGGTGGCTGAAATGAATGCAAAAGGAATTTTCCAAGTGACCCAATAACGCACACAAGCTCTATCTACACTACATCTACGACATACCGTGCAAGCCACGGCGAGGGTGTGTGGCACGTTGTGCTTCAACACCAGGAATGCCAGAGAGACGATAGTGACGGGTATCAGTGTTGCATCAAGTATACGTCGCTCTGGTTGTGTAACCAATAGAGGGAGAAATGAAAGAATTGACCTGTTACTGCACAAATTTCAAATTCCATGTTTTTTCGTAATTCTTTTTATTATTGAATTCATATATTCAATTTATTCGATGAGAATTTACAAATTTTAAATCAACTTTTTGTTCAAAATAGAGTGCTAAGATTTACTTGACGAACGATAAGAATCTTAACCTGTAAATTTTTACTGAGGCTGGCCTTCTCAGCGTGGAAATATTTGATGTTCGTATCCATAATGAAGACAATTACGTAATAGTTCACTACAAAATTGTATTCATACAACGATTTAAACATTTTATTCTGTATTAAGCTTCCAAGTTATCCGTAATTGAGCAATGCTTTACCTCTCAGTATTTAAGGTAATTAAATGCACACCTATTTTGGTATGGATATGAAAGCTATTTAATTTTACAGAAATTCACATAATTGTTTGTTAAAATACTTTGTCGTTGGCATATTAGCTCTATCGTGTATCAGAAGATATCTATTCTTACGCTTCAGTCTCATTACTGATTTGAACCGCTCGTTGCTTTCACCTGAGCTGTGGCACATTTTACCTCTTATTTTTACTTTAACCTAGAAATCAGAAACTTGATATGAAAATGATGCTTAGAGTGATGAAAGTTTTGGAAAATTTTGAAATCAGTTCATCGTAAACGCTTGTATAAGCTTGAGTGTCTTTTGTACTTTATCCTAATAGTATGATTTTGGGATTATTTTTATTATTTTATCACTTATCATTGTTTTATGATGACACAAGTTTGCTTTTAATGCAGTTCTTTATTTTATGCCGCACAAATTTTATTCTTTAAGCTTTGAAAATTCAATCTATAGTGAATGCATTACAGCACACCTTAAACAAGGTGATATATGTTATTTTCAAATGGAATTGGGTAAAGAACAGGAACAATTTTCTGATTCCCTGATGTCCTTGTTCACACTCACAAAAGATACATGTGGTTACATCAATCTCATCTTTTTAGTAGCTTGTTGTAAACTATGACAATAAAAACAATACATAACAATAACAGTCCTTCATCCATGTACTTGTATGTTAGATGTGTCTGTCAACTCCCAAAAGTATATAAATATACCGCATTCTGTAATGGTAGTTCTAATTCTTTTTTGTGATCTTATTTCTATATTTTTAAGTATACAATTATACTTAAATGGGGAAAAAGTTTTAGGCTATATTTTATCATGCATCTTTTTTTCTCTCATTATAGGTAAGTTCGTGATCACCTTGTTAACACTCTGGTGCCATAATGTAGTAACCTCTAGTGGTGAGTAGTCTTGATTTTGCTAAGGTTTACAATCTTACACTCTTCATTTGGAACATTTATTTTTAAATTTTCCCTGTAATTATAGCCAATGTTTAGTGAAGGAATTCTTAAATGGTGGTATTGGAAAGGAAACCGATAGGAGAATCAATATTTTTTTCGTTATATGTCACATAAGCCACATTCATTTCTGTATTGGAGTAGAATTCAACCCCGCACAACGCCACACTTCATATCACCTTACATTGCATGCACCCCAACAGCGACTGCTGTGAATCAAACCCTTCAATTTAGTGTTCCAAAACGAAGGCTAATACTCTTCTATTAATGAGCTCTCATTTTTCTGTTGAAGAACCCGTTACGTTGTGCTGAATTTTTCCCTTACAGCGATGGAAACATTTATGTTTGCTTTGCTATTCGAAATTTTTCCCCACCATTGCCTCGGGCTCCCTTTGGTGCGCCTTTTATCACCTGACCCCCATGGTTTGCATTGTGACGCTGCCTGTTCTCGCCACTTCACTTAATTGAAGGGCAAGGTATCCATCCATCTTGCACTAAAGGTCAGGGTAGGTGGTCAACATCTTGACTCATTCACATCAATGAGGATTGATGCATGGGTTCGTTGTGGCCATAAATAAAAGAGGGAATAGTTTGCTTCGTTTTGTGCTAAATCGATGCCTTTTTTGTGTATGATCTGCATCTACATAATACCCTGCGAGCCGCCGCATGGGCGTGTGGCAGGGGGTGTTAGGTCACCAGTTGTGTAAAGATGTAAGTTTTTGGGAGATGAAATGTTCTTGTACCTATCTGTTCGGCGGAGTATCTCTCTTATTTTATCGCTTCTGTCTGACCTAGAGATGTAGTGAGGAGTCATGATAATATTCTCTGTGTCGCTCTGGAAAATATCAGTTCTGAATTCAGAGCAACCTAAGCCTAGCGTGTAGCTTCCGAGTCTCTAGGGGTTCCCACCTTCATCCCTCTAAAAGTTGTGAGACACTATATGTACGCTCGTAGAAGTTTTTAACGAAACGTGCTGCTTTTTTCTGTATGGTATTAATTTTTTGGGTGAAATATTTATGACCAGAATCCCAAATGCTCGTTGCATATTCTAGGTATGGCCTAAACCAGAGCGAAGTATCATCTCTCTTGGACTTTTTCATCCGAGGACCTTCCTGTTATACGCTTAACAGAACCTAGTTTCATTAATGCTGTGCCAAATATATTCTGTATGTGTAGATATCATTGTTGTCGTGCGCAAATCGTCCTTCATTTTAATGAATGAAGAAAAGGTTTATCAGAATTTATTCCTTCTTTCTATTATTTTGATAGCTCTCACGATACTTCGACAACTCCGGCTCTAAAGCGCATGCTTTCGGCGTGTCAACTGAACGATTGATCCTCTTATATTGCCGACTACGCATTTTAATGGCTTCCATTTCTCATGAGCTGACTACCAAACGGTTTTATATGCTCTATTTTTAATCTATGATGTAGACAAATGCTGATAATGGGGAAGGATAGGCTCAAGTGACTCTTTAACGCGCCAAGCACCTAGAGGTTCACATTTTAACGTTCAATCCGACGGAATAATGCATTAAAATCGCTCGCCACTTTGCATTTAAACACGACTTAGGTTTTCATTGAAAAAACAGGAGGAACCACTGGGGTTTGAAAATTACTTCCGACTCCAATGTGGCATTCGTAACTTAGAAATCCGAATTATAAGTTTGCAGTGCGTTAGGGGTGTGTTCCAATGTTCACAGTAGCTGTCGTTTGCGCTCCATTGACTGGAACACAATACTTTCTTGTCTTTGAGCTTAATGATTTACTGCCCGTCGTTACCCCAGATGAAAATTTCAACAGATACGTGTAGTTTTTTTCTAAAGATATGTATAGATTTTTTAAGAAACTTATAGATTTTTATAGATTCTATAGATAATGCCAATTCTTTATAGTTTTCTATAGGAATTTTCACCTGGGACGCGCTTCATTTCAGAGGTGTTAATGCACCTTTTGACAAAATTATTGCAGCATTCTCCGTGCTGTTTTGTTTTTATTTTGTCTTGAGCGTAAATTCAGAAGACTTCAAGGCATCCCTTTGAAGCCCGTATTAATCCGTAGTCACTGTGACGAAATTTAATGGAGTAATGTCTTGTACAGTTTTACTCAACGAATTCTTAAATATGTATCATCGATATTGAAAGTGTCCTTAGGCCCTCAAGCCAGTTTTCTAGCTCCTCTACTTAATCTGATTCCCTTCCACATCCTTCCCCTTTCTCTTTCTCCTAACCCTCCCTCCACCCCCTCGCCGTATTTCGTCTTCGTTGAGAGGGTTTCTCCCTCTCACTCCCCCTCTCCTACATCCAATGTCCCTCTCTCAAAGAGGGAAGCGAGGGAGAAGGCAGGTTGGGAGAGGGGGGAAGATGAGGGTTCGCGGAACGGAGAGAGGGGAATGGAATTGGAACATGGAATGAGGGTGTCGCGCTCCTGTATCCTCTCTTCCCCCCCCCCACTCAATCGCCATCCCTTCTGGTCGGTTTACTCGCGGGGAGTTGGAGACACTGTGGAGAGGAAGAGACTTGCCATAAGGTTGTGCTTTGGCGGTCTAGTTCGACAAAATCACATCATCCAGCTCTCGTGCGCGCAAGTGAAATTACGGGACGGGAAATTGGAAAAAAAAACTTACCCCTTAATTACTTCATCGCAGAAAACAGCGGTCTCCCTGCCAGAGAGGGACAAACAGTTTCGACAACGATTCCCGCTCTTGTGCTTCTCGTCTTCTTGAAGTGACTGTATCCAGTAGGAGGAGGTGGTGGTTCTAAATTTCTCTTCGCATCGCTGTCCGATTCCAAGGAGTCTCCACACAGGGCCATTTCTTCTGCTCTCCAAATCCTTGCGTCATCTTCCTCGCTGACTCATTCGTGTGAATTCCTGCTTTCGGATCGCTTTTTTCTCTCTCACTTAATCGGATCTGAGAAGTAGGGGACGACCTTCTTGTCATTCCAGAGGTGAGTCGAATGAAAATAATTTCTGTGCGTTTTCTAATTAATGGTTGTCACATTGCATTAACTAATATATTTTAAGTTCTCCGATGTTCCACATTGTATTAATCTCACGTTTATGGGGTTGGCGCTTCTTTATATTTGTTCTGAAAGTTTATATTTTTTCCCGTTGTGATGTTGAATCAATCTCGAGTCGACATCTCTGTGCTGAATATGATAATTGATTAGTTTAAGTATACTATTATCGAAGGAGAATTAAAATTGTGAGTGCGATTGTGAATGGTCTTCGTTCTTTTTTATTGTAATCACATTAGTAGCAAATTTGAACGCATTTTAATTCCTTAAGTTTGTTTGGAATGATTTTAATGAAAGCGCTTCCTTGAAGACTCAAAGTTAGAGAAACATTTTATTTAGAGAAATTCTGGTTCATTTCTGGGGCATGGAAAGCTTATCCTCGTGCGTAGTAATTTAGTAATTGTAATTGTTGGTCACGATGTCAGATAGTTCAGAAAACTTACATTGATTGTAGTATGTACGAATCGCTTCTTTTAACGGATATTTTACTTATTCATTCGGCTGAGAGTAACTACAAAAACTAATTTTCTTGTGTACCAGTTTTTGCTTTTGCTTCAAAATTTATGTTGAGTTGGATATTTATGGATGTGTCATAACTTATAATTGTTCATAATTTAAAGTTTATAGCAATTTTTCTCCGTCCATTGTAATTATTTTTATTTATCTTCTTTGTAACTGATTTTTAAGCCATATTTTGTCTTTTTCACTATCTAGAGCGAGCTATCGCTGGTATGTTTTATAAACGTCACATATTGCACGTGTTTTCTTAATCGGAGAAATATTTTTGCAATTCAATTTTTTGTAATTTTGCATGAGTCAATCCGTTATAGTATTTATGAGTTTTGGGTGAAAGACAGCTTTATCTATTAGTATACATGGAGACAGCACCATTTTCTAGATGGTTAAAATGTATTCTGTTGATTTTAATGCTCAAATCTCTCTTTGTTGTATGAAGGGAAAAGGAGTGGATAATATTAAAATAAGACGAATAAGTTTTAAAAGAAGGTTTCATTTTTCGTCAGGAAAAGTCTCTCCAGCCGTTGTATTGGATTATATTCTTCCCATAACTGTCACGTGCACCTTTAGGAGTCGAAAAATTGATCGCTGTGGCCAGGATTGGAATTCAAAAGCATGCTTATTGAAAACAGTGGATCAGCTGATTCTCTCTAGCCTCTCGCTCTAGTAATTGGAGCGTCAATTTTGAACCTCGGAGGAGGGAAAGTAGTAGAATCACGTTCTGAACCCTTTGCCAAGTGGACGTCAAACGGTATTCAATCCGTCTTCCCCGACCTCCCCTCTCTATCCTCTGAGTCCTTCGTTTGGCGTCCGCGGGACCTGCAGATGGACCCTTACCGGCATCAGGTGTCTCCGTTGCGAAAGTCTAGTCTCCTTTCCCGTGGACGGACCACGAGAGGGTCTACTTCTAATCTTTCCTTCCTCGTGCGCCCTAACTCTTTCTTCGGGCCTTGCGAAACGAGTCTCGGGAGGGCTGGTATGGTCGTCGCGCAGGTAAAGAAAGGCTACGTGCGCCAAGGTTCGAACTTTTGGTCTTTTAATGTCTCGAAATAAAGACCTAATTTCTTTCCTTCCCCTCTCTTCCGTGGCGTGACTCAATCTCGAAGAGGTTTTATAAACAACTCCTAGAAATGGAACGTTGTCCAAGTGTTACGCTTTGTGATTTATCTTCTCCTTTACTGCATTTCCTTTGGATGGGGAACGAGGTAGCTCTGTGACGAGAATTTGAACTCCCGCCGTCGAATGCGAAAGATGCGAAAGAATGCGAAATGTCGTACGAAGACGGCATTGGAAATCCGATTTGAATCAATGTTTAATCTCCTTTTGCCAAAAATGTCCCCAAGAAGTAACACTTACGCCTATTAGCCTAATATGGATCCTAAAAACAGATAATAAAGGCCCAATATTAAATAATTTGAGTTTTAAGGTACAAGTTAGATAAAATGAGAGAAATTGAGTACATAACTTCAGATATTTCACTTGATAAAACTAGGTGTAATGTTTTATCCTATAATAATCGCGCCTTTCCGTTCTAGTGGGAAAAAGTAGATCTCTGTCGGATTAGGCTCTTCATACTGATCAACATTTCGATGCCGGATTCGCGCGTCGCCTTCAGAGCCGTTATACAACGACATCGTCTTCAAGGTGCATCGAAATATTGGCCGGTATGGAGAGCTTAATCTGGTGGAGAGCCAAAGCAGAAGTCCTACATGAAGTTCGCCGGGAAAGCGCCATTTTTACATAATTCCCGTTCAACGTTGAAAAATCCTTCGTCAGCCCTTCATGCGCATAATTCTTTCCACAGCATCATAGCCTTCTGTTCTTTCGTCTCAACATCACGATCATTCAGACTTATCTAAAATATTGTTTTCGTTGGAATACACCTCTTCAACTCTCCCCTGAATACTGTTGGACCTTGAATAAGGTGCAAATGTGTTCGTACTGAACTTCTGAGCGTATTCAAATTTTATTATCGATCCCTTAAACCACGTCTTGCGACCGTGCAAAATTGACCTAGAAAATATCATTCGCTTGGACTAGGATTTTATCAACGCAGATTTCGTTCTTGTGTGTGCCTCTTCAGCGAGTGACGTCCGCTAACGTTCATCTTGTTTGGACTTTATTATGCTCTCTTCAGCATTCGTATTTCAACTTAAAAAATATTAAATCACATTGACCGATTATCAAATAATGAATCCTGCAATCCTCTACAGAATTAAGTTTATTCTCGATCCGGGTTTCAATGTTGCTATATCACTAAGATACATATTAACTGAGATTAATTGGTTTGAACATAATTCAATTGATGATATATATTTCTCAGGTGATTGTTTAACCGGAGCTCCATCATATATAAAAGTAAAACTTATATTCATCTAATCCTCATTGAATGGTTTGATCTCATTCAAACTTCACCATTTTATTAACTCATTTATCTGTGTTTTATGATCGTTGAGGATAATCTTGCTTGCTGTACTACTAGTAAAAGCTCATTTTGGTTCTTTGCCCTCCACTCCTAGTCGCATGAAGTTTCCATGAAGCTGATGACCTGTTGTGAAGAAAAGTTGTTACTCTTTTATATCCACCGTAGAAATGAAATGCCTTATCTGCCTATTCAGAGTATGTCTCCCAAGTTTCTTCTAAAATTTGCTGCACTTTGGCTTTAGTAATCGGAGCGTACTCACATGATCGTCTGATTTAGCAAACAAATCTAAACGTGTGGTTTTCTCGTGTCTCTCAGAATTGTTGTCTTTCATTGTATTTTTTGTCAGCCATTCCTATCTCTATCCGAAGCCGTAAGTGATCTTAACCCAGGTGTACGTTCGTCCTACTACTCTCTAACATTCTATCCATAACCCCCTGCCAACTTTCTATTGATAATCCAAAGCCCATTAACCTTTGCCTAGTGCAAAATTAAATGTACCATCTTTCCTCCCATGGTTGTGTTTTGTTAATTTGTCAAATGAAATTTAAGATCCCCTCTGGCCAAGGTGATCGCGCGCAATATTTTAAACCATCTTTTATTCTATGAATTCATCTTTTTCATGAAGTATGAAATCTCTTGTGAAAAAATTTTATTATTTTTTGTTTTCTTTTTCACCATTCCCCACTGTTTTTTAAATTTACTCCTTGATTATTTCGCAAACAATTTTTAAGGTAATTAGTGATTGCTCGGTTCAAAGCTGAGGAAGAATTACCGTTTTATCGTTTTGTCTCCAAAAAAGCGCCTTTCAATTACGGCAGAGCATAGCTAATGCAAAACAAAAGTAACACTCTGAAATCATATTTAGACGAAGGATATAAGTGTTAACTGATGCTTTCACCAATCGGGAGAGACGTTTGCGCTAACTTTTTGATTAAAGTAACACATTATTCTTCAACAATGATATAATTTTCTGAAATATTACAAAAAAATAATTTCTTCACTGGAAAACCATTTACTGTCCTTAAGAATTTGCCTCGGAATTCAAAATATTCGCAGAAATGTTTCTTTATATGTCAACTAATATTTTATTATACTATTCGGGCCCTTTCTTACGTATATGCCCGCACAAGATTTATGTTTAAGGACCGTGATGCTCAAGTAAACATTTCTTATAGTTTGGGAAAGCATGCAGTAGAAGTGTAGGATATTGTTTTACGATATCAGATGGAGGACTCGTTGTTTGAGGGAGTTGGAGCGATTTTAGTTAATGCACAGATTAGCGTTAAACTTCGCATAAATGTTCTTATTATTGATATTTGAAAATTGAAATGTGAAAAACATTACGTCATAAAGTTATGCCGTTTTGGCATTTAAATGTTATGTTTACAAGTCGCCTAATGACTCTAGTTCTATGTCGGAATAATTCGACATACGTACATAATAACATACGTACAGATCTTTTAAACCCGAAATTATGCATCTATTATTACATATCATAACTTTTGCTAAGATGTATCGAGGTGTCCCGCCTAGTCGAATATTTGAAAGCTACGTATTGTTATGTAATCTCGTCTATATTACGATTTAAAAAAGTTTTTTTACCGGTGAAGGTAAGTTTTGATGAAAATCAGAGAATCTCCTCCCGGTTTTATACACTTTCAGGAGCCTAAATACTTCTAGTATTTCCTTTTTCGCCTCTGCATACGACCTACCCTTCTTCATCCCGTCCATGAAACCTATTTTCTTTCTTCCCATTTCCCGCTTGCCGAACATACTTCCCTTTATCACACACTTGAGCAACCCATCGCCCCTCATTCCTCCAGCCACTTACACTCTCTATCCTGAATTTCATTCAAAAGTTTCCTTTTCTCGCCCGCCATGTCAAGCACTTCCTCGTTAGTCTTCCTCTCCGTCCATCTCACCTTCACCATCCTTCTCCACACCCACATCTCAAATGCCTGCGGCCGTCCTCCTTTCTGAGGGCTCACGTTTCTGCCCCATGCAACGCTACGCTCCATATCAAGCTCTTCACCAGCCTCTTCCTCACATCCTTACCCAAAGTCTCCGTCATCAGCTCCCTTCTATTACTGAACGCCTCTTCAGCTAACGCTATTCTCCTTCTTATATCTTTGCTACCATGCCCATTTTCTTCAATCATACTGCCTAAGTAAGTAGGGGTTGCCGGGACCTAGGGGTTGCCGGGACCTATTGAGGAGTGGGTTGTACTCACACATTTGACCAAAATTGGTCCGTTTTGACCCTCCATTGGGTCCGGTGATCCTCACTCCAAGGACGTAAGTCGGCAGACCGCACGACGGCAACCCATAAAGCGAATCAGAGGGATACCTTATCCCAAATATTTGGGCAACAGGCTCTCTCGGTACGCAGAGATGTGCGGTAGGCTCAAGCGAAAGCGGAGCCGACGGTTACTCGTCTCAGTTGTTTGGGGGAACCAAACTAACACGAGCACTTCGGGGAGGCGGAGGCCCCATAGAGGTCCTTTTGACCTCAATCCGCCTCATTGGTGTCGGTCTCGAAGGGACAGTGGTTTCGCTAACCTTCCCTACCCATCCTTTCCTTCCACCTCTTCCATATCCTCGGTAATAAGCGAGAGCTTCAGACCGGGGGTGGAAGTTGTAATCCTGCGGCGTGAGCCGAACCGCTTGCCTAAGTAATTAAAATGTAGGTATCACTTTCTCGAGAATGTGCCCTCCAAATTGAATGACTCTTTCTTTGTCCCAGAGAACCTTATCACTTTCGTCTTCTTATGATTTACCTTCATTCCGAATTTTACGCGAATCTTACTGACTTTGTCAGCTGCCCTCCCACTTTGATTCCCAAATCGAGTTATTCCCATGCCTGTCGAACCATTTCCTCAGCACAAATATTAAAAACATAGGTGACAACGGGCTTTCTTGCCTTACCCCGTGACCCACCCTGATTGCCCACCCTGATTCACCATCAGCCACCCTCCTCTGTGTCCTTTACGCCATAAATATAGTTTCTGGAGTGTATAGGTCACGAATTACGAATGCGTCGCCGAAAAATGTGGTGTTAACATCCTTTAATTAAAGAAAAAAATATAATTCTTATATCACTTTCTTCCTGCCTGTATAGTGTGATCCAACGATTTAGCAGGCGAATTTTAGTTAAATGTGGACCATCATAATTTTTTTCGATTTACTTAAATATTATTAATATATGCACACATCGACCAGTGATTACTACTGCAGCCAGTTTAATGATTGATATGTATGTGAAAGCCATGGCATACTAGTATTTCTCAACACAATGGAACCCACTGGTAGGGAATACAAGATGTTTAAAAATCCGATTCCGTTTTCATGCCAGCGGCATGTTATTTTCCTTCCTTCTCGCTCCGACTGATGAAATGTATACATGTCCTGTTTTGTAATCCTCTCCCTTCTCTCCTGCGCTTCACCCCTTCAGTCCTTCTCCTTCCTTGGCTCCCCTTTCTCTCCCTTCGCTTTCCTTCTGGACCACGCCCCCTCCTCTCCCCTCCCTCCGAGTTGACATTCCGCGGGCGGCGACTGATTGAGATTCCATTCCGTGAACTGACGCCAATTCCTCGCGTCAATCTGCACCGCTCGACCATGCTACCATCTATGGGAGCCACGTGAAGTTCAACTGCGGGTCACCCTTTTGGTCCAAAAACTTCTTATATATTTTTGTCACGGACCTCCAGCAAATCTATGTTTGGCATGTGTCGTCATTTACACCTACATGTGCATCTACATATTTCCCCGCAAGACACCTCAAGGCTGTATGGCAGGGGTTGAGTTATCACCAACATGCATTATGCCCTATTTCAGTGAATGTAACTCGTGCGACTGTCAATGCGTTGCCATAAGAATCATGATAGTTGTGATAGAAGGTGAAATTGCACGAACATGTACCATACGGTAGTTGTGCTTACGGAATTGGCGTGACTGTTTGTATTACTGTTTTCACAACTTTATAAATGCTCAGAGATACAATGATTACACAGGTGAATTGTAAGACCTGCTGCTAGTACTGCAGTGCAATCGACAGTCCTAGTCAGAAAGGACTATTCTAACCTCTTATCCATCACGGGAAAAAAATGTTAAAAACCTGTCAGTTCTGTTTTCTATTCCTCTAATTTTATCGTTATAATCTCATCTACAAGAGTATTTCGGATTTTATGAACTAATAGCAACAAAATTTACTCATCCATTTCACTCCCGCTGATCTGCATTGAATTCTACAAACTATATCTGCAAATAAATTACTTTGGTACCTAGAAAAAAGATCATCATTGGTTGTACAATCCTAAGATTGGTTGATTGCAGCCCTCCACCCTCCTCTATCTAATGCTTGTTTCCGTACCTCCTGGTATCTCTTCCTATGTACTTTCCTCTTTATTTGGTCCATGAACTTATTCCTGGGTCTTCCTGTGGGAACTTTTCCCTCTATTTTACCTTCAATTATGTTTCTCCCAAACCCATTGTGTCTCAGGGTGTGTCCAATCCATCTGGTTCTTCTTTTCTGTATGGTGTTCCTTTCCTCTTCTTCTCTTTCTTCTTCTACTAGTTCTTATTTTTCCCTTCACTTTTATCCGTACAAAAAAGTTAGTCCGTCCACACAAAAAATACGCACTAAATAATCGACCTTCTAAAAGTGATTCCATTGTCAGTTTCGTGAAAGGTCAGAAACAGTAACGAGATTATGATAACGACCTTTAACGTATATTTCCGATCATTGCTGTAGCCGATCTTGTTTTCAATAGTTATATGCTTGCAATTAGTTGAAACCTAATTCCCTGAGCTCCATATGGCTCAATTTGTCTACCACTAGAATGGCAATCTTATACCAAGTAGGATATGATAGATTTAGAAAGGCATTTTGGAGTTGTTTCTTCGGGTCGGCCGAAAGTATCAACACTTCATTTATGTATGAGAGTAGCATATGAAATTTTATCGAACCTTCATAGGTTGCGTTTTTAAAGACTGCCTCTTAGTTTTCAACTTCCAAATACTTGTGGTGGATGTGCATTTTAATGAAAGCGTTGACCTGCTTTTAGAGATGGTACCTTTTTGGGTGTGCTTTGATGGACGAGTGATTTCATATCGTATTATAAAAAATTGTATTATAACAGCTTGCGAAATTTTTCTCTCATTGCGCCATCGGAACATTTCGTCTGTTCTTACCTTATGGAGCCGTTCACTGACTTCCATCGTGACGTAAGTAAGGTAAGGTAGAGCGATGCGTCGTCTCTTGTTAAGCTAAACGGGGCCTTGCGGAAACTTTTTACTATGTGATTATATTAGCGCACGTAATATCCATTTGTGATGTAGACCTTTCGCTGAAATATTCACATTAAACGTTTCTGATCGTCGTTTGTGCTATCTCCGCTAACTTAAAAAAGTTTGAGGGATGCCGAGGAATTGCTTAGACAGACTTAAAAGTCGTTACCCTTTGAAGTAGCATGAAAAATTCCCCGCATAAAATCAATCTCAGTTCAGGCTAAAGGTATTTTAGCTGTGGATTACTCAAAATCGTATTTCGAACGGACTTTTTTCATTTAACTGCGCAAAGTCCTGGGACCAACTATCTTCCTTCTCGATGTTAAACCGTGATTAAATGAGCCCCATTACTTCGTCAAATAAAAAAGGGGAAAAACTAGGGAAAGATGATGAAATTCGAGGGAATGGTTAGAAATACCCATGAGTGTATACCTTTAATGTTGTTGAACGGACGATTACTCTAAACTGTGAGCGGGGTACGACAAGGTTTGCTTCTCTAGTGGCCGGCTGCAAGAACATTTAGTTATTGAATCGAAAGTTATGGGATCCATAAAGTTATGGATCATATAAAAATGTTAATTTTGCAGGAAAACCTACACCAGTTTCAAAACTTATCTATCTATAGCTTATTGATTTGAATGTTTTATTTAATATTCCACCGCAGGATGAAATGCACCAAAGTTTATCATATGTATAATTGATAATGCACACAATAATTAGTCAATAAGAGTAAACAATTAGGTCATTCGTCCCAAAACAACTCTTTTATCAATTAATGAAATCTCCGAGTAGTTCATCGTGCGTCTGCCATCTTGGCTACTTATGGAGCGCATAACTCCATGCCACAAGTTATGAAACCACTTATGTTACCACTAAATTAATCGAATGTTTCGGCAACACTTACTGAATGGTTGCAATGGATTATGGGTCACATCTAGGCCTATGGGTCACATACAACTCAATTGAATACATATTGTCGTTCCAGCAACCGGTCGTATGTCACTGTTTTTCTTAAATATAATTCAGCCTGATTCGTTGTAACCGAAATTATTGACAGTCTCTACGGTTTTTTACCCGAGTGGCAACTACGTGGAGTTTTAAAAAATCCGCTACGTTTAGTTTGTTAATACTACTGCTAACTATATATTTTACCTTACTTTCATCACATAGAAAGACCGTTTAATTCATCATTGAGGCAAATAATTGTCGTGCAGCAGTGTTTTGTCTTGTGATCATAGCTGTTTCCTTAAGTTTTCGCCCACACTCTGAAGGACAACTATGACGGCGCTATGTTATCTCGGTGACAGTTCCAGGATCAGTTTTGCTGGATCGTTTTTTTGGTAGCTATACGTTATATTTTCGGCAATATTATATTCAGCCTATTTTCACCGTCAATGATGGCCTGAACCTTGTGTTATAAAGGTATTTGAAGTGCATGGAATGAAGCAAATAAATCAAGTTAAATCCAAGAATGTTGATATTCAATTACTTAGTTAAAGGTTTTGTTATAAGTGTAAACATTTAAACGTTATCGTTACTATTACCTTATATTAGGAACATGTTTGTTAAGTGTAGGTACCGTACAGACTCAAACCAAAAAAATGGGGTGTATTCCCTAAATTGTAACGCCTGTAATAGTGTTTACATTAGGAAAACACGAAGAAATTTTAATATTAGGACTTAGGAGCATTTTAGTGCTTTTAAGGTAGTTTGAGCGAAATATCATAAAACCTAGAAATCAATGAATTTGGTCTCATTTTAAAGAAAAACATCTCACATCTGACACCAAAAATTCAACCCCTTACCACATTACTTTCCGAGATATTTGCCAAAAAATACCAGGCCTTTTACATGGGAAATGGTACGTGTATGCACTCCAAAGAGCTTATATTAAAAATGAGGCATTTCCTACACTTAGATCTCGTCAACAAATCAACAGTGTATAGTTTGTGTGTTTTCTCGACTATTTTTGAAAATTAATCAAATTGTCACCGCAGTAAATTCTTCGAAATCACAATACATCTTCCGTTTTGATGGAGTTTCAAACGTACCGCGTGAAAAAAATGAGTCAATTTAAAGGCTTATTTAGATATATTCATTTTATTACTTACAATTTCTGCCATGTAAAACTATTTTATTGATCCATTAATAAGGCAATATTTAATTCATGTGTATCACAGTTGGTGAAATTATAACGTATATATCGAATATGGTCTCTATTATGATTAGGGAACTATCTCGCTCGCACTACCTTACAAACAATTGTGACAAGAGGAGCGACTTCGCCAAACACCTGTTGTGTAATGGACATAGTAATGAATTTTTAACCAATATTTTACATTGTAACCACAGTCCACGTGGGCTCATATGCCCTTGAACTACTCGACATTGTGAGAAAAATGTATCACCCTGATGTATGTGGAAATTCGTGGAATTCAGCTCAAGTCGGGCGAAGAGTTGGAGGCTTTAGTCTGCATAGTGGGGCTTAGTCTGGGGGTCGAACTTGAAAAATCTGATATTGACTATACGTATAGGCCCTTTGCCCGCCCCAATTCAACTACTGGCAGACCTCCTGCCATAAAAGTTCGCTTCACTAAGTTTAACCTTGTGCGCGAAGTACTCAGGGCTCGTAGAATCAAAAAGAATTTTTCTACGAAGGACATTGATTCTAGTGAGACTAATAACATACCCATTTACGTAAATGAATCCCTGAGTACCACTAACCGTAAAATTTATGCTAAGGCAAAAGAATTAAAGAAATGTGGATAACTTAAGTATTTGTGGGTTCGAGGTGGAAATATATATGCTAGGAAGGAAGACAGAGGAGAGAGACTCTTCCTGCGAACAGAAGAGGATATCGTGGTCTTTCAATGACAAGAGGCTAATGTGTCAAGTGACTCAGCATCCCAACACCTGACTGACATTAACTGTGAGCAGAGACCTGAAAATTCCCAAACAGTGACCTAGTGTTCCACCTTCAACATTTGCCATGTCAATGCCCAGTCCTTACCCGTTTCTTCCCCGTTTTTACCCGTAGTAATGACGAGTTTCGCAATTATTTTGTACATAATGATTATAATGTGATTGCCGTATCAAAAACATGGTTAAAACCCTCCATTCCATCTGAGTATGTCTCTTTAGACAACTACATGTTAATTCGGAATGATAGACTGGCCAGAACTGGAGGAGGAGTATGTTTATATGTTAAGAAATGTTTCAAATGTAAGAACATTTCTTGTAATAATGAAAATCTGAAGCCAGAGTTTGTATTTGTTGAAATTTCTAGTGATTCTAGCAAAATTCTATTAGCAGTTGCCTACAGGCCTCCAATGGTTGGCTACATGAGTGACTTCTTTGAAACCGCGCTCGCAGATCTGCTTCCCTCCTATAGTAATATTGCGATATGTGGTGACTTTAACTCAAATTTGTTGAAGGAAACTCACGATAGTCGCTACATTAGAGACATGTGTCATCGGTATGATCTGTCATTGGTCCCATCCCTTCCAACGCATCATCAAGCCGAATCCAGTACCCTGCTAGATCTATTTATTGTTGACGACATATTGAAAATTGAGGAACATGGTCAACATCCAGTCCATTTCTATCTGACCATGATCTAATATATATAAAATTTAACCTTAAAACCCCAAAGTTTATACCAAAAAGGATTTCCTACCGAGACTTTAGTAAATTCGATCTTCCGAGCTTCCAGGAAGATTTTGATAACCTGCAATGGACGGATTTCATTTCCACTAATTCCATTGACACCAAAATGTCTATTTTTATGTCTAACTTGAATCAGCTACTAGATATTCATGCTCCTTTTAGAAGGATTGTGCCTAAACGAAATCCGATCCCATGGGTTACTCCTGAAATTAAACAACTGATTAAAAAAAGAGATGTAACACGTCGAAAATACCAAAGGATCAGATCTCAATAAATTTTCCATGAATATAAAAGATTAAGGAATGAAACACAAAGGTTAATGAAAAAAGCCAAAGATAATTATTATAATGATTGTTTTTCCGACAAATGGGACTCTAAAACTATATGGAACGAGGTTCGACGAATAGGACTTGTTAAATTTCGAAATGATCACTTTAATTCTAATGTCTCAGTCGATGACCTAAATAAATATTTTATCAGCTCATTCGTCAATGTATCTTCCAGTTTGATGGATGAGTCACAGTCAGGTAATGAAGCTGGAAATGAAGTTAAATTGTTTAACAGAAAAGAATTTAGTAACAACGTATTATATTTTCCCTATCTTACCCCTGAACTGATGTTGAAGTATCTCCGTAGTATCAAGTCTAATGCTGGCGGAATTGATGGAATAAATAGAAAGACATTAAAAATAATCATTCCAACTATATTTCCTGTGCTGTTTGACATTTATAACTTCTCATTGAATTATTCAGTCTTTCCTGTCTCTTGGAAGACCGCAATAATTAAACCTATTCAGAAAATTCGGAATCCGACCCAGCCATCACATTATCGTCCCATTTCATTGCTATGTACCTTGTCTAAACCGCTTGAGAGATTTGTGTACAACTCGGTGGTAGACCTTCTAGCAACTAATAACCTTCTAGATAAATACCAGTCGGGATTCCGGAAAGGACATAGTACCGAAACTGCCCTCATTACAGTAACGGAAGATATTCGCTACTCTATAGATAACCAGAAAGTGACCATTCTTGTACTATTTGATTTTACAAAGGCTTTCGACTGTGTAAATCACGACCTCCTACTATGTAAAATGGAGAAAATGGGATTTTATTTCCCAGTTATTCAATGCTTCCGATCTTATTTACTCCAGAGAATTCAAGCAGTAAAAGGATATGAGAATGAATTGTCCAGTTTTCCCGCAGTGACATGTGGTGTGCCTCAGGGCTCTATCCTTGGGCCTCTACTTTTCTCAATAAATATTCTTGATTTACCCAGCTCGATCACTCACTCAAAATATCAATTGTATGCTGACGATTTGCAAGTTTATCTAGATTGTCATCCATCTGAAATCCATAGCGCCATCGAAAAGATAAATGAAGATGTTTCCCGCATATGCAAGTGGGTTGAACATAATATGTTGAAAATCAATCCCGTTGAAACAAAATCTATGATAATTGGTACTGCCAAATTTATAAGTAAACTTAATTATGATATTTTACCTAAAATCATAGGAAATGGTACTGAAATTGATTATACAAATAAGGTTGTAAACTTAGGAGTTAATATTAATAATATACTAACTTGGAAGGAGCATGTTGCTTTCATTTCCGACAGTGTACAAGACATTAGTGCAGATGAAACAATTTAAACATTTATTCCATTTGAGCGGCGTAAAAAACTTATGAATCATCTTTTAATTCCTCATATCGATTATTGTCTCCTTGTATTTGTTGATTTAACTAAGGAATTACAAAATAAATTACAGATCTTGTTTAAAGCTGGAGTAAGATATATATGTAATATGAATATTTACGAACATGTTCCTCCTTACTATGTTAAATTGAAGTGGATGAAATTGGAACATAGAAAAACATTTAAATTATTTGTGTTCATCTACAAAATATTATCAACTAAAACCCCTGATTATCTGCATAATTATATTATTAGAAACCAAAGTGTTCCAGGCAGACAAATAAGAGGAAGAAGACGATTTAAAATTCCACGGTGTAGAACTAATACGTATCAGTTATCCACAATAAATTGTGGCCTAAGAATATGGAATGGTATTCCTGACAATATTATAAAATCAAACGATGTATATAAATTTAATTCGGAAATGTTATCTTTCTTGTATAAAAAATATTATTGTAGCGCAGTATGAATTGCATTGTACACTTCATTTTTTGTTAATTTCTTTAAAAAACTCTCTCTCATCCTTACTAATTGTTTATATATTTTATTAGCTTGCACTATAGTAGTTGTAAACATTATTGTATTAATGAATGTCCTATGCTTATTGAATGTTCATATTTGTAAACTGTAGTGTCCTGAAAAAATACTATTTTTGCCACAGAGTTTCTGCTGTTAAACTGTACTTTGTTCCAAAGGATATGTAGTCCTTGAACAATAAATATTATTATTATTTTTTTTTTACTTTGGTAACTTTCGCCTCCCGAGTCCTCGGCAAGCATCGGGTTTCATTGCCGTCATAATGGCCGAGAACTCGAGAGGGGCGGTGCAGACTTCGTAGCCACTTCCGAAACCCATTGGATCAGTGGCTACGCTGCGTTCGGGTCGTGCGCACGAAGCAGACGGAGCGACCCCAAGAGGACGGACTTCTGCATGCGGGCTGCAAGTGATTCCTCCTGTGCCACGCAAGCAGGAATACACTTGATGCTCTGTATCAGCGAGCCCTTGATTCCACCGAGCACACCTATGACTAGGACTACTAGTTTTACAGTGTGTCCCGGGTACATCTGCCGAAGTTCGAACACCAGGCCTTGATATTTCGTCCGTTTTTCCGCCTCTTTCGAGTCCAAGTTCGTATCGACCGGAGCCAAAAAGTCAATTACGAACATGGAACGCGATAGGCGGTCGAGGAGAACGATGTCAGGCTTGTTCGCCTCCAACTGCCTGGTGGTGGGGAATGAGTAATTCCACCAGATTTTTATTTTGTCGTTCTCCACGACGGACTCAATATCTCCAGGGGCACAGGGCAGCACATGTACTTCGTCGATGCCGTAATGATGTCGGAGGTGGAAATACAACACCCGCAGAGCTGCGTTGTGCCGAGCTAAATACGCTGACTGCACGTAATAACTGCAGCCGGAGAGGTGACTCAGTCTCCGGCTTGGCTCGGCACGCTCTGCATCTCGTGTCCGCCACTTCCGCCTTGAATATAATTCGGCGGTACACGAGTGTTGATGACACCATCCTGGCACCAGAGAACGAAACCCCCTGTTTCGGACCTGAGACCCGCGGAACGAAGGAAGGCAAACGTCAGCTCCTTCAATAGCCCATGTTTTTCCATGTTTCGGTAGAAACATCCATGCATGGGCTTATCGGTGTGTGTCTTGAGCAAGGTCTTCTGCTAAGCCTTTTTGACCTCGAGCTTTAAGACGTCAGCCCTCAGCGACACGATTGACGTGCTACTGTCGTTACCGTCGGATGACAGGTCAAAGTCCAGACCGATTTCGTCTGCTGCCCTCTTCGCCGCCTGGAAGAGAAACGGCCCCACCTTCACCTTCACCTTCGTGAGTGAGCAGGGGGTCCGTACTGTTGAACACTCGGCAAACTGTACCCAAGACAACTCTGTTATGTAGACACTCCAGGCTCAACAGACATCTACCGCCTACACTACGAGGGAGATACAATCTGGCGACGGAAGATATCGGATGAAGACTTCTATAGATGGCCAGCATCTTCCTCGTTCCCCGGTCGTGATTTTGCAACTCGTTGACATTCCATTTCATGCATCCGAAGGTGTACAGCAGTGCCGGAACCGTGAAAATGTTCGTGGCAAGAACCTTGTTCTTGCTAGACAGCTCAGAACTCCAGATTTTTCTGAGAGTCTGTCTGTACTTGGCGGTGAGTCTTTCCTTCACTGCTGCTACCTGCTGCATTCGACGTTGGGGGACGCCGAGGTATTGGTAGCATTCGTCATCTTGCAGATGACGAACGACGTTCCCGTCAACGAGTTGTGAGTCTTCCTTGTCCTCCGATATTCTTCCTTTCGCCAGGTGGATGGATGCGCACTTGTCCAATTCGAATTCCATCCCTATAGCCTCACTGTATTGATGTACGGTGTCCAGTGCAACGTGCAGTTCTTTGGCGTTGGAAGCATACAGTTTAAGGTAATCCATGCAAAACAAATGGGTGACCTTGTGCTTCCTGTCACCAGGAACGCCGCATATATATCCTCGGCCTCATCTCAGCTTGAAGGAGAGGGGGACGAGGGAAATACAGAACAGGAGGGGGCTCAAGCTGTCGCCTTGAAAAACGCCACGGTGGTATGTTACCAACTCAGTGGAGACGGTCCGCTTGCCCGATGTCAAGACGAAGCGCGTTCTCCAGAGTGGTAACAGGAATTGGATGCAGGACACAACCTCTGGGTGGACTTTCATCAACTTCAGCAGGGCGATGAGAAGCTCATGCGAAGTGGTGTCGAAAGCCTTGCGATAGTCCACCCAGGCCATTGATAGGTTTCGCTTGTGTCGGGCGGTATCCTGACATATGCACCTGTCAATGAGCAGGTTGTCCCTGCATCCCGCGATTCCTCGTTTGCACCCCCTTTGCTCGTACACCTCCTCCCACACAGGCTGGATCTGCCGGAGGATAAGGTCGCTCAAGATCGTGGTGAACGCCTTTTATACAGGCGTTTCGGCTCTCGCCGCAGGGATTACAATCTCCGTCCCCAGGTCTGCAAGCTTCTGCTTATACCTAGGGACTTGGAAGAGGGGGAAGGAAGGGATTAGGATGGGGAAGGTTAGCGAAACCGCAGCCCCTTCGAGGCCGACACCAATGAGGCGGATAGAGGTCAAAAGGACCTCTATGGGGCCTCCGCCTCCCCGAAGTGCTCGTGTTAGTTTGGTTCCCCCAAACAACTGAGACGAGTAACCGTCGGCTCCGCTTTCGCTAAAGCCTACCGCACATCTCTGCGAACCGAGAGAGCCCGTTACCCAAATATTTGGGATGAGGTTTCCCTCTGATTCGCTTTTTGGGTTGCCGCCGTGCGGTCTGCCGACTTACGTCATTGGAGTGAGGATCACCGGACCCATGGAGGGTCAAAACGGACCACTTTTGGTCAAAGGTGTGAGTACGACCCACTCCTCAATAGGTACCGACAACTCATCGCCTTTTATACAGTGTTTAGACAGGTTATAGGGCGATGGTTCTTCGGAATGGACAAGTCTTCCTTTTTCGGAATGAGAAACGTGCGTCCCTCAGTCAGCCAAGGTGGAAATGGTTCTCCACCTGTGATGAGGGACGTGAAGATTCTGGCCAGATGTTTGTGGGTAGAAGTGAACTTCTTCCACCAGAAGCTATTCACCAGAAGCTATTATTATTATTATGTGTTTTCAACGAATGCTTGTTCCCTCCCCCCTCCCCCTCCCCCTTGCCTTGAAGCAGTTAAAACACTGATAGTACCTCCCTCACCCCCTCTTCCCTTCATTATTCCTCCGCACTCCCTCTCTCCCCTTTTAACCCCTTCCAATATATGAGAGTTCCCGACCTTTGGTTGCACCTGATGATGATGATACCAATGTATTGAAACCCGGGTTGTGTTTTTTTCTCTGTGGTGAAGTAAATGTTAAATTAAATATGGCTGCTATTATCTTTACATCACGTCTCTTGCAACTAATTAGATTTTAAAGTAAAATTCGCTTATGGTCTCTATTATGACTTGAGAAATATCTCGCTAAGGCTTCCTTAGAGCGGTAATAGTTGCTTAGCGTATAATGTAATCAGTTTAATTGCGTTATTTATATTACATAATTAGGGAAACACTAAACCATTGAATTAGAGGAACTTAATCCATTGTGGTTTTTGAGTCACGTCGTACGTTTTGTTAAGCTTTAATTTTTCTTATTTTCTGAATAAATTCAGGAAAAAGATAATTATTTCACCGAAGTCGCGGTGTGAGTGAAAAATTCAATTGTATATATTGAATTGAATACGCGATGATGACATTTGTTTTCCCTTCGAGAGGTGGTCGACTGCCAGCCTATAAAAGCCCAGCGAAGAAGACCAGGTTCACTTTTTTTTCGTGGGACCCCGTCCCGAAAACATGAAATTTTTTTTCCCATCGCACCCCTGCAAAGAACCCTTTGCCTCTTTCCCCAGCCAGGATTTGGCTCTTCCTACTCCGTCTTCCCCCTCTCCCTCCTTGCCCCCTCCCCCCATCAGAACCACCACTTCCCTTCTTCCGACCTTCCCTTTGCCTTGACCTTTAAACGGACCTCCCTTTCCGTCACACCCTAATATGTCTCCGTCCACTCCGGCCAGGGATTCGTCGTCAGTCGTCGCCTTCCCAGCTCTCGACCCCCCCCCCCCTCTCTTCCACACCTCCGTCCTTCATCTCGCTTCTTTAAGCTCGCCCGCCTTTTTCGTCCGCGCCACCCTGTTCCAAAAAGTCATTGCCCACCTCCCTCCTGGATGGATAAGGAAAACATTTCTCAATTCAATTTCCTCTCTGATTTTTTGTTTGTTTAACCTTTGAAAATTCGAGTCCACGATTGTTGCGCAGGGCTGGGAATGCATTCATTAGAGAAGGGTGCGATTTCGAATGTTTCAAGCTTAAAGTTCAAAGTGTTCGATATTTTTTACGACGTAGGTCAGTGAGCGGATCCATATTGTATGTACAGACGGAATGTTCCGATTACGCTAAATGAGTCACGCCGTGCGTTTTGTTTAGCTAATTTTTTTGTTTTTATTTTATTCCCTCCTCTATTCTGAGTAAATTTACGAAAAAGATATTTCACCGATGTCATGGTGTGAGTGAAACATATATCCGCACATATTTTGTTTTACCTGGGAATACATTCAACAGAGAAGGGCACTATTTCCAATGTTTCAAACCTTAAGTTCAAAGTGTTAAAAATATTTTACGATATCGCGTGTTATGTATCGTGTTATATGGAAGAGAGAAGCTGAAGGCCGGAGTCAAACGGAGATGATAAAAAATGAAGGCAAGTGAATTCTTTCACTTACCTCGAAAGTACCATTACGTGGGACGGAAGATGTACAATTGGCATTAAGCGTAGAATAGCCCCAAGAAGCTAAGAAAGCATCATGATGGAAAGGCGACTTCTATGCTCAAAGAAGATAGAACTACAAACGAGAAAACAGTACGTGAGAAAATTTGTGTGGAGCGTGGCAGTCTTCGGATCGGAACCATGGACAATTAGAATATACGATCAGGAAAGACTAAAAGCTTTCGAATCCTGGTACTGGAGGAGGATGCTGATGATAAAATGGACGGATAAAATAATAAATGAAGAAGTATACAAAGGAGTAGAAGAGGAAAGGACCCAATAGGACGCTAAACAGAAATGAAGAGCGAGAGATTGATTGGGCATGCCCTGAGGCACAGTGGGTATGTAACAGAAGGAAAAAGAGGGGAAATTCCAAAGAGGAAGGCCAAGCTCTATCCGTAAGACAATCACAAAAGACCCATTTTGTGTTTCCATACACTTACATTTGAGTTATACTGCAGCCGTGTTTAACTTCTTTCTTATCAAGATGTCGCATAAAGCGGTAACAATTTATTGCCGATAAACTTTTCGGGGGCGGATGAACTTGATGGAATCAAATAAAAGCTTGCAAAGGAACATCTACATTCCATTTTTTTACTCTCTCAGCATTAATTTGGAGTCCGTCTAATTGAGCTATTGCCTTATGTGGTATAACTAAAATGATTGAAAAGTGTGTTCTCGCAAAAATGATGTGGAAAAAAGTTCTGAGGTTTCTTCGCGACTGTTTGAGTCAAAACAGACGATATATTCCAACATTTTGTTTGATACATTTAAAAAATCCTGTTTTCGCTGATGACATGCGTTAACTGTATGGTTGTATTTTGATTTCCGTATCTTGCATGATGCATGCATTTCATTAAGTACCCAAAATATGAGTGGAATGGCATATCTACATCGTCATACTACACTGCGAGCCACAGCATGGGCGTATGGCATGGGGTGTTTTAGGACACCAGCCGTGGAAAGAGGTAAGGTTTTGGGAGGTGTAATGGTGACGTGTATTATGGGAGTGTATTTAGTGGAGCTCAGTTTTTATTGTGGTCGCTTATTGTGCGCGGAAAGAACTAGTTTTTGTACCTCTGTGCCTTGTTGGTTTGGCCATGTTGAGAGAATGGATGAGAGTCGAATAACGAAACAGATATATGAGAGTAGAATAAATGGCGCGAGAGGTAGAGGTAGGCCGAGAAAGTTGTGGTTGAATGTGGTTGAGGGAATTCTCAGGAGGAGGAATATTAGGAGTCTTAAAAACAGGAGGGTGTTTATGAAGCAGTGTATGGGGGCAAATGAGGCAAAAGAGGTTTGCAAGGATAGGTCAGTATGGAGGAAATTATTGAAGCAGAGTAAGGTGTGCAAATATGTATTTATGAGTGAAACTTAATGACTGTGCCTACCCCGTAGGGGATTGGCGTAATTAGTATGCATGTATGTTAAAAAAATACTATTACTGAACAACATAGAATTAAAAAATATTTAGTTAAAAATTTTGTTCTAATTAATGCAGTCGTTAAACATTTTACTCGATTAGATAGTTTCTACCGAAAAACATAATACAAGCCGATTCGATAAATTGTTATTCATTTGAATATTGAACATTTTTTTTTGCACTAAATATTTGGATGTTATCCTTTGTTCGTGTTGCGTATTTTCCTCGTGGTTGGGAGTGTAAGTGAGTCACTTTCCTCGTGGAAATAGCACGTGGATTGCTGTGTTCGGTTGCTTTTCCTCAAGCAACGCAGGTCCATGGTTTTCTATAATGTTTTCATCTCCGATTTGTTTCCGGTACGTCTCCACCCCTTACGATTCCCATCTCCTTTTGCCTCTTACGATCGCATCCCATCGCCCACATTTTGCTTCTTCCCCTCGTTTCCAAGAATACGGACAGGAGATGACTTGGATTTTGGGGGAGGATGGGCTGGTGCCTCGTGACCTTGAAAGGAGAAACCTCCTCCTCCTAACGTCCGCCACCCCACCGAACCGTCTTCATATCTCAAACCCTTTCATCTTAGATCCATCGATTGCTCCCGGAAGCGAGCGATATCCCCCATTTTTTAAGTAAAGGAAATATTCACTTTTTTCTCACTCCTCACAATTTTTTCTCTCCCGGTTTAAACGTTTCCGCGTCATTATCAAGAGGCAGCATGGAAAAAATGACGTGAAATATTGTAACCAGTAGAAGAAAAAAAGTATATGGAAAAGTACTCGTGAATATTTCACTTTACTCTAAATAATTTCCGCAAAGCTTGTTCGTCAACGAATAATTTTACTCTTTCTTGTTTCCCTCGCTCCAAGAACTCCTAATTATTCTCATATTTCAGGAGAGTGGTTTTGGGGAGCAAGATATTGGCATTGCAATGGCCTTTTTTCGGAGAAAGGGACGATGTTTAAGGGGGTGGAATCAGTTTGTTTGGAGGCATTTGTTTTGCAGTCTTCGGGTGAAATTTGATGTGAGGATTAGAAAATCTTGCAGTGTTTTTCCGTAATGACTGCTCTAGCTATTTCTCCAACCTAATGGGCTTAGTAATCAATTGAGCATTATGTGCTGTACTTTTGTTCAGCAGAGAGCTATGCATCTCTACTCCTGGGTGTCATAATTCGGTTAATGATCAATGGTGACACTGTGACGTTGAATCACGGCTTTTAAATAAACAAGTTGATTGCAGATAAATGTACAAAAAAAACCTCGCTTCCACGAGGTTAGAAACATTGGCATTGTTTGATAAGTTTCTGTGTCTACTTTTAAACACTTATGTTTATGCTATCAGCTTTCATGTTTATATGTTATGCATATTTGTCTGATTAAATGAGTTAATTTTTATGTATTTAACTTTCTGTTTATGCTTTTGTGAAATCAGTGATAAAATGTACCAACATCATTGTTGATTTGATTGTGAAAAGTAGTTATAAAAGTTGTCAAATTGGCTGCTTAATTTAAAACTTTTCTTTCAAAATGGCGAAATGTATTTCTACTCATTTTGAATCTTCGTACAGCTTGCGATCAATTCGAACTCCATTGGCTGCTAAACAAGAATACTCGAGTCCTTTAATTGTCACGTCAAGTATATATTTGCACTTATAATTGCGGTTAGTATTAAATTTGGTGTCTCTCGTGTTCCCTACACATATAAAATTTACGTTTGTATTAAAACCATATTTGTAGATTAACTTATAGGATGTATTTATTGAATTTTTACCAGGTTTTACAGTAATGTGCCTGTTTCCTTAGGCACGAAGGATATTGAAAAAAAGTTGTTCGACCGTAGTTTCTGTCCTCATATGCTATTATTTTGAGTATGGTCGCTTTAAAATCGTGCTCGCTGGGAAATTCGAGCGCTTTCAATCGAGTCTTTCGAGAGACCAACGTGACACACGGAAGGGGACACTGATTGTGAGTCATCCTTCGAGTTGTAGATCCCATCATTGCGCCAAGGGGGTCCCAGACTGACGCCAAGTTCTCTCAACGGTGGTCCTACGCTGTGGCTCATTTAAACTCCGCCGCTGGGTGTCAAGCGAAGGAAGGACTCTGCGCTGTTATATCGGCGTCCACTGACGAATTTCCGAAGTCCTTGAGATACTTGGACGCTGATTCCGTATTCCCGAAAAAGTTGGATTATCTAAGATGGGAATAATGTTCCTCTCTCTGTCCTCCCATTCATTTAGTTTTGGAATGGAAGAGGCCGTGTAGGCCTGCCAGATATTAATTGTGCCGGCGATAAATGTAATTTTATTGAGAATGTGATTATACTCATCGTGGAATAATGATCTCTTTGAAGATTCGAGCATTTCTGGGAAAACTTCTTCATGTGATGTAAATTATGCCGCACCTCGAATACGCCGTGAGCATTTGGGACCCTGGTCATAAAGATTTAAACAAAAAATTAATAAAATATAAAGAAAAGCAGCTCGCTTCGTTAAAAGCTGCTACGAACGAACATACAGTGTTTCACAACTTATAGAAGGATTAAGGGGGGAGCCCCTAGAGACTCGAAGGCTACACACTAGACTTAGCTTGCTTGAGAAATTCAGAACTGATATGTTTCAGAGCGACACACAAAATATTATTATGACACATCACTACATCTCTAGGTCAGACAAACGATAGAATAAGTGAGATGCATTGCCGAAGAGATGGGTGCAAAGACTCGTTCTTTCCGTGCACAATAAGCGACCACAGTAAAAACTGAGCTCCACTAAATACACTCCCATAATACACGTCACCTTTTCTCCTCCCAAAACCTAATCCCTTTCCTCTTTACTTAGCTGGTGTCCTAACACTCCCTGCCACACGCCCATGCGTCGGCTCGTAGGGGCGGTGATTAGATGTAGGTATTTTTTTATGGAGACCATGTGAAAGTTTGGTCCATTATTATTTGGTTGATTTGCTAATACTTAGGGGTTAAATACTAGTGTTGCTAAACCAGAAGAAAAAATCCCTACAATTCGTTGGTTACTCCAAACTATGTGAATGTCATGAATAATATGCTATGCCTGGGGCGTTATTGTGCACTTATTGGAGGAAATAAGGCATTTTTATTTGTACATTATGCATATGGCACATGTTATCCAAACATTTATTTTTTGACATAATTGAAATTATGAATTTTAACTTTAATTCCTTAATGCGAAAGTTATAATCTGATATCATACGTTTTTTTTAAAGTCGTCAAATTTGTCATATCGCATGCTGTCATGCCTATGACATCCCAAATGGCTAAAAAACACTTTGCAAAATGTTAGCTCAGTATTTTAGGAGTTGGCCGTTCTCCACCCATTATTCAATTTGGCATGGGTGTCCCTTTATGGTTGGCAACTTGAGCGAGGATTGCTGGTTTCTCTCTTCTTCCGACGATCCGCATGTGAGCTGTGGTCCGGTGGGGTATTCGCGGAGAAATTATCTTTTTGCTCTTTGCCTCAGCGGCAAGAACCGCTCAGGTTGTCAACGAAATCTTTGACTAAAACGTAAGTCAGAGTGGCGATCGTCAAGGAAAACCGGTAAAAACCTGGAAATGTCAGGGAATTTTGAATTTCTGGAAAAGTCGAGGAATCCTTGTAACAGTCAGGGAGAAACTGAACTAGGAATCCTCGTTATTTTTCTACATTTACGTTTATCGGCCAGTCTTTCCTGCCCTTTTATTACACCAACTAAAACTAACGTACGTCGCTGGCGTGCATGGAATAAGCACCATCAATTCGTGAAGTACATATTCAGTGGAGATTCTTACTAGTTGTGAATGTTAGATATTTAGTTGTAAATCAGACATTCATTGTATCCCTTTTGTATATCCTTATTGCGATATTTGCCTAGTTGTGTTAAAATCATGATCACAATGTATTACGCTCATCACGAGGAATCCGATGCTATGTTGTTCGGAGAATTTTACCTCGCGTTTTTTTTTTAACTTACGAAACTCAGTTCGAGAAATAGCTGGAGCACACTAGCTTACAGTAACTACATGCTTGCAGTTCTAAATGTACGAGACGATGATTAGAAACTTAAAAGCTGCCGTAGAAAATTTCATTCAGCAGAAGAAAATATCCCAAAAATGGGTGATCTTTTAGCGATCGGTCAGGGAAATTGGTAAATCTATGAGGGAAAAGTCAGGGAAAGATAAGGGAATTTGGAAATTGGATATCAGTAGCCACCCTGTAAGTACATTTGTAAACGTTAACGAGTCTAGTAGAAAAGCGTCCGTTATAATGCGTGTCCGGAAACTAGACGACCCTCAGCATCTCAGTAGGCAGCATGAGCGAGGGCCGTTGTTTTTTTCATCACTCAAGGACCCCCATGAGGTTTGAACTCGGATTTACCATTGAGAAGATGCTTTGTGTTATTTACTTGCCTCAACTATGAAAAATTGATTTATTCTATATGCTTATTACGTTAGTCGTTCAGGATCGAACCAATGAGGCATTGCACACATGGTCATTACTGATTTCTGAGTTCCTCATAACCCTTGGGAGGGTACCTATTTGTAATATTGCTCTTCTTAAAAATATCTTTGTTTCTATAACGTATTTCTGTTTTTCACATAATAAAAACCCTTTATTTTTCACATTTCGTTTTACCTTTACGTTTTCTACGATAAATAAAAAAAAAAACAAGTTTTCTCTCCGTAACTCCTCGTTGCATTCCTTCCTTTTGGTCCATCGTTAAAAATTTGGGAAATAATGGAAAGAAAACCTTAAACTGTTTGAATCCTTCTGAGACCTTTTGTCCTGTATAATTGATATGCAAAGTTTTCGTGACTATATTTGAGATCCAGCTGAATCCGCACCAAACCCCAGTGGTAATCCTAGTAGACGGCAGAGTGCTGCTACCTAGTATGTTTGTGCCCAACTACAGTACAGAAAAACTGCCAGCATGCGGTACGTTTGGAGGGAAGTCATATCTAGTTGGTGGCGACAGAAGCACCTCTAAAATAGTCTTTGATCTCAAGAGGGTGTACGAGGCAACATAGTGTCAAATTCGCCTTTCGGGAATTCTCTAATCATCAGGAGGACCTATTGCTTGAAGCTTTTCAATCATGCTTAAATTATTTTTGTTTTTGCTGTTTTTTTGCAATTTCTTGATATCATTAGGGACATGAAGGACATCGAATCCGAAGATCCTGGATTCTCACTAAAATTCCACCAGTGAAACTTACTCACAACAGCTTTATCAATCTTCTCTTTAGTGCAGGTGTAGCAAATTATTTGTTGGATTATTTAGTAACTATTTTAGAGTGAACAAAAGTGAGTTTAGGTGGTGATTAGAAATACCCTCGAAGCGGAGGCCTTTCTTCAATGCACCGTTCACGCCTTTCTTCTTCTCACGAGAAAATTACCATCTAGTTAACTCAAACTGTCTTTGTGTATTGTGATTTTTTATTAATGCAGAACTTATTCGTGCACCTTGAGCAAACATGTACTCTAAGGCCGTTAACGTACATTTATTAAAATTTAGGCATACTCAAAAAATTCCCATAGTTATCTCAAGATCTAAAATCTGGAACAAATAGTGCAATCGGGGGAGTAATTTGTACCATCTGTCACCGCATGAAATCACTGTAATATGTGGCAAAATTAACTGAAGTCGACTTTAGCTGTTTTTTGCCCCATATATTTGCAAACTGCCACAAATAAATAAGGGACACCCTAAAATGCATTACTACGAACTAAGTTGTTCATCAATGTTCCGCATGAATACCAATAAATATCGTCTAGAAATTTATGAGTGAAGTAAAATGAGGAATAAGGAAAGCTGTTACTTTGAAGGAGAATTGAATGGAAAGCTGAAGCAAACCAACCTTTGCATTGATAACCTCTCATGGTGTGTTAGGATATCTTGGTTTTAAGCTGAATTTAAAGAAAAATATTAACCTTTAACTGTGTGTCGTTTTGCTGAACACTTAAATTACATATGTCTGTCTTTTGTGCAGCAATTTGTGTGGTTCTTATAGATACCTCTATATATGTACTGTCTTTCCAAGGCTAATTATAAGTTTCTTGTACTCATTCATTGGTCGTTCCATATTTAGATTTGTAGACTGCAGCCCTCCATCATTCCGTGTCTGATACTAGGTTTCTTACAACCTGTTAGCCCTTTTGTATATACTTTCTTCCCTATTTTTCCTTCAATTCCATCATTAGCAAACCCATTGTGCCTCAAAGTGTGTTCAGTCCGTCTAGTTCTTCTTTTCTGTATCGATCTTGTTATATTTGACTACATTTAATTAATTCTTACCCTATTAGTTTTGTTTTTCTCGTGTCTCTGCCCACTTCTGGCTTTCTTGGCTGAGGCAGCGGCATTCGTGGGCAGAGGGAGGTGATGTCGTCACGTGGTTCTATCTCGAAGAAGTTCACGTGATGTCGGACAGATGCCGACTGTTGACTGGAGGCGTGCGGCGAGCGCGTGTAGATTCTGTGAAGTGGCGTTTTCAAACTGGCTTGGATTTCGCGCTATAATAATGAGCTATGTACCAATCATGAGTAAAGAATAAAACTCCCGTAATACATCTTGAGTGAGTAGTATAGCTGCATCCCCTGCTGACACTATTTTGAGGGAAGTTTTCGTTGGCTGAGACGTGAAAATGAATCCATTGGCGTGTTTTTCAGGTTTTCTTGTTCGTAGCCCATGCAGTAAGCAAGTCTTCTCAAAGAAAGGTTCATTAAAGCTCGAAAAATCTATCCAATTTTAACCCTCGTTAAAGTACTAAGTGTATGCATTTAGGTTGCTTTTTTTAATAGTACTATGTACAATAGAGTGGGCCGTAAAAAGGTTTTTTATCCGGATCAAATTTTCCCTATGCGGGAAAGTTTGTACTGATATCAGGATCTCGCATGCACAATTTTTTCAAAATCAGATGATATTAACCACTGCCGCCCGAGCTCTAAAGTTTAAAATTTTGCGAAAATTCAGGCGGAAATGGGAAACAAACGGCTATGGAGAATAATCTGTTGCATACAGTGGAGAATTGGTAAACATTAACGATAGATACATGTTTCCAGATTACAAAGCTGAAATTTTTAAGTTTATTTGACGGAATATATGGCTTATAACATGCCTAAGAATAAACAACAAACTTAGAGTATAGGCAATCCGCACAACATATTTTACCGCACAACGATCCGCACAACAAATTTTACCGACTCCGAGCATAACTTCAAATAGTCCGCTTTGAAGGACACCAATCAGTATGAGGATGTTCCTTCGCGGTGTCTTCCTGTATACTGAAATGAGAGGGATGGTGCCCTTCATTTTTTTCTAAATTTCTTCCTGCACGAGCCACTCCCTCCCTCTTTTTGTAGGCTTCCTGCTGTAGGCTTTTGTAGGTTTGTAGGCTTCCTGCTGCCCCACGCGATCTCCCTCCCTCCCTCTAATACTACTTCTTCCTCCCCCTCCCTTCCACCTCACATCCCTTCCCCCACTCACCGCTGCTCCCAAATCGCCCCCGCAATAAGGCGTGCCCCGTCATGAAGAGTGAGCGGTTTCTATTCCCAATTGGTGACGCAGCCATGAACTCCTATCAACACCCGCCTTCGCTCACCGCCCTTCAACTCCACCCCCATCCCACCGTTGGAACGGAGCCCAAGATCCACGCTGAGTGTGGATGCTGTGGGATGGACCAGATCGGAGAGGGAGGGGGGCAGGGATTGGTGGTATATAAAAATATACCGGTATATTGGGAATGGATTGATTAATAATGCAGTAAATTTCCGATTGGCATGTTTTGGAAGAATTTTATGTAACGATATAAGTATAGCACTAAATATTGTTTGTATTTTAGCTTTTGCTCCCACATTTACCTGTAATGAAAATCAGTGCAATGATGGGAAATTGGAAGATTCTAGCAAAATAAACTTGTGCCCGAGGGACGGATTTTTTTGGCAAGAGCCCCTTAAAGATTTTTGTAATTTCTACAGTCAACGCTGATTTCGAAAATATGTGAGGATCGGTGATAAACTAGGAAAACTTAAAGTATCAGAACATCGGCCTAAAAAATGCAGCGAGATTCGAGTAATTTTTTAACGTATTCTGCCGGTTAAGGTAGGTTTTGCTGAATGTCAAAGAATCTCCTACCAGCCCTCTACACATTGAGGGGTCTATCTCGCTATAGTATATATTTTTTCCCCTCTTCATACGATCTACCATTCTTCATCCCGTCCATGAAACCTATTCTCTTTCTTCCCCTTCCTCGCTTGCCCAACATCCTTGCCTCTATCACACTCTTTAGCAACCACTCATTACATCCTCCAGTTACCTACACTGCCTATCCCGGATTTCATCCAGAAGCTTCCTTCCCTCGCCCACCATCTCAAGCACTTCCTCGTTAGTCTTCCTTTCCGTCCACCTCACCTTCTCCACCCCCACATCTCAAATGCCTGCAGCCTATTCTCGTCCTCCTTTCTGAGGGTCCACGTTTCTGCTTCATACAACGCTACGCTCCATAACAAGCTCATCACCAACGTCTTCTTCACATCCTTACCCGAGGTCCCCGTCATCAGCTCCCTTCTATTACCTTAGCTAGCGCCATTCTCTTCCGTATGTCTTTGCTACTATGTCCGTTTTCTTCTAGCGTACTACCGTTCTAGATTTTATGTATAGCTGAATGCTAAACTTGATATTATTTTGGATATCTCTTTCAAGTAAAGAAAACTAATCATTGCGTTGTATCCGCTTCAAATATGTGGCGATATTTATGCATTGATACGTATAAAAAGTATGCTTGAAGGACCGGTAAATAGATGCGTTCATTTAAATGGTGAAAACCCCTTCGGGGGATAATCGTGGAAGGAAAAAATATATTCCTTCGCCAGCTCTCATCGCCGATAGCCCTCGCGCTTAGAGCCATTGAGGGTTTTGTAAGCAACCGTCCCATTGGGTTTTCCCCCGCTCCCATATCCCCCCTGCCTCAGGGTCCAGATTTCACGGGCTTGGCCGAAAGTGACAGCCTCAGGCAGAAATAGGCCGAGTGAGTGAGTAACGGCGATTGGAATGTCAAGGGGTCTGTTTTTCTGTGATTTCTGTGGAAATGGCGGATATGTCTTCCGTAAGACTTGTGGAGGATTATTTGTTAAGGATGGCCATTCGATATCACACTCACATAAAATTTCTGTGTATTTTTGAAAAAAAAAATATTGTGCAGCTAGTTAAATGATTCATCTCTCATGCCTCATTCCTTTTTTGCTACCTCGTAGTAACAGTACGCTATGTATGTTTGCGATGTAAATTTGTGGAGTTGTGAAAAACGTAAATACAAACTGATCATAGATAGTAAAGATCATGGATAATAAAGTATGGCTCAAATTTTGAACATATGTCTTCGTGACCAGTGTTTGCAAGTTTTTGTTAATGCACCGTTAGTCGTAAATACGTTAACTTTACTAGGGTAGAGCGCAATACGTTTTAGTGATGATTCACTCCCTGCCATACTCTTGAGGTGGATCTCAGGGTATCATTTAAGTCTACACTACATACTTCCCCGCGAGCCGTCGCATGGGCGCATGGCAGGGAGTATAAAGATGTAAGGGATAAGGTTTTGGGAGTTGAAATGGTGACGTATATTATGGGAGTGTATTTAGAGGAGCTTAGTTTTTATTGTGGTCGCTTATTGTGCGCGGAAAGAACGAGTTTTTTCCCCTATCTGCTCGGTAGTGTATCTCTCTTATTTTATCGCTTCTGTCAGACCTACAAATGTAGTGAGGCGTCATGATAATATTCTGTGTGTCGCTCTGAAGCAGTAAATGAGGAGCAGTTAATGCTGGGCAAATGTTGTTTCAATTGTTTGTCGATTAGCTTCATGAGATTTATTCTTTTATAATGTGTATCTTTTATATCGATGAGAGGTTTAGTTGACGAATTTGGGGAGAAAGAATGTGAAAGTAGGTGTTGCCTGGGGAGTTAAGGGTAAACGCGGCGAGGGACGGATCATCGGTGTGGGCATGAAGGACGTCTTAAGGGAAGACACGAAGTATGAAGACTTTAACCGTTACATAATGGATTATTAATTAATCATTATATCTAAAAAGTTTAAATGTCGTCTACCACCATAGCAAAATATTAATACACGACCTGTCCAAGAACTTCCCAGTTAATTTGTTATACTCCAGTTGAATGGGTTTCTTCGACTATTATTTCACATAATGAGATTACAATTTTGTATATTATTATGAGATATATGGATTGAGAAGTAAAACGAGGGAATTTTGGATGACGCATGCTTTCTCCAGGAATGTTCGATTCTGTTGTTAGGTCATGAGAAAGTACAACAAAGCCTTGAAGCAAACAGTGACGATTGGCATTGATATTCAGAGGAATCGTGACGATGTGTACTCCGTAGAAATGATGCCCGAATCACGTTATTAAATACTCTAAGAATTCTCCCTGCATTTCTCCATCTCGAGTCTGGTCTGACGAGCGAGGACGTAATACATTCGCTAACGGTGGGTGAACGACGACATTCTTTTTCGCCTCAGCAAACGATCTACCCTTCTTCATCTTGTTATGGAACCTATTCTCTTTCTTCCCCGCTTGCCCAACATCCTTACCTCTATCACACTCATTAGTCACCCATCACCCTTTATTACATCCTTCAGCCATCTACCCTGCCTATTCCGGATTTCATTCAAAAGTTTCCTTTCCTCGCTCACCATCTCAAGCACTTCCTCGTTAGTCTTCCTTTCCGTCCACCTCACCTTCTCCATCCTTCTCCACACCCACATCTCAAATGCCTGCAGCCTATTCTCGTTCTCCTTTCTGAGGGTCCACGTTTCTGCCCCAGTCAACGCTACGCTCCTTATCAAGCTCTTCACCAGCTTCTTCTTTATATCCTTACCCAAAGTCCCCGTCATCAGCTCCCTTTTATTACCAAACGCCTCTTTGGATAGTGCTATTCTCTTCTATATGCCGTTGCTACTATGCCCGTTTTCTTATAGCCTACTACATAAGTAGTGAAAATGCTCAACTTATTGGTAGTGATGCATCGGAAATATATCTCAGTTGCGAATCAACTTCCCTCTCCTCTGATGAAGTCTTAGTCCGTCCTTGGCAAAGTTAAGGTTATGATTTTGAACCCCTCGTTTCAGAAGTGTGTGTGCACACTCCACGAAAATCCCCCTTCTTCACTCCACGACCTCGAAATCCCTGGCTACTCTCCCTCGCGTATCCTGGTCGCGTAGTAGTTCCTTCCTCGCCCTTGATCCCTTAAATCGTTTCCTTTCACCCAGGGTTCCTCTCCCCAGCCCCCCCTTGCATCATAAACCTCCCAATCAACTTCTCTTATCTCTGACCCATTTCGATTTCAAGTGGGCGTGACACCGCCGTGGGTCATTCGTGGGGTTTTACTTCAGGGGGAGCGGGTGGCGTCATTTTCTCTGCGATTATTTTCGAAGGGAAGGTCGGATCGGGCGAGAGGGTACAGTGGGACGATCAGTTATGGAGAAGTGTACCCTACAGGTGGATATAGAGGGACGACCCTGAAAGTGTGTTTCCCCGCCCCTTTTCATTCCGCTATCGAAAGCCATCGGGACGAGGGAGACTTATCAATCTTGTCCTCAAACGTCATATCGTGACCCATAGGTTGATGCGGTGGTCACCGTGGCGTGGGATCCGTTGGTTGTGTCGCCCCAAACGCTTCAATTTATATCGATGAAATACCGAGCGACGATTGCGTGTTTAAGTTATTGATTGGGTGTTTTAATATGGAAATATCTCGTTTGGTGCTAATCGCATGTCTCTCGACTACCTCTTTCTATTGAACCATTGCAACAGGTGAGAGATTTAGTTATCGGAAAAAGTTATTGGCCATTAGGAGGTAATATAGTAGGTATTAAGGCCGCATTATGTGTTCATTTTATTGTTCAAGCGAATGATTGAACTAATTTCTTTCGGAAATTTTACCGTATAAAGCGGCAAATTGCGTTTTTGTATTGCATGCACCTTAGCGATTTCCCGAATGATTAAATGGAAAATAGAACCTGCTCTAATTTCAGTCTGGCAAAGCATACTATTTCGCAATTTCTTCTAATTTATATTGTACATTCCGTTGTATATACAATGTAACGTACCGTTTAAGCGGTATTTATTAATTGAATACATATTCAACTTCTGATTTGAATCCGCTACACATTTGTACCTTTTGTTTTCTGGTCTAGTGACTTTCATTTTTTCTGCCAAGGTGAGCAACAAGGTGCAAAATTTACGCGCTATATCTGTGAGGGAATGTTCCAATGCCCTTACCTGTGGTCACCAAATGTACTGTGGTGGTGGTTGTCTGTGATATTTGAATTTAAATTTCATTTATCTCTATGATACACAATTCAAATGTTTCAATTATTAAACAAAACCACATTCAATTATTGAAAATATATTGCGTTTGAGTTTTTTGTTATCATATATTTCCAGTTTCATTTCTGAAAATTCTTATATAAAAAAGCCCGAAGATCTGCTGGACGGAAGTTTTACACTGTTGACGTAAGTTCAATGATGAGGCGTTGACTTAAGGCGAAATTGTTTGTTGAAAAGATTCTCTTGTGAAACAAATGCAGGCGAATTATATGAATCAAATGCCTAACGTGAAGTACTTACGAGTCACTGCTTAAATCTATGAGCCAATCTAGTCCGCTCATAAGGTAATGGTGCTCTCAAACGTGATTTATAACCTATTTTGTGTGGAGTAAGTCAAATTGTCTTGCAATCTTACGATCTTTAGTAATAATTTTGAGTTTTTCTCGGAGATGCATCTATTAATTGTCAGAATTTGTCTGATCTGTTAAGTTGCGTTACTTTTGGAGGCAGAAAATCTTGAAGGTACATGAAGCATTGAATCTTTGACTGATGTTTCGACTTCCTTAGATTATTTTTATATCATTTTAATATGTGAACTGATATTTGGAAAACGGACATCTCTCTAGCAGTGATCGTAATAATTCTCATGTAAATTTAGTTCATGAATAGGTATTGATTATATTGTAGGTAAAAATATGTCTCATAGGATTTAATGGTAACATTTACAAAACCAGATACTTAAAAACACACACGACCCGGGTTTCAACGCTTAAGCGTCGTCTTCAGGTCTTGTAAATGTTACCATTAAATCCTCTGAAAAAATGGAATACCGCAAAGTTACCAAGGAACTTGTATTATTAAAATACGTCATCTCTGCTCTGAATTGTTACTTTCGAAATCAGCGCACGATTGTCTTTGATTATTGAAATAGTATTTTTGATGGGAGTTGTTAATTTGTTATTATATTAATTCGATTCAAGTGACGTCACAACCAAGAAAATGTGGTGAAGTAATGGGCATTAGTAAATTAGAAAGAAAGGATAAGAAGAATCTTGTAATTAGAACCAGTTTGTATGCCACCTTCGATTAACCTTGGTTTATTTTCTATTATCTAGCTCTGCAGACATTTTTCGTACCATAAAATCTTCATGCTCAATATTGGTGCCGTGCCTATTCTTGACAAAGGCTTTAGGACCGTGGAAATGTCATAACTCTTGATGGAATGAGTTCTCTATGTTCAATTGACGAGGGAATCTAGTCAAAATTGTGTGCTGTATACTAATATTTTCTCTTGTTTTGAAAACAATTACTGAGCAGTAATCGGTTGAATCGTTCCAGGAAATCGAATTTCATAGTGGGTGAGTGAAACAAGTTACGTCACTTAAAGCTTTCTCGGAAATCATGGTAGATTACTATCGCCACCGTTTAGTTGAGCATGGAACAACGAATTCATCATTTGTCATCGATGTATTTTGGAGAAGCTTGTAAAAATTTCGTCATAATTGTTTTATTTTTTAATTTTGAGTGGCATTCATTTTTTATCGTGGGTTGTGAAGGAAATTTGCATATGAACAGTTAATAGACTTGCATCTCTCCATTTTTGTCCAGCTGGTTGTCATGTCAACTATTGCGCGTTTGCTCTCTTGGTCGAAATTATAGTTCTTGACGCGCGGTTGATATCTCGCGAATATGCGTGTAATTCATGGCTGGCCCTGAAGATGACAGCACCTTGTCACTCGGATAAAAGAACCCCACCGGACGAGTATATCGAGTTTTTGAGAAGCTTCCCATAAGAGGCGCGAAAAGGTTTACTGTGAATCAGTGTGCGCACCAATCAAATGGGATTAGCATTCCGCCTCCATTTCCCAACCGCTGTGATATCTGAGGGAAGATTTCCCACGCAAAAGTGACTCATGGTGGAAGGCATGCGAAATTAACTCTTAACATCTAGTCGACGGATACAAAAAGAAATGAATAACTGTGTGTATGGGTAAAACAAGAAAGTACGAAGCAGAATACAAAACCGTTTAGTGTAAACGGTCAAAAAAATAGAAGTATCTTTAAACAGTAGAAACAGATGGTCAAGACTCTCGAAGTGTAAACAATAAGACGGTTATAAATACATTTAAAATGAGGGAGGAGAGCTAATGGCCTATGGAATGGATGGAAGACCTAACGGGAGAAGAGAGGAAATTGAGAAGAGTGATAGAAGCGAGAGCATTGTGGAAGTGTGGAAGAGGAAGAAATAAGACGCCAAATATTTTGGCATCTTCAGGCCTTTATAGCACAAAACAAGGAGACATGTATCAGGTCATTATACAAATATTAGTACAAAATTGAGCAAACGAATATTTACCTACCATTGAGCCTAATGTTGAACAGTAACAAAGGAAATAACAACTCCAAACAACCAACAATTAAATTAACATAAACCATTCACAAATTTTGTAAAAAAAATAAGTAAATAGAGATAAAATTAATAATTCACAGTTTTAAACACATAATATGAAAACGGGCATAGACAAGCTTAGTAGAAATTATATTGGGTTGATAGGATGACCCCTAATTGAATTATGTTATTTGTATTTATATAAAACAAGTTATATTATTGCTGATGCTAACGTTGATTTTATATTTGTTTTATGTGTTTAAAATTGTGAACTATTAATTTTATCTCTATTTACTTATTTATGTTATTTTGCAAAATTTGTAAATTGTTTATACTAATTTAATTGTTGGTTGTTTGGAGTTGTTATTTAATTCGTTACTGTTCAAAATTAAGCTCAGTGGTAGGTAAATTTTCGTTTCCTCAATTTTTTATACGCTTGTTTTAACGACTCCATTCGGCTAATGAGGAAAACAGTGCTCTAACGAGTCGTGATTTCACAGAAACAATGATGCGAGGCATTGGATGAATTCTCGATGCCGGTAACTTCTTAAAATTGAGCTAATCCGCGCGATATGTCTGTTTTCGTCGGACGGTAGACGTCTTATCTCTTTTTTTGATGGTGTCTCATATCGTGAATGTTGGAATCATTTTCCGATTGACCCCAGGACACACTTCCTCATGACCAGTTAACCGAGTACCAAACAGTTTTTTAGATTCAAGTTTCCCCCGCCTTCGTTTAAAGTTCCTTTTTGAAGATTAATCTATGATGAACACATAATTAATGAGATTATCATGAGATTTGTTATGTGTGGGTGTGGATAAGGATGTCTGTTGGTAGATGAAGGATGTAAAAGGATTGAGCATTACTTCTTATACTTCAGATGTGTATTCCACTATTTGTAGAAATTAATCTTGATCATAGATTATAATGATCAAGTATCGCCTTCCAGAGTCAAATTCGAATACGATATTTTACGTGTGGAGGTAAGGGATAAGGAGGCTGGCGGGAGAAACACAGAGTGAGTACAAAACGTAATGGGAGGGCATGACGAAATTTTGAAGCGAGTGATGGAGGGAAATATGCTGGGTCAACGATAGAGGGGAAAATTAGAAATTTGGGGGATATGGATACAGGAAAAAGATTCGAGGGAATAGTGGAATAGGTTTAAAAAATAGATATTTTTGTGAAAATCTGAAGGTGACCCCATATATTTGCTTGAAAGTTAACATGGAGTACTGTCTCGGTTCTGTGGGCGAGAAAGATTGATTGTGGAGTGAGCTAAAATTATTTCCACCCTTCGGATTATAATTTTTAACTATAATATTCTCTAAGATCACGAAAATATTGTATACTTGGGTTTAGTAAGACGGTTTAAGTTATATATACCTATATATATATGGGTCATTCCACCACAATTCGACCAGAAAATTGGCAAAATTGACCCTTGAGGTAACCGATTTCGACCAAATTTGGCAAATCGTCTTCATTTGATTACAAAATGAAAACCCCAAAGCCATTTTGTAATCCATTCAACGGTTTACGAGATATTGCAATGTTGTAAAACAAGAATTTTACAAAAGCGTCGTCGCATTTGACGGCATATCTCCGGAAATAAGGAAGATAAAAATGCATGCAATGACTTATTTTAAAGGTATTAAATTAATAAAGATAAGTAATGGATTATTACATAAAATTTAAACAATTAAATAAAGTTTATAACAAATTAAAATGTTCAAATCGATTTTTGACGATGTAGCTATGCCTTCGATTTTCCTTATTTTTTTATATGTTGTAGATACAACCCTCCTCTACAAGTTAAAAAAATTTGGTAGGGGTAATATTTCATTTAAGAAAGAAAAAAATTTTTGAGTGAAGGCGTAACGCTGGTCTCCCGCCGCGGCGGCGTCCGGCTCTCGCGCCGTACGTTCAGTAGTCGGTTCCCCAGATCTCATCAGCGCGCTTCCTTTTCCATCTTCTTTTCACCAGTTTTAACTGTATACCGACCCTTTGATTCCCTTTACCCATGTCATTTGCTATTTGCTTCCCACTGAAGTGTCCGCCGCTTTAGAATCCAGGATTAGCGGCACCATGCTTAACAGCGGGGGCGACCATGGGCCCACCAGCGGCCGTGCTCGGAGAACAATAGACAAACCTCGCCCCGTCTTAGACCTCCAATGCTACTTTCCTCTCTTCCCCTATCTCATTCTCCTCACATACCCTTTATTATGTTCCTCCTAGTCCGTCACTCGGGATCTTTCTTTGAAATGTTGCATAGAAATGCCATTCAGCATCACCGTCGAATTCTCTTAGTGATGCAACTGATTCTTCATGTTGTAGCGGTTCTTATATTGAGCCACAGCACCGTCGGAATAGTAAATTATTCTACTTAGATAATGTACTCTTCTTCGAAGAAAAGTTATCAGTTTCCCTTGAAAGGTATAGAATGCAGTCGCGTTATGTTCCATACAGTCTGAAATAATAACCAAACTGAAAGGTGCGACTTTATCGCAGGTATTTCTGCTGTAACACACAAATGGATATACTGTAGTCTGATCGTTACACCAATGGACCCCTTGTACAGCATCTTGGTGAAGAAAAGAAAAATTCTCAGACAAATCGGCCACAACGACAACTTTACGCAATATCAGATTGTCACTGACGTTTTAAATAAAATATAGTTTGCATGCAAGCGATGTAGTCATGCCTTCTTACTTTGGTGGTATTCTCAGCGAAAGCCTCACAAAAATTATTTACGTCCTTGACCTGTGAGGTTAACGCAAAATGATTTTCCTGAGTCCATTGCTTGAAACGAACCTCATCCGTACTTTTTTCCCTGATGTACTCTGAAATAATTTCTTTCATTCAGTCTCTACTCCCACATTTTCTGACGACATCATCACCGTTTTCGCCCTCTTCTCGTGGCAGTGTTCCTAGGTACTCACTCATGACGCACATTTCTAACGGAGGGCGACAGAGTGAGAATTCCAGGCAATCCCGATAAGTTTAGAAAATTTTTTCTCCGTTATCCGACTTTATTTGCCCTAATCCAGCCCCGAGGAATTGTAACTTGTAATTCTGGTGGATCATGCAGACACATATGGTGTGAGTGCCAGGTTCATCAGCCAGCACGCACTCAGGAGGCTTCAAATCTGCAAATTTGGAGAAACCAATCTTTAAATAAGGATTTCTCTCTTAAAAGGCTTCATAGGCTTCCCTCAAATTGCAAATAATTTACCTTTTCTGCTTTACTACGCGCACATTTCCCTCCTTTACACTCTTTTTTTCCCGCCATTTCTCTACTAATATCTGGTTCACGGCAGAACTCAATCACTATCAGTTTAGTGTCATTTGAGAGGTATTTGTTTTGTCTCGCGTTCGCAGAGCACAGAATTCCTTACTCAGATACGAATTTTTTCATCTTTTTGACCAATTACGTCGATGTTTGAAACTCCTGCTTTATCTTTGAAACACTCCAAGATTTAGGTAGGACAGATAGGATAAAAATTTTTCACTCATTTTCGTAGCGTTGAGGAACTTATCCTTCAGCTTCATAATCATTTCCTTGCCATCTTGGTGGAAGTGATCTTCTTGTTCAGGATATATCTTCTTGAATATATAAACTATCTTCTTGAATATTCACCTCCCCACCAGTAACCTTTTAAAGAGATAATCTCAAAGCAGCGGTTGCCACTTTTAATTTCTTCGCCAGATATTTGCTTGTCCTCTGCAATTTTTTTTTGTTGTTACTGGTGTTTGATCCAGGGATTTTAACGTCTTGTTCAGTTTTCCCAAGCGAATTTCTTTACCTGGAATGTACTGACATCCATTGGTCTCATCAGTCCCGCTATCTTTCGTAGAACTAACTGATGACTCTGACTAAGAACCTTGAGATTTAATAGCGAATGTAGCACTGGTTGAAGGTCCTTCTGCACCATAAACCCTACTCTGGTAATCGTCATTTGTGGCGACCTCTGACTGACTTTCTGGCTCATGTTGAGAGCAACCTGGATTATTCTTTTCGACAACATTTTCTGGCTCGTTGAATTTTTTCACACCCACTTTACATTGAACACAGAGCTTCTACCCTCTATTACAACAGGCACTGTGTCATGGTAGAAATTGTGGAACTCGCTTGTTATTGTCCATAAATTAATCGAGCGAATGTTTCTATGCAAATTCAAGGGATTGCAGCTCCGCTCTTGACGAACCTCATAGAAGAGTAAATAATCCTTACAATGACGGTTCCACACACTGAGTACATCATCCACACCACTTCTCAATTCGATCAACTCAATTTTACGAGTAGAATAGCTGCGAAAACTCCACAATACTGTTACACTTGAACATTTCAGGTTTAAAGCATCACCAACTGAACATATCATAATCAACCACTGCAGACCAAAAAATGTTTACTCGCACTGAAGCAGGCGCTCTCTAAAAATGAGACCAAGGAGAGTTTTGAAACGTCACTGACGGAGGATAGACGGCAACTGACGAATTGGCTTCGGTGGCTGAGGGGTAAAATCCTCGCCAGCTAACCCAAGGGTTGCGGGTTCGAGTCCCGCCTGGGTAGAATATTATCTGCCCAGGACATGAGTGTGTGTGTCTCGTCCGTTGTTACTGTTAATCATCTGACGTAAATTGGCCTATTGTGCTGTATTCGGGTTAGTGAAGATAAATAAATAAATAAAATTGCTTGCAAATGCGATAGTTAGTGAGGGAAAAAAATGTCATGAGTAGCTCTTCGCCTTTACCCTTGTTTTTTTATCAGTGGCTAATATTTGAATGGGTGAAGGTGGACGACGGCTACTGGGCGCAATGGTTGTAAAGATGTTTCTCAGAACAAAATAAAGGGTATGTGAGGAGAATGAGATAGGGGAAGAGAGGAAAGTAGCATTGGAGGTCTAAGACGGGGCGAGGTTTGTCTATTGTTCTCCGAGCACGGCCGCTGGTGGGCCCATGGTCGCCCCCGCTGTTAAGCATGTTGTCGCTAATCCTGGATTCTAAAGCGGCGGACACTTCAGTGGGAAGCAAATAGCAAATGACATGGGTAAAGGGAATCAAAGGGTCGGTATACAGTTAAAACTGGTGAAAAGAAGATGGAAAAGGAAGCGCGCTGATGAGATCTGGGGAACCGACTACTGAACGTACAGCGCGAGAGCCGGACGCCGCCGCGGCGGGAGACCAGCGTTACGCCTTCACTCAAAAATTTTTTTCTTTCTTAAATGAAATATTACCCCTACCAAATTTTTTTAACTTGTAGAGGAGGGTTGTATCTACAACATATAAAAAAATAAGGAAAATCGAAGGCATAGCTACATCGTCAAAAATCGATTTGAACATTTTAATTTGTTATAAACTTTATTTAATTGTTTAAATTTTATGTAATAATCCATTACTTATCTTTATCAATTTAATACCTTTAAAATAAGTCATTGCATGCATTTTTATCTTCCTTATTTCCGGAGATATGCCGTCAAATGCGACGACGCTTTTGTAAAATTCTTGTTTTACAACATTGCAATATCTCGTAAACCGTTGAATGGATTACAAAATGGCTTTGGGGTTTTCATTTTGTAATCAAATGAAGACGATTTGCCAAATTTGGTCGAAATCGGTTACCCCAAGGGCAATCACCTGGTCGAATTTGGATGGAATGACCCATATGTATGTAATTAATTGTTCCTCAGATTTTTTACATCTGATTTGAACAAGAATAAACAGCACTAATACAAAATATACTTCAATAATACAAAACAATATTGAAAATATACAATAATAATACAAAAAATATTGAAAGTATACAACAATAATACAGCTCATCCATTATTATGAGACAGTAAAAGAATAAAACTGGTTAAAACTTGGCAATGTCCATTGGATTTATTGTGGGTTCATACGCGTTTCGGCGCTTATGCGCCATCATCAGGTACCATTGGACATTGCCAAGTTTTAACCAGTTTTATTCTTTTATTCTCTTAACAAAATGTCCCACAACATCTCGCCGGACTTCGTTGAGTTTATTATTATAATTCATTGAAACGGGTAAGGACGGCTTATTGGGGGCACTTTAGGTATAAATATAGTTTCTTTTTTAATATGGGCAGCGATGAGGAGTCTTTGGTTGTTTTAGGAAGGTTGTTCTAAGTTTGAGAGGCGACAACGGTAAATGATTTTTGAAATGTGGAGGATCTATAGTGTGGGACATGTAGATAGTTAGGGTCGGCTCAGGTATTTGACAGTATGGTTCTCTTGGGATAAAAGTCAATTATGTACTGTGGGTCATCGTGTTTGAGTTGGGAATACATGAAGCAGGCCAATTTGAATGTTCTTCTTGTTTTTGTGTCCATCCAGGAGAGCTTGTTCAAATATGGGGTTATATGCTCATCTCTTCCCAAGTCATAAATGAATCTTACGGAGGAATTCATCAGGCGCTGAAGCTTAATAATAAGTTCTGCTGTGAGATCATAAAACACGAGACAGCAGTAATCAAAGTTTGGAAAATTGAAGGTGGTGACAAGTTGCTTTCTTACATGGATAGGCAGCAGATTGTTTTTAAAATTTTCAGTTGATGGAGAGTAGCATTAACTTTATTTGAAACATACAAAGTATCATGCCAAGACAGAGTATTGCTGAAGATGACCCCTAAGTTTTTAGCCTTCTTATACAGAAATGTCGTTTAATCTGCCGCTCACTCATTAAAAAACCAAATTTGATTATTTCCGCATAATTATTCCGCGTTACTCACAGGTTTCTGCGATGCTTCTCACAGACCTTAGTTTCCTGTAGAGCTGTGCGAATGCTTCTAAATCGATTCGAATCGACTCGAATCAGGCTTAATTCGATTCGATTCGCGTGCAAACTGGGATGCTTCGAAACCGAATGATTCGAAATATTCGAATCTGATAGATTCGTCTTCGAATAGTTGTATGCATTCAAACATGGCGCTCAATCCAAAAATGGTGCGCCGTCCGTTTAGACGATGTTTTCCTCACGCGAAACGAAAATTTAAACGACCACATGTTATTCTGAGCTATTCTTAGTGCCACTATATAGATATATAAGCTAATGCAACGCCCTGAAATATTGTGAAAATCTTTATTACTTTAACTGCGCGTAAGCTTTTGCATTTTATTTAGATTCGAATTCGATTTGCAAGGGAATTTTTTAGGGTGATTCGATTCGCTAACGAATATTTTTAAAAAATTCCTTTTGATTTGATTCGAAATATCTTTTGGGAGATTCGATTCGGTTCGATTCGACATGAAAATCCCTGACACATCGCACAGCACTAGTTTCCTTATTCCTCAGTTTCTTCATGCGGGACTCTGGAGCTGTAAGGTGACTCCGTGACGACCCAACATTATCGCCTCCATACCTACACCCTCACTGCCGCTTCCGAGGATGAGACATCGCGTGTTTGGAGGCCCACGCCCCTCGTTGGCAGGTTTGGGGCGTCGACATGGCCCGCCCCTTGTCTCACCTTTTTCAGTGCCTCGCGGTCAAGGCTTTCTTTCTCTCCCGGGAGACGACTCCTCTTCTTAATTCACCCCCGCACTCTGTTTCATTCAAACGCTCCTTTCTTTCCTTCATCGTCTCCTTGCCGCACGGCGATCCGGCGCTCCACCGGTTGAAATGAACTTGTCTATATATATTAATTTTGTAGCGTGTCAGTCATTGTGTATCCGTTTTGTTTCTTTCTCTGTCAATTTTTGAGCTAGAAGAGTGAGGTTTGGTGCATTGAATGTGAAATCTCTGCCTTCATGATTTGGTAGTAGTTTTGCATTTTTTATAGCTTGGGCGTGTGGCAGGGGGTGTTAGGTCACCAGCCGTGCAAATGTGTAAGTTGATTCATTTTTGGGTTGTGGTTGCAACTACCAGATGCTGGGAAACACAGTGAGAAACAAGGGAGAAATGCCAAAAGGGAGAGTGGAAGAGTGTAAAGGTTGAAACAAAAGAAACCCACAGTGCTCTCCTATTCAAATGGCTTAAAAAACAACAAAGGAGAACAGTGAATGAAAAAAAACATTTTCACCAAGGAGCTATTTTTAGACTAGGACACTTACCCCCTGCGGGTACACCCCTGCTCACGGAGTGAGCAGGCTAGCTGCCTGGTAGTCTAAAATTTAATTGTCCATCATTCGCGAAAATAAAGATGCGGGGGATGCGATTTTCCAATGCAAGGAAGGTTGCGCTAATAAAGTATTTTAGGGAGGGCAGAAAACTGAGTGTGTGAATTGGTTTGCGTATCTTGGGAAGGATTTTAATGAAAGGCAGTTAGGAAGGCTGTGGCAGCAATGGCGACAGCTCATGTTAATAGTTTAATCATAATGGCCGAAATTATTCTTTTTTTCTTTCATGTTTTTCTTCAAAACTTTTCATTTGAATGCACCTTACTTTGCGTTGTAACTTACCTAAGAGGCAGTTATAGAAATAATATATTGATTATGTTTTATTTTTTCCTTAATGCATGTCTTGACTAGAGTTTTCGGCGCGGTAATAGAGATTTTGATTAAATTATGTTGAAATATGCATTTTTTGCATGTTGCACATGACATGACAGCTTGATATTTGTTAGAAACAAATGAATGATTAACAATATTAATTTATAGTTACGAATAACATCATTTGTCAATAATCAGGTGAAATATATTACTCTGCGCTTATTTGAAAGTCTGTTCGCATGTAAACAAATTAATACGGAATTCATGTCATTGGCCTTTCAGCTACGTGTGAAAATGGCGTTGAATCGGTGATAACATGAATTATTATGATATAATCGGTATGATGGAACTTTTTTCATTATCTATAGATATCACCAATGTGAAGACGAACGAGAAGTTTTGCGTAAATCCGTACGTAAATTCGCTTCCAACACATGGCGGGAACAAAATTTAGAAATTATTTGGGCGTGGTAAAAATGAGTCGATATGGTGGGATCATTGTTAATACAAAACTGAGCTGATATTGGATATTGAGGGTAATTATGTACAGCTTAGAAACTTTGCCATGATAAAGAGAGGGTCGGCTGGAGGTATTTATGATAAGAATGTTTAGAATGATGCAAAGGATGATTAGGCTGCCGATAAAAATAAAAGAGAATGCTTTCGGTGTGGTCCTGATTAGAAAAATGAAAAGGAGACCGACCGCCTAAGGAGTAAGGACATGACACAATGGAGAGGTATATTTGAATGATCCGGGCACATGTCTCGGCGACCATTCGCTCGAAGCTGTAAGGAGGAAATAAGGGTGCATTCTCTTTCAAGGTAGTGCGAGCGAGATAGTTCTCTAATCATAATAGAGACCATATTCGAATCTACGTTTTACTTTCACCAGCTGTGAGACACACGAACTAAACTCTGCATTATTAATGGTGACAAATATAGTTTTACATGACAGAAATTGTAAGTAATCTAATGTGTCTATCTAAATAAGTCTTTAACTTGACTAATTTTTTTCACGCGGTACGTTTGAAACTCCATCAAAACAGAAGGTTTACTGTGATTCCGAAGAATTCACTGCGGTGGCAATATGATTATTTCAATATTTTCAAAAATAGTTAAGAAAACACACAAACTACACACTGTTGGTTTTTGAATTAGATCTAGGTGTTAGGAATTCCTCATTTGTCAAATTAGATGTCTCTCTGGAGTGCATACACGTACCATTTCCCATATAAAAGGGCTGGTATTTTCTGGCAAATATCTCGGAAAGTAATGTGGCAAGGGTTAGAATTTTTGGTGTCAGTGGAAGGTTGGGATGTTTTTCTTTAAAATGAGACCAAAAATTCATTGATTTCTAGTCAAAATGATATTTCGTTCAAACTACCTTAAGACCGCCGCGTGTTATACTGTATTGGCGGTGGAGCTTGAGCGCTCCATGGAGTGGTCAACAGTTTGGCGGATCTCTTCGTCCGAGGATAACATTGTTTCCCCGAGTTTGGCTTGGCCTTGGCCCACATTTATCGTTTCTTTATATTTTTTCAGTCTTGACGTGCCTGGAGGCATGAAGGAGGGTCTTATTTTTAAAACGTACGTTACTACTAAGTTCTCTGTGGTTCTCTGAACCACTGAGTCGTCACGTATGAATGGGACAATCCTCGACTTTAGTTTGTAATACAAAATATACAATTGAAACTAGCTGTGTCTTTATTTTTGGGTATGAGAATATTTAAAGCTCCTCATTCTTATTATTTTACTTTTTTATGCTCCATTTAATGTTTTTTTTACCTTTAGGGTTAGGATAGTGATTTTTCTTTGACAAGAATCAATTTTAAGAAATGTGACTCTTACACGTCAATGAAGAAATACGAGTCGTTCAATAAGTCCATAGAAAATGATAAAAAAACAAATTATTTTGGGTAGAATTCTGTTTATTTTTCAATATAGTCTCCCTGTAGCTCGATACATTTCTCACAGCGTTTATTCAAAATTTTACAAGCCGTCCTAAAAGTATGATTTCGGAAGGTCATCAAGGGAGGCATCTATTTGGTCGATGACCTCGTGCGACGGGAATGGTTTTCTGTCGAGCCATTTTTTCAAGTTTGCAAATAAAAAAATGTACGTCCAAATCTGGTGAATACGGTGGATGATTTAATAATTTGAACTTTTGAGTCTATCATTGAAACCGCGCAGGTATGCACTCGTGCATTTTCTTGATGGAATAGAATTCTTTCTTTGCCAATTGAGGAGGTTTTTTTCTTTTATTTCTTCGCTCAACCGGTGCAATAACGACGCATTGTACTATCCGTTTATTGCTTGTTCTTTTTTTTTTCAAGTAATCGATGTGAATGATTCCGCGTGCATCCCAAAAAATCGTGGCCATCACCTCGTCGGCCTATTTAACCGTTTTCGCCTTCTTCGGAGCCGAATCGCCTTTAAAAATCCGCTGTTTCGACTGTTCCTGTGCCTCTGGAGTGTTGTAGCTAATCCAAGTTCCGTCCAGAGTAATGTATTGACACAGAAACTCGTCAGGATTGGGATGAAAAAGCACCAAACCAGCTTCCGAATCGATCAATCGATTGCGTTTATTGAGAGCAAACCCTTCTTGCCGAGAATTTTTTCACACTCAATTTTTCGCGTAGCATTTAAAACAATCTACCTTGTGATATTCCAGCACCCTAAAATATTTCGCGCATTTTGATTTATCGATCATTCCAGACAAGATGGTGGATTTCGTTAATCATTTTGGAGGAAGTAACTTCCAATGGACGTACCGAACGATATTCATTATGTGTGGATGTAAGGCCTCATTTATACTCATGTACCCAATTGTTAGCAGTCATAAACATATGAGCAAATGTGTATTATGTGAGTTTCTTCATCCAGTTCGGCTTTAATCTTTTACGGGGTTAAGCCTTTTTAATAGACGGGTTCAAATAGCGCATGAAATTTTTTTTACATTTTTCTAAATTCACCAAAATTTGTTGCAACAATCGACAATGACAGTGAAACCACATGCTGGATATAGATGAAACTTTGAACCATTTTGAAGCAACCCATTTCCGGTAATACTAGCGCCATCTCTTGGATTTTCTAAGGACTTGTAAACGACCCTCGTAAAATGTCACTTGAAGGTTTTAATAAGCATGAATATTGGAAATTTTTATTTGAGAGAGAGTATTTCATGTATTAAGTCAGTATTTAAGAAAAAACCTTATGGTTCTTCGTTGAGAAAGAAAGTAATATGTATTGCACGTGAAAGCATTTACTTAAATACATACTCTTTCTCGAGTTTGGTGAACGACTTATTGCATCACGCTTGCGAATAATTTGAAAATGTGGAGACTAATTTTGTGAATGTAAATCATTGTAGACTCTAATGAATGCAGTAAAGATAACGAGGTAACATAAAATCTTACTCTGCAGTTTAATTATCATTGGTATTAAATGTTTTAACAGCGGATGCAGGTGACCAAGTACAAATTTAGGTTATGGTTGTGTGAAGAACTTTTAATTTAATTGTTTACCCATAATTTCAGAAGTTGCTTTGCTAAAATTTAGCAATTATAGTCAAATTCGTTTGTTCAATGTTATAATATATTTGTGTACCGGTCCAGGGGGTGACCTTTTTCGACACTTATGGCCTTGATGGTGACACCAAGTACAGACATGCTGTCGGTTTCATAATTTCAGTGTACAAATTGGACTAAGTGATTTTAGATTGCGTAGTGTAATTGGGTTTGCGAAGCCGTATTTTGTAAATCCACGCTCATGTTGTGTAGTTACAGGTTTTGATTTCATTTACTTCGTGTTTTGTGAAAAATATTGGAAGGGTGTAATCGCAAAACGAAAATTCTTCATTCGTCGCTGTAGTTCAGTCTGTCTCTACTAGGTGGAGGCCACTCCTCCTGAAATGGGAGTGTCTTGATTTTTTTCTTTTTTTTTTAATCCAGCCTAGCTGGGCTGCCATCTGTGTTGAAAACTTCCAAGTTCACCTCTCAGAAGTCGAGTTCGTATCCAAACTCAGTGTCTGAAGCTTTTTTATGCTGTAATGCATTTATTAAGTGATATGTTGTCGTCAATCTGCAAAAAAATTATCCAAACACTGCAAATCAATGATGGTTTATGTTCCTATTTTTATCCGCTCATTTTTATGCTCCAGTGTCTGTTTAAAATTATGTTAAACTGATGTCTTTACTTTAATATTTCTCTCTTCGTTGTATTAATGGTTATTTATTTTTGCTTGCAGGTGAGTGTGACTACATCTTATTTACGTTTTGAAGCATCCTGATGTGGTTACTAATGGTGAGTCTAATTACGTCACATTATTTAAAAAGCATCGTTGGTATCTTAATCTAATTTCAGGCAGACATATGGCACTACATTTAGTAATATCTAATGGCATAGTTCAAGTTTTGCATGTTTTACGAAACGCAAAAACGAGCTCGTGAATTTACAATTTCCATCACAGCTGGTGCATATTTCACAGGCGAATCAGGTCTTTAGTGCATTTTTATTGGAGTTGCTCAATCAAATAATTTAGCCTATAACTAATAAATTCAGGCTTCACTTTGTGGAACCTCTCCATATCGTAAATCAATACATTCAAGTAATGGTCCACTAATATTTTTATTATTTACGACCCGGGTTTCGTCACATAATGACATCTTCAGGTAACAAATATTATTCCACATGGGTATATATACAAAATCAGGTGCAGAAGAAGGAGGGGAAGGGAAGGGGGGGAGGGAGAAGGAAAATCCGTTGGAATATGGTGTAATGGGTAAGGGGCAAGGGATAGGAAGGGGGAGGGGGGGAGCGTTGGGCTGATTGGAGAAAATACCGGGAAAGGGGGGGAGAGGTGTGGGAGGGGAAATAGGAAGAACAAACATACATTTTTCTAAGAAATTTAAAAAATACAATGTTTACACAGGTCGACGGTGATTAACAAGTCCAGGCTTTATGGATTAGAGTACAGTTCAAATGGAGTGGATGGCGCTCTTTGTTGATGCTCAATGATGGTTCAATTACTGGGAAAACCTTGAAGAGGGAAAAGATTATATACAGTGTATTCACATGTCACTAAGATTAGCAGTCCGGGCTATCGATGCGGGTGAGTTCCAATTGGAGGAGAAAGCACTTGGGAACTTTGTTTATGGCTACTGATGATCACTTACTGGGAAAACCGCTAAGACTGGGAAGACCGTTAAGGGGAGGGGTGAAGTGAGAAGCAATGTTTTTGTTGACTGTTATATTATATTATGAAGCACTGCAAGAATTTTAGTGGACCATTACTTGAATGTTTTGATTTCTGATAATTTAGCCTGGATTGGGAAATCGCTGTTTAATTGCCATATTAAAGGACGCAGTTTGCAAAGGATTGGTACATCCACTTAACATTTGGCCTCGTCCTTTTTCTGTCATCTAAGTTGAAAACTTCCGAGTTCACCTCTTTTCATGCAGTCGATGTACATCTCTTATGGTCTTACTTCATACTTCGTCGTATTCAAACTCAGTTTTTACTCGAATTCGGATTCTTAAAATCTCTTCTTAAGGTAGTCCGAGCGGGATAGTTCCCTAGTCATAATAGGGACCATATTCGAGTTGTACGTTTTAATTTCACATGCTGTAGGACACATCAATTTAATATTGCATTATTAATGGTGTAATAATATAGTTTTATGTGACCTAAATGGTAAGTAATTAAATGAAAATATCTAAATAAGTCTTAAATTGACCCATTTTTTTCGTGCAGTGCGTTTGAAACTCCTTCAAAACGGAAGGTTTTTTGTGATACCCAAGAACCTACTGCGGTGACAATATGATTAATTTTCAAATATAGTTGAGAGAACACACAAACCACGCGCTGACATCAAAGTGTTATAAATACCTCATTTTGTAAATAATGTCGCTCTGGAGTGCTTACACGTACCATTTCCCATGTAAAAGGGCTGGTATTTTTTGGCAAATATCTCCGAAAGTAATGTGGTAAGGGGTTGAATTTTTGATGTCATTAGAAGGGTGAGATATTTTTCTTAAAAAGGAGACAAAATTCATTGATTTTCATTGAGTAAAATGATATTCCGCTCAAACTACCTTAAAATCTAAATATGTATTCGTAAAATCGAAATGACTACCTGAAGACGATTGTGTCACTACAATGGGGCAGCCGGTGCTGTCGCCCGGGGCCTCCAGGCTTAAGGGGGCCCTAGCAGTCATGAGTATTAGGAAAACAACGAGCAATCCTCTTTCGCGTATGTTGGATATGCCCGAATGCAATATTGTTTAAAGGGCATTTTAATACATACTAGCAATGATAGATTTTGGGAGGAGGGATGAAGGGCGCCCCAGAACGTTTATCGGCTCCAGGGCCTCCGAGAGTCTAGCTACACCGCAGTATAAAGACCATGTAATTGAAAGGTAAATATCAAGGTAATTGAAAATTTGAATGAACTACTTAATGAGTATTTCTTCAAGCGTTTGTGTTAGGCTTGAATTAATTTTTGTGGATTCAGTGTGTTTCTGTGGATTCTTGGTTATGTGGATTCTTCCCACCTCTTCTATCACGTGCAGTAAAACCTGGCTAAAGGGAAATAATACATACCAATCACGCCGTTCCCTTACGGGTTGGTACAGTACCTAAGAGTCACTCATAAATACATAATTGTACACCTAACTTTGCTTCAATAATTTCCTCCATTCTGACCTATCCTTGCAAACCTCTTTTGCCTCATTTACCCTCATACACTGCTTCACACACGCCCTCCTGTTTTTAAGACTCCTAATATTCCTCCTCCTAAGAATTTCCTCAATCACATTCAACCACAAATTTCTAGGCCTACCTCTCGCACCATTCATTTCACTCATATATCTGTTTCGTTATTTGACTCTCATCCATTCTCTCAACATGGCCAAACCAACGATGCACACTCCTTTCATATATGTCCATTACTGGAGCATCTAACCTACATTCACTTATTTCCCCCTCAGCCCTGACCCTATCCATCCTACTTTTTCCGAAAACACTCCTCAGATAACTCATACCCACGGCGTTTAGTCTTCCCTTATGTCTATCCTGACATACACACGTTTCACTAAAACGGAAATAAAGGGATGAAAATCTGTGGCTATTGTAAAGTTGACCGTACAATACCTCCTGATTTTCATTTGACAATGCTGTTCTACCAGATCTCGTCGGAAAAGGTTCGAAACTTCATTCGAAATGAAGGGGGCGGGTATATCGTTTTTCGGAGGATTGATGGTTCACATTCAAGGTTTAATTTGGTGAAAATACGTACCTCTGTTATTTTTTGACATAACTTAAGTTAAATCATCAAAATTAATAACTGTGCTTTGCAAATCATCAAGTTCTAGGAATAATCGAAAATTTCCTGCTGTTTTTTCTTCGTAAAAGTTGCGGAGAGCCTTCTTTCTCCATCCTTTACTGTGTATGTTGATAATTTACGTTGACCCGGATTTACGTATTGCGGGGTTCTGTTTAACGGGGTTCTATCGTATTCGTATTGGTTAATGGTCATTTTTTTCCCCTTGCCCTTCTTTTAGGCTGTCCATAGTCCACTTAGACAAAAATAGGCCACTTTTTGACCTCTTCTGTTGTCCATGTAGGCTTTTCTTTTTTTGCGGAAAAAGCTGTGAAACGGGTTACTAATTGATTGTCATGGACTATTTATATTTTAAGGCTGATTTTAAGGAAAGGTAAGTAAAAGAAAAACTATTCTTGCAGCTCTGATAATCTGTCATTTAATATAAACTGTAAAACTAGAAACGCGTCAAGTCGACAACTGTCTACGAAGACACCCTGCAATCCTGCCCCCATCCTCCAACGTTGACCTTCGTTGACAACCCTCGTACCCCCCCGCCCGTTTGTCTACGTGGATTATGAACAGCCCCTTTCCCTAGGCATACTTGTCATAGAATCGCATCCAATTGAACAGGAGAATGTGATGGTTTCAGGCGTAACTTTGAGGTATAACTTCATGATTATAGATTGAGACCCTTTGTAATTTCCACGTGAGAGATTTTTATTTTCACGACGTAGGTTTCATCGCTGTGCGACATCATCAGGTAATTTACAACTTTTTCCATTCAAGTATCTCTGAGGCAAGAAGGGGGGAATAGGCAGCAAGGGGGGGAGTAGGGAGGGGGAAGCTACAGCGTAGTTGTCAGGAGGAGGTGTGGGATGGTAGGAGGAGTTGTGGGAAACTTGTAAATTTCCTGATGTAGCACAGCGACGAAACCTAGGTCGTGAAAATAAAAGTCTCTTGTGGAAATTACAGTGTTTCAGTCTATAATGGAGAGTGTATATAAAGCTGTCTACCGGGTATTCATGCGTAAGTTGGACTAAAGAACTTTCTGTGTTTCAAACGGTGTCAGTGGAAGGGTTTGAGGGCGCATCTCAGGATACACCAGGTGGCTGCTATCTCCTTCCACAACTCTCGCGACCCTCTGGATCACTACCCTCCATTCGGCTCGTCCTTCTCCCGGACATATATATGTGAAGAGCCTTACTCTCGGGTCATAAATGCCGCTGGTTTACGTAGCTGTGGAAGAGGGAAGCTTTCACATTTCCCCTGTGCTTTGGTGCTCTTGGATTCCTCCACTGCCGAACGGCTTCCCATGGCGACAAAGTACTTGTCGAACTCAAAAGAGAGAACGTTCCGATGGAAGAGGAGCTCCTGTCGCTACTGCGGTCCTGCCATATGGGTTCTTTCTCCGGCGCCATCTCCTGGGACTTTTTCATCCTAGTATTTTTTTGGCCGGTTCCCGACCCGAGTAGAGATAGACAACATTTTAGGTCGAGTCACTCATGACCTGCGCCAAAGGTGAATGAACTCCAACCTAATCCTCTCCTATCTACAATTTTTTTAATTTTGCGAAAAAAAGTTATGCATGGGTTTTAACTTAACATGGGTAGAGATATTTATTTTTAAATAAACCACCAGCCTAGGTTGAATGCGCTCCTGAATATGGAAACACTGCTACAACCATACCGTTAGGTGAAGTAGTCAGATTCCTAGAATAATTACTTTTAAGTTATCCTCCTTGTTCATTCGAGAAGAAGTAACGGGACCTTCGCAACATTTTCTCCCGCTTTCGCTTCCGCAGTAGAGGAAACGATAGTAGAAGTTATTGTCCTGTAAGCAATGGGCTTCTGGTCTTAACCCCACATTGGATATCGTGAAATGTTCCTTTCACCAAACATATTCCGTAACTTGCCGTCCGTTGAGGACTTTGTATCGCGGATAATCTCAGAAATTGGCTGTATATTGATGGTGACACCTCTAATATGCTTATTTGATGTATTTCGGAATTTAGTGCCTTTTCGGTTGTGGGTACCAAGTCTTGCTTGAAACAAATCGATTTTATTGGAGCTTTTATTTATTGTTAAATTTTCGGTTTGTATGTCTCGCACATTTTTATCTACTATAGATAAATGCAACATGAGAGTACAGTTGAAATAAAACATAAAAGATTGCCAGGACAAAACGTTGTGATGTCGTTGGTAACATCACGTATATAATGGCGTGTTATGCTTCCAAATGCGAACACGTTCTCGACCGCCCAGTGGTGGGGGCTAAAAATGCTTCGAATACCAAATATCATCTTTAAAACCAAAATGTTGATTGTGAGGTATATGAGAAATATTTAGGTACCGGTACAGTTTAAAACGCTTTAAAGATAATTTATTTCTTCTTTTATTGCTTTCTTTCGGTGTTTTAAATGTTTTTTCCTCGGTAGGTACTCCTCTCATTTATTCAACCGATTTATTGTTTACCTCATGCAGATCGTGTTCGTGGTGGACTAGTATATTAGTATGTCTCAGATTCTAGTGTGCATAGTTACTCCTTCTACGATGCCTTTGGCTTTCTGTTGTGTTATGGCTAAAAGTACATGGTGTTTTATGTACGATTTATTATGACTTGTTGATTTATTTTTCGCCCGAACCATTTGCCTTTGAACCAGAGAATCACGCCAAGATTTCTCCTTTCAACGTTGCTTTTTTCCCTTTCAACGGAAACCTTCACTCCCTCGCAAAACTGCCTTCCAAATAAACACGACAGAAGAGAAAGGCTTCTTCTATTAAGGCTTTTTTTTATTCCAATCGCTCACAAAAGCGAATCCATTCAAATCGCCCTTTCAAAGCGAAAAGCCCGCTTCGCTAAATATGGCGCTGCCCGCAATTGATATGTCAGCGTGGAGGGAGGGACGGGGATGGACCGTGGGCGGAGGGAGTTGGGGAGAAGGGCTCGGAGAGGGGGCAGCGGATGCATTTATCCGCGTTCTTTCTCGTGGGCGTCCTGACATGCCAGGGTCACCTTTGGGGGCTCATTCAGTAAGTACTCGACGCGATCGAATGTCGCCAAATCCGTGGATGTGTCGTCTAAATCCCTGGCAATTCTCAATTTTTGAAAGGCCCTGTCTGAAATTTTCATGGGTGAGACATCAAAATCTCGTCACTGTGCAGAATCGGAAAGGCCGAGTCCATACAGAATAGATCTTTTGGATTTTAAAGGTTATTATTGGGGTGGTTGGAGCGATACTTGTTTAGTTACATATTTGTGTCAACATTTACTTTTTTGTTCTTATTTTTTTAAATTTTAGGTAAAAGTGAAAAAATTGGATCATACCGCTTTGGTTTTTTGGCAATGGAATGCAATTTTAACTCGTAGCCTTATGGCTCATGGCATATATTTCATAATAAGTCGATAAAACGTGTAAAGATTTTCTTCTAAACTCGAAGTAATGCGTTTTCAGCTAATATAACTATTGCTAGGGAATTTTAAGTTGTCAAACCGAGTCCGACATCCAAAAACATCATATTTCAATTCAATTTCGATATCAAAATCAAAAAAGTTTGGAACACCTTGCGGAAAACTCTAGTCATAAAATTAAGGAAATCAATTAAAGTATTCTTCTTGTCTCATTGCTATAACTGCGTGTATTTTAAGTTCTAACGTATAAACAGATTCTCATCAGTGAAATGTCCGATAATTTTTCATATATTTAAAAAATGTAATGAACCCCCAATGGTCCACGATCAACGCTCCAGCTAAATTAAAGAGAGATCTCTTTGAGGAGATAAGACTACGTCCCCTCCTATGTATATTCCAAACCTGTACCATTCCGGTGGATGAAAGCTCATGCAATCGATTGCTCCCCCTGGTCGATTTACAATCTGTCTTCTTAAAGTGGACATATTGATATTTTGTCACTTGAAGAGGTTCCTTAGCTACTGCGTCGGTCAAAACAAATGAAAAATACTTTTGAAATCATTTCAGTAATTCGTGAAAAATCACAACTTAGTTTAATAATCTTCTTTGAAATTGAAGCATAAGACTCAGATACTTTGATGATAAGTTGGTCGACAATTTTTCCTACTTTTTTTTACAATTAGAGGGGCTGACATTAGCGCCAGTTAGATATTTACCTATTCGCCTCTTTCGTTTTCAAAATAAGCTATTCCCGCAGCCGATGCCATCAAAGGCAGCTTCTTCACAATGCGTAGGCTGCATCTTTATTTATCATTTTACCACACCTTTTTCGTATCAAATTTTCACCAAGTGAAACCCATGTATTTTTGAACAAATTTAGGAAGAAATGGGCGTTAGGCATAAAAATTGTTTGCTAAAATCATATTCAAAACGGACCGTGTGGCATTGGTCGATAATTTTATGTTATCAGCCGTTACGTATCTGGAAATTATCAGTTACTCGCATGAGTATTTCGTAAACATGTAATTAGAACATGGTGGGGAAAAATAATCTTTTTTTGCTCCGCTTCACCTATTCTTGTTTTTAAACTTATTTCACTTCAATTTAAATTTTAATAAAATGCGGCGAGGTATGATTTTGTTGAAATACTCTGAGGCTTAATGCGGTTTTCCATTAGTACCCAAAATATGTGGAATGTGACATTTTCTCCTTTTACGGTTGATTTTTTTATTATAATATTTAGACCGTATGGGTATCTGCTCATGTTTTACCTAAAAGTGCTTCTGAAGAACAAAAAACCGGGTGTACTGATGATCAAAAAGGTTTTGGATTTCCTTCTTCCCTTGCGCCTCTAATAAATACGTTGACAAGAAGAATGATAGAACAATTCAAGCTATCCCTTCGCCTCTCGTCGCTTCCCTTTTCCAATTTCTTTTTCCACTCTATGTATCCTGCGTATCTGGTGTAGTAACGCTTCCTGCCATACGCCTTTGCCACGTTGTTAAGTAATTGAAAGAAAAAATGTAATAACTGTGCGTGTATAACCTATTTTCACCCCTGTGCTCGAATTAGATACACGAATCGAAATTTTTTGGGAATAGCCTCAAAATTGATAGCGTTATTGGACGTTCCTCGCGCATTATCTCACATCTTGCTAAGTTCCAATCCCTTATTTGATTTACTGCCTAGGCTTGATCTAAAAGTATAGTCAAGACATAGAAATATAAAAGTATTCAGGCATAAATTTTGCAGATTCCGGCTTCACCATGAAAAATTTTAGTATCCATACTTTCGAGCACAACTTATACTTTTCACAGATCTAATATTGTTGGTACGACGCGTTTTGCTTACTTGCCGCATCATCAGGTACAAAATATAAAAAATACTACCCTTACGTCATCCACAAGTACACTAGTCTCGAAGTAATTCAGAGTTAGCCAGTAAACTTTTGTGCGTCATGGGCACCAATATTTTATAGAAGAGAGGTGTAATTTGATGAGCTTTCTCTAGTTTTAGATATTTCAGCCAAGATTTAGGAAGCCGTTATATGTTATTTCGAAATGAAGAACAGATTTGACTATTTGACGCGAGGCACTATATTCCGGAATCTGATGTACCTACAGAAATTGCGATAGCGCGGGCAAGGAATTAGAGCAAGAGCCATTTTCCCATCCGTCGTTTATGCATTTTCATACGTATTCTTGCAATTCACCGCTTTGCACGACGCAATTCTCAAAGCATATCCATGCTTTCATTAGATTAATGCAATAAGCCTCATAACGGCCTTAACAAGTAGAGGGGACCAGGGATGGTCGGAGAGAGGCGATGCGAGCGGATATGTGGGTGGGTTGAAGACCAGAGAGGGAACGCCAGCCGTCAAGGAAGAAGCGGACGGACAGACAGGTGGACTGCGAAGGAGGCGGCGTCGAGCGAAGAGAAAGAGGAGAGGAAGGAGACGGCGGAAGAGAAGACGACGAGGTTGCACACAAAAGCGAGATGGCGCCCGGAGCCAAAGGCAAGCAAGTGCCACCTCCGGGTTTTTCCTGAACGGCGATTTTTATCACGTCATCCCTCCTCCCCCGCTCCTGCCTTTCGCAGAGATGTTCCTCTGCGCGAAGGAGAGTGTCGGGATGCTGCGGCCAAAAGAGCCACGTCAACCGGAGGCGAGAGAAAAAAATCAAAATGAAAGAAAAAAGGAATCTGGCTGATAAACACACGTCAATAGGGGACTGTTTCTGGCTTGGTTTCATGGATGCGTTTTATTTAGATAAACATGAAAAAAAAACAGAATGATAGTGTATTTTAAGACATCAGTATGACGGATATCCTCTTATTTAGCCTCATATTTAACTTACAGAGGAGTAAAAAATATTTATTCTAGCCTGTGAAATTATTTCTTATTTAAAAGACAATACAACAACCTTGTGATATAGCAAGCAAGACTTTAAGAGGCACCAATTGTAACGAATGTACCTTTGGTATTCCTTAGACATGCGCCAAATTATTGGCCTGATTATAGTATGACAATATTGCTAATGTCATGTGTGGATTAACGCTAAAACTAATTTTGCGCACGTATTCATCAAAGCTAAATGTAAAAATTGCTACTGGTGTTGTGTATGCATGGGTGTTTTCATAATGCCTTACCATTAGTAGTGGACTGTCTTCCCATCGCGTGATTGTTCTTAGATTGGGCGTGAAGATGGCACCACTTGTGCTTGCGTTACGAACAGAAAACTCCGCTCTCTCATCGCGCTTGAAAAATCTCGACCCAACTTTATTGTTTTTCCTTTCTGTTTTTGAAGTTCATTTACCATAGCTCCCTTTTGCTTGAATCATTACTCGTTTAATTTACCAGTGAAATTGTTGCTTTGAACCCTCTCTGGGTGTTTAATTATCTGTTCAGGGCTAAATCTATTTACTTCTGTCGGTTATGAGTTATCATTTCAGTGTGTACGAGTTGCTTTCATAAAGAGGGTTTTTTTTCGAGTCATAGAAAATCACTATTCCCAAATAATTTTTCTCGTCATCTGCTTCATCCCGGCATTAGCTCCGTGAAAAAACCGAACTGTTCGCGTAAGTTAATCACGAGGCGACAACACTGGGTTACCAACAATGGCATCTCTGCGGTTGGAACGAAATAACTTCTTAATGAAGTAGAGAATATCTACAAGAAGGTGTTACGTACATATTTCTCAGCGCAGTGATCTAATTGGAGTGGAATTCTGGCCGATTAATAACGGGATACTACGCCTGCGAATCAGCATTTTATTACTCGACTTCTGACTGACTTTCATACGCCCTCGTGCTTATCGGCCTTGTCATGTGTAGGAGGTAATGACCACTCTCGGCCGAAGTCTCATTTCTTCCGTTAAAATACATTATTCCCTTTAGTTGGTATCCAGGAATGCAGACTGCGTGGGGATTTGATGGGCGTACATTTTTCATGGGCATTGAATGTATGGGTGTGGCTTCATGAACATGCCGTGTCGGATGAGACGTGTAGTGAAGAAAGGAAAGCAAGGAATAGTAATTATAGGAAGTGATATACTTCGTGTAAAATGCTAAATAGAGGTGGAAATACAACTTCAGAAGACTTATTTCTGGACCTACTCATCTACCACTGTGTGCATCCGGGCGTATGATTTTTGGGACGGGGATTTTCCTTCGCCTTTGACAAAATGCCAAGTTTTCATGAATGCCCATCTACCAGCCCGCTAAAGCTGTTGTTCTGATGGACAGAATGCTAGAAAACTGGCCAGATGAGGGTTTTTGGATAAGTGCCGAGAAAATGGGACGCAGCAGAAGAGTTGAAAGAAGGTGAATAAAGAGTAACTCTCTCGTGATGAAGTGTTTGTACCGTTTTCATGGAGAGGTGCTAACATTCTTAAAGCTTAAAATATGTGTTTTGATTTAAAATTTTATGCTGAAATCTTTTTGTGGAATTTCCAGCGACACTCTTGTAAGACTCAAGAGTTTTCAAAACTCCTCACAAACACGCCTCTGGCAACTTCAAGTAACTAAATTGGTATTATTAGTTTACTTGACCAAATATTTAAATGTGGTTTTCTATCAGAGATTGAGCAAGGTTAATAATGTGTGTCCCTTCATTCTGATGTAGATTTTGTCTTTTTACAATGTGCTTACTCTTTGCTGATATATATTTTGGAAAAATTGAGGAACCAAATTGAAGTGGATGAATTGGAGGAAAGTGTTGACAAAGTAAAGTATAAACAGGCCCTTTTTCTGCGCTCTAATTTTTTTCTGTTACTTATTAGTTTTGCATATTTTCTTTTATCATTTTGTTAAATCTCTAATATTTACCTCATATTTGTTCTTTAAAAAGAGGAATTGAGGATCTAAATTGTTTCAAAGGAACTGTTGTTCTGATGTCCTTGGTGTGCGTTACCGCAAACACGTCTGTGGCAACTTAAAGTATCGAAATACCTATTACGATTCACTTAACTAAATATTTGAAAGCCATATTTTATCAGGGATTAAGGAAGGTGTAATTAATTATTAATGTGTACCTTTTTATTGTGATCTAGATTTTTTCTTTCATTTTGAATATTATCAACCTCTCCGATAACGGATTGCGTAACTTTATTCCTTGAGTTTGGGATAACAAACACGATGTAAGGTAAATACATGGGCGAGAAAATTATTTAAGATGTATATTGGCAAAATTTGATGTGATCAATATTTAAAAAAAAGGCAGTTGGAATGCAGCTGGCTGAAAATAATTCAATATTTCAATCTTATATGAGTGTGAAATTTTAATTCTAAGTGGAGTATTTGAATGAGATTTCACTCTTATTGTGGTGATTTACAGTTTATAGTTCATCTGAGTATCGTTAGGAAAGTCTGCAACTCCCGATGAGGAGTGGAAGGAAGTGGATGATGGAAGGAGTGAGATTCGGGAAGGGCTGTCTGTCCCACGGCGTGTGTCCGCGATTTTTATCGCCTCATTGCCTTCTCATTATAGAAATCTCCATCCCCGAGTTCCGTTGCATCCCCGGGTTCGTCCTTCGTCTGTGGGCCTTATGAGGGCCGCTTTAGGACCATTTTTGAGCAAGGGATACTTTAATTTTTCTCGGTGACGGCAACTCCGTCGTCTTCACATCTCACGCTTATTTTTTTTATTAATCCCAACTCTCCGTAATCTGCTTTCCTGCTTTTCCCTCTCCAATAACGAAACTTTTACTCTTTTTCTCTTGCCATCTGGAGAAAGTTAAGTACTATTATTTCCTCTATTTGAGTTACAATAGTCTGTTGTTATAGATAGTTGCGAAAGACGGAGGGCCCAGACAGTCAGCGAAGTGGCTACTGCGATAGTAGAGCGTATTGCGTAACTAAGGTTCCAATGTACTAATTCTTTACCGTCTTACGCGTGTAGCACCACATCACAGTGGGAATTTCATAAAATTATCCTTCGTTTACCAACGCAATGTATCATTAATCCTTCTGTTAATATTTCACGTGTGATGGAAGCAAGATGCGGTTATATTTTTGACAGTTACGGGATTTATATTTTTCATAATTGTTTATCATATGTTTCTTTAATTAGGACCATTTATGAATGCAATAAAATAATTTTATGCCAATCGTACCGACCATTTGGTATTTCATGTAATTAATAATCTTTCGAGACTCCAAACCAAGTTCTTAGAACTCTCCCTTCTTCATCGCGATATTTAGAATCTTTCGAATGCATCATTTTTAGATCTAGTTCACTTTATTTATAATCTAATTACGTTAATAATCTAATCACTTTATTAATAATCTATTTCAATACGGTAAGTCTTTCAGTTGGTTAAGTAAGTCGTTTCTGGGATAACCAAACGCGATGTAACGTAAATACATAGGTGATAAAAAGCGCTACTTTCTTTCCTCGAAAAAGGGCAAATGAACGAACTTTCCCCTCTGCTGTGACGTTTCAAAGAAGACGATGCGGGCGCCTAAAGAAGTGGGAAGAAAAAATCGCAAACTGCACTAAAATGTAATCTAGGTAATGGCTCCTATAGCCGTAAACGATACCCTTCCAAAAGGTGGCGTTGAAAAGAGGGAGGTTGTTGAGAAATTTGCGCCCAAGTGGGCTCAGTAACGCCCAAGTATGGATCGCGATACCGATGGAAAATCTCCACCGGATCCGGTGTTCGAGCGTGGAACCTCGAAATTATCAGCCTCTACTCTAGCCACCGCTTCAGTCAATATCCCTTTGTCTTGCGTCCAAGTACAACTTAGTTTATCCCTTTCCTGATGTTGTCTTCAGTATGAGAACATTATTACTGTAAAATACACATTTTCTCTAGTTGTCCGCAAATTCCCATTCTCATAAGGAAATGCACTTACTGAGTTAATTTCATTTGCTTGCACTCTTAATTTCTTCTGTTGGTATATACATTTGAATTAGAAATTCAGTAATCGTAAATTGAAGTAGAAATCGTACAAAGGAATGACGAACGAAATATAATACCGTAAAGATTCTTATTGGATTGGATTTTGGGTAGGCGACCGACAGCTAAGGTAATTTGTGCCATAGGGGACATAGTTAAGGGAGGAAGGGTGGATAGAAACCCGGTGTCGGCATTAGTCTGCTCTTAATAAAAGGCGCCAAGGGGACCACGGTTTAATGTCTCATCCGACAGACAGAGCACTGCACTTGAGATGCCCTCCACAAGACACTTAAGTGGGGATCGGGTTTCCTCTGAAAAATATCCTCCTCAGTAGGGATTTGAACCCTGGCCGTCCGTATGATTAGCCAGTACACTAGCCATCACACCGACCCGATCCCCGAATGAATTAGTCATATTGCATCAATTGGCATTGAAGCTACAATAAAGTTTCCGAAATATATCGTGGACCAGATGTCAAGTCAAAGGATTTGAGTATAGGCAACCTATGGGGTAAGCGCATCGAGTCAATTGATATCTGACTCGAGTTAGATTCCATCCTGCTCTGGCTAATGAACATTTTAACCAACCAAACACATAATGAGAGAAAAATGTAAATTATGAGAGAGAAATTGTGAATGACCAGTTAAATAACGTCTCATCCGATGGACGGAGTACTGTACTTTAAGAGCCCTCCACAAGACACTCAAGTAGGGATCGGGTTTCCTCTGAATAACATCGCCCACTGCAGGGATTTGAACCCTGGTCGCCCGTATGGTTAGCCAGTACTCTAGCCACTACACCAGCCCGATCCCCATGATTCTTATTTATTCATATGAATTTTGTTTTCCTTACGAATTGTGAAATTTTCGTGAAACACGCGTAAAATTGCTCAAAAAAAATCCGCAGCTCGTATGATTATATGGGAAAAATTAGCCCATGACGGATCAATTGGAAACATAAAGCAGTTTTTATTATTCGGGTAGCATTTGTTAAAGTAGCATGCTTCTTAGATGAAGACAGTGAATTAGGTGAGTGTAATACTATCAAACAGGCAGCTATGCGGTGGTATTTTGTAGGTTTAGAGTATCCTCTATAGGGATACAGACGAATCGGGTCTGTGCATTGTAGACTCGGAATTACGAATTACTCCACTCAACCCAACCATAGGAAATTCAAGTCATTAGTTGTTCGGCATATGTGCGAATCGCCGAAAATACGATTCGTATGATTATTTCCTAACAAGGGCATACGAACATTATGCCCACGGTTTGTACTCTTTGTAAAGTATGCTTTTGATGCTAAATTATTATTTTCAAAGTAATACAACTTATAAAACTCAAATTTTGCGCGTTATTAAATACATCTATGGGGGAAGGATAGGTACCATTTCTATACATTTAATCAAAGTCCGTCTTGCTTGACGGAGAAATACTCAAGTAATTAATATTTTCGTTTCTAGTTATGCGACAGATTTTCGAGGTTAAACTCTGACTTTCCATCGTGTTATTTCCTACCGCTCCTCTCCGGTGACGTACTTATCTATCCATTTTCCGTTCCAGCGGGGGAAAGTGGAGGGACAAAAAGGGGAACGTGGAAGGTGCAGACATTAATATCCAACTCGGCGATCGCCTCGGGTGACTCGCAATCTTTCCTCCGCAAATGTTTCCGTCCTTTCCTCAGCTCTTCCCTATCTCTCTCCCGGCCGTCGCGTCGCTCTAGGGACGTCGTTTCCATGCCTACCCTCGCTTTCTCAGGATTCGCGTGGAACGCCAATGTGGGTTACCAGCATTTCATCAGCTGGAAGAGTCCCGCCCCTATACTCTGAGGCCCAGTCGCGTCATATCTCTGATTTAATATTTTATCGGTATGTGAACCAAATTTAATGTTTTCCCATAGATTACGCTCACGCCGGCTAACTGACGGTCCGGCATTATGCAAGAAAACCTGAGCTCTCAGTTAACATCAATATAACAAAAATGCTAAGTTCTCTTGGGAATAAAGCTAGCCGGATATCACGAGACCGGACCTTCGTGTGGTTAAACCTCTTCTCACTCGCCTCTTAAACGCTCCCGCATGTTAGAAAATTCCTGCCGTTATAATCTGGGTGTTGGAAAATGTATATGACTATATCATTAGGAGTCATTCAAGTATTACTTAAGACGTTTTTGGGGGCGGGAGGGTTGGGATCATTTAACATTCTCTTATGAAGAGAGGGCCAGGGGGTCTGGAACCAATTTACGCAACATTTTTGCCCGTATTGAAACATTATACCGTTTCCGAATGAAATTTAGCTGTGACATGGAGCATTCGCTCATTAATGGCGATTTTTCCTTAATCTCACCGCTACACCATTGCTCCTATTCTGTCGCCTGCCTGGCTAGCTGCATTACCTCCATGCTCAACCAAAGCGAGCATTTAACGATGAGTATATTCAAATATCTAACGTCTTACGTAACACTGAGAGGGAGGGGGGGTGTGGGAAAATATTACACTGTCTTACATAGGGGGAGGGGGTGTGGTCAAAAATGGCATAAATCGTCGTACGTAATACTTGAACGGCTCCTAAGTCAGCGTGAAAATCTTAAACAAATTTTACAAAGCAATTAATGACAAGGTGCGATAGGTTTTGCTCGATCGAGCTTCGTAAAATGTCGGAAAAATAACCAATCTGTTAGTGACTAGACTTAGGGCTAGATGTTGCTCCTTCCATCATTATATCACCCCCATCAATGACCATTTCCACGGAATTTGTTTGAAATGTCACAGCGCTTAAAGACCTTTTTTCCTCCTAATCTTTCTTTTCATTCCCGAGAGATGAAGTAAAAAGAAATTGGAGGACGCATTCCCCTTCGATTTCTTCATTTCATCAGGGGTCGTACGTAAACTGCAGTTTTTCCCAACCCTATCTCCAGTTAGCTGATCATATTTCTTATTGCCTTCGATTTTCTGCTTTTCAAGCCGACTAGCTGGCTTCTCCCCTTCTACAGTTTTCGCTGGCTATACGCTCCTCGTCACGTGATCGAGTCAATTGCTGGCGTAGTAATGGCCAAGAGAACATTAAAGTGTTCTGCCAAGGGTCGAAAGAAAGAAACTAGCTCGCCGTAAATCTGTCAAAATAATTTCAGCCTTGACGAAACTTGGTGCAGGCGTAGTGTGGCGGGCGAGGAATATCGCTGGGGATGGGATGCTGGGGAGGAGTCGCGGGCTAGCCTCCCGGAGACGTCGGATGCCAATTTCTTGGATCGTGGGTCATTGGTGCGTGGGCCCTGTAATCGGTCTCCCTTGGAGAAAGAATGAAACGGTCGTAGCGCTAAAGACAGCCATTGGGTGTTGGTTGCCCTCGAGTTATCCTCAAGTCGAAAGGTCATGGGGTAGGTCGTGAATATTCATCCATCCTACACCATCTTTCGCTCCCTCTTCAAGAGTGCTGGATAAAAATATGCCAACAAAACTATGTCCGCAAAAGCTATGCGTTCTTCTCACACCTGCAAAAGGAGGTGATTGAACTAAGTTCTTATCGACTCTTATTTTTCCCTACGCATAGAATTGAGTTGTGGAAATGATCTTTATTCTATGTGTGCGCCGCATATTATTTTGCTTGCAGTTAATGAACTACGGGGAATTTAATTGCTTTTATGTAACCGGGAGAGGATGTTACTGCACACCTCAGAGGTACGAATTGTCCAAGCTTCACGCTATGTATTAGTTCTTTATTTTCTGCCAAGTGTGCCTATTTAGTCGGATAGGCTTTGAGCTCTTACGATTGCAGACATAAACTCCCTAATTCAATGTCAGTATTGATATTGTAGGCCAGGCAATATGTTCTCAAATTTATGTTGTGTACAAAGAGATGTTGAAAAGATGTCTTTTATGTAACTTTTGACTCTGAAGTAAATGTAGTATCATCGACATTTCAGAGCTCAATTTTTTACCTATGCTACCTAATTGGTAAGGACCCTTAAGGACCTTGCCAATTTATCCTCGAAATTAATGTTTTTAGACAAGACAAGCATATTCGTTGGTGACATTGTGCTCCCGTTCACACCCTTTAGGATTCTCATTGTCTGTCCACACCTCCTTCCGCTCCTTCCTCCCTTTCTCTCAGTATTTCATTTCTTTACTCTCCCAAAGACAATTATCTCGCTCCAGTCATTTTTAGCACCTCTGGTGATTTACTTGAAATTGCACCCCCTCCCTTTTCGATTTTCTTCAGGTATATTTTCTCATCGGCCCTTTGAAGGATTCCTCGTCTTCTTCGTTGGTCTCTCTTCTCACCCTTTTCATCCTCTTCATTCTTTTTTAACCCTTTCGCTGCGGTATGGTCTCTCAATCATGAATCTTACCATGTGGCTATAGATTTATTCGCTCGCGCGTAACTCTTCCTAGAGAACGAAATTCCATAGAAAAAAGTCAGGATAGGTATAATAATAAAGGTTTTTTATTACTTAAAAGTTAAGAAATATTTTAAATACTTTCAGCGCATTGTGTATATTGAATTATTCATGGGCCAGCGAGTAACGTCGAAGCGCTTCGCTGAGTGTAAAAGTACGTTCACAGTATCCTGCCGTGCGAACGTAATACCTGTACGTTTGCAGCAGTGAAAGGGTTAGCATGTATTTGCGTTGCTGATAAAGTTTTCTACGGTTTCGAGCCTTCCGGTTCCGGAAGGCTGGGTAGCAGGGTGGTCTGCGGCTTGGCCCGTTGTTCTATTCGTGGTCCAGGCCGATTTTTTTCTCGTGGCAGTTTGTAAGTATGATGTGTAGGTTTGAGGAAGTGTTTCCTTGACTACCTGCCTGACTTAGAGCTGGCGCAATACGTGCTGCAATTCTCCAATATATATTTTTTAAAATTTTTTAACTTCTAGTCGTATGTGTGCATTCTGGTCTGGTCTTATTTCATTCCCTTTCGAGCTTAGGTAACCCTTAACCCCTTCTCTCAGTACTCCGCAATGCCACACCCACCCTCTCTCCCCCTTCGCCCCCTCCCACACCTCCAACCCCATTAAATCCCTCTCGACCCTCCCCTATTCCGCCACACCCTATTCTGGCGCACGAATCTGGCACGTATATCCCGTAGAGGAGTATTTTGGTCCCTCCAAACTCCCGACGCTTCCCATGCTACTCCCCTCGTTTCCTCTTTACTCCCCCCCCCGGCCATACCCTACTTCCCATCTCGTTAAAAAAAAAATCCTTCTCCCTCCTTCCGCCTCTTTCCTCCCTCCTACCAAACGCGCTCTGTGGCCCTCATGCACCTATTTTCCACCTTTTCTCTCTCATTCCCCCATGTAACGTACCGCTCTCATTCACTTCCTTTAGGATTCTCATTATCTATCCCTCCGTTTCCTCGCTATACCCTCGATCATTTCGGTGAGCTCCCAGTTAGAGTCTCCCTTCTGATCTTGTCTTCTGATCTTTCGCGTAGTATTCAGCGTATTTTTTGGTATTTTCTCACTTCAAATGGAGTGGATACTTTTAAAAAATGCTTGAGGAAATTCGCGAAAATGAAATAGAATCACGTTAAGGAGTTAAAATTGGTGGAAAGGAGGCGGAGGGAATAGAACCATAGAATTGCCCGTAGTGTTCAGGGCGTCACATTCTTATGCTAAGAAGGCTTTTGCTGGTTGGTAGCTTTTTGCTAGTCAATCAAAACTTATCATGCAGTGACTGAATAAATGGAATTGCTTTAGGATTTATTTTTATTGTAGAATACGGTAGCATGGTCGTGCTCTTCTAAGAACGCTCGTCTCACACTTGCTTTTTCTCGTTCCACACCTGCGATTTTTATGGCATTGCTCAGAATTTGAGTTCAATTTGTATCGTATTCAGGCTCTCTTTCAATGACGCAACTAATTACTTATTTGCATGTTTTTTACCATATTATCCTCAAAATTAATGTTTAAAGACAATGCGCTTGATCGAAAATGATGTTTAAGAAAGCTTAACGATCTGAATTGCCTTACTTGCATTGATTAACTGTAATGATTGCTGCTTTATCCATCGTTAGTTCTCGTTTTAGTTAGTTCTTTCAAGTGTAGGGCAATCGGGGAAGGGTGAGAAATAAAGTAGGTCTGATGGTCGGAATGAAGAAGGCCAGGACTTATGCGGGTATGGAGAAACAAACATTGTAGGTTAATCGAGGCCTCCGTTTTGAGAGGATCCATTTCCAGAGGATGTATTGACACTTAAACCTACTCATACCCGTAGATTACGTAAGAATAATCATAAATAATAAAACTAATTCTAAACTAAAAAAAAACTTAAAAAACTAAAAAAAGCCATTCTTGTTTAATGTCATTGACTCACGCCACTGTTGGAGCAACTTCTATCTATCGTTCACATCGATATTCCTCCAGGTATCGAAGAAGTGTGTTTTGTTTGTGTATTTTGCCTCTTGAAAGTCGTCATGCGTTGTCAGGCAGAATGCAGTTGTGTTTTCTCGCCTCTATAATGCATCGATTACTATTCAATTTCACACTCTCGAATCTCGGCTTTTTGCATCGCGTCGTCAGTCCTTGGCCCTCTTGCCCAGCTCGGAAATGGATATGTCGACTCGGGAGGAGTGGGCTTATTTCGCATTGACAGCATGTGTAAAGATTCTAATGCGACGCCCACTACCGGCGACGCTTGGCCATTCCCTCAATCCACCCACTGTCATCTTTTTCCTCCCCTTTTCCGCCATCTTGTTCCTCAGCGCAGAGGTCCGCTTCCCAGCCGTTGGAAGGGATCCGCAATCGCTTTCATGGCGGATCGTTTTTTTATTGCTTGACGGCTTGGATGGGGGAAGCCCCTTGGTTTTTAAGATATGCAAACGCAATTTCTATTCATGACGCAGCGGGACGAGTCATTTGTCGACTCCTGGCTTTTGTTTTATCCGTTTTTTTCACTTGCTTCATTTCCCTCGCCCGTTATGCTTGCCGACGATTTCGCGTTCGATGGAAAGGGCAAGGTCGTTTCAGTATCTTTCCGGAGAAATTTTGTTTTCGTCCTTTATTCATTGCGAATATTTAATATGTTGTTTCGGTGGATTTTGATTGTCTTTGAATCTGTATAGACGTAACTTTCTGTGATGCTAAGTTGTGCAGATATACCGGTCCTCGTTGCCACCGTAATCGCATCATAAGCATCAATCTCGGCTTTGCACGAACAAAAATAACTAAGTACTTTTATAGTAATGATTTATGTATAAAAATGGGTTGTGTATCCTTGCACAGGAACTATTTCTTGTTTCACCAGAAGAAAATGTTTGTTTAATGCATGTACTTCCTCGGCAAGTTTCGCTATGGCTTAATGCCGCTCTCTTGAGGGAACCTTCTAATTTCGTATTAAATAAATGATCCAGCCAGCTATGGTTGTTATTGCTGTAAATTAATTTTAAGCGTGTAACTTTTTTATCTTCATTGGGCAAAGTTTTAGAATAGGCGAATTCATTACTTCATGTTGAAGTTGTTCAATTTTGATATTAAAATCCTTGTAAATGTCGGTACGTAGCACTTCCTGCCTGGTGATCAGTCGTGTTTGTTGAAACACTTAATGGAGTGTTATAATTCCTAGAATTTTTTAAACTCATCTCGTTCTTGGTTGCCGATGTACAGAGGGTGAAGTATCATTGTCACCTTATACTAATCAATTAATTACGTTCAGCATTATCCCCTTGGTTAATTAGTGGTAAAATGCTAAAGTGATGCTGAAATTCATTCTCTCCGCTGATAAGCTGCCTTAACTACTAATCTCTCCCTTAATTTAAAAAAAATACGAATGGCACGTAATTCCTGAGAAATCATACCTCTTTATCTTGTCAATTCAGTGGAAGCCCAAATGGTTTATAATATTTTATAATCTTGCCCGATTCCCGCTGGCCATGAACGTCTATAGCTGGGTGTATTTGCGAAATATCTATTAATAAAAAAGTTTGTGCTGCAGTGAGCTTCTAATTATACGTCAAAATTTATTGCATATTTTTCAGTCCTTTTTCTCATTTTTTAATTTTTGTAGTATGATTTATCGAATTATATCTTACTAGATTGGAGGTATAGGTGTCATTAAATAGGATTATTTTGCATTTTAGATTGTCATTTATGTTTTTTCGTTTATGGAAATCAATGCGGGAAGTAAAGGATGCCTTCTTATAACCTTTAGCTATTTTAATATGTGTGGTGAATTGGAATGGGAACGGAATATTGTGTGCGGTTCAATATTGTTTTCTGTAGCATTTGGAAGGAGAGGCGCCACATCTGACCTTCCTCTTCAACTCACCCTCACCCGTGCAATTCTTCTCCTGCCCGGTCCAGGATTTTGAATATATTAAAATGCATGAAGGTGATGTGTATCATTTTCCTGGGTGACGCGTGCATCAAGGTCAATCTCTTTCGTTACTATCCAAAACTCCCTCCATTTCTTTCCTTTGTTTGGTAATGTTTCGAAAGAGAAATGTGTCCTCCTTCCGCTAGGTAAATATCGGTGTTGTTTTTGAACACGCTTTTCGCGTGATCAAGTGATAATTGTCTTCATGTTCGCGAAAAAAGCTGTTGACAATCCCTCTGCTTATTAGTAGACTTACTTATCTCATTTTTATATATTTAATAATTTATTTATTTAAATGTTTTACGTATCAGTCTGCAAATTTTCGAAATACATCCATTATTCTATTAAGTATTTAGAGTTGGGGTCTTCTCTTTTCATAAGTTACGACACAGCCGGACGCAGTTACATTCTTAAGTTACCTCTAGTGTGACTTGCTCTAATTTTTTTATTTTTTGATTCTTTAAATCGTAATAGCCATAAATATAACCTTTTTAATCGATACCTAAGCCACATCGCCTTTATCTGGACTTCATGCCTTGACTTGCCACAAATTTAGGAAGCCACATCTCTTTTGCAATGGCTAGCATCATCTATACCTAGTACAAACCTTGAGAAATTCATCACTGACTTCCCTTTATGATGCTTCAGAGCATGTTTGAGATGGTAGAAATTTATATATTTCTTTTATATATTTCCCTCATTTATCCTTGACGTAGGACTTGTTTTTATTTACGATACTCCTACCATCGTCAGGGTCTGCAAAAGAACATTTTGCCAATGCAATAGTACTGAAGACAATGGAATATCTTTGAGAAACATTTGATTGAGTTTAAGATGTAGCATAATGTCTTGTTGCAATTTGTGGGCAAGAAAAGACTGTGTTTTTTTTGGTATTGTCACTTCATGATTTCGATTATGATGCTGGTGTATTTATTTTTCAAATGTATTCTACCGGTCAAGGTAGGTTTTGTAGAATGCCAGAGAATCACCTCCCGGTTTTCTACACTTTCAGGGGTCCATCTTGTTCTAGTATATCCTTTTTCGCCTCAGCATACGGTCTATCCTTCTTCATCCTGTCCATAAAACCTATTCTCTTTCTTTCTCTTCCCCGCATTCCCAGCATCCTCCCCTCTGTGGCATTCTTCAGCAACCCTTCGCCAACGAGTCTTAAACTTTTCTTGCTTTTTTAATGGAAGAAAATTGCCGGACTTCTTCCCATAATAATTGCGCATCGACTTCTCCAGGTTCTTTTTTCCGGGCGTATCCAACTTATCGATATCATCTTCTTCCGAGGGCATCCTCCTCTGTCGCTTCAATGGCTGTTGGAGGTGGGTTAAAGATTTCTCGCTGCATCTTTTCCGTCCCGAGAAAGGTTTGTAAAAGGAAAATCTGACGTAGTTCCTTCCATCCCCTTCCCCTTGGTCTCCCCACCCTGACTCGTATTCAGCCTGCCGGGGTTTGAGGAATTCCATTCTCCGGTACCCTGGCGATAAATTGCCTCAAATTCCTAGCTACGGATCCCTCGACAAGTCAACCATCCCCCTCATTTCGTGTTGCTCCTGCTGGCTGGTTCCCCTCTTACATCTGGTGGATATCCTTATCCTTTTTCGCTACCCCCGCCATCTTCGAAAGATATCAACCCCTCTCCCCCTTTCCATTCCCCGCCATTGGAATTTCCATCTCCCCTCCGTACGCCTGATTTCATCGAACCCTCCTCTGCACGGCGCGTTGTTCGCATATAAAAAAAGGACCTTTTAAGTTCCCTGTCACTGCCTGAAAGTGTCGGTCAGCTGCTTCTCCTGGTCGGACATTGGCTGCTGAAATTATCATGCATCATTCCTATCTCATGATTTTGTAGACATTATTCCTCTTTATTGGTGAGGTTTTTGGAATGCATCCCATATTTTTTCTATCAATTTTTGTGTTCATTTTACTTTAACTCTCACCCAAGTATTTTTTTTCAATACGTAAGACGATGAAAATTTCTTCTAAGTCCGCTCATTTGGAATCTTATGCCATATGGGAGGAAGGAAACCACCTCTATGTGATTTTTTGTGACTACCTACGTGTTTCTAAAAAGGTCCAGGGTGGCAGAAAGTTTTGGAATCGCTGCGTGGTAGGAAAAAAAGAGTGATGCATCATTGAGGATGAAGGAATGACGGTAGAAAGCCTTGAAGTCAGTTACTTATAAAAAGTTGCAATGATTATGAAACGTATTTTCTTTGTCGAGATCAAAAGTATTGGAAAAATTTATTTGGTGAGAGGTTTATTCTATTGTTGCTTTATGAACTGCTCGAAAATCTTCGCGTTAAATTTTAGAGTTAATGTAATCTACTGTTATTCTATTTGATATTTGTATCTAGTTTAATCTTATCAAAGTCTGTCTCGATCACTGGGGCAGTGCGATATCTCTCCGCCCTTGTCTCTCTTCTCGTGTTACAACAATTCTATACATCTATAATGATAATGAATACATAAACTTTTCGTTTAATTCATTATGTGATTTTTCACTCCGGTCTTTTGATAAAATTTTGGTATTTATTTTTGGTAGAGATTACTGTAATGTTCAATTAGTGGTATATGGGATAATAAAAGATTTTTTAGGGTTATATTTTTTCGCCAAAACTGCTTTCGGGATTTTTGGGTAATTACTCGACATCTAGACATACATGCAGTAAAGGAGGAAAAATGAATTCAGAGCTCCGACCAAACTTTTTCCCCAGGCAACTGCCATTTTTCATTTAATGCTATTGTTCACGGGGTCTTTTTTCAGTTGTTACCCATGAAAAATATGAGTTTAGACGGCCTCTTTCAAGCTCTTCATATTTTCTGTCCCTCTTAATGTATTATAAAATTTCCTTTGCCGTCTGTGCCTACCAACATTATTCTCTCTCTCATGTTACTCTATATGACGTTATTCCTCATTACGTTTTGCTGTCAATTTTTCTGTCCATATCTAATCATCCCGTCAACCCCCAACTTACTGAACCTTATGTAATAGTCACTCATTGCAGTCTAGCACTGCAATACATGTGTAATTTATCATTTCAGTCTTCGATTTTTCCGGTTTTAATAATCGCTTCATGTCGCTCTTTTGTATGATACCATGTTTATATTGCATTTCATCATACGTATATTGCATCAGTACAGTAGCTAATTCTTGTTTTCGATATTTTATATCCATCCTTGCAGTAGCTTTGTGCTCGGTACTTGGGCATATACATGGTAGATTTCCTTCGCAGCTTCATGGGATGGTCTCGTATGTAATCTGCGCATTCATTTTAATTTTAGCATTTTTCTATGTTATTATTTTGATTCTTCGTGTTTTAGTTATTTGTTAATCTCCGTAGCAATAAGTCTGACGCTGTCTCAGGTGTTTAAGCCGGACGTTCCCAACGGAAATTTAAATATTTTATGGAAAAGTAAGTTTTTTCTTTGCATCTTACCAAACATTTATTATCAACGAAATTAAATTTCGGTATCGTCCGTGACTTTCGAGACAGCGTTGTTGAAAAATTACAATAATCCTCTCAATGCCACAGTTATTTCGTTATATAACTGAAATATGTTTGATTTTTTTTCAAACGACAATTTTAATTTCCTGTGACTTGAATTCCAATCAAAACAATATGACAAAAGGAAATGTTTTTTAAGAAACTGTTTTTGGTAAACCTGGTCTCCGAAAGTTGTAAAGAAACCTTGTAAAAGATGTGGCGACTGAATTGCAGCTGTAGTCCCGCCTGAATTTGGTTTAACTACTATCACTCACTTTAGTCAGCCTCACTGGGTGGTATTCCATCATTAAATAATAAAGAGGACAACTTTTACTAAGACCACTAGATTTATTAAATAACGACCCAGGTTTCGATGTGCATTCACATCATCTTCAGGTGATGTGAATGCACATCGAAACGTGGGTCGTTATTTAATAAATCTAGTGGTCTTAGTAAAAGTTGTCCTCTTTATTATTTAATGGTTTAATTACGCCTCGTAAATTACATTTTTATGATACACTTGTATAGATCACTTCATGTGTAATGAAAAAATACAGTTTTATCTTTTACCCAAGTCGAATCTCTCAACTCACGATGGCAACTTTTGTAGTTTTTTATTTCTCAGCCTCCTTGGCATGCATACTCTTTTTCTTTGGCTTGATATTTTATTTTATTTTGTTTCACTTCTCACTTGGGAAACTGACCGATTTATTTTTGGAATAATGTCATTCCTCAACAGAAGTGCGTAATACTTTATTTCCATGGCGAGAAAATATTATCTCCAGCTGTTTATTTTTGTTTGGTTTTTGGAACGCTTCCAGCCGTTTTGCACATTCGCGACTAGGCCGGTGACTATTATGCAACCGAGCGATATGCTCGTAGATATGTGTGCCATGTCTCACGGATATTCTTGTCCCGTTAACAAATTACGGAAAAAAGTCTTTTTTCTATTTGTGGTGTTTTCATATCTTTTTTTTTAATGACGACATGGAAGGTCGTTGCACGTCGTGACGTCAATTTATCCCCACACGTCTGCCTGTGCCCATACTGCGTACCTTCCCTTTCTCGTTTCAATTTTCCCTCCCCTTATTTGAAGGTTCCTTCGAGGATCGGTACTCTTTGAAACCTTCCTCCTCCTATCCATTCGATGCGCAAAGCGCGCGCCCAGAGCTAAGACAACCAGACATAACAGATATGTCTAGATTCGCGGGTGTTTACGCTAAGTCTTTTTTAGCGGCGAAACTCCATGTGCAAACTGCAGAGTGAGGACGTGTTTACGTGTTGATTATGTGGTCGTGCTCTATTATTGGTGGGCGTGCACGAGAACGGGCTGGAAATATACTTGACCACAAATGCCCCGCGCTTCTGCCCATCGCCCTTATCTCCATTTCATGCCGAAAGGTCAAAATTTTCTCCACCGATCAGTCTGTCTCAAGCTTTGCCTATTGTTGATTCGCGTGAACGATTTCGCAATCGATCGTCATCACACGCCATTACATCGTGCATCAATTCAAATTTCCCTAAGCCTAATTTCATTTCATCGTGTTTTTTCCGGTGTATTCAGCTAATTGTATGGCGAGGGTACGCAAATTCAAAAACATGTGTACACCGCATTTCTATTTCAGTCACTTCCATCCATTTCTGTCCATTTCCGTCCATTTCTGTCCATTTCAAACCATTTCTGTCCATTAATAACCATTTCTATCCATTTCTGTCAATTAATGTCCATTTCTGTCCATTTCTATCCGTGTCTGTTCATTTTTATCCTTTTCTATCCATTTCGCGACCATTTCTCGGCAAGCGTACCCGATTTCTCAGAGTTGCATACCCCTCGATGTATAGGTAAAAATTAATTTGTATCAGTAAGGTTATGGATGAAATTATTTCTACATAGGGTATTGATGGATAATTTGTGATTGCCGACTTTATATGTATTCCTTTCCGTGTAGGGGGTAATATTTTGCTGTTATTAACGTGTGCTTGCTTATTTCGGTGAAAGAGTGTAGACCGAGCGGGAGTGACATATATATCGAGTTACTTAGCTGGATCTTTGTTTGAAGATATTCGCAGCGTATCTTTACTATATTAAAGTTTTTCGGGGTATCCCGCAGCGTATTGAGCATTTAAAATTCACTAATTGAAAATAAAGTCAGTTTCAAATGCTCAATACGCAACCGGATACCCAGAAAAGCTTTAATGTAGTACTTAGCTGTAATTGTATAATTTTGGTATGTATGTTGGTGGTGCCGTTTTTACACCATTTATTTTGTCATCAAGAAAGCATGTGAATTACACCCTTTGCTCCTTTGATACCTAGTTTCATCTTTAATTATAAAGATAAGACCCATCCATCACTTGATTTTGCACCGTAAAATCATAATTTCATCGGTACAATATGAGAAAAAAATATGTTCATGGCTAATTAATGTAACTATTTCTATGGCAAAAATATTTTTGTGACTTTACCTTTTAGTTGTTGATATCTTTTTGTATTCTTCGATAGTGAAAGAGATTAAAATAGTTAAAAGCTAACTTATATCATTCATGAACGAATTTTGAAAGGTAACTTTTCCACTGTCGTAAAAATAAAGTTTTAAAACCTTTATGTTCATCCTTTTATAGCTCTTGAGTTCTATAGCTTAATAGTTTGTGGAAAAAATATTTGATGTGTTTTCAAGTGAGAGCTCTATGTAAGAGGTCTGGCCTCATCTCTTGACTGATCCAGACTCATTTGTAATTCATTACCATACCATTTTTAGGCATTGAGTCTTGTTGATCTCTTCATGTTTTCCGGGATTTCTTCCGCGTCAGTTGTTTGTGGGACAACAGTTTCGCTGGCAGTCCTGCCAGCGTCTTCAGGTCGAAGTGTCATGAAGCAAAAGTCAAAGCCAAAAGTCAAAAATGTTTATTGCCATTGCATAATTTCATATTTACATACATTCATAATATTCAATCATTAATATATACATCACAATAGCTCCCGCTATAGGAAATAATTCATCTTCAGTGTTAGTCATATGAATTTTATACATATTTAATTACTATATACAAGCATGTAGCAGATTCGTTAGGGTGGTTTTAGGTTTTAATTAGCAGGAACTGTGTTCTTCCGGGATGGCTTAATGGCCTGGCATTTGCCCGAGGCGTGAGGGAAACCGGCAAAACCTCACGCAGACCGCCGTGTTATGATGTGATGTTTGCAGGAGATGGTGGTGCAGGTGAGATTTCCAGAGTGGTATTCTGATGTGATGTTGCGGCAGCGTCAGACTTTGTGATGTGGATCCGGTGTGCAATGCATTCATCGTAGTGTTGACTGTTGTCTGGTTCCGGATGCGATGTCTGCGTTGTTCTGTAGAAGATTCCAAGATTAGTAATTATATTTACAAGTTACATATATTTACAGATTTTCTGTGGAGGAAGCCAAGATTATTAGTTATATTTACAAGTCACATGTATTTACAAAGCCAATCAGAGATTGTTGTCTAGATACAAGTTATATATAGCATCTTACTTATTAATTGTATGCCCATGGTCCATAGAAAAGATTAAGTTCTCAGGATTTACAATTTGAAATTCATTTACAGTCGGAATTTTATGTACAGTAGAGTAAGTCAAGAACAATGGGCTGTAGTCATGAAATAAACGTTTAGAGTTTTAAACAATTATAAGTGAATTGCATATAATAATTACCAATTGGACAGGGCAATGTCAAAATTATTTAAGTTGATATTTATACAAGAGTATGTTCAAGGTGCGTATTTTAGCAGATAGCCTGAGAGGCATTTGTCAGAGTATATTGATATCTTAGCCTGTCGTTCAAGCCGTCGTTCTCTCCACGGCTGTGTACTGCGAGTTCCATGAGTACACCGCTTGGACGGAGAACCCAAGGACCTCGCGCGCCGCTGCGTCCAGGAACTCGGCTGCCGAAAGTCGCTCCGCCGGGTGGAGGGTCGCCAGCATCAGGCTGAGTAGGCGGAGAAGGTCCTTCTTGGAGTCCGTCTCCTCCGTGGCGTCGTCCACTGCATCTGTGGAAGGAGAAGGTGGACAGGGTGTTACCGGCGTCGCCTTGCCCAGCACTGCCGGTTCCTTAGGGCGCTGAGGGCACCGAAAGTCACCGGAGTGATGCCCTCCGCCGCAGTTGGCGCATTTGAGCGTCTCCGCTTTGCACTCTGTGGAACGGTGACTCGTCCCGCATCGCGCGCAGCAAAGATCTCTCTTGCACTCGTGTGTCAGGTGGTCGAACCCCTGACACCTGCTGCATTAGGCAGCAGAGGCTGGGCATGCGGTGGACGGGAGGGCTCCACGCGGTATCTCTTCCCGTAGGAAGTGACACCCTCGTGGAGTAGCCGGTGCATGGAGTTCCGGTCCTTGGAAATGACCCTCATCATGGAAATGACCATGGGTCGTGGGTTGTCCGGTCCTTCGCGCCTTGATTCGGTACACCTTCAGCCTAGAGGTGTCGTAGCCGCCGAATCGCAGGCCCTCCTGGATGTCCTCTTCCGGCGTCGCAGTGTCCACCCCCCGGATCACGACTGAAAAAGAGAATGAGGAAGCATCAGTTGTCTTCTGGGCGACAGGCTTGCGAACGGAGACGCAGCACTTCTCGCCCAGACGGTGGTCCAGTTTCTCTTTCTCCTTCCCCTGCAGAAGGTGTTTGAACATCGCAGGTATGCGAAGTCTTGCACTTCTCTCCTTCGTGAAGACGGAGATCTCAGCGCAGCGGAGGGAGGGAGGGTATGGCACAGAGGAGGTGGGAGTGGAAGGATTTTTGAGTTATGCCTTTCGGCAGGGAAGTAATGAACACCGGAGTGTCATTACGGAGGGAGCGATAATCGGTAATCTGCGCTGAGGTGGAGGGATTGGAAGACGAGGGGGTATGAGCTGAAGGCTGGGAGGGTGTGGTTACGGGGGTAGAAGGGGGAGGTTTGGAGGGCGGAGTGGACCCCGAGGGTTTCCTGGATGATTCGGGAGGGTCCCGGTCACGACGGCCTTCTTCTTCCTGCCGGCCACCATCCAACTGTCACCTGCGCTGTCATCCGGAGATTGACTTCGCAGGCGCCGCTGGTTGTTCTTTCTCTCCTGGAAAGGATAAGTCTCGTTAAGACTTCCTTTTCGTTCCCTTCTCCTTCTCTGTCTTTCTCTCTCTCTCGACTCTCTTCTCTTCTCTCGTCTCTCTTCTCTTCTCTCGTCTCTCTTCTCTCGACTCTTCTTGTTGTGAAGCATGTTGGCCGTCCTTATATATCCCGTTTTCCTGCGTTTTTCTTGATATCTCTTCCTATGTACTTTCCTCTTTATTTGGTCCATGAACTTATTCCTGGGTCTTCTTCTGGGGACTTTTCCCTCGGTTTTGCCTTCAGTTATGTTCCTCACGAATCCATTGTGTCTCAGGGTGTCTCCAATCCATCTGTTTCTTCTTTTCTGTATGGTGTTTCATATTGTCCTTCCCTCTTCTACTCTTTTGCACACTTCATCATTTCTTATTGGTGCTGCTCTGTGATTGACTGAAGCGCGAATCACCCTTTTCCATGCGCTGTGTAGTGGATATCCGTCCTCTGTTGAATTTATTCGGTTCGGTGGAAATCCCGGAAAACATGGAGAGATCTGCATTCCAGCTCCGCGGAAGCCTGAGAACCGACATTGAGTCTTGTTTATTTTGCAGTCATTTTCCTCAATTATTAACCATACTTATTGCTGCATTACGGCCACTATTTATTTCCGGTTGATCTAAAACAAGTATCACCCAGAGCAGGTCGTAAAAGTAAAAAACTTCTTCATATCATTTGGACGCGTTCGAGGCAAAGGCCCTCTCCGTCAGCCTTGGGCAGTAAATCCATGTTTACGCTATCATAATTCCACTGGTCCGCTGAAAGATGGCTCTGCTTATCCGGGCCGTGAGTCGTTCATTCTGCTTGCTCGCTGGCGGCGGCATTTAAAATGGCAACGGGTGAAGAGGAGGCTGGATGAAGAGAGCGCCGCTGTGTTAGTGTGTGTGAGAGAGTATTTCTGCGGAGGAGGAGGGCTGTGGCTGCTGCTGTGTACTCAAAAGTCCGTCGGTGGCGTCACTGCCCTCTTATATCTTGAATTGGACCCGTCCGCATTTAGCATTCCGACATCTTGGATTTCCGCGTCACATCCGGCTTCCAGCTCTCGAATCGCCGCCTTTCGGGCTCTTTTTTTCTTTTAAACTTCTAACTGCACCTCTCCATCTCCTCCCTTGAGATTCCACCGCCTCTTCCTCTCCCATCCTCATCCATTCGGTTCTGCCACCCACTGAAATACCAAACTACTCCCGCACCTTCCCCTCTTGCGGTTCAATCTTCCCTTCTCCGTCGACCCTATCTATTTCGTCTCGCCTCCTCTTGTTCAACCAACCCCCACGCTCCTCCAGTCCCGATCTCGAGCAGGTCGATTGGTGGCTGGCACTCAAGTGCCGGAGTTCGAATCTCGTCTATGACCGAGATTTTACGATAGAATCAAAATCACATGAGTGTTCCGTTTTCACGAAATCCAACGTACGACGGTAGATTAGATCATCGTTGGTCGCTCAATCCTAAGATTGGTCGACTGCAGCCCTCCACCCTTCCCTATCTAATGCTAGTACCATTACCTCCTGGTATCTCTTCCTATGTACTTTCCTCTTTATTTGGTCCATGAACTTATTCCTGGGTCTTCTTCTGGGGACTTTTCCCTCGGTTTTGCCTTCAGTTATGTTCCTCACGAATCCATTGTGTCTCAGGGTGTCTCCAATCCATCTGTTTCTTCTTTTCTGTATGGTGTTTCATATTGTCCTTCCCTCTTCTACTCTTTTGCACACTTCATCATTTCTTATTTTGTCCGTCCATTATATCTTCAGCATTCTCCTCCTGCTCCAGGTTTCAAAGGCTTTTAGTCTGTTTCGGTCAACTTTTCCAGTGGTCCATGCTTCCGATCCATAGAGTAGCTTAGGTAAATTAGATAATGAGAATAAATTTTGGGAAATGCTGAGCGGTCGGTTTTGAGATGTACTTTTTTCCCGTGAACGATAAGAGACTATGTCAGATGCAAGTGAGACTATTTGCTAGTTTTGTCGGTAGATAGTGTGGTTATTTTCTCTCTAATGCTTCTATCGTTATTTTTTACCCTCAAATAAATGCACATCTTGCATCTTTCATGTATAACACGTATATCTCTGTTCATCTATGTTGTGGCAAAAACATTAATACACACAGTTCCTTTAACAATGGCAGCATGCCTTTAGTGTGGTACATACTTGTGAAATTGTCCTCTCAAGTATTATCAGTGTTTTTAAAAGTATCAATAGTGGTAATTTCATTATATTTTATAATATATAGTGTAATGCATGTTGGTGATAACACGACACTCGACGCCGTACACACGCGCTCGAAGTGACTTGGAGGGTATTATGCATGAAGTGACGTGAAGAACTTCAACCTTCAGATCGGCAGGAGGGCAGATTCAGGCCGAATTCGATTGCGTTAAATGGCCAAGGTTTGAATCTGGACTATGGTGACGATTTTACCATTTAATGCCTGAGTGCTCTGTGGAGTTGAGTTCAGGCTTCAGAATTAACAGGGGTGAATCCAAACAATACTTCAAGGGTACGTACTCTGCGGCTTTCACCATTCTCATATTCACAGGTAGTATTACTGTAACAGGGCATTCCCTGGACAATTCCTCTTTGCTTAGTGTGTTATTTCTCTCCCTTCTCAACCAATATTGGCACGAATCGCTTTTTCGTTCTGTGGTGTTCCCATCTCATCGAAATACAATGGAAATCCTCAATCTTCGTTAAAAACTATCTCGAGCGAGCAGAGAGGGTGTCATTGCTAATTGATGAACTAGGTAAGGAGCAGCTAAATACTCAGAGGCCACATTATAGGCTTAGATTACATGAGAAATTCTGTTCAGGCTAGCTTCAGTCCGACATGGAGGATATTAATTAACATCATCTTACCTCTCGTAGAGGTAATTGAAGCGACAGTTTTTGAAAGTGACTATGTCACAGTTGAGGCGAGGATTGGAAGGATATACACTAAACTGTTTACAAAATGGTGGTTTGAATATTGAACTTCTTTGAAGAAATAGTCAAACTTAACCCTTTGTGGATCAAACTCAGAATTAATATATTTTTCTCAAGTAATCATCATAATTAGATTAGACATTGAGGGATTCGTTTCTTCATTCATTGGTCGTTGAAACCTAAGATTGGTTGACTGCAGCCCTCCACCCTTCCCTATCTAATGCTAGTTCCCTTACCTCGTGGTATCTCTTCCCATGTACTTTCCTCTTTATTTTTGGTCCATGAGCTTAATCCTTGGTCTTCCTCTGGGGACTGTTTCTATTACTACGTATTTTCACGCCATCACAAATTTGTCTCCTAGCACACGTATAAACACAGACGAACAGCAGTGAACTTGTGTTCAGATCTGCTCAGCGCAGGTGACGGTTCAAACTTCATTGCAACATGCCATGCGCTAAATAATTTAGCGTAGATACATGATTAGAATGCGCTTTAAGACCCTCGGTTGACGTGCGATGCACTTTCGCCCGCTCCAGTTTTAATTCCCTTTTCCTTTCCCTTCCTCTCTTAACGGCTGGTGTCCCAACGCACCCTGCCACACCCCCCTGCGGCGGCTCGCTGGGTAGTGTGTAGATCTGTCACTCTTCATTATTCCTACTCGTCTCCCGCCCTCTCTTATCTTTCCTTCTCACTCCAGCTACGACTCCCCTCTCCCACTGGACATCCGCTCCCTCCACCCCTTGTGCTATTTTTTCTCGCCTTCTCCCGCCGTTCGAAATCAACCCCCCGGATCTCCGTCCACCTCTTCCTTCAATCGTCCCATCCCAAAGATCATTCGAGTACCTAGTAATGCAGGCGCAAATGTTGTTTTTTCATAGTCCATTTTAATGTTGGTTTTTCACTCTTGTAATACGTTGCAGGACGACTAAAGCTCGTCCAAGGAAATGACGTCGTTGAGAGATGTACCAAATCAGTAAGCCAATGCCGTTATGGAAAATAAGGGCGTGACCAAAGAGTCCGCGATGGCTGCTCCTGTGTAAACTTTACGATCGTTAAAAAAAATATTAATTTTCATGTCTTCGTAAGCCGAATCAGTATATTTCAACTGTTCTATTTTAATGGACTTCTTCTTTGCTATTAGCTCATGAACAAGGTTGGAAGAAGAAGGAAAATTGGAATTTTGGACGGGACGAAAATAAGCATTGAGTATGAGGAGCTTTGGAGAGAATCTTTGGCGGGAAAATTAATGATCATATTGCGGGATGATTGAAGGTGACTCTGAGATATGAAATCTCGGGGCTGCGCCTCAGAATCGATTGAATTAAAACCAAATGATAATTGAGGTAGTGAAGCTGATGATTATTTTCAGCAACATAATGATTCTCCCTCCCAAAGGCCCCTCTTTCCTTCCTTCTACCGATCTCTCTGTCATCTTTGCACCACTGATTGTTATGTGAGCTCTTCGCTCACCTTCCTTGTAATAATCCTGAAAAACGACTCATAACATCCTTCCGTCTTCTGAACCCATTTTTTCCATTTACCCTTGCCATTGCTACCCACAGCTGCCAGCAAAAAGTTTTCCAGGAATTTGTGTGACTCGCGGAAGTTTTATAAAGAAATTTTGCGTGCGTTTGGGTCATCATACCCCTGCTCATCCGCGCTTGTCCTCTTTTTTAATGGTTTCCTGCAATTTCTCATCGGAAATTTGGGAATGGGTGAAAAACGTTGAGTATTAGTACCTGTTGGCGGAATCTTGCTTCAGTCCTATAATTTAAAAAAATATTTTGGTTATTGGCAACTTAACGTTGAACGATTTGACGTTTTTAAGGGAGATAGTAAGGAAATTTATATTGATAATGTTGGAGTCACTGAAGTAGGCATTATTGAAATATTTATTGGATGAAATACAGAGCGTTTCAAGGTAACGACTTCAGTTGTAGAATTTTCTCTTTACCTTTTCCTGACCTAGTTTCGTCGAGACGCGTTGTATTGAGTTTTTTATCTTGTGGAAATTAACCAATATGCACGAAGAATGTTCGAAGGCTTTCCCGGCGTATGGTGTCGTGGAAGGTTACTTGGGTTTTCCACCAGGGCAGGTTCTCCATTTCTGCCAAAGATGGCAGAACATTTAGTTCTTCATTGCATTAGTAAATTCACGATTAAATTATTGGCGACAAATGATGCAACTTTCACGTGACGCGTAATATACTCATAAATTTCAATATACAAACTGTGGGTAGAGAAAAGTAGTAAGATCCTTATATTTGAAATTAACACGGTTCTGAAAGACGACAGACTTAAATTTTGAGAGATTTTCCATGAAAGATCCGGTATGCCTTAATTGATTGTATACATGATTTGGCAGAAATAGAGAATATGACCCGGTGGAAAACCCGAGTAACGTTCCACGAAACCAATTGGCACACTTTAGGTTCCTATTTAGTAATTGGAATATCGGTATGATGGAGTCTTTTTTCTTTTGTTCGGTTGTAGGCTTACGAGGTGTATATGTGAATATGCGTGCATTTTCGGGTTCCTGCTGCGCGTGGTTTATTACAGCAGTTTATTATTCGGTACATGGACAGCAGTTTATTTTTCTGTATTAGAAGATTTTTTCAACGCGGTAAGGTGAACTTTTCTCTCTCGTAGTTTGAGAAACATTCAATAGGATGTATATATTGGCCTTATTGGGACATTAATGGCTTGGGTTATCTATTTATAAACAATGCGTTGTCAACACGGAAAAAATGAGCTCCGTAAGAATCTCAAATCTTCCCGAAGGTTTTGTCTAAAAATTTGGTGTACCGCTATTCTAAATTAAAAGTGTTCTAGTATTTAATTAAATGAAAAGTGTACAGAGGATCAAGTATGTGCTTAAAGAAGGATTTCCTAATTATATTGATAAATAGCAGGAAACAGGTATAAATCAGCGTAATGATGATGCATAAATGTCAGCTCAGCAGTTTTTGAATTATTTAGTTTTTATTTTAGGATATAAAATGTATTTTCTAGTATTTCTTCGAATGAATACAAGCATTTTCGATCTCATTAACGGATTTCATATTATTTTACTGGAGGGTTCCAGGTCCTAACCTTTCACAGAATTATTAAGAACTAATTCACTGACCTTTTCTCGCCGAAGGCAAGCACTTGATCAATCACTTTGGTTGATTTCTACCTGATGAACGCAAAATAGTGTGAAAAGCTTTCGCGCCTCGAGGTGTGGAACCTTTTCTGAATGCTGGGAATGGAGGAAATGAATAACTTGAGGAATCGTAAAATTCAAGGTTCGAGTACTTAGCCTGCGATTCCTCTCTTGAAATCGAGAGGAAAGCCGAGCAATTTGAAATTGCTCGAGGAGGTTTTTATTTCTCCCGGCTTTTGGTTTCCCTGCCTAATGGGAAGAAGGTCGGCAGTATTCGGGCGGATCCTTCGTAAGGGCCTGCTGGCACCGCTGTAAATCACACCCGAGCACACCAGCCCACATTCCACGCCCAGACGGTCTGAGTTGGTGGCGTTTATCGGTTTCTCTGGCTTTCAAGCATGCATTTAGAATTCATCGGAAAATAGTCTAAAGAAGAAGCCGAGCCCTTGAACGAGAAAATATTGGCAGTTTTTTTTTTCATTTTAACTTTTTAAAGTACAGCGGAGGAATTTACTGTCTTTTCCTTGGTGATCCGTCTCAAATGGACGGCAATAAAGTGGCGCTACAGCTCATCCTTGAAAATAGCGTAGTTGAAATAAACTTATTTGGCTTTGGCTTAATGTGAAAAATTTTCACGTTTTAATGAAATGTCACCGTGATGAACTCTTCGGTCGCGTAATTCCCCAAAAGCCATTGCATTTGTTTACTGATTGGCTGAATTTCTGTCAATATTGCTATTATCTCACAAACTCTAATATTACTTCAACCGATGTCCGCCTATAATTGGTTGATTTTTTACTTGGAAAAGCGACCGAAAACTGAGACAGGAATCAGAATTCAGCTGAAAAAATCGCCTCTAAATGTGAGATTTGGACTCGGTCCTTTAGGGTGTAAGGCCGTAATAGTGGGGATTTCGTTGATTGAGTACAGAAAGAAGGAGAAACAGAATTGGTGCAATGGACGGGATGAAAGAAGGTGGGACTGATGCCCAGCTACATAATGAAACCGTGTCATGTGGTGTTGTTTGGTTGAGGGGAGAGTAGGTGGAGGTAAGTTTATCTCGCTGTAACAACTGTAATCGTTATGAATTTAGTCAATATTGTTCCTCTACATCGACTCTCTTAAAACTTTATTACAGTTAAGAAAAACTGTTTGAATCTGTAGGTTTCAGCGCCCACCTTTTCATACCCTGTGCTCATACTTAATTCCTTGCTCCGTCATTGACGTTATTTCTATAGAGACTTCATTTATTTTATACCTACCATAAATGAATTATTGAAACTGGAATGTAGCATCATTGTCAATTTACTGGGGTCTTTTGTAAGTACATTCTTCCCTAAACTAGAGTAGTTTTAAACATCTTATGTAATACTAGATACCTTCGACCTTCGTACAATGGTTTCTTCTTGGAATTATTAATTATCATAAAAATTTTTTATATTTTGGTTCTCCCCACGAAAGCTTAAATTTATTTTGTAGATTAAATATTTTTTATCTAGAGTTCATATTTATTTTTTAGGGAGCAAATTATTGTTGATCGAGTATTTGAGCATATTTTTTCATTTATGAAAGTCATTATGCATCCAATTGATATACTCTCCTATTTCTGATTTATATTGTATATAGGGCATTCTTCGCGCCATTTCTTGATAATGGAAGAAGAAATAATACTTTTTTTCCATACTTTTTTCATTTGTCCTCATTATCTGACAGATTTTATCCTCCCATAAACCTAGGGCACGTCCTTCCCTTGAATATCGCGAAAGTTGCTTTATTAGCTCTTTATGAATGCGAGCCCTGATACGCTCCGTTTCTCCAATTCAATTACCAGCTTGCCCTTTCGTCCGTTATGCCAACACCCATTTGCATTATTTGGGTCAGGAGAGAGAAGAGACCTTTTCACTCTCATCGCCCACCTCTTGTGCCTCCGTGTATGCTGCTCCCTCGCATCTTGGCTTGCCTGTGTCTTCTACTGCTCACCCTGCCCTCTGTCCCTCATTCCTTCGAAAGAATTGGCAGTCAACAGCATTTGAGGACGGCCCAGTTTTTTTTCTAGTTTATGAATTTAACTTGATAGTTCATTGTATTGAAAGCCGTTGCAATATTTCGTGAGTACATTTAAACAGTAGCTTGCTGTAGGATGGCAAAGGGTACACTCAAATAGACCTGCCTATTAGCTGTTGTTAGATATTGATTTTCAGTGTAACATTTCGACTTTCTGATTAGGTAATGACTTTCGTGCACGAAACTTACGAAGAATGAATGGTAAATAAAATATCAAGAGGGAGAGAGGAAGACCTTGGATTATCAAGAATGTAGAATCATCAAGAATGGTAAACCTTCCTTTTCTTCCATTAATATCGATATAAGCTGTATATTCAATTGTTGATGAACTTTAGGATGTTCTTTTAATTCTCCTAGAAACAATACGGTCACTTTCGTGTTTCTTACATGATTTCTATTTTTCTTACCTTAAAACATACTTTCTGTTGATGTGCACAATATTTCTATTTCTCATTAGACCTAATTAAGACATGATTCCATTAGAGGAGAGCACAGGCTAAGGAGTTCCACTTGTGGAAAGAGTAACAATTTTGTGTTTTCCTTCACATTTTTCCTCCCGAGAAGGAATAGACCTGGTCATTTATGGCCTAATTTTGTGACGTTTCTGAAAATTTATTGCCTACATTTAACAGATTAATAATTTATCAATGAAGCTGAATGTATTCGATTATAGATCCTCAGTGTGTTTCAATATTAATACTATTAATTAGCGCGAGATTTGTAAAAAATATGTGATATATTAAAGGTGTGATTGGGCGCCTCAGCTTTATAGGCCACTAACCACTCTCATGCCAAGTATACTGGCAGAGGGTATATTTGATTTTCATACAGTAAAATAAATATTTAATATTTTTCTGCTCTATGTTACACTACTGTAACTCTGGAGTAACGTCATTCTGTGAAAATTGGTGAAAAATACTTTTGATCAAGCTTCTTCGTGATCCATATAATTACAGTTTTAAATTTACAAGGGGAGAATACAAGCCCGAGGATATAGTTGCTACTCTATGAGGTGCATTCAAGTTATAACACCCAAGTGTAAGTAAAGGTTGCAGCAGCATCTAATGAAGGATTAATAAGAGAAGGAAAATGGCGCAGACAGCAATTGGAACAAAATTTTTTATAGGCCTTTGAAAATAGCATTTGGTACTTCGTGCCTGACGATGGCTGTATAGCAGCGGAAACACGTGTTGTACGATGTTAAAGTGGACCGTACAATATCAGTCTTTTGTCAGATAGTTACCTCAGATTGCGCTTCAGTATTATTAGACATATGAGTTAGAGCTGCGCGAATGCTTCGAAATTGATTCGAATCGACTCGAATCAGGCTTCATTCGATTCTACTCGCCTGCGAATCGGGATGCTTCGAAATCAAATGATTCGAAATATTCGAATCTGATAGACTTGTCTTCGAATCATTGCATGCATCCAAACATGGCGCTCATTTCAAAAATGGTGCGCCGTCCGTTTAGACGATGTTTTCCTCACGCGAAACGAAAATTTAAACGACCACATGTTATTCTGTGCTATTCCTTGTGCCACTATAGATATATAAGCTAATGCAAGGCCCTGAAATATTGTGAAAATCTTTATTACTTTAAATGCGCATAAGCTTTTGTATTTTATTTAGATTCGAATTCGATTCGCAAGGGAATATTTTAGGGTGATTCGATTCGCTACCAAAATTAAAAAAAAAGTTCGTTTCGAATCGATTCGAAATATCTTTTGGGAGATTCTATTCGGTTCGATTCGAAATGAAAATCCATGATTCGCACAGCACTAATATGAGTATTATTAAGTTTTATTATATTTGCCTGGAAAAGCAAAGCTTGGTGATACGGATATGTATTCCCCCACTTTATTTTTAAGATGTGAGACTTAGATATGACACGATTAGCATGGGAGTCGGCTAAATGCACTGGGTATCAGTAGTATTAATAGTATTTGTAGTAAAAGTAGGAGAGGGTTTTGAATGATTAGACAGTGAAAAAATTTGCAATATGCCTGAATGAATGTGGCAGGAGCGAAGTTGGAAGGCAGTGAAGGAGTAGTATTTAGGACATTAATGTAAAAGAGCCATTTTAAGGTGAAATACGTAGGATTTAGTGTTTTTTTACTATGATTTCTCCTTGCAGGGACGCGATATAATATATTTTTCTTATTGTTGGACCGCGTAGCATGTTTGTTGATACATTATGGACGTCATAGCACATTCCCATGAGCTTCAAATCATGTTGTGTCATGAATTTTTTCCTTAATTGTGTGAAATACTAGGATTTAGTCGCCACTATAAATGGATGTAACGTCGGTCGCTATGGACGTGCACGCCTGCTATTGTTTCCTTTCTCCCCCAACCTGCGTCGTCTTCCCAATTGCACCGCATTCATTTACCATGATCTCCTCCTCTTCCTCTATCCCTCCCCTCCCCTCCCTCCGACGTCCTCCACCCCCGATATGGTGGTGGAATTCTCCCCAGCCCGGTTCCCTCCCGTCCACTTCCGATGATGGCGTAACGTAATTGCTTCTTACTACTTCCCGCGTTAGTGGGTGCTGGGCCGATATGGTGGCTTGAGTTCTGGTGCTCTCTCCTTAGGACCCTGGAGGATTATTCGCTGAATCCGGATGGGTAATCTTATTCCCTCCGGCCTGATTGAGACTTTTCAGCGTTATCCCTAAACATAATTTAGTGCAATACGGGAGAAATTATCAACTTAACTACTCCACCCATCAGTTGGAACGTTAAACTATGGACCCTTTGGTTCAGTAGGAGCAGTCTGATTCCAATTCCGAGCTTCCTTACTTCTCTCCTAAATTTATTAAAAATCCCTTTCTTTTATCAACGTATCCTCGCCTCCATAATGACACAACTGGTTCTAGTGGTCGTTAGTCTGCCAAAATGCCCAGAACTAACCGAAAAATTAGACGGTTGGTATCTTGGGAAGACGACCCACAGTGCCATGACTACTGGTCGCCATCAAATGGTCACCACCGCAAGTGGGTAGATAAGCACGGTAAGGATATTTTGCGGAATGGAGGAGGTATGGATAGAAACTCGGTGCTGGAATTAGCAAGCTTTTAATGAAAGATTCCTTGGTCAACAAAGTTCATGGTCTCATCCGACCATCCTACGGGCGGAATACTGTACTTGATATATTCTATATTACTGTACTTAATATACGCCTCTGTCGGGATTCGAATCTGGGTCCTTCGAAATGAGAAAAAAATACTCAAATCTTCCCATCTATCTGTTCCCCAGAAAATGCATTTGATGTGTAGTTCACCCAAGATAATTGAGCTGTTGACTGACATGCAGTAAATCTGTAAAATCACCTCATATCCATGTATTCAACGGTATTTGGCGAGATATTGTGGAACATCATCGTGAAATTTAAAAAGAAAAACTTTGCTATGTCCACTCGGTTATATATTTTTACAACGCGTTTCAACGCTTAAAGCGTCATCATCAGGTGCAAGTTTAAAAATAATATCCAATTCATTCGAGGGAAGGAATCACGTGGTGATAATAATCGACGATGGTGGCCTGTGTATAACTCATTTGCTCGAGAAAAAATTGTTTACTTTTCATCTCTTTCTCGTCCAAATCAGCGTATTTCATCAGCGTATTTATCATGGAATGACTATCTAGACTATCCTGACAATATTAATGTCCACTCTGATATTCCCTCTGATTGATTATTGTTGTTAAGTGTAGCCAGATTTACCCAATACACTGAATACTAAAATTCAAAGGAATATAAATTCGTGTATCAGATTTGTATTCAACCTGCGCAAACACGAACACGTCACTCCCTATCTCAAGCAATTAAGGTTGTTAAAGGTAAGAAATAGGAGAAAATACTTCCTGGACGTGTTTTTATACAAACTCATTGAAAGCAAAAATCCCCATTAACTGTCGGCAATGTTCAATAAAATACCCCTGAACCTGATTCATTTCACCCTTTCAAATCCAGACCTTTTTTTATTACCCCAGCCACCACACCGCTACCTTTCAGAACTCATTTCAAATAACATCAATAACATCTTGGAACTCCTTCCCTATTTCCTGGAAAAAAAGTTGCACAGCTATATCATATAAATCCAAGTTATACGAATATCTCATGGAAGAATAGAAAATTTGCAATTGCATATTTGGTTACACACATAAATATTAATTACTTATTTAAATCCATTATGAAATAATGTGTATAAAATTAACCAAAATCATATATGTAATCAGCATGATAATGAATCATATGATAAAAATATGTATGTCAAATGGAATGACGAATTCTGACTTTATTCCCATTACCCATTCCCTTATAATATTTGTACTTAATTTATGTAACAAATTTTGTAAAACTGAGCATAGTTTTCGCACTATATGTACTTGGTTGGGCATGCCCTAGACCAGTATAACTTGTTTCTACCTATTTATATGTCTATCTATCTATCTGTCCAATTTCGTATTTCTGTTGTTATTTTGTGAAGTTTATTCCTGCAGCTGAATTTCTTCCTATATTATTTCCCCTCTTTTCTTCCCCTGTTATTTATCTTCCCCTCATTCTTAGGCCCTTCCTCCCCGCTCTCCTTCTTTACTCCTCTCTTCCCCCCTCTTCGTCCTCTCATCACCCCCCTGCGCCAGCATCACCCCCCATCCAGCCCCCTCCCTCCCTCTCCTACGCCACTCTTAAGAATCCCCCGCCCTTCTTGGCAGAGTGTAAGCGCGGCCAAAAATGGCTCGAGCCCACCTCTGACGTCACCGTAGGGGGTCAAATATCACGTCTCCCCCTTCGCTCCTCCTCACCCGTGCTCCCTACCGCCACCTCCTTCCTTCCTCCTCTTTCCTTCCCCTTCCTCCCGGCACCATCCACCAATCCATCCACCCTCCCACCCACCCTGATTCCCGCCATCTCTTGCAATTTCTTTTATTCATTCCCTCTCCTCCTCCTCCTCTTCATCCCCCCTTTCCCTTTGCACTTTCATTCGCCGCCCCCTCCCCACCCCACCCACGCTTCCTTCCCCCTCATCTCCTTTTCATCTCGAACCGTCTCTGTCCGCCCCCTCTTTTTCAATCCCCACCCTAATCCTAGTTTGCGAGGTCAGTATGCGTTCCCGATGGATTTTTGCGCGGTGTCTTTTTTCTGCACCAATAAAGGGAATTGGGGCGTTTCTTGTTCATATACGCACTAATTAAAGGCCCGGTTTAGACCAGTGGTAGCGTGTTCGACTCCCGTTCTGAGGGTCGCAGGTTCGAGACCGAGAGACGAAAAAACTTCCTGGCTTGCCTATCAACTTTTGCACGCTACCCGAATTTCACCCCACTTCTGAGAGGCAGCAGTCTCAGCAGAAGGCATTGATTGGCGCAGATCAAGGAGCGATCGGACACCGGCATCATTCAACAGCCGTCGCTTCGGGCGAGAGTGAAAGTTCACTGAATCGGCCTGTGCGTACTGCGATGTGGAAGGCAGCGGGGAAACCAACACATTAGTCTCCCAAGAAAATACAGCCCTGCATTAACTATATATAAGACGCAATGGCACTCCTCCCAGTAAAATATAGCGGAGGTGAAATAGTCCCCCCAATCGGATATCCGGGGAGGGGGGACTAATGGAAGGTGTGCGTCAGTCAGTAAGGACAAGACGCAATGATTACACTTGAAACCTTCCATGAGTATACTTAATAGTGATACCTATAGGCGAAAAAGGAAAAAAATTGCATGAAACTGATTTGGTTTTTTGGCAGTTTTTAACCCATTAGGGTAAAATATTGCACTTACATTTAAAATTAATAGGCGTACATAGATAATATGCGTAAATAAAATTGGCGTACATAAAATTTATAGGCGTACATTTAAAAACACTACCATTACATGTGTACCGATTTTCCACAAAACGCGAAAGAATAAGTTTCATATTTTTATACAGAGTGTTAAGGCATAACGCGGAGTGATAACTCGTAGTATCATATTTTTATATTGGATACTAAGATATATTCAGGTATACCGCCTATGAAAAACACGTATTTACGAATGGCTTTTCGCTTAAAGTACGTATCCGTGTCGTCAACCAACGTCCAAACCATGCTTTAATGAAGGCAACAAGTTTTTAATATAATTCCTGCAACTTTGGTATTGCTTCATTTATGGCAACTTTCGCCGAAGAAATGGGTGTACTATAGTGAAGTGTGGACCAAGAACTTTTTTCATTTACTTTCAGAATTATTGAAATGTGCACCAATGATTCTCTGGCCACCTTGAGAGTCTTTAGAGATCCGCCGTAATGTATATTTCATTCCTGTTCAGTGTACACGTTGGTACCCTTTCCGCGTGGGCATGATTAACTTCTGCTGAGGGATAGGCGACCTTTATGGCGTGATAGGAATTGAACAGTTTGCATCGGTAATATCTTTGACGTTTTAGGGGAACAACGTCTTATTTTAGGGTACTGGTGGAGTACGTACATAGTAGTTAGTCGCTTCACGGACGACGTAACACTTTTGCTCTCCATTGCTTGTAAAAAATATACCGTGAGACACCCCGGACCAAAGTATAATCGTCATTGGTTGTTCAATGCGAAAATTGGGGGACTGCAGCCCTCCGCCCTTCCCTATCTAATCCCCTTACATCCTAGTATCTCCTATGTACTTTCCTCTTAATTTAAACTATAATGCGTCTCTATAATTATTTACGTGCCTAAAGCTTGGAACTTATTTCGTCAATCAGAGTATATAAGTCGCTTGATAACTGCTCCAAATGGCATGAAGTTTGTATCTTGCCTAATGTAAATCCTCTAGCAGCGGTAAGAGGTGAATAATGAAATAATAGGCGGATCAATAAATAGGGTGGGTAATGCCTGCATGGGTAGGTTTTCATAGATTATCGCATTCAATTTGCATGTTGTTTGCATTCAAACAGCCCTTGCTTGGTTTGCTCTATATCCTCTAGTTATGTGTCTCTTTATTCCTCTCATACTATCTTACTCTATCCTTTAACATTCATGGTGCCAATTTTTCTTCTCCCTCTTCACCTCTCCGACAGAGATTATAATTCTTAATCGGCTTTTAGTATCTCATAGCTTATCATTACCTGCTCCATGTACCTGCTCCGCCTTGTTTTAACTGTTTCAAGCCAATTTTTCTTCTCTCCCACCAGGCTTGGCTCGATTACATTTGTCTCCCTTTCCTTCTCAGTCTACTTCCCCTTTTTTCTCCGCGCCTACATCACAAACGTATCAAACCTCTTTCCTTCCTATCTATCTTGAAAAATATGCAGAATTATTGAATTCTGTCGGAATGGTAATGGACACCTTTCTTTGCCAAGACGCGGTAAAATACTCTAAAATTGCGATCCAGCTTCTTCTCTGAAAAGAGTCAGAATATTTGAGGAGCCGATCGATTATCGCCGAAGAAGTTCTGAGAAATTTGGCGGAGATCGCGCACGATCCCCCGCGGTCAACCTGCAGTGGCTGAGTGAGCGCCATTGTCTCCCGTTCCAATATTCACGGCCATGTTTCGCGAAATGGCGCACGTGGGCCCTGAAATGTGACGCCGCCGACCTTATCGCTGGGGAAGGGCGGGAAAAGCGTTTCGCGGGCAGACGGGTGTACCCCCAATGGTCTCACCGCATGAATTATAAAAACATAGCCGACGGGGTGCTTCGACAGCGGCGGTCCTCCGCCCCTGCCCCAGTGCAGACCCCAACCCCCAAGCCACCAGCTCCCTCCTAGTCTCCTCGTGCTCAGCAAGGGGTATACGAGTAAGTCTTTCTCATCTTTGCTAACTTCCTTTTCCTCCCCCTACCCTCCACACTTACTTACATTCTTTGAGTACACGACCTCCATCGGCAGGCTCTTATGCAACCGACCACCCGTGTATTTTACGGCTCGGCGAAGTTCAGCGTCTTCATTCATAGGTCGTTTTATCCTAAGATTGGTTTACTGCAGCCCTCCACCCTTCCCTATCTAATGCTAGCTCCCTTACATCCTAGTATCTCTTACTATGTAATTTCCTCTTTATTTGGTCCATAAACTTATTCCTGGGTCTTCCCCTGGGGACTTCTTCCTCTATTTTACCTTCAATTATGTTCTTCACAATCCCATTGTCTCTCAGGGTGTGTTCAATCCATTTGGTTCTTCTTTTCTCTATGGTGTTCCATATACGGTCCTTTCCTCTTCTATTCTTCTGTACGCTTGATAATTTCTTATTTTTTCCGTCCATTTTATTTTCAGCATTTCCAACACCAGGTAGCAAAGGCTTCTAGTCTATTTTGGTCATCTTTTACAATCGTCCATGCTTACGATCCATAGAGTGCTATAATCCACACGAAGGTTTTCGCATACTGTTTCTTGATTTGTAGTCTTATCTTCTTTGAGCATAGCAGTTGTCTTCTTCCTATGTCAGCTTCTTATATGGGTAAGTTTTTTAAACTCGTTCATTTGGCATACCAGCAATATAAGGGATCGCGATATGGTGGTGCCAACCGTCATTTCTCGTCTCATATACAACACAAAATTGCTGGGAAATTTTACCTTCAAATTACTTCTTCTTCGATGACGTTAGACGGATTGACAGCCTTACATTGTGTGCGAAAAATGATCCGCGAGACACCAAGAACTTAACCTTCATTGTTCATTGTAAATATATGTGGAAGTACGATTCCATTTAAAATCAAACTATGGTGAAACCTGTATTAAGCGGCCACCACCGGATCTTGAAATAACGGCCGCTTGAGGTGATGAGCACTGAATGGAGAAATTTATGCTGGTTACATTTATGAGAAATTCATTCCTGAAAAAAATAGGGTCTCCAGGTCAGTGTCCGCCGAGGCCAGTTTGACTGTATTACCGTATTTCTCCGAATATAAGCCGCACTTTTTTTTCCCGATTTTGGGGCCTAAAAATGGGGTGCGGCTTAAATTCGAGAACTTTCTTAAAAATTCGTAAAAATGACGGATTTGAGCAAACTGGACGCCAGCTAAACTCGCCTGAGCCACGGACGTAGTGCCAGAGTAGGTCTGCAGTGTTCGCGCGCAGGTGAACGGGATGGGGCAAGGTATATACAAGTTTGTAGCAATATGTCGTATGTCTAGGGCGGCTCGCGGCGCAATCCAAATGATTGTAAACAATTCGCAACACTGAAGGCACGAGAAAAGGCCCTCTCGTGATGTCGTCTTTTATTGTTGTAGTTGTTGCTTTTTTTAGTAATAGTTGCTTTTTTCACTCTGAGGGAATGCACTGAAAAGGGTGCAGCTTAAATTCGAGTATTAACTTTTTTCCCTGTTTGAGACCCCAAAAAACGGGGTGTGGCTTATATTTGAGTGCGGCTTATAATCGGAGAAATACGGTATAAAGCTCAAATGTGAGAAATGCTGCACGAAATGTTTTTAAACATAAGTTATGGACTTACATAAGCTACGCTAGCTGAGTAAATATTTCGCTGCTACAGGAAAAACTAAGTATGTCGAAACTACAAAAGTCTTTCCGACCCGTTCAATTGATTCATGGCGATTACGAAATTGTTTTGAATAGATAATTGCGTTGGTTTACTGTTTACTCCCTTATTTGTGTTTTATTCGATTTTTTAATTTTTTGTGGTGTCGTTTACCAGTGTTAAAATAAACTGGTTTTTTATTCATAAACTGATAAAATATAAGCTTAAATGAGTTTTAGAAACGTTGAAGTTCATCGTCAGTGTTTTAATAACGAAAATGTCCGCCATATTTTATCTTTAACACTGAAATTTCGATTTATTTTCTTTCATATTGCTCTAGCGTCTCTCTCAATGGTCTACAACCTTGACGTGAGCTAAGCGTGTGCTGGCAACCATTTGAGACGGACTTTCTGAATTCCTGGCAATTTAATTTTGGATAGAAGGATTAACTTTGCAATTCCACATTGTAAAAGATTTATTTACGACCTGCTTCGCCGCAGTGCAGCATCATCAGGTACACAGACATATTTTCCACTCTATATGTATATACATATGAAATATGTATATACATATAATAGTATTTGCCGCTATATATATATATATGCCGACGAATATATATATATATATATATATATATATATATATATATATATATATATATATATATATATATATATATATATATATAAATGCACGTAGGATCACTTAAGTGACGAATATATAAAAGTTTGCCAGAGGAAGGCAGACGACAAACACAGATAACAAAAAAATGATGAACACACTTACAAAGTTTCTTGATATTTCGGTGCCACTAGCACCTTGGTCGCAAGAGCGAAGACCAGATTTATATATATATATATATATATATATATAAATCTGGTGATATAAATATATATATATATATATATAAATATAAATTTATATATATATATATATATATATATATATATATATATATATATATATATATATATATATATATAAATGTTTGCCAAAGTATATATATATATATATATATATATTCGTTCACTCATTCACTCAGACCGCACAGCGGCAAATACTCACATAAATATTTATACAGAAAGGTAGAAAGAAAGTGGATAGGAACACATAAAATTTACAAAGACAATGGTGGTGTGAAGGTGAAATGATGGCCGATTCCAAGCAGAAAAAGTTCGACTGGACCGGGAATCGAACCACGGACCTTTGGATGTCGCGTCCACTGCTCAGACCACCGAGCTACCCAGTCTACAAAGGAACTACTGGAATCGGCGGGGGTTTATATGAACGAACACTCCCCAAGGCATGACCCATGAGAGCGGCCAGTAGATGGCGCGCGGGCAGCTTTTCACCCACCGGAAGAGAGAGAATGACATACACAGAAGGCGAAATGAAAGAATAACTCAAGAACACAGACAGTGGTGAAAGATATAGAACAGGCGTTTCGGGGTACGCTAGACCGCCGTCCAGACACAGAATACATCATCTACGTACCTGGACCAATGATGAACGTGTTTGATCAGGTGGTGGATGGAGGAGAATAACTTCTGTTCTAAATTGTCCATGTAGATGTCAGCACGCAGGGGGGATAGAGGAGAGCCCATTGCCAAACCGTCTGGTTGGTGGTAGTACATTCCGTTGAATAGAAAACTGGTTTGTTGCACACATGTTGTGAGCACTGTGTGTAATTCACTAATCACTAAAGGCGGTACTTTGGCTTTCACAAGGAGGGCTTCCGCCAGAATGAGGGATTCATTGCGCGGAACACTCGGGAATGGGACTAGTAACGTCAAAGGACACCATAGTACACTTGTGGGGAACCACTTTTTCTGATAACATTTTCGCAAATTCCACTGAATTCTTAATTCCATATTTGGGGTTAAATCTGGAATAACTGCGGAACACAGAATTGATTTTGTGACAGAAGATGGTTAGGGGCGGAGACACTGGACACAACGGGTCTAATAGGTATGTTGTGCTTATGTATATTCGGGAGACCGAAGAATTTGGGGGATTCAGGATTCATTTGCACCAGGCGGGCAGCTTCCCAGGGATGAAATATCACTTGGCAGGATGATATCACTTTTTTGAACTCTTTTTGGTAACTTGAAGTGGGATCTTTCGGCAAAACTACTATTTTGTTGTCACTAAGGTATTTTTCATATTTCTCTATGTACACACTTTTCTCCATAATAACGACAACATTGCCCTTGTCTGTTTTTGACACCATTAGATTATTTTCGGAAAGTGATTTCTTCAGGGATGATACTGCGATGACTTCCTTCCGGTCCACACCGTTACTCCGTGATTGACTATCGGAAATATATTTACGTATTTCTTGGGCAATACCTTCCTTGGTCCCTGCGTTTCCTTTACCAAGAGCAATGTCACAGTCTACTGCTAGATTTTTAAGTTGGTTAATGGAGAGTGCGACGTTAGGGGCATATTTGAGGCCTTTATTCAGCAGTTTCTCTTCGTCCGGTTGAAATTTGTGCTGAGTGAGATTCGAGACTCTATTTGTGAATATATGAAGTTTTGGGGTCTCATGAAGGAGTCTCACTTTAGATTCACTCAACTTGTTCAATTTCTTAACGATAGCATTCCTCTTTTTAAAAACAGACAGAACCAAACAAAAACGAAGAACTAAACATAATAAAGCAAATTTCATTAAATAATGGGTACTCCGTGGAAGTAATCGAGAAACTGTACCGACAAAAACGCGCCAAGATAGCCATAAATGAGAATTACAGTGCAACCCGGTGGCGGTGGGGTAAAGTCCTCGCCTGCTAACTCGAGGGTCGCGGGTTCGAGTCCCGCCTGGGTAAAATATTATCTGCCCAGGACATGGGTGTCTGTGTCTTTGTCTTGTCCGTTTATACTGTTGTTCACCCGACGTAAAATGGCCTAATGTGCTGTATTAGGGACAGTGAAAATAAATAAATAAACATCTAAAGAAAAAGACGCTTCCAAGTGGAGAAGGATCCCCTTCCTGGGAAGTATTTCATTAAAAGTCCAACGGTTATTTCCCAAAGAAGAAGTGAGAGCTGTCTTTTACAACAGGCACACAGTGAGGAACCTGTTAGGAAGGGGCAATAAGGACAGGACGGAGGAGATACAAAAGAGTGGTGCATACGAACTCCAGTGCGATGATTGTGGGATGACGTACGTGGGACAGACTGGTAGGAAATTTGTGACTAGAGTGAAAGAACATAGAGCCTGTTACATAAACAATAACTATAACTCACAGTTTGCAAAACTTTTAATAGAAAATGGACACTCCAGCAATTTTACCCCTAAAATTCTACATATTCAAGAAAAAGGATCGAAATTAGATGCTTTGGAAGAATTGGAAATTTTGGGCAGGGCGAATTCAAACGAATTTCATATTGTTACCGAACTTTTGTATCCCTCCCGTTCCCCTCTCCTACACGTCCCGACTCCTACCAACAACATCCTTACTCTCATCCCACAACCACAACCCTCGCTCAACCTACAACCAACGCTGCCGAGGCCACTGCCTCCTCCCACGACGCCCTACCCAGCGTCCGCTTCCCGGATTATGTCCTCACCCCTCCCCTTCCAATCAAATATAGAGCCACCCACCCCCACCCATCCTACCAAATACCTTCCCAACGCCTTACCTGTGACTTCCCCTCCCTCCCCTTCACTCCCTCCCCTCCTTTCTTCACCCATAGAATTTCATATGTGGAAAATGTCTGTGTACCCGATGATGCTGCACTGCGGCGAAACCGGTCGTAAATAAATCTTTTACAATGTGGATTTGCAAAGTTAATCCTTCTATCCCTGATATCAAGGAATTCCACCGAGTGAGGTCTGAAACCATCGTTGAATTTTATTTGGATCTATTAATTCGAATGCACGGTGGCATATTTTTGTTCAATGATTTTGTTCAACTTGTTCCTATGGCCCCACGTGAAAGATCAAGGGACCAGAAACGTGGATCGAATGGAAGAAGTAGAATCCCCGAGACGTAATCTTAAGGAGGAACAAGGATATGGAAGAGGAAGGTAGAATTGGAAAAATTAGCGAAAATTAAGAGAGACAGGATGAATAATGGAAAGGAAGCGAAGCAGGTCATTTGGGTTTGTCGGAAACAGTGGTATCGCAATCCCTCGCGTGTGTCCCTCCCTGTGCTGCTTCCGGCAAACTCGTGTGAGAGTGAGCTTTTCTGCTTAGTCTTGTTCTCTCTCGCCTCGCTTTCTTTTGTTTCTGCGAATGCTTCCATTTTTGCCTTTTTCCCTCACCCCCCCCCCCCCCCCATGCCTCCTTAAGATAGTGGCCATGGAGATTCTCATTATTCAATTACTAATACGATCACAATACAAATGATGAGGGGGGGGAAAGTGAGAAGAGATTGCCCTAAGGTACAAAAGGTATATGAGAGTCAGCTTTGAATGGGAAGCGATTTGGAGAACGCGGCTAGCCGATATTCGCTTTGAATAACCGATGCTGGTACAAAATATTTCGTTTCTGAATGTGAACCACTCCTGTTTATCTATTGGATAGAACAAATGTCCTTCGCTATGAAATATATCTCTGGAACACCTACAGTATATTGCGTCACGTGGCATTTCCTGTGAAGCTTGAAACGTAGAATCTTATGAGTTTCCTCAGTCAGATATTACTTGCCGCATTTTTTGTAAACTTACAGTTTTTTTATGCCTTTCGGAACAAACAGGTCGCTTTCTCCGCGAAGGATTTACTATGGTTTTGACGATGGTGATTTATCTAATCTGATCATGGGTGTGGTCAGTGCAACATGTCTGTTACAATGAGGAGGTATTATAAGGCATTTACTTCGCGGCTGACATAAAGGATTGGGACAATGCGATATGTCCAGGTGGCGAAGCTGCTATTCAACATTCGTCAAAGTAAAGCTAGCGTATTTCACGTAAAGGGCATGCTGACCCTAATATCTCAGTATGCGATGCCTCGAAGGCTATCCGTGAATGAGATATTATAGATTTAAATTTTAATGAATGATATTATTTATTTACGATGTAGAAATTAATGTGTGCTCTCAATTTGAGCAATTCTCCGATTGAAAAACTGATGGTGATGATTTGGGTGGTATATTTTTAAGAAGATAAAATGATTCGACTTCCGCCCCGGTTGTATTAACTGCTTTTGATAGTCTACCGGTTGTTTCATGGGTTTCTTTACGTTCTCTTCATTAACTACTCGGGCAATTTCCGAACGCTTTGTCCTTTCGCTCTCTGTTAGCCTGCGGTTAAGTTTCTCTTGAGTTCCGCGTTCTATCTGCATCCCCTCGATCCTTACAATTACCTAGCTCCTATCATTCTCCTTCTCTCTCATACTTTCATCCTTCGCCTCCTGCGCCTCCTGGCCCCCTCCATCTCCTCCCCTACTTCCCTGTATGGGGGGTGGGTTGCAGTCCACGCTCAGCACTACTCCACCGTCACACCCCTCCATAACCTCCCCTACTTCCCTCCTCCATCGCCGACATGTCTTGAGGACAGAGTATTGACAGATATGATTGAGATAGTTGCCTTTGACTCGTACCTAATACATAAGGAAAAGGAACAAACATTAGGGACTTTATTTAGGTATGGTTTGCAGTGTAAAAGTGATTTTCGCTTCCTTAGATAGGTACTGATTCCTTGATATGCTTGCCTGTTGCCTTGAATTCCGTAAACAAAAAAACTTTTTCGATTGGGTCGCCGTCTAGTGATGAAAGACTGTAGTTCAAGTGTAAATACAGTCTATAAATCGTAAATAATCATGTCTAACCGGTATTTTTTGTCATGAATGTATATGGATTTTACATACAAGTAATCACAATATACATCTATTCATGTTTAGTTCACTCAGTCCTTAGCACTACTTAGAAAAAAGTGCTCTCAGTCGAATCGCAAATAGCCGTTGTTTATTGTTGTTAACGTGAGACTGTGGTGAATATGTATTCAATAACGATTGAAGAAATATGAACTATGATGCTGTGAATAATAGCTGACTATTTTTGAAACCTAACAGTTACTTTTAGATGTTAGAGGGGGGGAAAATCTACTACAGGAAGTGTGTAAGAGGCATATGATACTTCCATCGTGAGTCTTATCTCTGCTGTGTGGATCTTTTACTGTTAATTTAAGCTACATTTTTTTTGGTTTGATACCTGTTGAGAGCCTTAGGAATCAGAAGGTGTGATCTAGGTAGATTGATATGATGTTAACCTACTATTGTATCCTACTATTCATGTGTGACCTTGTAGTAGGTTCAACAATCTCTCCTTTATTTGTAATTCACAAGACAGATTCGACAAGACAGACTTAGGAAAATAGGAGAAAGAATGGTAGGGTAGGGTGGGGTGTCTATTCTAACTTCTGTAATTTGTTCACAATAACACATGTATTGTCATTTTAATGTTGACTCTCATCAATTGGATGTAATCGGGTTTGAAGTAATGGAAGTGAACGATATCTATTCCGGATAATGGTTATTATTATCTTTTCATCCTATACTCGTAAATGAAACCAGTTTCACCTTGATAAGTCATGTTTTGACGAAGCAGGAAGAGCGAAAGTATTGCAGTCGACATCGATTTAATTATTGGACGTAGTCGCTCAATTATTTTTTCACAATCAGGGTTGATATTTTTAAGCTGGTCATTCCCAGAGGTCTATCCATAACGAAATATATGGAGAATGTTTCTTTAACCTACATATATTCGCATCCGGTGTTTAAGGTCGTACAAAAAATACCTTAAATTGGTCAAATTGACTTACGGAAGGAACCTCATAGGTGTTTTGAATGTGATATCAATATATATTAACATCTATTAGGCCGCAAACTTTTCGATGAACGCACAAGTTTATCCATGCTGACATTGAGAAGTAGAGTTTTACGATTTGAAGTGTAATTTTGAAATCAGTGTACGCAAGAATAAAGATTCGAGAGAAATTTAAGATGGACAGTAGCGAGAATCCTGGTGGTCTGCGTATAGAACACCGAAATTTAGTCATATGGGAAACAATGAGGTGGTTTTATTTTTTCTTGATTCAGGATAAGCGATTATTTTAAAGAATAAACGCATGTAAATCCAAAATAACTTACTATTGAGCACGATTTTTAAAGCGATCAACTACTGGTTACTTACCTCGCCCATAAAGGCATTTCATATCTATAATAAAACTCTTAATGATGGAATTCGAGCATGGAGCTTTCGGCTATCTGCCTCCCGAATATTGATACTTCCTGGTTCTGTTGAATATATTTTACTACTTTACAATGGAGGAGACAAATGTTTGAAGCCTAAAACTAGGAACCAATGAGGAGGAGGTGATGGGGCGGGAGGTGAGCGGACGGGAGGGAGGGGGTGGGGGATGCCGCCTAATGATGAAATACGAAAGTTCAAATGTAAATACAGTCGACAGATTGTAAATAAACACGTCTCAACGGTTTTGTCATGAATATACTTGGGTTTTACATACGATTAATCATAATGCAGTGGATAAAAAATGTAGTAGTACACGCAGGACGTAATTATAAACTTTTTTAATATCGTCCGATCAACAGATATATTTAATTCCTCTCCAAATTTAACTACACAAATGTACAATTAACTTCTTAGCACTTCGTGAATATCGCTATACGGAAATTTTATAATAATGCGAGGTGACTTCATGAGTATCCCCAATGGCCATCGTTGCAGTGTATGTAAAACGGTATGCACCAACCGCCTTCTTGAACAGATTCTTATATTTCAACCCAAGTCCCCAATTTTGAGTCCTCGTAGACGCATACCCTGTTTGCAGCCTGGTACGATGCAAGTACTGTTTGAACAAGTCATTCTAAAATCTTTATTTAAACCGAACGGGCTAAATGCATTCAAATTAGAATCATAGTCTGGCAAACATCGTCGTCGGCACACGATGAACGTTTCATAAACCTCTTACACATTTTCTATAATAGATATCTCCTCTCTAACATTTAAAAAGTAACTTTACAATAACAACTGAAAAGACTCTAATCGAGGTGGCGCTAAGGACTGGGCAAACTAAAAGTGGAAATTTAGGCAACACATAGCCTGGGCAACAATACCAAATATCCAAATCCATAATATATATTCATGGAACTAAATTTGGAAATTGTGACAACACGTTACCTAGGTAACGATTCCAAAAGTTTGAATCTATAATATATATTCATGGCCATACCTTTGACTTGTGACTTCTCTATCTAAGTTATGATACTTCTGAGATTTGTAAAGCACTTAAAATTTAGTTAGTAACAGCATTCATCACAAAAAATAAAAAAAAACATCCTTCAACAAGTCTAAATTACACTTAGAACATGCTATTAATGACACGATCGTTACTCACTCACCACTTGAAAATAGCACAAAGAGCCAAAAAATTACCTAATTGAATATATTCTCATTTACAAAATTACGAAGGTAGATTTGTCAATATTAGCGTGATAATATAGAATAATAACTAATTCTAGAATAGTAAAAATTTATATCACATTCACGATTGTGGGGACATTTTCGTTAGGGAACGAGATTCTTTTGATTCCTTATAATGCGGATGCGATAAAGAATTTTGAGAAATTAGAAAACATTTTTTTTAAATTACTTTGATATTTATTTATTAATTATGATATTTATTATTTCACATATTTAGTGGAATAATTCGAAACCTCAACATAAGAATCTTTGAAAAAACCTGTTAAAAAGTTAAAACAAGGAATTAGTATAGATAACTTTGTTTAATAAGATGAAATATGATAATCACCGCTTCACTATTGACTTAAAGAAAATATCGGAAACGTATGCTGGAAAAAACATTGAATTAGCTCTGTTAATTTATTGAATATTGAAGAAAAAATTTTAGAAAAATTATATTAAATTATTTCAACACTAATTTTTCTTCCGAGTAAACGCGCGGTAACTTGGTTCGAAGACTAGAAATTTTGTGCAATCGCTCGTTAACGGATTCTCAGCAAACTGTATTAGTTCATGAGAAGGATCTTCAGTTATGTATTATGCAATCGCAACTGCGTATAGTGGGTGGGATTTTGTAGGGGTGGTAGAGAAACGTAACACTTTTAGGAAATGAATATAGCTTAACTATCATTCTTTATAATCTAAGATCATGTATCGATAAATGCTTCCTCTTTGATATTATTTTTTAAATTTCTCGCTTCTTTACAGAGAAGGGATTGGCTGCTTTTCAGAATACCTCTACTAATCCGGAGAAACTTTTGAAAAATCTGGGGAATTCTACAGTCGTTACGCTTTAAGTAAATCGTTAGGACAGACTCTGCACAGATTCCTCACCCCAATTCCATCATACTCCCCTCATGGCGACGTTTGCCGTACTCTCTAATCGTCTGTTTTTGGGGTTCTTTGTGTTAGTTGCGTGTGTGTGTGTGTTGGCTATGACCCCGTCAGAGACTTTAAGGCTGGTTTGCAATTTACCCACGTCCATAAGTGTCGTTGTTTTACATGTTAATTGGCCTGGTATTCTGAAGTAAGAAAAGCTAGTTTACGATTATTTTTTTCAGCGATATAAAAGGTTCGCTCTCCTCGCGCTCATTAACTTTTACACACTTTTTTCGGTAAAAAGCACATTACATTTTGTAATTCTGGGTAGTTTGGTTAACTTAAACGTTGATGAATGGTGCTGTCTCATTAAGCTCTCGAATTTAGTTAGTCTGTCTCTCCGCAGGCTATAGCATGAAAGTGATATCGCGAAGAAATTTCTCGCCGCCATTAGCAATTCTACCTATTCAACCATCCGGTAGAAATGTCTATTTTGAGAGATGGAGATTCGAAGTGTCACTTATCGAGTGAATGGTACGTGCAAGTCCTTTGCGCGTGCGTGACTGTATGTTTAACCGCTGACGTGGAATTAATTTCCTCGTTAGTTGGATATTGATGATCTCTCAACCCCTGACATCGGGAGTTTAAAACTCTAAAGTTGGAAAATCATCGTGAGATGAGTGCCATTATCGAATTTCAAGGGTTTACCACTAATGATAAAAGCTACATGGTCAAGGAATTGACCATTAGTGATGTTCAGCGTACTTGTTGCAATACCTGGCTATTCAAATTCCTGTTTGGGATACTTTTCACGAGAGAGGCGCTTCTTGGTTTAAAAAAATGACTATCACGGCTTGTCATAATATGAAGGAGATATTGAGTATTTGCAATTGGAGAGCATTGTGAGACAATACACCCAACGTTTCAAGTTTTTCTCCACAAAGGGTGCGGAAAAGGCTGCTTCTCTTAGAAAACTATTGCCCGTGGGGCATTTGCGTAGCAAATCTGGAATTGAATGGAGGCCCCCATCCTTAAAGACATTGTCAACAAATGAGTGCTGTTTAATTGACGCTCATTCTCAAAGTAATTTACAATGTGCCAGGAAAAATGCTCACAAGCTGGCTGACTGGTGTTCTTGTAATAAAATGTTGAAAAAAAATAAATTTTTGAAAACTTGTATTCCCTGTTTTATTTCACCTCAACACCTTTATTTAGATTTAATATCAGATGGTATAACGCTCATGGGCGGGAGCGTCCCCCATAGCTGTTTTTTGTCCTTTCGCTTATCATTGACAACAGCATAATGCGACCTCGAAGAAAGAGGAGGGGGAAGAGGAGGGATTATGCGTCAGACGCGGTGGTCGGGAATGATGTAATGGTGAAAAAAAATTACGTTGCAGCTGAGCAAGTTGAAACTTGAGGTCGGAGTGGAGCTCAAGGTTGTCGATGCAGTATAGGCCATGCACCTAACAATCTGTGCGAATGTTGTGAACTATTCCATGAATGAATACCACGCACGGACGTTGTCCTGGGTTGCGAGATATTATACATTTCAGTCTGCTGCGGTCCTATTATACATTCAATCGTAGAAACAATGATTGCACGAATGTCACGTACGAACGTTGTCCTGGGTTGCGAGATATTTTTCATTTCGGCCTGTTGCCTATTGATCATTTTAACATAAAAACGAGAAAATCATTTGATTCGGGTTAATTAGAGCTATCCAACGGGGTCGATGTATTCTATCTAAGTTAATTAGTATGATAGATATTTAATATTAGAATGTTTTTTCGACTGTTGTGAGTTACTTATTAACTTCGTAGCAAAGACGAATACATCATTTGACGTGGGTTAGTTTGGACTATCAGACGGTGTCGTTATGAAGGTCGTCATTTGGAATGCAGCAACCAACTGCACGTTGATATGGATATCGTAAAGTGAAAGGAATGCGGAAGTGTTGTACTCCGATCGAATGACCTTCTGAGTAGAACGTACTTTCTTCTTCTACTAATATTTGTGTGTAAGCTTAAGAGAAGTGAATCATTGACTGAAATTCAAGTGTAAATACGCCACAACTTGAAAGGATTTTGCATAGAAGCTATTTAGATGACGGATGAGAGGCAACTCTCGCAAACTCCGGGACCCTTGTGAGAAAATAACCCTGACTACAGGGCGGCCAGGCGGGGAATGCAGGTGCCTTTTTATATATCACGAGTGAAAAAATCTGAAAATCCTAAATCTTGAGAAATTACTGAATTTGACGGTGAATGTTTTTGCGTTGCGCATTTGATGTTTTGTTTCACTTCCCATTACCGAATATTGCTTCAATGAAATAGGCCTATTAATAGCGCAATCTGGTATTTTTTCTTTTTGATTAGATATATATCAACTTAAGTATCATACTTATGCCTTGTTGCTCCATTTTTACAACACTAATTGCTGGGTACAGGGTCATTTTATCTATACTTAGAACAAAACATTGATGATGAAAAATCCAGTGGCTTCAAAGTCCCTTCTTGAATTCACCGTTTACCCGCCTGAAGATGGATGATAGAAGGATGAAAGAGGATGGAAGAAGGCGAAGGCGGGAGGAAGCGAAAAGATGGGGAGAAAAACAAACTTTTTCTTTGATGCTAATGTCCCCTTAGATACTCGTGGAAGAGGAAAGGGGATGAAGTCCATAAATTCATCATCTTCTCCTAGCCTCCATCTCTATCTCAAGAAATCATCCGAAGCGCTCATGCGACTGGAGAACTTGAATATTTTAAGTGTCAATATTTTTTTCATTCCGAACATCTAAGCTGCAAAGACATTTCTCTGCGTGTCTTAATTATTCCTTCGAAAAGTCCGACCCCTCTTTGATTTTCGCGTATTCTCTCTTTGATGGTTCCGCGTTTTTGGCTTTTCAAAGCAATTTTCCTTTGGTTCGTCGACTTATTTACTGACACCGTCTCATTTATAAAATTTTAACACCTCATTGATACCTCCTTCCATAACCCACTAAGGAAGTATGTCCTTAACACCCTAATATTGCGGACATATTTCTGGTGAAAGGACTATGATACAGCTCTGTCTTGCGCAATATCCAAATTCATGTGTGCCAGTTTATGAGATAAATTAGCCCCATGGATTTTTTTCCTTAAAATATTTTCAGCGTTTTAGCTACCTTACAAAAACGAATGACAGTAAATAGCGTTTTAGGACGGCCCAGAAATTAACTTTTAATTTATGAATTAAACTGGATAGTTTCCTGTATTGGAAGCCGGTGCAATATATCGCGAGTATATTTAGGCAGTAACTTACAACATGCTCGCAAAGGGTACACTCGAACAGACATGCCTACCAGCCGTTGTTAGATATTGTTTTTTAGTGTAACATTTCAACTTTCTGATAAGGTAATGACCTCCGTAAACGAAACTTACGAAGAATGAATGGTAAATAAAGACATCAAGAGGGAAACCATGAATGATAAAGAAAAATAAAGCTTCCTCTTCTTCCATTAATATCGTTACACGTTACATATTCAATTGTTGATGGCCTTTAGTTCTTTCAATTCTCCAAGAGATGATTCGGTCAATTTCGTGTTTAAAACATGATATCTTTTTTTCTCACCTTAAAACATATTTTCTGTCGTCGTGCGCGGTATTTTATTTCTCATGACACAACATCTCTCATGATTTAATTAAGGCGTGATTCTCTGAGAACAACGGCTGAGGATTACTACTAGTGGAAAGAGCAATCATTATTAGTTTTCCTTGACTTTTTTTTCTCAATTTATAATTCCTGTAGACTCGAAATGCATTGTCTCCCCGCTTAGTAGCTTTGTGCGTGATCATTAGGAGAAGAGGGGCATGTCACGGAGTAACTTTATTCAAGTCTTTGGAGCGATTTGTTATCTCCAGGAAACTTCAGGCTTGTATATGTGACCACTGCTGATGCTCTTTTCTTTAATTTGTCCAGGAGAATTACATTTATCTTTTCAACACTAATGCTATGCCGCATTCAATCTTTCAACATAGTAGCGGACCAGGAATTTGTCTTCCTTTTAATTTTTGATACATTTTCCTTTTCCCCGTATTTTTAAAGGACGTTATTCATTGAACTGGAAATAGTAAGAAGTATGTCTATACTTATATTAATGCGAAATAATAGTTGTATTTCTGTTTAATTAAAATATTTCCTTCTTATTTGTTTTATTTTGAAAACTGATCAGTACTTTTCTCTCACCTTCGTATTGTGCAAGTCCTATTATGTCATTTTTCAGAATTTTTATCCTCCCAGCTTTCATTCTCAGTCATTTATTATGTGGTTGTCCATACAAAACTGCTCTGTGTACAAAAAGCTTACGCCGTGTGCGTAAATTTTGTTTTAATATGGTTTCGTATTTATGAGCCTGGAATAATTAATTTTTTTGACATCACCCTTGACCATTGAATTGGACGGCCAGTCTGATAGTAATTTGCAATACTCTAAGCATGGAGGTTTCGAGAAACTTTAGGTGCAAGTCTAATTTGTCCCGGACTGACGCGTGTTTTGGGACGTTGAAAGATGAACTTTCATTGCATCGGCGTAGGCGCCCGTTTAGTGAAAGACACCTAATCTGGACGGATCAACAACTTAGAGATTTTATGCTAAATTCATGTTAACCGGCGTAATTTTGTCGTGTTTCAATCTATAATGCGTTTATATTTCCCTCCACTCCTTCCAACGGTGATTTCCCTCGCTGTCGCTGCCTCTTAATCTGTTTATCTCTCCGCTACAAGATGTAAATACGGTCTCACGAGGATTCTCATTGTCCTCCAAATGTGAATGTCGTCAGTATCCCCGTTAAGTTTTATCGCCCATTTTCCTCCGGCTCCCCCCACCCTTTGAGAACTCACCCTTGCGTGCTGCCCACGCGCCGAAATTCTCGCGAGGATCCGAAAAGGGGAGGGAGTTGTTGTGGTCAAAGGTGAGGCGCGGCGCCCCTTTGCGTGAGTCACAGAAACCAAGGACGCCTCCACGGATGTGCGTTTAGAAGCACGATCCACCAATGGAACGACATATATTACCGGTGCGTTCTCATTGTTTTAATATTATTACAGAATTTTCACAGCCAGGAAAATGGTAATTACAATGCGATTTTCTCATGTATTTCCGCAATCAAAAACTGCACAGTAATTTGGAGTAGAGGTGTGTCGTTCGTTAAGGAATGGGTCCATGGATTGAATGGGAGGACCGAGGACCGACTTCTATGGGACGACCGTTCCTTTCGATCCTTCGTTCCTATCGGTCCTTCGTTCTTTTCGGTCCGTCGTTCTTTTCGGTCCGTCGTTCCTTTCGGTCAGTCGTTCTTTTCGGTCCGTCGGTCCTTTCAGTCCGTTGTTCCTTTCGGTCCTTCGTTCTTTTCAGTCCGTCGTTCCTTTCGGTCCGTTGTTCCTTTCGGTCCGTTGTTCCTTTCGGTCCGTTGTTCCTTACGGTCAGTCGGTTCATCGTACCTTTCCGTCCGTCATTACTTTCGCTTCTATCTTTAAGAGAAAGAATATTTATTATAATACCCCAAAAATTCATCTGCTGATGCTAGCGGTTAAATTGGCAGTACTTTTTTTCTTTATTTAAATTAAACCTTTTACGAAACCATGTAAAAAGTTGGTTAATTTACCTTCCATCTTTAATTTCATCCGAGATTCTTAAACGCCGTCAAGAGGGTATACCAAGTCTTTATAAGTTTTTTACATTCTTTAAGCACCAAGAACATTTAAAAAATTAAAATACATGACCACTAATAAATAAGGAACGGCTAACGAGTGATGAGGAGTGGGTCCCTAAAAGGACCGGTGCAGAGTGAACGAGTTCCCAAAAATGAAAGGGTTTGCCCTTCTCTTATTTCGAGTAGGATGGAAGAAAAAAACTTTGCATTGGATTCGTTTACGTGAAGCTTTGTCTCGCTTCATGTTGGTTTTATTTGAGTCTTTGTGGGATTTTGTGTTCTCGCATTGAATTGTTGCCGTGATAGCGGGTTAAGGAACTTCCACGGCTACTGTGAAAGTCTAAATAACAACTATATTCTACCATTTTGTTCATTCAGTTTACGAACCCGGCTTTGTGAGGTGGCATGTGCTCTTCATTGAAAACCAAAGTAAAGGAACAAAATTAGTAGATAATCTTGCAAATATGTTAAAATGAGCAAAATTTTTAGTCCAAGTAGCGGAGTGCAGCACCTTTTTATGAACTAATATCATTTTGTCTTCAAAATTCGAATTATTTGGTTTAGAGGTCACGAAATATGGTAAAAAGATGCCTATATTTTTTAATTGAAAATTCCTATTAATTTTACTTCCAAATTCGTTTAAAGTATCATTTAGATTATGTAGAGAAGTGCTTTTTATCTCCGTGTTTTTCCCAATCTACCAATGAAACCATTTCAAATTCGCTCCGAGATAAAATATAATTGTTCATATCAGATGGGGGACTTCTATATATATTAATTTTGTAGCGTGTCAGTCATTCTGTATCCGTTTTGTTTCTTTCTCTGTCAGTTTTTGAGCTAGAAGAGTGAGGTTTGGTGCGTTAAATGTGGAATCTCTGTCTTCATGATTCGGTAGTAGTTTTGGATTTTTATTGGGCGTGAGGCAGGGGGTGTTAGGTCACCAGCCGTGCAAAGGTGTAAGATATTTGGAGATGAAATGGAGACATGAATTAAAAAGAGTGTATTTAGTTTGTTTGATTAGGATCCAAAAGAGCGGCTGCTTGGGCGTGTGGTAGGGTGTGTTAGGTTACCATCCGTGCAAAGGTGTAAGTTATATTTTTGGGTTGTGGTTGCAACAACCAGATGCTGGGAAACACAGTGATTAATTAATTAAACACAGAAATAAAGGAAGAAAGGCCAAAAAGAAGAGTGAAAGAGTGTAAAGGTTGAAACAAAAGAAACCCACAGTGCTCTCCTATTCAAATGGCTTAAAAAAAGACACTTTCATCAAGGAGCTATTTTTAGACTGGGACACTTACCCCTAGAGCCGTAGAGCTGATAGCTCTGGGGCGGGTACACACCCCTGCTCACCGAGTGAGCAGGCTAGCTCGATCCATGAAGCCTGGGTTTCTCCCTCCCCAGGCGTTAATGGCGCCTTGCCAGCTACTGCTCCTAAGGCGGTTGCTTTCTTTTATGGTGTCTCGTTTTGTCTTTGTTGCGCGCTTCGCGCCGTCTAAAGCAGCCTTGGCCGCTTTGTTGGAGGGAGGTTGGCTGCGATGTCCATGCTTGCTATGGGACGCTTGTGGCGGTCCCACGGCATGGCGGTTATCGCTGCCAGCCTGCTGATCTCCCGATGAGTGGAGTCTTCTGCTCTGCCGTAGAATTCTGTTGAGATTCTCGGCAGGAGGACGTCAAGGGGCTCCAAATTCCCGTCTCGGTGCATCCTGTCCACGCGATCGTAGCGGCCGCGATTCAGGATCCACCGAAGTTTATTGTTCTGCACCACTTGGATTCTCTGGAGGGTCGACTTGGGCACTCCCGACCATACAGGAGCTGCATACATGATGACGGGAAGCACTCAGCTCCTGTAGAGTCGTCTTCTGGTGTCCATGCTGAGCACCGGCGGTTGCAAAATCGGCCGAAGCCGAATTAGCGCCGCCAGTGCTTTCGCTCGGATACTTTCTGCTTGCTGCTTCCACAGCAGCTTCTGGTCCAGCAGTACTCCGAGATAACGGACCTCGGACTCCCACGGGATGTGGGTTCCGTTCACCAGGAGACGGCCGACTCCATGCGGCGCTCCTCTGGAGGGATGGAACATGATGGCCTTCGTCTTTCCGGCGTTGAACTTGATACGCCATCTACGATACCAACGGGTGACATCGTAGATGGCGTCTTGTAGGCCATCAGCTGCTGCCCATCCCTGCATGGATCTGGTCAGTAGCGCCGCGTCGTCTGCGTAGAGGGACAGGACCGTGTTGTACCCGTGATCCCGAGGGATGTCGTGGGTAAACACGTTGAAGAATATCGTCCCGAGGACAGAACCCTGAGGCACGCCAGGGTTGATACGCTGGCTGCCGGATTCCGCCCCGAGACTACTCACAGTGAATGTCCTGTTCCTCAAGTGGTCCCGGATTAGTCTGAGGATCCAATCCGGGAAATGGAGTCGGCTCATCTTCAACAGGAGGCCCTGGTGCCACACTCGGTTGAAGGCCTTCGAGATGTCGAAGAAGGCCCCTGCGACCGAGTGGTTCCTGTTGAAGGCGTCTGTGATGAAGTCCGTGGTTCTCGCCAGCTGCTGGACCGTGGAGTGCTCTCGCCTCTGCTCGTCCGGGAGGATTCCAGCTTCCCTGATGAACTCGCAGATTGGCCACCGCAGTAGTCGCTCGAAGATCTGGCCGAATCCGTCTAGAAGTGAGATGGGCCGGAAATCATCCGGACCGAGCTCTTCCTTCGTCGACGTCTTCGGCAGACAGGTGATCTTCGCCCTCTTGCAGGTGAACGGGAAATAGGAGATCCTGACACAGCCGTTGAAGATGCTCGACAGGTACACCGCTGCGGCCCTCGGGAGATGCCGGATGATGGCGTTGGAGATGCCATCGGCGCACGGCGCCTTCCTGAGGTGCAGTCAGCGTATTACCCCTTTGACGTCCTTCTCGCTGAAGCGGGGGATGTTCGCCTCGTCCATTGGTCCGTCGTTGAGTGACGCCACGGACTCCGCGATCTCCCGCTCAGCGGGGGAAGACTCTCTGGTGGCTGGATTCGGCGTGAATACTCCTGCCAAGTACTCCGCCAGTATCGCAGCCTTTTCATCGGGAGATGCAGCAACCCTCCCTCCGTGGACGACGAGTGGATCTCGCCTGCTGGTGCCCTTCAGCTGTCGGACGACCCGACAAACGGGTGCGTCTTCCTCAGTTCCTCCAGTGATTCTCGCCAGGTTACCTTCCCAGGAATCCCGACGTTCGTCCCGAAGCGCAGAGCGTACCTCCTCGTTCATTCTGTTCAGCTCTTGCCGGAGATCTGCAGTCCTCACCTGCTGCCATCTCCTCCGGATGTTGTTCCGCCGTTGTATCAGGTGCCGCACGCCGTTGGGCAGTGGTATTCTGACCTGGAACGGCTGCACCGTCTTCAATGGGATGGAGGCTTTGATGGTAGCGTTGACGGTAGCAGTGAGATGCTCGACCATTCGGTTCGCAGCATCTCTGTCGGTGGGCTCTGGATGATCTCTCGGCAGGTTCCTGGCGATCGTCTGTCTGAAGGTTTCTCAGCAGGCGTTGGACGTGTCGCGTACCTCCCTCGGTGCCACGTTGTTCACGACAGCACCAAGGGTGAGCAGCGTTGGGTAGTGGTCCGACGACAAATCGACCCACGCGTGCATGCGGATAGACTCCCGGACATCGCGGGTGACTGCAATGTCGAGAATGTCTCCCCGCTCGTGCGTCGCCGTCCTCGGCGCCACCACCACAAGCCCCTCGTCGTCCGTCAAGCGGCGCAGTTTGAGACCCCGGGGATTGGTGACCAGAGAACGCCAATCGGAGTGCTTGGCATTCAGGTCACCAAGGATGATGCCTGGTCCAGTTGCCTCCAGGAGCGGCTGGAAGACATCCTCATCCCAGGGTCTCGTCGGTGGATAGTACATGGAGGTCACCCTGTACCATCTTCCGGCGACCTTGATGTCCACCGATACCGCCTCCACAGTTGCATGGGCGTGTGCACGGCACGCCCTGTGGTGAACCAAGATCGCCGCTCCTCCCGCAGCAGGTCCTGGCGTCACCCGGTCGGCCCGGTAAATGGTCCATCCGGGTATCTTCCAGGAGTCTGACGGCCGCAACCACGTCTCCTGGATACAGGCTACGTCGGCCGCCTTCTGCTGCAGGAAGTTCCCAAGTTCCTCCGTCTTTCGAGGACGCCGCGCGCATTCCACTGCGCCAGGATGGTAGGCTTACTTCGTCTCCCCATTGCTGGTGATGACGACTCCATCCTGGCACAAGACGCTCTCCAGCAGATACCTTCCGGAGAGGTGATGAAGGGCCGAAGGCTCTGGCACACTGCAAGCAGCGTGCTCTTGAGCGTCGGCGCGGCAGTCGTCATCGCTGAGCTCGATGGCGGCGTCGGCTCCGACGTACAGGCTAGCTGCCAGCTAGTCTTTCTTTTATAAGTGGACAGAATATGAATAAAATGACGTATGAGTCTTTCTTTTATAAGTGGACAGAATATGAATAAAATGACGTATGACTCAATGCTCGGTGGAACCATACGCTCAGCGTAATCCGACCGGAGGGCGTGAGCGGGCGAGACTGCCGCGCCGGCGGCGACATCTGCGGCCTCAGCCAGACGCCCACATCCTCCTCGCATAACCCCACTCACGAGGAAAAAATGAAGAACGGAAAGCGACGCGACTGAGAAACTGCTTCTCCCACGCGAAGTGGAGAGAGTTCCAGTCTCTCGTGTTCCTTTACATCTACCTCTCCAACACTTCTTCTCCTCCTTTGAAACACATCTCCCTCCTTTGAAACACCCTCTCCTCCCCCTCACCCGTCCGCCTTGAAAACTTATCGAAGGCAACCAGCGTCGCTACTCTTCAATCAGAGCCGACTTTTGGGAGAAGCGGAGACAATCGCACGTCGCCACGCGCTATTACACGCCTACGCAGTAGAAGTGTGCTCTTGGGCGCCGCACAGTGGTCCTCGGCCCATGTATTTCTGGGACATGAAAAGATTTCCTAAGATCAAGATGATATTTGAAAATCAAGTATATTCTTTTCGGGGTCGCTGAATGAATATGATGCCAAAACAATTGAATTTTTCCATTATATATGAAAACTTGCGGATTTCATTTTGTGCAATATTTGTGCGAATAGATTTTATTTAGTGCAAAAAGGACCAAATTAACAAATAAATTTAATACGGGCAAATTTCGGCAGACACTTATGAGTTTGTTGTATGCTTAGTGATGTTAGTTACACTTTCCAATAGATTTTTAATGGAATCTCATGGAATGAGTGAACTATTCACTAATTTTAATTATATTTCGCGGATAAAAGTTCTCTAATTTTCATGATTTTCAATATGAAATCGCATATAATGACAACTTAACAATAAATTTTTACTTAAATATATAAATAGTACATACTTACCGGAGATGAATCTAGTTCCTTGAATCACAATCGATGCAGCAGTCTTCTATGTAAACGACTCCGAAGTTAACGCGCATTTGACTTTCGATTATCAATAGAATGCATACCTTACCTGAGCGTTCTCTTGTATAACCTCTTACAGTAAAGGTGCGTGATACCGGTTCAGGATCTTCGAATTCTGATGCGTCATCACTTACTCTATCCAAACGTACTGCACAAAAGATTTACCTGAATACTTTATTTTCCTTACCATGTCCCATTTTCCATATACTGGGACCACTGTGCGCCGGGGAATGTGGCAAATAGCCGCGAGCGAGTGAAATTTCTTAATGAAATAAAAACCATTCCCTTCGAATAGGATTCGAACCGCGAATCTGCCTCGTGGACGATGGCTTCATGTGATGGGCGAATCATGATCAATTTTCATCTATTTAAAAGATAAAATAACATTAAGGAACAATTCAAAAGGATGAAAATACATATGTGCAATGCACATACTGGAGACAAAATGCGTTTGTGCGGGATATAATTGAGGAATAAATAGAGGGGTAAGACTCAAGGAAAACATTGACCGAAAAGAGAGTAAAATATATGAAAAGAGTGAAGGAAAATAGAATAAAATAAAGACGGGCGTAGGACTGGATTCGACCAATCGTAGCTGTGGACAACCATTGAATGATAATTCCAGTATGGAAGCACTTTAGTAAACATATGCTGGGAGCTTGCTCTGCTATAGCTGTGAAGCCTGGACAGTCCATTCCTGTGGCCTCGGACTCGAACCCCGAATCTGCCTCGTGAATGATAGCATCATGCAATGGAGGAATCGTGATTAGTTGTAATCAATACGGAGATTGATTTGCAAGCAGCCCTTGACTCCGATCTACCAACCACTTCATTCCATCAACAACTTCTATGAACCTACGTCCTATTAAACTATTTACTTTGACGTCCTTCTTGAGTTGCTTGATAAATTCCATTCTTGGTTTTACTCCGTAATTCTTCCTGCTTATTTTTCTTTCCAATTTCTTTTTCATTGGCTGTCGTGTCGCAAAGCGTGTCCAAAAAGTTTGTCTCCCCCTCTTCGCAGACATGTAAACCAGCTTTTTTTCTATGTAGCTTCTCACAGGACCTCTTCGATGTTGATGCTCTCAGTTCATTGAATATTCATCATTCTCCGGTAGCACAACATCTCCACTGCTTTCGAACACTTCTGTTCTGCTGGATCCACTGTCCAGGCTTCACTGTAATATTGCAGCAAGCTCCAAGTACATGTTTACTGAAGTGCTTCCAAACTTACTGGGATTGTCATGCAATGGTTATTCACTGCTATTATTGGTTGACTCCAACCCTACGTCCGTTTTATTTAACTCGAGTTTCCTTCACTCTTTTCATATTTTTTCTTCTCTATTTTGTCAACTTTTTCCTTGAGTCTAATCCCTCTATCTTTTGCTCAATAATATTCCTTGCAAACGCATTTGTCTCAGTAGTCTGCCTAGTACAGATGTATCTTCTTCCCTGTGAATTGTTCCTTAAGATTACTTTCTCTTCTAAGGTAGTGCAAGCGAGATAGTGCCTTAATCAATATTAGATATATACTTTTTAATTTCATCAACTGTGACACACATGAATTAAACATTACATAAAAAATGGTGAAATAATATAGTTTTGCATGACAGAAATTGTAAGTAATCAATTGAAAATATCTAAATAATATAACTTGACTCATTTTATTTCATATTGTACGTTTGAAACTCCATCAAAACGGAAGGTTTATTATGATTCCGAAGAATTTACTGCGGTGACAATATGATTAATTTGCAAAAATTGTTGAGAAAACAAAAAACTACACACTGTTGATTTTTTGACGAGATCTAAGGGTAGGAAATTTCATCATTTTTAATCTAAGGTCTCTCTGGAGTTCATACACGTACCATTTCTCTTATAATAGGGCTGGTATTTTTTGGCAAATATCTCGGTAAGTAATGTGGTAAGGGGTTTAATTTTTGATTTCAATGGACGGGTGATATAGTTTTCTTTAAAATGAGACCAAATTCATTGATTTCTAGGTAAAACGATGTGTCGCTCAAACTGCCCTTATCTCCTTTATTTTTCTTCATTTCCTATTTTATCCGTCCATTTGATATTCGACATCCTTGTTCAACCCCAAGTTTTGATTGCTCGTAATCTTTTCGTGTCTACTTTCCCATTGCTCTATGTTTCCGATCCATGGAGTGCACGCTTCACACGAATATTTTCGTGTACTGTGTCTCGTTTGTAGTGCTATCGTCTTTTAGCAGAGTCGCTGCTTTTTCTTTTTGATCGCGTTTTTAGCTTCGGCTATTCTGTGTATGATGTCAGTTGTACTCCTACCGTCCCAAGTGATGGTGCTTGTGATGACGTGGGTGAAGAAATTTGCTGTCTGTTAATTCTCTTCAGCCCATTTTACAGGGACCCAATCTGATGGTTTTACGGACGTGCATTTCAAATTGCGTCGTGGAAAGCAGTGAATTGCAAGAGCGCCTGAGCAACTGCATGATAGCGAGATGACAGAATAGCTCCTACTGCAGTTGCTCACAAAAGTTATGAAATTCTCTAGGACAAAGAAAGCGAGGCTTGTCATTAAAGCTGGAGGACACAAACTCGAGCAAGTAGAGCAAGTTAATTACTTAGGTAGGTGTTTCGGGTCTCCCCGCGAGGCTAAAAACCCTCCCCCCGGTCTGGAAGCGTTTGCTTATCACCGGGGAGGAAAGTAGTAGGAAAAATGAAAGGGAGGGGAAAGTTAGCGAAACAAAACCACTGGGAGGCCGACACCATGAGGCGGATTGACGTCAAAAGGACGACAATGGGCCTCCGCCTCCCCGCAGTACTCGCATCTGTTGGGTTCCCCCAACAACGTCAGACGAGTCCCCGTCAGTCTCGCTTTTGCGAAAACTTGCCGCACATCTAATGAGAAGCGGAGGAGCCCGTTGCCCAAAAAATTGGGATTAGGTATCCCCGACACCCTTTTACGGGTAGACGTCGTGCGATCTGCCGGAGTACGTCATCAAATCAGGGGCCCACCGGATCAATGAATGGTCAATTCGGACCAATTATGGTCGAAGCGTGGGTACGTCCGTCATCTCAATACCCCCCGTCTACCCTAATTACTTAGGTAGTACGCTAGAGGAAAACGGACGTAGTAGCAAAGACATACGGAAGAAGAGAATGGCGCTTGCTAAGAAGGCATTTTGTAATAGAAAGGAGCTGATGACGGGGACATTGGATAAGGATGTGAAGAAGAGGCTGGTGAAAAGCTTGATATGGAGCGTAGCGTTGTATGGGACAGAAACGTGGACCCTCAGAGAGGGAGGGAGACGAGAATAAGCTGCAGGCATTTGAGATGTGGGTGTGCAGAAGGATGGAGAAGGTTCGGTGGACGGAAAGGAAGACTAACGAGGAAGTGCTTGCGATGGTTGGCGAGAAAAAGAAACTTCTTAATGAAATTCGAGATCGGCAGAGTAGGTGGCTGGAGGATGTAATGAAGGGTGATGGGTTACTGAAGAGTGTGATAGAGGGAAGGATGTTGGGCCAGCGGGGAAGGGGAAGAAAGAGAATAGGTTTCATGAACAGGATGGTGAAGGGCAGGTCGTATGCTGAGGCGAAAATAAATATACTAGAGGGAGATAGTGTAGAAAACCGGGATGAGGTTGTCTGACATACAGAAAAACCTACCTTTACCGGAAGAATGAATTAACGAAGTAGTTGCTCACCTTATTGAGAAAAACATGCAGTTGAAAATTGTGCCATTTTGTGTCCCGTGCATAGCGGGCTCTAAAGTGGCTTTTGCATTCAACACCTCTCTATCGCATATTTGGATTCTAGCATTCCTCTTTACCATTTATACGCTATCTTTATGGTCCATTTTCTTTAAGAATCTAAAAAGACACCTTGCGTTGATTTTTCCACTGTTCATTCTTAAGACTATATATTCCCTTCATGGTGAAAAATAGGCAAGGAAGGCAAGAACAAATTGATGATTAAAGCGTGGCAGTTGTTTTCAAAGATGCGAGGGTTGAAAATGAGGAAGTCGCTTGTATAAATATTCGTGTGAATTGTTTTGCTGTTTGGATAATTGCATGGACCATTGGGAAGCTGAAATAGTAGAGAGTATAGGCTGTCGAAACCTGGTGCAGGAAGTGTATACCTCCAGCGCCAACGACGTCGAGAGATGAGTTAAATTTATTTTACGAGATTTGAGGACGCGGTTAAACAATTATATGCTATGTGGTCGGTTGCACGAATATTTAGCTTTGGAATGATGTTTATGAAATCTACAAAGTTTTGGGCTGTATTATTCGGTGAGGGTTTCAGGAACTATCGATTTCGTATTTATCTCACAATAGCCATTGCTTTAAATGTTTTTACGTACTTTCGCACCGTTTAACATTTTTATTAACGTTTATCTTATATGAATATATTACTTTTTCATGTGGTATATCGTCAGTATGAGTTGATATCCATCCGTCATTAGTCCCATGACTACTTTCTCATCAAGTAGTTAATATTCCAGGTTGTACATTGCGCATCTGCCATATTGATTATTATGAAACTTCTAAGTATTACACTCAAGTTTTTGAAATCAAGGAAGTTATGAGCCCATTCGTCAAACCAACAAATTCATCGCGTCTCTGCATGTTGAGAAAATTTCTTGACTTATGGTTCTCGTAAACATATTGGATACATATGTAGAGTTTCTGCGGCCGGCCTTAAGGCGATGCATCACACCTGCTCGACCGGTTGAATTTGTGATGATTTCCGACCCCAGATTTTTTGTTTAAATCTTACGTTAAAAAAATAAAGAATAGACCTTTGCCAAGGTAGACTCGTATCTGAAATATGAAAAATTATCCCGGAGCATGATTAAACCATCGGGAAAACGGCAAGATGTAGGGTATATTTTTGCAAAAATCAATATTATTATTGAAATATCTTAAACTAATGGAGATGTATCAATCCCCCTTCTGTCAGAATGCTAAGTAACAGGTGTCACGGTTGTAAGATGAAATCTGTAATTGGTGTCTTCCGACAAGCCACCTGAATGGTTTTCGGCCATGATGTGCTCGGACGGTGACGCATATAGTTCAGTCTTCTCTCACAGATCTTATGTCGGCGCTTCCTGTACGTACGCGCGGGAGACTTGGCTACATCTTACCGACGACTGTTGCCTCGTGCGATAGATATTCTGAAGTAAGAGACTCCCGACGCCAAAACGCCTCGATCGGGTGCGAGTGACGCCATCTTGTGGATTTTCGACAGAACTATTCTTTACCGAAGGGTATGATGAGGAGTCTTAAAAAAAGTACGTGAAAGTATCATCAAGCCTCGAAGCCGACCGGCCTCGCTTCAATGGGAGCCATCTCTCGGATGGGGGACAGAGGTGATCGCGCCATTTCTCGCCTCCTCAGTTTCGGAGAGGTGTCATGTCCACCTCTCGCTTGTGCGTTCGCCGCGAAATGTGGGGAGAGGAGGCGGGTGCTGTGAGTGGGCCTTGAGAAAGAAAGCGGGTCTCCTTTCAGGGATCGCGATCTTAGGGAGATGCGCGAGAGGGAGTCGTGTGGGCGGGATGAGCAGGCTGGGGGTGGCAAGATGGGGCGCACATTCACAGGCAGGAGATGACCTTCCGCGCTCCCACAAATCTCTAATCTTGCGTCTCGCTGCTATTTCGACGGGCTTTATCCGAGCGTAAAATTTTTACAGTTCCGCCCGCAAATGTAAAGCGTCCGATATCGGACCAAACCCCAAACTGGCTGTAAACTCTGTTAATGTAGGTTATGGCCCAAACGTGGATTCTCTGCACGAGGGAATACGAGATCATTTTTTTACGGCCTGAACGTTTACAATCCTTGCTCCGAAAATGTTTCGATATGCCGATGTGCCTCCATCGGACTGGTTGCTGTGAATACTGATGTGCAAGTTGGATGAGTGATTCTATTCTTTAGAAGTTTTGATGGCATCGCTAAATTTGAGTTTCTTTTGTATAGTTATCGGTTCTTATTTAACTGGTCAATCACAATTTCTCTCTCATAATTTACATTTTTCTCTCATTATGTGTTTGGTTGGTTAAAATGTTCATTAGCCAGAGCAGGATGGAATCTAACTCGAGTTAGATATCAATTGACTCGATGCGCTTACCCCATAGGTTGCCTATACTCAAATCCTTTGACTTTACATCTGGTCCACGGTATATTTCGGAAACTTTATTGTAGCTTCAATGCCAATTGATTCAACATGACTAATTCATTCGGGGATCGGGTTGGTGTGATGGCTAGTGTACTGGCTAATCATACGGACGGCCAGGGTTCAAATCCCTACTGAGGAGGATATTTTTCAGAGGAAACCCGATCCCCACTTAAGTGTCTTGTGGAGGGCATCTCAAGTGCAGTGCTCTGTCTGTCGGATGAGACATTAAACCGTGGTCCCCTTGGCGCCTTTTATTAAGAGCAGACTAATGCCGACACCGGGTTTCTATCCACCCTTCCTCCCTTACCTATCCCCTATGGCTCAAATGGCGTTAGCTGTCGAGGTCAATAAAATCTATTTTGTCATTTTGTCGAGGTCTATTTTGAGGTCAATAAAAAAGGTTTTCCCGTCAATCATGAAGGTGGGCCTTGTCCCCTCCAACCTGCGCGAGATGCGCATTGCGCCACGCCGCGGCGCACCTTATCATTCATCCGTATGCATTGACAGCCTAGTTTATTCTGGTCGGTGTGTGGAAAAATTGACTCGTGGGCGGAAGAGAAATTTTGAAAGGTGCAAAGCGACGACGGGGGACGTGTGGGCAAATGGGACGACGGAAATGGGACATAAAACGACGAATCCTTTACATCTCTGTATCCCTTGCTGCTTCTCGCTGTATCCCTCACCTATTTCGTCTATGCATTACGTATTTAAGGTTTTTCGCTTCGACTGCTGATACCTATTTAGACATGCGATGGGATTCATTTAGATGTGTCCCTTGTGTAGCTAAACAAAATATGTCTTTAGGAAAAAAATTCGATGCTCAGGGATTAACAAAACTTAGTAAGTTTTCTGTCGAATATTTTCGTATAATTACTTGGAAAGAAGAACATAGAATTACGCATAATAAAAACTTACTAAGCTTTTTTTAATTCCTGAGCATTATGGAAAAGTTTTACAAAGTTTAGGCTATTGAATTTGAAAAATTCAATGGTTGCATATTATATTTCGTGGCATAATACCGTATTGTATTTGAAAGTGTTGTGTTTTTGTATTGTATTTTATTGCATTATATTATACTCATTGAATTCAAGCTTAATGAGTATTTGCGTCTGCTTATTGATATGGCTTCCAAGTAGGCTTAGGGTTAAGTGATTTAGAAAAAAAATCCCACTTCCTTAACAAAGAACATATCTGGGCCTGATACAACTTAAATACAGGTGAAGATTTCGGGTATGCCGTTCCTAACACGTATATTTTTGTACTCAATACAATCTTAGAGAATGTATTTATGTGGTAGTGCCTGGATGAAGTCGCAGTCGTTATTCTCATGTGTGTGGCTGATGTTCAACTTTGCTAGGAGAGCTGTGAGTCCTGTCCTTCTTTCTCCCTACGGATGCCTCTGTAAGAGGATATAACCTGGGTATCGTTTAATTTTTAAACTAACGTAGTTTTGTTTAGGAAGTACTACATATTAAGCATACTAATTCAAGGTCAACGATAATTGGGTCAGTACGCTAGGCAGCGTATTAAGCAAGGAATTACATTAGTTTGGGCAACATTTGCGGAAGAGATATGTATTAATTCGAGCTGACATCTATGGTGTAAAGATTAACCTCGATAACGCATAGTCAATGAGAATCTTTCATCCTACTGTGGCAATGAATGTGGATACTAGAATAGGAGGCCGTAAACTACTATTCGTACACTTATCTGAGGAATATTCCGGCTGTAAATGGATTAATAAGTTAACTTGTGAGTGAATGGATCGTATTGGCTTGGAACAGTTCACAAAAAATTCGGACATTATCAGAGGATATTCGCACGGATGCATGAAGAAAAGTACCGCCCCTAACCGGTTAGTACCCAGATCTAACGAAATGGAACTCCCGAGAAACCGTTATTCGGAAGATATACCGGTAAAACATTTGGTAATTCACCTATTACCGTGGTGATGTTTGTAGATGGCTGATAAACATAAACACTAAACAAGTAAGATACACTTAAATATCTTTCTCGGGATTCGCACCGGGTAATGTTTTCATAATCCGCCAACGTTTCGGAAAACGACTTGTTTTCCATTTTCAAGGCACGTGTTATTTATATAATACACGGAAATAACACGTGCCTTGAAAATGGAAAACAAGTCGTTTTCCGAAACGTCGGCGGATTATGAAAGCATTACCCGGTGCGAAGCCTGAGAAAGATATTTAAATATAATACACCGGGAAAATCTTAAATCATTTATTAAGTAAGATACACGTTGACTGGAAGCATTTAAGATAAAGGTATGTAGAAGACCGGCGTATGTGAAGTTGGCGGAGAGGACAGAATATGAAGATTTGGCGGCGGAGGACTGTGGAAATGAACTCGGAAAGGATAAAAAAATTGGCTGGACGGCGTTTTGAGAGTAACAGCAGCCTGATTAAGGATTAGGGCTATAAGTGAAAGAAACTATTCGTTGTTCTCTGGTTTAACTATGTGGAAATCCACATTCACTGTACTAAAAAGTACAATATTTATTTCCACCAGGATTTATTGAGGAACTGCTAGTGAGGTTCCTTATGATAACGCCGATGCGTCGAGGCAAATACCTTGATGAATCCTGATGGAGTATACGTTATAATATGGAAACTAGAAGCTTTCACTTGCTGGAAGGACCTCATAATAAACAAGATAAAATTTGTGACTTCCACACTTAACTTAAAACTAGCGATCGGTTTCGGCTGTCACGCCATCTTCAGGTTCATTCTTCTTTCATTCATCTTCAGGTCTTCATGGATTTTAAATATATTGTGGAAGTCACAAATTTTATCTTGTTTATTATTGGAATATGCGTTGTTTTTTTACTAGATGGAGGATGCTTGGCCACTGTGTCAGGGAAGAGGAATTGTATCTAATTTAAATTGTACATTGCTGCAAGAGGTCATGAGAAAGAGGGAAGTACACTAGAAGAACCACCGAGGAGTGCGGGAACTAGCATTAGATTGGGAAGGATTGAGACCTAACGTCAACCATCGTTAGGATTGAAAGACGATATTGAGAGATAAATGACGAAATTTACCAAAACAAAGGAAATCAAAGTCCTATGCATACATTTCGGTCACTCCAGTGCCCACCCACGGGGAATGGTTTTTAATCTCGCAAACTCCAAATCTAGTACATGGTCTCCTAGGGGACCAAAATACATATGCACGTATGATTATATTTTTCTTTGCTCCTATTGACAGTTTAGCGTGATCTTTAATATAATTTAGTTGTCAGTTTCTTTGTTATTGAAATAGCGAATTAGGGAAGTTTAAAGCTTGGAGAATGGCACAAATACTTTTAGCGAATTAATGTTTCAAAAATGGATCGTTTTTTGAAGGAGATTTTGGAGAACCTCCCTCCACCACCCTGGGATGGGGCGGGAATCATTGGCAGTGTGTCAAGGACCATTCATTTGGTAGAATCTGTACGATGATGACATTATGCGTCCCTCCCTGCATCCATCCGCCCGCCCAATCTGTCTCCGCCTCCTTGCTTCAGGGACGTCAAAGGCTTGGCTTGTCGGAGCTTGATTGATGGATTTGAACGGCAGGAAAAAATGTACGGCGATAATTTAATGGCGGTGCGCCCGCGACGGACTTAACGCGATCTCCATCGTTCTTGAAAGGTTCGAGGAGAAGGAGAAGGGAGTGAAGGGGAACGATGCTGATCGGCAATGCGTGATTTGATAGGTTTCGAACGGAGGGAAGGACCAATCAAAATGCTAATAAGTCGGTGTAATGACCCGAAATAACTAGCTGTTGGCAATCATTCAAGCAGTTGTCTCTCGACGGAAATGAAGGTTTTATAAAAAATCGGCATCTGAGTCTCGATTTTCGGTGGGCGTGGAATTGAATAAGATTAGAATGAAGATTTCTCGGGTTTCCAGCCGGGTAATGGTGTTAAACTGCACCGACGTTTTGATGAATTAGTCTGCCATCGTCTTCAGGGTGAATGAGATTATTTGTTGCGGTTCATCCTCAGCACTTCGTACGAAGTGGCGGTCTAGATACGATACGATACGATCTTTCCGGGTTTCTAAATCAGCCGTCGTTTTTCGTCTGAAATTATTCATCATTCGTCTTGTGAGCAAGTGTTTTGTTTATGTCATGTCTTTTCGTCGGGCTCATCTCCAGTCATGTTTAAAACCTCCATTAAAATTTGGAATACCTGCTCATTGGATGCGTTTTAGACGTTATGAATATTTCTTGGATGGATTGGACATTTGGGTAATTTGCGATTACCTTAGCCGGGGGATAGGTGAGGGAGGGAGGGTGGATAGAAACCCGGCGCCGGCATTAGCCCGGCATTAATTCTTAACGAAAGGCGCCAAGGGGACCACGGCTTAATGTCTCATCCGACAGACGGAGTATTGCACTTAAGCGTCCTCCACAAGACACTCAAGTAGGGATCTGGTTTTCTCTGAAAAACATCTTCCTCTGCAGGGATTTGAACCCTGGCCGTCCGTGTGGTTAGCCAGTACTCTAACCACCTTACCAACCCGATCCCCGAATATTTCTTTCTTTATCAATAGCTTTATTTCTGATTTTGTTCTAAATACCAATCGTACAGTAGCCACGAACTCTTTCATGAAATTCTACTTTACCACTATTGCCACCTCATCGGTGAGTTTCATCTTGCTAGAAGGTATTAGGGTTTTCCTGGCATGTACCGTACCATGTCGATGCTCTCAATATCAATTCATCATATCTGCCGATGACTCGTCGTGACAAAGATTTTTGTTCTTTATAATTAATGCTTAATTAAATTTTCAATATCGTGGACTTCAGGCGATTTACTTCTTGAAAGTGTAATATATATGGCTGTATTGAAGAATAGTGTGATTATAGGAGGGTTTTATCATGAATTTCATATACAAATGTGATCTATGATGTTAATTCCTTAGATAAATAGTTCCTAATAATTTACTAGAATGATTACCAGTGATGTCTTTCTTTCTAGTTGTTTCGTATATTTGAGATCGGAATGGTAGATTCGTAATGCATGTAATTTACGTTTACATTATTTTTTTATCCTCTATTATCAGGAGTGGATTAAAGTAATTGTTTTTAAGGGGGTATGGAATACCTTATTACCACCATTTTTCGTAATATACCAGGTATTTCGCCCTCCTCTTAATCCTTCACTGTTTATTAACATGACTCATATTAAATGCCCTCTGTAACTTCTTGCTTCTCATGAACCCCAGTGATAATGGTCATTTTGCGAATTGTAAAGATTAATATTATCGTTGAAAAAACCTAATCCTTACTAATTTATATTCTTTGTGACATTATAATACGGCATGATTCAAGAATCTAGGTTTTGTTAAGCGTATAATAGGATGGGTCCTATAGGATAGGATAAACGTCCTCGGATGAAAATGTCAAAGAGAATGCCACTTCGCTCCAGTTAGGTCACACCTCGAATACGGCGCGAGCATTTGGGACCCTGGTGATAAATATTTAACCAAAAAATTAATATAATGCAAAGAAAAGCTGCGCGCCTCGTTAAGAGCCGGTACGAGCAAACATATAGTATTTCACAGATTTTAGAGGGATTAAAGTGGGAGCCTTTATAGACTCGGAGGCTACACTATTGGCTTAGCTTGCTTGAGAAATTCAGAACTGGTGTTTCAGAGTGACACAGAAAATATTATCATCACGCCTCACTGCATCTCCTGGCCTGACAAAAGTGATAAAATAAGAGAAATACATTGTCAAACAGATAGGGACGAAAATTCCTTCTTTCCGCGCGCAATAAGCGACCACAATACAAACTGATCTCCACTAAATTTACTCCGATGATACGCGTCACCATTTCACCTCCCAAAACTTTACATCTTTACATGGCTGGTGTACCGACACCCCGTGCCACGCGCCCATGAGTTGCCTCGCAGTGCTGTATGTAAATGATAGTCCATATTTCCCTGACGTATCCGTTAAAAACAATTTTTTTGTTAAAAACCATTTATAATTGTTAATAAAAACTTCAAAATTGACTCATGCTGATATTATCTCATCGGACGTCCTTGTTCGTTCACATTTTCACGGAGAAATATGGTAATTTAGGCGATTTAATTAGCGCATATGTTCGGCAAAGTGTGATGGGACGTTGTATTCCATCGAGTGCCTTCTAGTACGTATACATGCACACTCCGATCGGTCATGTCGTCTTTGCTCCAGCGGTTGATGCATAGTGCCCAGTCCCCCCAGAGGGCATGTCATTCCTCGACCGTGCGTGGCATCGGAACAAGCAGTCCCCCCCCACTTCCAACTCCCCCCGCCCTTGTCCACCGCACCTCGAGGTGCTCTTCGCGACATCGGACAAGGATATCGAATGCGATCGCCTTGCGCCGCTCTGACGCAATAATCGATTTCTCCGCTCGTGGCCGACGTCGATAGGGGTGTTATTTGTCATCCGGCGCAAGTACCGCGGGTGAAGCATACGCCGCGTTATCGAAGTTTCGTCAATTTGAATCGATGTGTGAACTTAATGGGCGTCTATGGAAGTTCGCGTAAGTGAGTGAAAAATGGTCTAAGGGCGGTTTTCTTTTTAGCAGAAGTATTTGACTAACTACTTTTAAAGCAAGAATGAGTCGATCAGTTTTATTCTCAGCTATATTCCTGATCTGTTTCGGAAAATAAATTCTGCTAGAGCCGATGATTGCTTTCTCAAGCAGGTTATGGGTGTGACAGTCATCAGTCCTTCTTCTACTTCTTAGTGTAATCTGTCTTCTGACAGGTTTCAACTGGATGCCCTCCATTGCAGTCGGTCCTGAGCACCTTCTTTCATTTGCCGGTAACTTCGGCCATTTTTTATATCATCGAGCATTCCCATTCTTCTTCTTCCCCTTCCTCGCTTTCCTTCTATTTTTCCTTCAATAATTCTTCTAAGAAGACAATTTTGGCGTAATAAATGTCCCATCCAAGCTGCCTTCCTCTTTATTATTTCCCTCAGCAGTTTTCTTTCTTCCCCTATTGTCATTTCTTCTTTATTATTCTTCAGTTATTACTTCCTCATTTCTCATTCTATCCGTCCACTTCACCTTAAGCATTTTTTTCCACAACCACATTTCGAAACTTTCTAAGTACTTTTCATTTTTCTTTTTGACTGTCCATGTTTCGCTGCCGTAAGTCACCACACTCCATACTAAACATTTAGCTGTCCTTATCATGGTCAATTTTCCATTACTCTACCTTCCTGCTAAGAAAAATGGGAATCTTAGAGTGTTTTCTATTTTTATAAAATACCAGGCATTGCCAACTCCCAAATGTGTATAAATAAATTGAGAAAATCTACAGTAAATTAGTCCAAAAATAAATCAGCATAAGAAAACTATCAGCGGCCTATAACACAAAAACAGATTTCGTGAATGAAATAACGGCTTCTATTTTTTAATATTTTTAGCTTTAATTATCGTTTAAGTGATTTATTAATATTTGAAGACACGGAACAAACTTTGAATTGAATAGAAAGATCTAAAAAGATCCAAATTATCATATAGCAAATGTAATAATCACCTACACAATATATTTGCAGTGTATAACCTAATGTGTATCACTTTTACAAACATATTTATGAAATGTGGTGTCTATTTAAATCTTCAGTACGTTAAACTGCTTACTATGAACTGCTTACTTGTGAAAACTTTTGAGTACGTGGAGCTCTCTGGGTGGGCTAATAGAATTTGCAAAACATCAGCCGAGGAGGAAATCACATTTAATAGTGAAATATTTGATATTTTAATAAATAATTGAAATTGGTGGCAAAGCTACGTATCCTTATCACTGAAAGCTTCGATTCTGAAGGCCATTAGTCTTGTAGTCTGTCTCTGTAATTATATATGCTTGTGTTTGAGCGTATCCAGGAGTTTATTTTTAGGATTGCGCTCACTATTTTCTATTGCACTTTCCTCGATGTACCTCTTTCAAATTTCGTCATCCAATGCCTCTTATTATCTACTAAATTTGAGTACCTGCTCTCATATTTATTTTTTAAATCTTACTTCCCTCCTCGTCCCGTAATCTTACAAATTTTTGTATTTTCTTTGTACATTATCATTAACAAAAATAAGGCGTTACAAAACTTACATTTCATTGAAATATCGAATATTTTCACGTACTATTTTATATGCCACGTTTTCATAGGCTTTTGTGAATGTCTTGCAAAATTTTCGGCCCTTTTTCTCGCGTTCACCCAATCAGTTAGACTGCCGGTTCATCCGAACCGCTCCGGCGAATGTCTTATATTCACATATGCAGGGTAAATTTTACTGTAATTTAATTATTTCATTATAATGAGCTGAATATAATTTTCAATGGAACAATGACTATTCTTATATTTTGGGGAAGACTCCAAGCAGTCGGAGATGTTTAAAAATTCTAAATATTATAATTATATGAGGCAAAATTGTGGTAAAAAACATGATCTCCTCGATTGTTAAAATGTGATTGTGCTGCGTGTGATAATATTTATTTACGGATGTTATCGAATGGTATTTCCTAATGTTAAATTTTCTCTTATTTCAGGTGAGTTTTTCGACGTAGTTTCACTGACATCAGCTGTCATCCCTTGTTCTTGGGTCGGTGAGTGATTCAAAACAAAATCCGGATAATAGTTTTCAGTATTTATGTTTAGGACCATTGCTATGCTTACCCCTTTATGAAATGTGGCAACAACAATTGTGAGTACCAATTATGGTCATCCTAATTATGCCTCTTTATGAGTTCGAATGAACGCATAACCCTATTGTTATATTTTAATTTTTATTAATTCTAGGTCATATATTAAGAAAAATTTTAGGCGTATTCCTATTGTTAGATTCGAGAAGCTTACCTCAGCGATAGATTATTGTACCGGCGTAATTTTGAATTTGAAAGACCTGTTTTTCTGTCCTGTGAATCGCAGCAAAAGTCCTTTGTTTTCATTCTTTCTCGATTCATGTGTGGAATGTGGTCATTAAGTGTATGCGCTGCAGTTTGGCTGTTTTTCCCTAGCGAAAGAAAATATGTAATTTTCTGCAATTTCTCGTGAAAAGTAAATTATAAAATAAAACTACTGGTCAGTGCCAAATGAACGGCGGAACTGCAAATGCTAGTATTAAGCACTGTTATATGGAAGTCAAATATTCCACTATATATTACATTATAGTTTTCCATCCCACCCGACAGCCATAGTAGGTAATGAGTTTGTGTCCTCCGCTAGGCACTTAAGTTTAATTGGTAGTTTCCCGCTGAAAGTTCTGCGTCACTACCGGGTTTACGCTAGGAAGGTTCTCTGAAGAAAAAGTAAAAGTGAGATGCTACTTCGCTCTGGTTAGGCCACACCTTGAATACACCGCGAGAATTTGGGACCCTATTCTTAAAGATTTTACAAAAAAAATTGATGAAATAAAAAGAAAGGCTGAACGCTTCGTTAAAAAGTGCTACGAGGAACATATAGTGTCTCACAAGTTTTAGAAGGATTAAGTTAGGAGCCCCGAGAGACTCGGAGGCCACAAGCCAGGCTTAGGTTGCCTGAGAAATTCTGAACTGGTGTATTTCAGGGTGACACAGAGAATATTATCATGACGCCTCACTACATCTCTCGATCTGACCGGAGCGAAAAAATAAGAGAGATGCATTGCCGAACAGATAGGTACACAATCGTTCTTTCCGCGCACAATTAGTGATCATAATGAAAAATGAGCTCCACTAAATTCACTCCCATAATACATGTCACCATTTTACATGAGTCACCATTTCACCTCTCAATACTTCTCGTCTTTACACGGCTGGTGTCCCAACACCCCCCTGACCTACGCCCATGCGGCGGCTCGCAGGGTAGTATGTAGATGTAGAATTGTCCTTCTCATTTATTTGCTGCCATGCCCATTTTCTTTTAGCATATTATCCAAGTGATCTAAATGCTCTTATACTGTTTAGAGGAAAAAGTCGTGCTAGTCGTGTTTGATGGAGCGCATAACCTGTTGCGACAATCGACAATTAATCTTCGGAAGTTCCTCTTCTCTGCTTTTTGCCCGATTTCCCCCATCGGAGGGAAAACAAAATCGAAAGGATTTCGAGAGCGGAGTGCAGTCGAGTGTGAGAGGATTAGAGGGAGGGCAGTGACCGTCGTGGAATGGAGATTATTTTGGCAACATTGGCCGTCTGCCCCTAACGCTTGAAACATCCCCGCTCCCAGCTGGCCCTCTAACGCGGCGACCCTTTCACTTGACTCTGGGGACATAACGAAGGAGAAGAGTGAATGAGAGGAATTAGGATTTTATTTTTGAGTTTCGTCGGGAGTCTAGTTGTTTATTTGGCACTTATCGCCTCGTCATGTGTCAACTCCTCACGGACGAACGACAGTCTTTGGTTTACGTGATGAGAGTCAGCTGAAATACTTCAGCCTCTCATTTATTAAGCCGATATTTACAAATGAAGGCTGTTCTTTCGATACTGTGAATTGTAAACACTTACTTGTGATTTAATTTACTTTTGAATTTTCAATGCGGTCATATCTACCTTCACGTATGTGTTTGAGCTTAAACGGAGCTGTTTAAACGGAGTTTCGCGTTTGTTGGTGTACCCTGATGTTTTGAAAATTTTGAAAGCCCTCAATCTTGTAACCACTAGACTTGCTGTTTCATATTTCATCCTCCCGTTATAAAAAAATCCTTCATCGTTGTCGCCTGTGATCGCTCTAATCGGTTGCAGTCTTCATCACCCGGTGAAACTGTATAATGTATGATTCGATTAAATTTCTCTGGTTTTCAAATTGCTTCTTGAGAATATTAGAGTATCAGAGAATATATTATGTCGTAGTAATTTGGGACGTGACTACTTATTTCGGATCAGTCGTTCGATGTTCGATGACATATTCAGTAGTAGCTTCAAACAATACTTTCTTAATTGCAGATTAAACTCTCCGAGTAACCGTGAGCATACGGAAGTGATATGGTTGCGTACTCTTTTGGGCAGGGGTTCCGTTTATCACATATTCAACGTAAGTGCATGGAGGTGAATGTACCAGGAGATTTAAAAACAATTAAAATTGTCCCTTTCTCTAGAGTTTCCCATGATTTCCCGAAGTAGGGATTTGTTCTCTTCCTCGCTTTATTATCCGTCTATTCCTGCGAGTGAATAATGTATCATGGACTTCATCGCTTATTTTAAACGTGCTTTATCTTATCATAAATTGATGTTTTGTTTGATATCCTCCTGTTTTTGAAAGATACTTTACCTCGCACACCTCTGGAATAAATATTTATATACCCACCCGAAGCATTAACAAGGCCATTGAGAGTACAAAAACTCAGTCTTGAAATAGAGCCTCGATTATTTTTAAAAGTTTAAATAAATTAGAAAATGCATGTTATGAATGCCCTCCTCTTGAACTAAGTTAATGAAATGTGGTTTCAACTTGGCTGGACTTCAAAGGAATTCCTTTTGTAAATTCTTCTCGAAAACTTATGATTTTTGATGGAATTTCACTCAAGATTCGACTAGGTTGACGGCGATGGCATTTTCAACTTTGGCTCTGGTTCAGTATTTATCGTTTGCCTGTCTTAAATGCTAGACGTTAGGCAGTTATGGCTAAATAAATAAGGCTAAAAATAGTGTTAGGAATTAAAGTAATGGAGTATTTGAACTGCGCACAGGTTACCAATAGCATTTGTGTTGTATTCTCGATTCCATTGCAATGGGTTTTCTTTTTAATATAATAAACGTTGAATGCCGAAAAGCAAATGAGAGTGTTGTTGATATAAATTCCATTTAATGTTCTTGCTTTGCTTGCTTTGTTGAAAAATTGTTGAGAATTTTACGATAAATTTGTGTTGGAGTGAGTCAGCCGTAAGGAACTATGTACTTCGGAATTTCATCTTTGCGTCATGTAACTTAATGGCATCTTATAGGTTATGTGTTCTCATTTTAATGAACAGCGAAATCGCGTTTTATTTTTTTATCTTTCAATCCTTTATTCTTTATTATCTCATGATATTGAGGATTTTGGAGCGATACGTTACTTTATAAGCCACTGGTTGATTTAATTCATGATATAATTTATTATACAGGTAGCACCTCGGTCCTCCGCCGTTTATTTTGTGACCTCTGCGACGCGTGGCTGTTGAGCCATCATCCAGTGCACTCGAACATTTTAACGTCAGTAGTTGCCCTCAACACCTATAAAAGTAAGTTAAACCAGGGTTGAAATTCGCCATGAAAAAATCATTTGACTTGACTGGGATTCGAACCCGGATCTCCCAATTGCTGGTCAGGTGTGTTAGCCCGTTACACCTCCAAGCCATCTTCCTTCAAGGCGAATCCCGGTCAAGTCAAATGATTTTTTCATGGCGATTTTCAACCCTGGTGTACATATATGCACCCGTGCGAGTGACTTCGTACCACATCATTTGTTTATGCAATGATTGGAAAGTAAGTTAAACTTTATATGATGAGATCACTTATCATTAGGTGTTTCGAGTACAGACTTTTGGGTGACTGATTCACAGACGCGAGGTCATTTGTGAATTGTACTGGCTTTATCGGCTCCTCTTCCTTATTCATACATTCAATTTCCCCCATTCTCCATTAATACTTTCCTCCAAAAATTCGTTAAAATAAAATGGCAGTATTCGAAATACATCTTTCATTCTCTTGCCAATCGCTGCTCATAATGATTCACCATCCGCCACCCTCACCTGAGCCTTATAGATCGCACGGCCATTTCTTAAAGTCATCAATCATATGGACTGTTCCAACTGTTAAAGTATATACTCTCCAATAGTTATACTTTTTTTGACCCCCCGTCTTCCAAGGGCTGATATATTTTCCGACTTTAGCTGTAAAAAGCCGAAGTGATTCTTGGAAAATTCTCAAATAGCGACGTGAGAGCATCGTTACTTGGCGAGATTCTTAGCGTTGATGGACTTCAGACATATATTTCTATGTACGGTATCGTGAGTCATAAATCAGCCTTGCTTTTCACATTCACAAGGTAGAACAACCGCAAAAAATCGCGACAGTCGTTTCACCACTGCTCCGTCTTTCTTGGCTTCGGCCCTCCGGCGGGCGGCTTTACACTCGAACTGAGGAGTAGGACGGGGTTTCGCAATATCGAAATGGGGAGGCCATTTTGCTTCTGAGGGGGAAGAGGTAGGTGAAAAAGGGGACGGGAAGGGTCATTTCCTCGGCTCGACTTATTTCTGGTGAGTGTTGTCAGCGAGGTTACGTATTTACCCGATTTCGGGCACGAGGCATTTCAAATTCTCCGAAATCGGTTGCTGATACTTAATGCCGCTATCGTAAATTTTCAATTCCCGGTGGTTCCCGCAACGTGCTGCAAATATACATCGTAAGAAAAATGACTTGATTTTAAGCACTCGGAGGTGAGTGTCGTTCAGTACACCTGCGCCGAGGGATATGACCCGAGGCAGATATAATCTGAGCGAGGGAAATCAGTAAATGTCTTGACTGTCAATACTCATGTGCAGATTTTGTTGTCGTTTCAGTCAGTGGCTTACATATATCTTTCTCAATAAATGAGATTAATTCATCTCTCAGGAATTACAATTTTTCTGAAACTGCTTTGATAGTAAAAAAATTAATATCATGACCGAAAGACTTTTTGACGGCTCGCTACGATTAATGCTTGCTCTTACTTAAATTTCTTCTCACTGAAGCTAATAAAGTCAATTTCAGCATTGCAGTCAGTAACTCATTGAGAATGACTTTGCCCCTAACTTCTTGCTGCCAAATGATGCCATTATTAGTGAAGGGAGAGGTGTCAAGAGTTAAAGCGCCTGCGTCATGGTGATACTGCCTTTAGTGAAGGCACATGTGTGCTACCCATTTATTTTGTATGGAAATTACCTCCTCGGATAATAGTGAATGATTAAATCAGAGGTGCTTTTGATTTAAAAATGCCTTAAGATTTGGCAGATTTGGAAGGAACTATGTCTCTTTTAGTTACCATGGTATTGAACCAGAATACTCGGTGGAAGTGGGTTTCAATCCATTTTTTAACATTCCAAAAGGCTTACCTAGAAAAGATAATGGCTCGACGTAGAGTTAACAATGTGATCTCCCTAGTAATGAAGTAAAGTAACACTACGTAGAAACCCCTCTTAACGACCACTTCTATGAAGTGAACTACCCCTACCAAACGACCATTTTTCAGCGGAACCGTCGTTGGTCGCTTATTAATTCAGGTTTCACTCTCTGTGTACATCAAATTAATGTGCACTGAAATTTTCCAAGGAGCGACGAAATTATGAGGAAATAAAATCTGTGTACGTTTTAACAAAACCGTTGCTTCAACATTTTTTCCTTTTTTATTTTTAAATCAGCCGCCGCCCGTTCATTTGCATAATATGTACTCCTGGAAACTGAACCCTCGTCGAACGACCATTTTTCAGCGGTGCCATCGGTTGCCGCTTACTACAGGTTTCACTGTATTAATTGAGTTCGATTCTCAGTTATTGTTTTTAGCACTTGATTAAATTTTATTACGTATATCGTATCTATTGTAGATATTCTTTGACGGGACGTATGGAAGTGGGTGGGTTTGCTACTACTTGGGTAATTTTAGTGTGCCCGCTTAAAAATGAGTGATGTAAGTAAAAGTTTCTAATTGCATTCTTCCACTTTCATCTCACTGCTTCGTTGACCCCCAGCCACCTCTAAAAGTAGCTGTATAGAATATGAGCCTTGAAGTAGTGAGAGTGAGCAGCGTGTCGAGAAGTCTTAACGCGAGGCACCAGTTCTATATGTGTAAAGCGCCCAATACGTAATCTCCCGCCTCGCATCAGTTTACCATAGGGTTGATGTTAACCGCTCGGCCTCTTTCAGTGTTGGACCCCCTAAGGAGAGATTGCTATCGACCGTATTCGACTGTTTTCGCACCTCTAAGTGTTTCACCTGCCAAATTTCTCAACCAGTCCACTTGTCGGGCGACCCTGCGGACTGAAAGCGAGAATAAAGTAACAACTCCGGATTTTCGTAACAATAGCACTCTACTTCTCGTGACAGCTGGACGCTTAAAGGTTAACTTTGAAAATCGCATCGCATTAAGCGATCGACTTTGTAGTCTCCGTTTCACTTTCTTTCTTCTCCTTGTGGTTCATGTCACTCCGGATTACCTGCTGGTTGTTCATGTTATCTTATGAGAAGTGGGAGTGACCATTTTCCAAGATAGAATTATCTTCTCTGTCCTACGTTACGACGCGGAAACAACTCTCTGTAGCTTTAGTAAACAAAAGCATACATTATGATAATATAACGGCCATATAATGAATTAAAAACCTCTTCGTGATTGATGTGGGCATTGCGACATGCATGGCATCAAAGTGTTCTGTGTGAAGGTAATTTGATGCCTAATTCTTTTTGTTGATTTTAAAATATTTTCCCCCATTAATACGTACTAATACGTAATATTAATATATAATAAAATATGTACTAATTTTCTCCAAATTAACTCATGTTATAGATTTTATTTTTTATGTTGTGCATTTATTTTAAGCCGAATGTGCCTCGTGTTACGTTTGTTAGTGCTACCACCCTACTGCTGAGCTCATTTCAATGATATAATTTCTCTGTAGAATGCGACCATTTTGCGTTTCGTACGGCGTTCAATGCTAGTGCATATTCTCTAGAAATTCATCAGTAATTGAAATACGTAGCGTTTATTATTATTTTGTATCAGTGTAGTCCAAGTAATTTACGAGTTTCTGCTGGTTTTCTGCGGGTTCAGGCTACCAATGTGAAGTAAAAATTCTTTTAATCTATTTTGTTGCTATTATGAGATGAAAATGAGACATAATTAATTGCCATTGAAGCTAATTAAGTATGTACACTGGAACAGCTTACATTTGTTTCAACTCATTGCTCTCTTTTGCGTGTGCTAATTCCTTATTGTATGTTTAATGATTGTGAATTTATACGTTCCTCTCGCCGTTATTTTGCATCTTTTCTAATCTGTAGATCGCGAAAGAGGGTTATTGCTGTTAAAAATGCTTTTATAAATTTTGTTGAATTCAAATCATATATAGCCTATGAAAAATTTTTGAGCGAGCTTTTGCGATCTATTCGTAGTATGCTCGCACTCTGTCGACTTTTTGATGTGCCGAGAGTGCAGAATCAACAGCAATATTAAGTGGAGAAAAAGTTGTCATTGATTCACTTATCAAAGTGTAATGATGTAGCTTAGTTAGTTTACCCTTAGTAAAATGATCTGTGCTCTGTCCAACGAGGCAACTAAACTATCCATTTTCTAGTTTATTCTAGTTTATTCTAGTTTATTCTAGTTTCGTCTATTTCAATTTCTCGTCATTTCTGCCATGGACCGGACAGAAAATGTGTGCCTTTGCTTGGAGATCGGATATAACTCGGAACTGCTACGTTATGATGAGCCAATGGTGAACCAATCTGACATATCGACCCAGCCTGGATGTAGAGGATCACCTTCATCTGCATAAAGGAAAACGAATGAATTTTGAGGTGTAATTAACATACCAGTTAATCGTACCCTCATGTCATCTGTCCTCCCGAGGATATCTGCCACGCATAATTGGCTTCCGTTGCACTGGGCGACTCGGTCAGACCGAATGACTGTTGGTTCAATAAACGCAAGGCTGATCTGACATTAAATCAAGCTCCTTTTCCCTCAAGTTTGTTGGCTGTCAAATTATACTTGGAGCCTTTGAAATTTCTCCCTATTAAATTTATTATTTTTTTATTATATCATCTCGGCATCCCATTCTTCCACCAGTGAGTGGGCTTTGAGTCATGACTGGCTAAGTAAACAGGTTTTTCGATATTAATAACTCTACTGGACAAACGAGCATAATATTTTTTGGTAGGGTATTTTTTAGTCACATATTCTGGTGCATGAGTTGATGGACTCAGTTTTTTTTTCTGATTAATCTGTTTTGGTGTGCTGGAGTACATCCTCGCGGCTCTCGTATCCTCAGCCATCGAATTAGCCACAGCCGTCTCGAATCGATACTTTATCCGGTCGAAATTTAAAGTTCGTTAGTGCAATTGTGGGGAATGAATTATTTTTTACGGTTTTTGAGGACTATATTAACCGCTTGCAGACAATAGTAAATTGTTTATGTTAAACATGTTCATGAAAACCAAGTTATTCTGTGGTAACTATGTAGCTACGTCTGGCATTTGTAAAATTCTTTTTGACCCTAAATATATGCATGTTCTTACAACGTATTTATTTACCTCGTAAAAGAAGCGTCGATGAACAGCTGTTGTAGTGAATCAAAATCAATTGACTCTGAAAACAAATGAAAGCCATTTCATTTGAATGTGGTTAGCATCTCAGGGTCCCGGTATCACTTGAACCATCTACCGACGATGCCTGCTTCATTTTCATCTCCTCAAGGAACTCTTTTCTCATCAATTTGGCCTAATTTTAAAGAAAAATATCTCATCTGTCTAAAGATGACAAAACATCAGTAATATACCGCACCACTTTTTGATATATTTGCCAAAAATAAGAGCCGTTTCCCATGTGGAAATTTTACTTTGCATGTCATTCGAATGATTTCACAACCATTATTTAGAAAATAAATCAATTACTCGCCGCAGCAATTCTAACAGATACGCAGCAAAACTTCTGTTGTTAAAGTATGTCACCGTACATCGTGAGAGGCAATGAGTAATTTTTTAAGGCTCATATAAATATATTTCTTTGTTTACCGAGAATATCAGTCATATAAAACAGTATTAATGCACCATTTACATTATAATATTTTTCAGTATTTTTCGGGTTCTCCCCGCGTAGAACCATTTTTATGGACGACCGTTTCGCCGTTATTCCAGTCGGCTTCATCAGGTCCATCGTTCTGCCTCCCTTGAACCCAGTATGTAAGAATTCACGAATTAATGTCCGCCGATACTTGTATAGTTTTTAACTCGTATGTTGAAATCATGGTTGGTTATAGATAGTTGTTGATTTATCGGAATATTAAAAATACCTTCAGGTAAAACAGGTCATAGGACATGATGAAGCCGACTGGAATTCCGGCGAAACGATCGTCCATAAAAATGGTTCAACGCGGGGAGTACCCGAAAAATACCGATAAACAAGAAAACCGCGGAAGCCTTAGGACCAAATTCTGAATCCTCGCTATAGCAGAATCTCCGCTGGATACGTCATCAGATGCTATAGCGGCCCACCTCCGCTACTAACGCCCGCTACTAGCCCATTACAGCGATCATGGCCGCCGGATTTCGTCTGCTGGACGTATCTCATTTATAATGAATAATTATTGATGTAAAGCGAGCTCAATGCTTATGATAACCATTTAAAATTAAATAAAAATATAGAAGGGATGTTTTAATTACCAGCTTATATGCTGAAAGGGGTATCGAACGTAAAATAACTAATGTCATCAAAACCGTATTGAAGCCTCCTCGGCTTCCAAATTTTTTATTGCTGTTAACTTACATATGTGCTTTGTCATCCCTTACAAAACAACTTATTTTATTACAAACCTAACAATAATGCAGTAATCACCCACCTTGTGCCTAACAAATCCACATTTTGCGTAAAATACTTATGTCAACAAATCCGTTTTCGAGCCACCTCTGCCAACACTCTATTAATGTTAGTTTAGGTGTTGAGATCACCATGTCACTGAAAAATCATTTCATTTAATGTAAAATTGTATCTAAAACATTTAATATTGTAGTATAAATGATGAGTAAAAGTTTAACTGAGTGTTATTAATATCGATGGAATGGTACTACAGTACTTCTACCCCTCTGTTTACCATACGTCGTTATTTTCGTCTCATGATGAATGACACGTACCTCTCTGGGCTTTAAAACACAATTCATATTTAAAGGATAGCGCTAGTGCCTAACCTGCCTGCAAAACAAATCAGATCTATGGTTTTACCTCTAATTTTGCTGTCAACAGTCACGAAGTTTGTTGGCGATGCGAACGATATGTTCGCAAAACTATCATTGTCTGCGTCTTTTATTATTGGCATATCATTTCGTTGCAGTCCCATTTTGCATGTCGAGGTTAGTGGACAGCCGTCAGTATAGCACCCAGTTTATTCTAGAGAGAAATCGTCAGCTGGTGATTTATCCAGGGGAGATTCTGCTATAGCGAGGTCTCAGGATTTGGCCCATAACGTCGCTATATCCGTCAATGTCATACGATTCGTCAATTTAACCCAAAATACATGAGACCACCTCCTCACCACCCTCTCTAAACTTATCTTTATTCCCCTTTTCTCAGGGTTACTTTCGTGAGTTCTCTCTTGTTAACAAGCAACCCTCTTAGTTTTCTATGGTCTCCTTATTGGCTTTAGCAATTCGTTCTTACTTACTTTAAACCCTGTCTTAGACTTCAAATTACTCCAAATGTTCTAATTTATGCATACACTATTAAGCTGATAAACATCGTGTTTCGAACTAATTAATATGAGATATCATGGCTAAAGAAATCAATCACACTCACAGATACCAATTATAAGTGAAGTCCAAATATGTTCCTTGGCCTTCAGAATGTGTCGTTCTTTGAACTCTCACATTATTTTTTTTTTCGGGGAAAAATACTTTCATGTTCTCTCGCTTAGAGTGAGAAATGAAATGCTCTTGAACGTTTTCAGATGGAAATTAGGCGGTCTACTTTTCCAATTATTCTGTTGACAATGACCAATTCATATTCCTTAATACAAGACCTACCGTTTTTTGTCTTAATTTTCCAGTGACTTTCCATTTTTGGTCGTTAAGGATAAATTGTCAAGATAAGCAAAGGACGTGGAGCAGCTCCTGTTCGAGATAAATGACAGCCAATGAGACCTATGTCTGGCTCTTTTTTTTCCAAGATTGGCCAGTAAAACTTGGGCCCGAGGTTTCAGTGTGTACCACGTCGTTAAGATGGTGGTATTTAAGACAAAGACATGAAGATTGCTATCTTCGAATGATGAGTAGGTGGCATAATGCCGGCTAACTATTTATCCTTTTGACAGCCACATTATCCCTGTCTGTTTTAGACGCACATGCACGAAGAGTGGCACACTCAGCGAAAGTGGGACCTATTGCAAATAATGTATATAGAGATCAAGGAGACTTTCCTGAAGCAATAGATTAAGATAATCAGCCATTATTTCTTGACATTTGGATATCGAGCGGGAAATTTTGTTTCGTTGCTAATGATTCATTATTTCGTTGTCTTACCCTTTTTGTCTCTTTAGGTAGTTTGAGCGAAATATCATTTTACCGAGAAATCAATGAATTTGGTCTCATTTTAAAGAAAAATATATCACCTTTCCATTGACACAAAAAATTTAACCTCTTACCGCACTACTTTCCGACATATTTTCCAGAAAATACCAGCTCTTTTACATGAGAAATGGTGCGTGTATGCACTCCAGAGAGACCTTATATTAAAAATGAGGCATTCCCTACACTTAGATCTCGTCAAAAAATCAACAGTGTGTAGTTTGCGTGTTTTCTCAACTATTTTTAAATATTAATCACATTGTCACCGCAGTTAATTCTTCGAAATCACAATAAACCTTCCGTTTTGATGGAGTTTCAAACGTACCGCGTGAATAAATGAGTCAAGTTAAAGACTTATTTAGATATTTTCATTTGATTACTTACAATCTATGTCATGTAAAACTATATTATATCACCATTAATAATGCAATGTTTAATTGTTGTGTCTCACAGCTGGTGAAATTAAAACGCATAATTCGAATATGGTCTCTATTATGATTAGGGAACTATCTCGCTCGCACTACCTTCATGATTTCTCTTTTTTAAATATTGTCTTTCCAAAAGTATTTTGCTGGTTGTATAGAGATGCTACTTACGTTTTCGAAAGTGATTTTAGTTTTGGCGCGAATTCCAGTTTATTTACACGTAGTTCTCCTCTGCCCTTTTTATTCGGCATTGCGTAACTCATTGCGCTCAGTGCGTGTTCACTCCCGCATTGAATCTCTCACTCGACTCGACTTTAACAATCACTAAGGTGACCAATAAGTTCTAAGTTAAACCTACATGTCTATTAAGTTAAAACCTAGTGCGGTCAAGAACTTCGGTCAAAATTTCTTTGCCTCTCTATGCTCCCCCTAAAAACTTTGTTGATGGTGGACTCTGAGGGATTTCCGTATCGTAACGAGCTATCTTCAGACTTGATGCTATGAAGTTCTTCGAGAAACTCAGAAAAAAACTCCAATTTTTCTGCCTTCACTGGATTTAGTGATTTCTAATACGTTTTTTGTATTGAGGTGGAATCAATTTTATGTTGTGGTAGCTTTTTCAATGTATTCCCCGAATATAGATATTTGAAATTAATTACAAACAACCAGTGAGCAGCGTTATATACTTTTCTTATAGCTTTGGTTTCTACGTAAAGAGGAATTGTATCCAAAACACGCATATATTTCGATTTTAACTTTTTTTGCTCTTTTCTTTGTTCGAGAAATTATTCGTGGAATTATGCTCAACCCATGTTCACATTTCCAGGAATCGGTTACATTTCCACGTCTGATAGTTTACGTTTTACGTTAGGAAGTAATGCACAATCTTTCTGCTATTTCCCCTGCCGTGTTTCTTATGAACCTGCACGACTGTTTGGGGTCTTCTGTCGCATGTTTTAATCATACTTCGTATGCTATAATTATTGGATACGTTCAGGTTTCATACTTGGAGCGTAAGAAACGCAGCGCATAAAAAATATTCACATTCAAAGGTGATGTACTTGAAACATAACTAATTATCGAGAAGCCACCTCAAACTAATAAAACTTTTTCGTTTTTATGAAAGATAATTTTATTCATTAACACAGAGTGTTCATTTTGATAACTTCAGTATTCCTAAGTGCTATCGTACTTTATGGTTCTATCTATTCTATTCTTTGACACGTATTTACTCAAAAATTTTGGATATTTCTCAGTGTTTCGTTCTATTTTGTTGTCAACGAGTTAAGTTCTAGTCTCTGTTGATACAGTTTTCAATTTAAAATTGATAAAATTTGGAGAAGTTAGTCGGAGGCATAAAGATTTTTTTATTTCGTACTAAAAAATGGCGTGCGCTCTTTTGGTCTACTACTGTTGAGTTTGTATTTTATTTAACGTAGGAATATTCATATTCGTTTTATATTGAGAAACGCAGAATTAAAGATGGTTTAAAGTAAGCGCCGAAAACGGTAGATAAGAATTTTTTCACGTAGTCGGGATACAGGTTGACGGCAGATGTGAAGGTCGTAAGAGGGACTATTTGGGCTAAGTCGGGAGAAGCGAATTTGGTACGGAGGAATGGACTGAATTTAACGTTGTCTGTAAGAATGGAGGTGGGGAGAGTAATTAAAAATGGGGTTGTAACACAGTTACCAGGGTATTATTAAGATACCCTCCAGGATTACCTCGAAATATACCAAACTTGCACCGATTGTTCACCAATATCCTTCGCAATTACGAATTAAAAGTAACTTTTAGGCAATTTCTATTAACATTTCGTTGGTTTTTGTTGAGTGATACGACTAATTGTTAGTCAAGAATTTGCTTCAGTTGAAATGAATTAAACTTAGCTAAAATATAGGTTGAGATTTCGAAATTTCCCGGGTCTTTCCGTGAGTGAGTATTTTGCTGCAGTATTCGAAGCTCTTTCATCCTTTTTGATGGCATTGTATTTCTTGTTTTAAGGATATTCAGGCATTTTCCAACAAATGCGTAAATTGCTTTATGCTCTTCAAATTTCATTCCTCAATTATATTAGTCTTCGGTGAATCATTTTTGTTGCAATTTAGTCTCTCAGAACTATCTAAACGCTTTAGATTTTTAAACCCTTTCTTTATAATCTCAACGCATCATTTTACGTTGAGATGCACTAGTATTGCGTTGTTGTCCAAGTGTTTGGTGCACCCAATATTAGTGAAATGAATACTATTTGGCGTATCTTGGTGGAATTGGCTCGTATCGCAAGAAATGAAAAATAACTTCTTAAAATTCCACGAAAGTAAAATCACAAAATTTAAAATGTTTCTCCCCATATATACATAGTGTATATAGTGTCTCACAACTTCTAGACTCAGAGGCTACTACACGCTAGGCTTAGGTTGATTGAGAAATTCAGAACTGATATTTTTCAGAGCGACATAGATAATATTATCATCACTTCTCGCTACATTTCTAGGTCTGACAGATGTGGTAAAATTCTAGAGATGCACTGCCGAACAGATAGGTACAAGAACTCGTTCTTTCCGCGAACAGTTAGCGTCCACAATAAAAATTGAGCTCCACTACAAATACACTCCTGTAATACTTGTCGCCATTTCATCTCCAAAAACTTACACCTTAACACGGCTGGTGACCTAACACCCCCTGCCACACGCCCATGCGGCGACTCGCGAGGTATAATGTAGATGTAGATATGGCAACATCATGTGCTCGAAAATTCTTAATTTTATTTTTTATACCACATGATACCCTAACGGGATAGCCAATTGAATTTTGTGTTTGAACTTTTGCGAAATTTCACAAATTTATTTTTACTTTCTTCCTCGCCCAATTTTGTTTCATTTCCGTCGGCTGTCAGATTTTCCGCCATTCTTACCTATTCATTAGCTATTCCGTATAAATAAACACCCAAATCGCCCGTCTCTGTCTCGATGATCAGTCATAGTGTCATCACGACCTCAGTATTATTAGTTTTAAAAAACGTGGTCGATTTTTTTTCGCAGTTATTTTGTATATTATCGCCTCTAATTAGATCTGAAATTTTGCGTTTTTTTCATTTTCCCAGGTAAATGATGTATCGTTGAATATTTTTTCTAATGCAATTCCCGTTGCCCATTATCGGATGTTTTATTGACCATGCACTGAAGGGGGAAATGGGGTACACAATGGGGAAATGGAATATATTCGTAGATAGCGGGAGGGTGTATGAATTTCACTCATTCTAGAAGCACCATATACATGTCGTATCTTTTAATCTAGGATCCTTATCGTGGGCCAGAAGGCCAATACGGGTAAGCTCGAATGAGTGATGGATATTGTTTCCCTTTCGCGACGCTTGGCATTCGTCCTCTGTTTTCTCGGAGGCGAAAAAAGATGTCGTCACCTGGCAATAGGTCATGAGGGCTTCCCGTCCAAAGAGGTGAGAAAATGGAACTTAGGACTCAGGAGGGGGGCTTAGGGTGCCTTCTCCGCCAGTCAGCGAAGGCGATAAATACGTTGAGGAGTCGAGACAAGAGGGGCTGTTACGTCTTAGATTCAAACAATTGAGCCAACTTCTGTAGACTCTTGGTTGGTATGCTACTGAAATGGAATCGCTAGTTACCATACCGAGCCCTTTGACAATTTATTTACTCTTAGCGGAGAATGTCGCTTTTGGTAAATTATTTCTCAAAAAATTAATACATTTTATTATTTTGAAAAATTATCTTATGGTGATAGATTCTAGTTATTTTATGTAAAACTATTAGTAAAGAATGGTTTTGCGTCAAGGTAAAATATTGTGACCAAGCATTTTTTTATGACTCAGATGGTGTCTTAATGATTTTGAAAAATTTTATGGGTTTATTTTCATATGAAGCTGGTCGCAATAGGTTTTTATGACAATTGTACTGCTCTTGTAAGTTTAAGAAAAAGTGGGAGCAGGTTAAGCTGGTAGTAAATTTAAAGGGAGCCTGAAACTGATAAGTGTTGAGTTATGACAGAGGTGTATTAAGAAAAGCTCTTCACATCTGCTCAATGCTTAAGTTATCTTAATGCAAGAAGAGCTCTTATACCCATGCGGGAAAATTCCTCTAATGCTGGTAAAATATTACTCATTCTCATTCCACTAACAAGTAAAGCAAACATCAGTTCAGTATGGAACCGTCAACAACTGTTTTGCTTTCCCGTGCTGCTGTGCAATAAATGACATTAGTGTTTTGCGTTAATTCTCATTATTAAGATTTGACCTAAGGCTAGCGATATTTTGGTGTCGAATGCCATTTTGCCTCTTATGAAATTTCAATGCCGTCAACACTTGGGTTTTATTATATTAGAGTCGCGGAGTCTTAAGTTATTACTGATTAAACAATTTTGCTGTGTAAGGATCATTCTGGACAAAAGCTGACTCGAGATGATGGATATTTTAAGGATTTATTCGATAACTCAATATAAATAATAAATATTTATTCTTCCAGAAGCAAATAGATTGATAATTGATTGATTGCATCCATTAACAAATTCGGAAGTTAAGTACCCTACTAAGCAATATGCCTGTTTTTAAGGTACCGTCAGTTTTATTTAACTTGCATTGCTGATTAAAACATAAAAAATAGCATATATACAATACGAATACATGAGCGTAAATGAGAAAAAAATTTTAACAGAAAGACAAGCTTATTTTTTTTACAAACAAAGAACTCTGACTTTGGTAGGAAAATAAACAAATCTCAGTGAATGACAATATCGATATTGTTACAAGACATAAACTATTGTTTAACCAATCCAAGGAAATTTTTGCAATATGCTATCTCTTTTATTTTGTTCGATAATTGATTGATATGATTTTGGTCTCATGTACAAAGAATTTTTTATAGAGTTTATTAGTTTGTCCCTTTTTAAGTGATTTAAATATGCTTTAGGTACAGGGACCCAGCAGCCTCTACGAAGATGAAACATTTTGTGACTGTCCATAGTTATTGGCGCATTGCCGCTTCTTGCATTAATTTTTTTCAGTACCTTATAGCAATACATATCCGGATATTTGATATTATTGGCCTTTAGCTCAAGTGAAAACAAGAGCGATCTACGAGAGCTATTCTTCTTTGGAGCTTTTACATGAATACATCCGTTCTGTATGTATATTGTAATATGTGGCTCGAAGTCTTAGGTGTTAAAAAGTGACTGTGAAGCATGAGCGCTAAACCAGCGGAAGCTTTGGCGATAAAAGATTGTGATGAATGGAAGCTATGGCATCTCCTGACTAACGTCGTAAAATTTCGCTTTCCGCGTACTCGTTGTGTAATGATACTTGCTCCATTTTTTAGTAGAAAACACACGCGTAAGTCTTTCGTCCTTCATGGATCGCTGTGCAAACAGGTGAGCGGGACGGCGGCTGATGCATTGGCAGCGTAGGATGTCAATTCAGGCCAATGGATCGGTACGTATTCCGTTTTACTGCTCGTTTACGCATATTCGCCACGAGTACAGAGGGCGCACAATGTGGAAGGTGAATGGGGTCGGCTACTGTTTTCCCAGTCACTGGGTCGTTAAGCTATGACAGGTGGTATGGAGCAAGGATACAAGTTTAGTCACCATTACTGCTTATAAAACATGTGGAAGCGTATGGCTGGTTCGATTCGATTCAGTCCGCTCGTGAAATGTTTTATAATGAAACCACATCTCCGTATCTCTGACATAATGGCTTTCACTGTGAAAAAAAATTCATCGCCTAGCCCTCAGAGTGTGGCATGACGTGATATCACGTCTTGGTTTTGTATACGCTGGTGCTAATGACGTGATATCACGTCATGGGTACCGTGAGTGTTCCAGCTTTCACTATAGGGGGCCTAATAGTGAAAGTTCCCTAGTGAAATCTGTGACACTCACAGTACTCTTGACGTCATATCACGTCCATAGCACCAAAGTGAAGACAACCTTGACGTTATATTACGTCATGCCGCACTCAAAGGGCTAGACGAGGTCGCTTGGCAATATTTCTCCTCGAAGAAAGCCTCTTTAAAATGAGGATGGGATGGAATCATGGTGGCCTCTACCGAGCCAAGACTAAGTTTTGCGCGCCCCTCTCTATAATGGCGCAGGAGTAGCCGGTGCCAAGTCCGCATATACTCTTTCAAATGAAGAGACACGCAAATGTGCAAAGGCATGCCAAATGAAAGCGTCGCGCCGAGGGGTAATGCGGAACAGAATGGTGCTGCACGTGCAGTCATTGATTATTTTGAGTTATGTGAGCATAAATATGAGAACAGATTCATGTGCCATCCTAGACTTTATTGAACGTAGGATGAAAATTTTTCGTCTATTTTAAGCATTTTTCGCTCATTTTCAAGAAAACAATATAAATAATAATAGTAATAACTAGCAGGCAGCTAGCCTGCTCATTCCTTGAGCAGGGGTGTGTACCCGCCCCAGAGCTCCCCTAGAGCCCCTTGCCCCTAGAGCCCCAGAGCTGAAAGCTCTGGGCCTCTAGGGGCAAGTGTCCTAGACTAAAAATAGCTCCTTGGTGAAAATGTTTTTTTTTATTCACTGTTCTCCTTTGTTGTTTTTAAAGCCATTTGAATAGGAGAGCACTGTGGGTTTCTTTTGTTTCAACCTTTACACTCTTCCACTCTCGCCTTGTGGCCTTTCTCCCTTGTTTCTCCCTGTGTTTCCCAGCATCTGGTTGTTGCAACCACAACCCACAAATCATCCATTTCATCTCCAAATAACTTACACCTTTGCACGGAAGGTGACCTAACATCCCCTGCCACACGCCCAAACAGCCGCTCTTTTGGATCTTATTTAAACTAACTAAATACACTCCTTTTAATTCATGTCTCCATTTCATCTCCAAATATCTTACACCTTTGCACTGCTGGTGACCTAACACCCCCTGCAACACGCCCAAGCTATCGTTGTGCTGCAAAGTGCGTTCAATAGAGTTCCCCGAGGGCTACCTATTCCACTTTGCAGCACTCAAAAAGCTTTTGAGTACAGCGAGATATAAAGGTTTTTTTATTTACATTCACTTTTTGCATAGGAAAAGTGAGGACAGACACACAGACACGCTGTAGAAATAATTATATTATATAATAGTTATTCCACTCAAACAAGAAACACAAAAATAATAAATTAGACAAGAGTGAAATTAGGCGCCCCTGACGGAAAGTTCCTGTGATGGGGTTGCCATTCCTTGGATATGGCGTTTTTCGGCAGTTACATGAAAATATGATAAAATAAAACATGCAAAGGGGGCTCTTTTCAACTAAACATACAAGTAGTGTCCTCACACAATATGAAAATATCATCTAATCAAACAGATGTTACAATTTATCTATAGTGGTATATATTACAATTTATCTATAGTGGTATATATCTCAGTTGATTACAATTAATAGCATACAATGCATTTAGAGCAACTCTATATAAACTATATGCAATCCGTGAACATGGTCAATAGAAACCTTATTGAAGAGGCTTAAGCTATAGTTTTGAATAATATTTCAACATATTTTTGTAAAAATAACCAAATTTAACAGTTTCTTTGTAAACAACACTTGGTTGTTACAACAGTATAACTCTTGTGGTAACTGCATAAAAACTTTTGGTGCTATATAAACAAATGTAATGAGATTCTCTAGGACGAAGAAGGGGAGACTGATGATTAAAGTTTGATGGCGCAAACTCGAGCAAGTAGAGCATTTTAATTACTTAGGTGCCACACTGGAAGACAACGGTAGTAGTAGCAAAGATATACGGAAGAGAAGAGCGCTAGCTAAGGAGGCGTTTAGTAATAGAAGGGAGCTGATGATGGGACATTGGGTAAGGATGTGAAGAAGAGGATGGTGAAGATCTTGATATGGAGCGTGGCGTTGCATGGGGCAGAAACGTGGATTCTGAGAGAGGATGACGAGAATGCGCTGCAGGCATTTGAGATGTGGGTGTGGAGAAGGATGGAGAAGGTTAGGCGGACGGAATGGAAGACTAACGAGGAAGTGCTTGAGATGGTGGGATGGTGGGCGAGGAAAGGAAAATTTTGAATGAAATCCGGGATAGGCAGGGTAGATGGCTGAAGGATGGAATAAAGGGTAATGGACTACCGAAGAGTGTGGTAGAGGGAAGGGTTTTGGGCACGCTGGGAAGGGGAAGAAAGAGAATAGGTTTCATGGAAGGGATGAAGAAGGGTAAATCGTATGCTGAGGCGAAAAAGGATATACTAGAGGAAGATAGGCCCCTAAAAGTGTAGGGAACCGGGAGGAGATTCTCTGACGTTCAACAAAACCTACCCTTACCGGTAAAATACTTCAAAAATAATAATAATCTCTATTTCATACCGAAAAGGATTTTCAAGCTCACGAGGGTGGAAACGGGTTGCTTTGATGTTATTCGGTTTGTTACGGCTATTTAACTGATATAACCTATTTTGTATTTTTAAATTTAAAAAAAACCATGTTCATAAGCACTACATTTACTAAGTTCTGTTTATTCAGGGTTTCCCGCGTTGATTCATTTTTATGGACAACAGTTTCACTTGCGTTACAGTTAGCCTAGTCAGGTCCTAAATTAGCTGCAGAGATTCTTTTTCCCTTATATATGCCTAAAGTTTGAGCTAGTCACGCGCACGCTGATTGATGGACCTTTGAATATAAATGTTGGAAAAGACGTTTAAATGTTTAGGAGAGAGGATAGCAGTCTTCCTCTTTCTACGTTTATTAGCCTACTTGTTGACAATTTTCATTTGCCACTGTAGTTCGTTTTTACGATGGTATCGTGTTCCTCTTCTCCACGGAGAAATTCTGCTGATTATTTTTCTTCCTCTCGCTTAACATTTCTATTTCTCAATTATGTCTTCCTTGCTCATATGGTCTTCAGCATTTTTTTTATTTCTTCCTTTATTTATCCATTTTTCTCTTCAAAGTTTTGGGTATTTCTTAATATACTTCAAGTTTTTATCCTTCATGCCTAATATTTGTTTGTATCACAAGCTTGTTACGAATATCCTTATCAAGAGCTTTCGTATCTATTCTCGTGTTCTTTCCTCCGGTCCTGCTTTCGGAAATCTACCACAATTTCTTCGCCTTCAATGCGCCGTCAAACCTTTACTTTTCTGGGATCCTCTGCCAGGCCTGTCGGCTTGGTTCAGCTGGCTAACCGACGTGGTAAACGGGCGCATATGATGAAGGATTTTATAAATAAGTGTCAAAAATTAACATTAATACGTTAATTTTCTTGTTTTTAAAAATTGCCATCGTGTTTCGGCTAAGAGGGTTTTTCTATTTTGCCATTTTGTCAGCAGTTGTGCCATCCGCGTAGAAACGTTTCTTTATGGACATGCTGAAGCCTTAGGTATTATCCTTTAAAAGTGTTGTTGGACGAAGAGTGCCACCTACTGTACAAAATATATACCGCGGGCTATGAACATATTTTGGACTTGCGTCACCATATAGTAACTGATGTAAGCCGAAAAGTGAACACTTTTTTTTAACAATAATATTTTATATTTTCTTAAGTTGAGAAATCATATTTAAAATGAAGATAAAAAGTGTAAAAAAACTGTATAAGTAGATCAAACTTAATTGTTGAAGGCGTAACTTTGTGGGATGACTCTACTGACATGACTAAAAAGAGAGAGCTCTTAGTATTTTCCACACTTAAAACTTTAATTCCCGATCCAGGTTTCGACTGCCTTGCAGTCATTTTCAAGTTACATTATACATGGTATGCGAGTTAATATATAGATCTGGGGAGGGTTGAGGGAAGAAGTGGTTGTTTGACGTCAGAGACGTGCGTCACGGTCAGTGGGAGGTGGTGGGGGAAAGGTATGGATAATATGGGAGAGTGGGAGGGAACACTACTTAGAACTATTCGAAATTTTGAGTGCTGCCAAGAACATAAGTGAGAATCTCCTAAATGAATGTGTTTTTCCCTCCCACTCTCCCCTATTATCCATACCTTTCCCCCCACCACCTCCCACTGACCGTGGCGCACGTCTCTGACGTCAAACAACCACTTCTTCCCCCAACCCCCCCCTCCCCAGATCTATATATTAACTCGCATACCATGTATAATGTACCTTGAAAATGATTGCAAGGCAGTCGAAACCTGGGTCGGGAATTAAAGTTTCAAGTGTGGAAAATACTAAGAGCTCTCTCTTTTTGGTCATGTCTGTATAAGTAGAGTCGAAAATACAAAGTTCCTAATTACTTCTCCAGCTGCGGTCCACGTGTCGACAACGTTGAGTTTGAGTTTACAAAGTTCCTTACGTGTTGTTAAAATCAGATGTTTTTGTTCACAAAGATTTTGTTCTTATTGTTAGAAAATATTTTTGAGACACAGGAAACATACCCATCAAAATAAAAATGAAGAAATCGTATCGTATGTCCACTGATAGTATTGCATAAAAATAATAAGGGTCATTCCACCCAAATTCGACCAGATATTTGGCAAAATTGACCCTTTGGGTAACCAATTTCGACCAAATTTGGCAGATCGTCTTCATTTGATTACAAAACCAAAACCCCAAAGCCATTTTGTAATATATGCAACGGTTTACGAGATATTGCAATGTTGTAAAACTAGAGTTTTACAAAAGCGTCTTCGCGTTTGACGGCATATCTCCGGAAATAAGGTAGACAAAAATACATGTAATGACTCATTTTAAAGGTCTTGAATTGAGAAAGATAATGAATGGATTTTTTTATAAAATTTAAACAATTAAATAAAGTTTATAACAAATTCAAATTTTCAAATCGATTTTTGACGATGTAGCTATGCCTTCGATTTTCCTCATTTTTTTATATGTTGTAGATACAACTCTCCTCTACAAGTTAAAAAAATTTGGTAGGGGTAATATTTCATTTAAGAAAGAAAAAAAATTTTGAGTGAAGGCGTAACGCTGGCCTCCCGCCGCGGCGGCGTCCGGCTCTCGCGCCGAACGTTCAGTAGTCGGTTCTCCAGATCTCATCAGTGCGCTTCCTTTTCCATCTTCTTTTCGCTAATTTTAACTGTATACCGACCCTTTGATTCCCTTTACCCATGTCATTCGCCATTTGCCATTCCCACTGAAGCGACCGCCGCTTTAGAATACAGGATTAGCGGCACCATGCTTAACAGCGGGGGCGACCATGGGCCCACCAGCGGCCGTGCTCGGAGAACAATAGACAAACCTCGCTCCGTCTTAGACCTCCAATGCTACTTTCCTCTCTTCTCCTATCCCATTTTCCTCGCATACCCTTTATTATGTTCTGAGAAACATCTTTGCAAGTATTGCGTCCAGTAGCCGTCGCCCACCCTCACACATTCACATATTAACCCCTGGTAAAAAAACAACGGTAAATGCGGGTAGCCACCCATGAAAATGTTTTTTCCCTCACAACCTATCTCATTTGCAAGCAATTCGTCAGTTGTCGTCTGTCCTCCGTCAGTGACATTTCAAAACACTCCTTGGTCTCGCTTTTCCAGTGCGCTTGTTTCAGTGCGAGTAAACGTTATTCGGACTGTAGCCGTTGATTATGAAGTGTTCCGTTGGTGATGCGTTAAACGAGAAATGTTCGAGTGATACAGTATTAAGAAGTTTTCGCAGCTTTTCTACTAGTGAAATTGAGTTAATCAAATTGAGAAGTGGTGTGGATGCTGTCCTCAGTGTGTGCAACCGTCATTGTAAGGATTATTTACTGTTCTACGAGGTTCGTCAAAAGCAGTGCTGCAATCCCTTGAATTTTCATAGAAACATTCGCTCGATTAAATTGTGGACAATTACAAGGGAGTTCCAATATTCCTATCGTGACACAGTGCCTGTTGTAATAGAGGGTAGAAAACTCTGTGTTCAATGTAAAGTGGGTGTGAAAAAATTCAACAAGCCAGAAAATGTTGCCGAAACGAACAGTCCTGGTTGCTCTCAACATGAGCCAGAAAGTCAGTCTGAGCACGCGACAAATGACGATTATCTGAGTAGGGTTTATGATGCAGCAGGACCTTCAACCAGTGCTATATTCACCATTAAATCTCAAGGCTCTCAGTCAGAGTCATCGGTTAGTTCCATGAAAGATAGCGGGACTGATGAAACGAATGGAAGTCAGTACACTCCAGGAAAAGAAATTCGCTTGGGAAAACTGAACGAGACCTTAAAATCCCTGGATCAAACACCTGTAACAACGAAAAAATTGCACAGATCAAGCAAATATCCGGCGAAGAAATTAAAAGTAGCCACCTCTGCTATGAGATTATCTCTTCAAAGGGTTATTGGTGGGGAGGTGGACATTCAAGAAGATATATTCTGAACAAGAAGATCACTTCCACCAAGCTGGCAAGGAAATGATTATGCAGCTGAAGAATAAGTTCCTCAACGCTACGAAAATGAGTGAAAAAATTTTAATCTTATCTGTCCTACCTAAATCTTGGAGTGTTTCAAAGATAAAACAGGAGTTTCAAACATCGACGTATTTGGTCAAAAAGATGAAAAAATACGTATCTGAGCAAGGAATTCTGTGCTCTGCGAACGCGAGACGAAGCAAATACCTCTCAAATGACACTAAACTGAAGGTGATAGAGTTCTACCGTGAACCAGATATTAGTAGAGAAATGGCGGGTAAAAAAGAGTGTAAGAGTATAAAGGAGGGAAATTTGCGTGTAGTTAAGCAGAAAAAGGTTAATTCTTTGTAATTTGAGGGAAGCCTATGAAGCTTTTAAAGAGAAAAATCCTAATTTAAAGATTGGTTTCTCCAAATTTGCGGATTTGAGGCCTCCTGAGTGCGTCTTGGCTGGTGAACCTGGCACTCACACCACATGCGTCTGCATGATCCACCAGAATTACAAGTTGCAATACCACGGGGCTGGATTAGAGCAAATAAAGTCGGATAACGAAGAAAAATTGTTCAAAACCTATGGGATTGCCTGGAATTCTCACTCTGTCGCCCTCCGTCAGAAATGTGCGTCATGGGTGAGTGCTCAGAAACACTACCGCGAGAAGAGGACGAAAACGGTGATGACGTCGTCAGAAAATGTGGGAGTACAGACAGAATGACAACAATTATTTCAGAGTATTTCAAGGAAAACTGCACGGATGAAGTTCGTTTCAAGCAATGGACTCATGAAAATCGTTTTACGTTAATCACACAGGTCAAGGACGTAGATAGTTTTTGTGAGGCTTTCGCTGAGAATACCACCAAAGTAAGAAGGCATGACTACATCGCTCGCATGCAAACTGCATTTTATTTGAAAGTCAGAGACACTCTGAAATTGCGAGAAGTTGTCGTTGTGGCCGATTTTTCCGAGAATTTTTCATTTCTTCACCAAGATGCAGTGCAAGGGGTCCATTGGTGTAACGATCAGGCTACAGTACATCCATTTGCGTGTTACAGCAGAAATAGCTGCGATAAAGTCGCACCTTTCAGTTTGGTTATTATTTCAGACTGTATGAAACATGACGTCAGTGCATTCTATACATTTCAAGGGAAATTGATAACTTTTCTTCGAAGAAGGGTTCAATATCTAAGTAAAATAATTTACTATTCCGACGGTGCTGTAGCTCAATATAAGAACCGCTACAACATGATGAATCTATTGCATCACCAAGAGGATTTCGGAGTTGATGCTGAATGGCATTTCTATGCAACATCGCACGGAAAGGGCCCGAGTGACGGACTAGGAGGGACGCTGAAACGATTAGCCACACGTGCTAGTCTGCAGCGCCCGTATGGTGAACACATACAGACTCCTGAGGAGCTATACAAATGGGCAAAATCAAACGTGAAAGGGATGGAATTTGAGTTTGTAACCAACGAGCGAGTGAACGAGGAAAAGAAGAAGCTGGTGAGAAGATTCCGGGAGGCACCTGCTGTGGAAGGTATCCGTTCCTTTCATGCGGCTATTCCACAATCCAGAAAAGACTTATTATTGAAAAGTCTTTCCCAAGCATCCGAGGAAATTACTTTCCACTTCTCTGGTGCTGATTTGGTGTGTTTGGAGGAGAGTACAGATATTTTTCAAGGTCCAGTGGGAAGGTGAGTAAATTTCGCACCCGAAATTGACTAGGGCAATATTAATTCCACGGCTAAATCAAACTTTCATCTTTTAGGTCTGCAGCTAAGAAGAAATTACCCTCGGTGATTTAAACAGCCAGCACAGCAATGTTTCATCAGAGAAAACAAAAGCATACAAGAGTTTCCGGCCATTTAAGCAGCTCTAATTAATCCTGCAAATGTTTTCTAAGCACACGATTTAAATAACTAAAGGGAAAAATAATGGAACGACATGCATACGACCTAAATACTCTAACTTAAATAATTTATGCTTGCTTTCAATTTCAATTCAAATTGAATTTAATTTAAAGGAAAAATCAGTACCTATGGTTATTGGGATGCAAAATTTAATTTAAATGCGACATTTTTCAATAAATATAGAGTTTTATAAAAAGAATTTTGAAATAAAGAAATGTTGATTTGAAAAAGTTCAACTTCCATGCCAACCATAAGCTATTGTTTCAGAAAATTCCGAAAATACACGTTTCTTCCCACTCACGTGAGGAAACGTATTTCATGCATTATAGTAATACAGTTTCCAGTTCAATATTTCAGGTAAGAGGGGAAAACGTGGTGATGACTGAGGGAAAAAGAGTCCAGAAAGGCAATCGTTTGTTAAAGTAAACGAATATTCCGTTGAGTGGCACACATGGGTGGCTACCCGCATTTACCGTTGTTTTTTTACCAGGGGTTAATATGTGAATGTGTGAGGGTGGGCGACGGCTACTGGACGCAATACTTGCAAAGATGTTTCTCAGAACATAATAAAGGGTATGCGAGGAAAATGGGATAGGAGAAGAGAGGAAAGTAGCATTGGAGGTCTAAGACGGAGCGAGGTTTGTCTATTGTTCTCCGAGCACGGCCGCTGGTGGGCCCATGGTCGCCCCCGCTGTTAAGCATGGTGCCGCTAATCCTGTATTCTAAAGCGGCGGTCGCTTCAGTGGGAATGGCAAATGGCGAATGACATGGGTAAAGGGAATCAAAGGGTCGGTATACAGTTAAAATTAGCGAAAAGAAGATGGAAAAGGAAGCGCACTGATGAGATCTGGAGAACCGACTACTGAACGTTCGGCGCGAGAGCCGGACGCCGCCGCGGCGGGAGGCCAGCGTTACGCCTTCACTCAAAATTTTTTTTCTTTCTTAAATGAAATATTACCCCTACCAAATTTTTTTAACTTGTAGAGGAGAGTTGTATCTACAATATATAAAAAAATGAGGAAAATCGAAGGCATAGCTACATCGTCAAAAATCGATTTGAAAATTTGAATTTGTTATAAACTTTATTTAATTGTTTAAATTTTATAAAAAAATCCATTCATTATCTTTCTCAATTCAAGACCTTTAAAATGAGTCATTACATGTATTTTTGTCTACCTTATTTCCGGAGATATGTCGTCAAACGCGAAGACGTTTTTGTAAAACTCTAGTTTTACAACATTGCAATATCTCGTAAACCGTTGCATGTATTACAAAATGGCTTTGGGGTTTTTGTTTTGTAATCAAATGAAGACGATCTGCCAAATTTGGTCGAAATCGATTACCCCAAGGGCAATCACCTGGTCGAATTTGGGTGGAATGACTCATAAATATTACTGAATGAAAAGCTGTACGAAAAACATCACATTTTTTCACATCAACTAATCACAAGCGTCTTCGTTCGATTGGAACTGGTCTTTCCATTCGTCGTGATCCTAGTTTACAATCTTGGTGAAAAGGCATAGGGTAGACCGGGGCTATTTCGATCATTTTAACATCATTGCGTCATGTACAGAGTTTAAACAATTTGAAGAACTATTGGTTTGCGCCGACTTTTAGCTTAGCCTTTGCTCAAAAGATTGCGACGAAAAAAATTTATTAAGTTAATGAACCAAGGGAGGTAGAGCACAGTAAGTGACGTAACACAAAATGTTGAAATGTCAAAAATGACGGGGCTATTCTGATCACTCACGGGGCTATTCTGATCATTTTAGTTTTTACACATATAGCCAAATATTTTATCATATATTTATTATTTGGCTTAAGGAGAAAACAATTGAGAGTAAATTAACTCAAAATGGTGCTAATTGTTTTGTTTAATTAGTCTCAAACTATTTTTTGCATAGGTAATGAATTAGAAAAAAAGTTCTCTTACCACAGAAACATCACCAATACCTTTTCCAGTCTCTTTTCTTGGTAGCTGCGTGTGGCGTTTTGTCGTCCAAGCTTCTGTAGCTATTACAGTGTGAATTATTAGGGTGTCTATCATGAGAATGCATCCTGTATGGCCGTTAAAGCTCAGTAGACGAAGTGCCACGCTGAGCTGCTACCGAAAGAGACAGAAGCAGATTATCCTCGCTACAAAAGCCTTCGAACTGTCACCACTAAAGGGCATTGCAGCACGTTGAGTTCGTAATTACGATGTTTTAGTATTAATAAACATTTGTAACGACAGGTATATAACTATGTCCACAAAATCATTTAAAAATAAGAAATTAAACTTATAGGAGTCAGCGTTTTGAATATCGTTTATTTTCACAATCTAACTTGATTGAAAATCCAATTTAGATGCATATTTCACAAACAAATTGCTTCTTCCCTTTTGCACCAACACAAATTCCATGATACCACGCACTTCATTTTTGGCATTTAATTTAGTCACCCTTTTTTAATGACTCTTTTGTTTTATAACCAGGGCCACAAAATCCGCAGCTGTCTGTTTTGGACTCACTGTTCTCTAGATCATCTGATCTCTTTTTTCGGCTAATAACGTAACGCTTCGTATTCCTAAAATTCCTTTGATTATTCTCCATATTAAGCTTCCTTTTAGCGGCTGTGGTGACGATTTTTTCAGGTGACGCCAAACCTTAGCTTTTTGGCGCAAGCGGCATTTCATCCTCTTCTTGGTTCTCTTCAGTGTTGGAATTGAGCTCGCAAAAATTGATTAGTGAGCCCTCTCATTTGATTGACCTGTTTGCGATGGGCCAGGTGAATTCATTTCTTTCAAATTAGGAAATGGGCTCATCCAGAGGTACAGGTGGGTTTTTTAATGAAGGGTTAAGGGTTAAATCAGATTCCTCAGCCTGTGAATTTTCGGTTTCAAAAACTTTTGAAAGCAAGAACTTTTCTTCGGGAATGACATTAGGATTCAAAGGAAAAGATTCGTGTGCATAACCCCCTTTATAATGTCCCTTTAAATACATTCCCAACAGTCGCAGTCTTATTTCATGCCTCTTTAAAAGGCTTGCCAAAATTAAACTTTGTTATGGAGTTTCTTGGGTTGTTGCGTATGTATGTACATAGTGGCACTCTGATTGTAGATAGTCTTGAGTGGTATGAAAACTGTTCGGCCTAGATTCTGTAACAGATGTGTGGCTTGAGGAGGTAAACAAATTATTTCAATGTCGTTGTGGAAGCAGTATTCCAGGCTAGACAATGAATGATTTGACGCATGGCCATCAAGTATCATAATACATTTACCACGCGGGCGGTACCGCTGAAAATGTTGCAGCCACGTCAAGAAAAGGTCTTCGTTTGTGTAGCCAGTCTCCGACATTGTGACAATCGTACCTTGTGGCATGCTCTCTTCTTACTCAGATCTGTGTCGACCACCTTTGAAGGTCACCATCGGAGGAATATAAGTTCAACAAGCACTGCAGCAAGCGATCACCGTAACATTTTCTCCTCTCTCTACACTAGTTAATGCGACTACCTCCTTTGTACTTTTCTCACTGACAATTTTTGACGGCTTATTGCTGGGGGGAAATCCGTTTCATCCATGCTAAAAACAAGGTTTGGTTGGTATATCATATCATTGTCATTATAAACCTCCTCACATAAATTAAAAAAGTCACCTACTGCTTTCTTATTTAACCCCTCAGCACGTACTCGAGACAGATTCTCAGGTTTTCTAAGGGATGTATCTGGGTGAATACACTGAACCAGTACGGGCCGGCTTTTCCTTCTTTCTTCCACGGATGTTTCATATGTCTCTCCTCAGCATACTGGAAAACAGCTCGACGAACTAAATCAGGTGTACACCCAAATCCACGCCTTGAAAGCCTTATCAGCCTCTCAACCAGCTGCTTTTCTTATTCTTCTTTCAGCACCGTTGGATGACCAAATTTTTTTTCTTATGTAAAGGTTTTCCTAGTTTATTGTCCTTACTTTCCTTTATTCTTCCATGAAGAGTTGCATAGGGTACACTGTACTTCTCTGAAGCCCCTCGGCCGCTATGCAACCCATCACTGACGCTATTTATAGCCTTTTCCATATCTTCTTCCTTCCATTTTCTATATTTATCCTTCCCTTTGTAGTTCCGAACCATCTGACAAATAGAATAAACCCCACATAGATCAGAAGTTAGGCTATAATAATTTAATGTTTTGGAATAATGACCAGAGCGATGATCGAAATAGCCCCTCGTGTGATCAGAATAGCCCCGTAAATAGTGATCGAAATAGCCCCAAGAGACATTTTCTTATTATTTAATTAATTAATCAGTAGTAGACTGAAGTAGACAATAATGTTTTTCCCAGGCCATTTTAGGTATACTGAGGATACGTTTAAGAAATATAAGTAATGGTTATGCTCAAAGCTGAGACAGCGAAACCTTATTTCAGTAGGGCAGAAAGTTACATGCACATGTGAAAATTGATTTTTGCAACTACCTTAGCCGTTTCAGAGGAATACCTCACTGTTAATACCGCTGGTGTCTCCTGCACGATTCGGCTACAACTCACTAAGGAATCACTCTAACTACTAACTTTGACTGCAACACTTACAGCAGCGCCGGAATTATGTAGCGGGAGTTTTTCTTAACTTTATCGAAATAGCCCCGGTCTACCCTATAAAGCGATAAAGATTCCCAATCACTTGAGTCAGCTTTAGAAAATTGATCGCAGCTCAATGGATTATTTGTCATCCAAGTCGAGCGACGTAATTGATGTCGGATGGGCTAACTCTGTTAGGCGTCGGAATTCAGCGATTTTGGCAGAGGCATCGGGTGTATCGTGGTGGTTGAGGGGTGGGTGTGGGGGAGTTTGGATGGTTAAAGTGGGGCGGGGGGGGGGGGGGCTGTGAATCGGATGGCTGGTGAGGGGAATGGGCGGCCGAGGCGTCCAGTGAGCTCGGAAGAGGGGAGAGTGAGGGCGGGACCTTATCATGAGAACTTCCTTTCTGTGAGTGGGTGGGGGTGAGGGGGGTTGGGAGGGTGATGGGTGGAGAGTGATGGGTGGAGAGGAGTTGGATGGGTGGGGGAGGGATGCTAGAAGACGAAACGTCTTCTCACTGGCATCCGCTCTCATCTGTCCTTTCATTCGCATTTACGCCGCGGTCTGTTTCACGGGACGTTTTTCTTCTGGTGGTCATCGGTTAGCTCTGGATTGACTATATGAGTCAAGACGCATACTAGTTTACACATGAAATTAAAACTCGGGTCAACTTTGTAGAGTTCCATGTAAATTAGTAAAAATAACCTTTGCACTCCACTGGTCAGTTCACAGATCAATTTATTGCACAATATTTACTGATTCTAAATCCGGATTGTGCAGTAAATTAATCTGGAAACTGACCAGTGTAGTGTAAAAGTTATTTTTATTTATTTACTGGTATACTCATTGTTATTTGGTCTAAAATAATCCTGCTTTCGTCCATGAGATGAGTTACTGGTTGAAAACCGTCATTTATTAACATAATGTGCAGATTATTCAACGTATATAAATTTAATGACCACATTTGTCCAGCCATGGGAGCCGACTGCAGCGCCGTTCGCATGAAGTACCGGATTTTCACTTCAACTTAGGCAGTTAAGGTAGTTATTCAATTATCCCAGGATTATTTCCGGAATATTCATGGGTGTTGTGTTTGTAACCCCCTCATAGTGGTTTCAAACATAACACCCATGCGGTAGAAGATACGCAAGCTTTGAATGCGGCATGACGTGATATTACGTAGCGTTTCCATATCTTATGAATATCATCAGCCAACTTCGTTCGCTGATGTTGTCGGCCCGAGTCCTGAATGTAAGATACTTCGTGGGTTTCCGCTCATGCACGCGGCGGTCGCGGGTCGACCTCCTCTTTAGGCCGCTTTACACGATACATTTTATTGTACAAACGATTGTATCATAGAATGTACAAGAAATTGAATGGAAATAGAGCAGGTTCTATTTCCCGTTAAGTCATTCAGACAATCATACATTTTGCCGCTTTACACGATACAATTTTCCTCTTGCAAGATTCAATACATTCGTTTGTACAGTAAAATGTACCGTGTAAAGCCTTTTCCTTTTCGACTTCCTCGTGACCGCGCCCCTAAACCCTCTCAGTCACACTCTCGCGCTCTTCTCTCCCCCCTCGCGTCCCTCCTCCTACTTCTCTCTATTGCTCGGCTGCTACCAAGAATGCACACTCAAACAGATCACGTGGCTCTCTGCCCCTCCCCCGACTCCCCCCCCCACTTCTCTCTCGCCATCTTCCTCCCCTCCCCTCACGTCCCGATATGCCTTCTCCCCCACCCCACTTCCCACGAGATCCACGCTCAAGTCAGTCTCGTTTTTGGCAAAGACTCCCGAACGGACTTCTATTATTGGCTCTCCTTCCGTACCCCGCCCCTCGCTCTTTTAATTCTTCCTCACCGCCACAACTTTTCGAGACTCACCCATTCCTCTCCTTCTGTCTTTTCCTTCCTTCCTCTCTCGTTTCCTTTCGCCCCGAGTAATTACGTCGGATGTGTTGGCGGCATACATAATGCAGTTATGGCGGGACCCCGTTTAACGGGTCCCCGCTAAACGGATGTCCTGGTCTACCGAAACTATCGGCAAAATCTGCAAGAGATAGAGGAACAAGGCTGCCCACAACAGTTTTGAAGAAAACGCGCAGGATGAAAATTTTTATTATTTCAAGAAAGTGACTATTTGTGATGTACTGTTATTGGCTCTGACGGTGTAATTAATGAAACGTTAAAAATAATGAGTTATAGGTATTTTCACCAAGGTAACTTTTGAATTTTAGTCATCGATTATATGAGAAAGTGGGTGATTCGAAAGTGTGATGCCTTCTTTATTCGGTTTAGCGAGGTTCTACTGTACGAGGTTCTATTTACGCATGTTGAAAACCTTATGAGGGGAAATACGAGCAAGATGTGTTAAGAGAGTCTGTCGCATGTCAGATTTGTGATCTAGCCGTTCATAGGCTATTTAAAACTACTCTTTTTATTTATTTATAAACACCTTTTGTCACATATATATCTTATCGCATTTGTCAGTCAAATGTTTGGTCTTCTAGTGATGTAATAAAAAATAGACATTGTTACTGAAGGAGACATATTGGAGGCGGATAGTTGGAGCCAATGGTCCTCGGTTGGAAGGGAGAAAATTTAGACTGATTATCGTAACATAAATATTTCTTGCTGGTGATATATTCGTAAAACTTATTGCTGGAAGATGTGAAGTCGTTCATTAACTTGATGCTCTATTACTTGACAGGGAGGTTTTTTGGACAGACCATGCCTTAATTTACTTCCTTCCAGGGTTATCTCCGAGCATTTCCAAATCACATAATTCCCCGCCATGCAGTCTTATTTCACTTCCCATACATCGCGCTACCAGTTAGGTGATCCAAAATCCCTAATATCTTCCTTCCCTCAACCGTGCTTACTTTGTAGTCTTCCTTCACCCCCTTAAGTGCGCTTTTATCCACTCACAATACGTCCTCTTATCAACTGACTCTCTTTGAAATTAAATTGAACCCTTTATATGAAATATAGCTTTTGTTGGTTCAGAAAGTGGTCTCTGCGGATGAAGTTTGAGGCTGTTGAGGTACGGGTTTGAAGCGGGATGAAAAAAGTAGAGGGTAGAGAGAAAAACAAATGAGTAAGTTTCAGATATGGTAGGTGAAGATAGAAATCCGATGTGAGAAGTAGGGAGGATAGGAGGAAAAATTGAGTGTAGGATGTACTTTGGTATAACGGTGTATCGGACGGGATATTAGAGAGGAGAGTGTTGGGGACAGGGGAGGAGGGAATGTGGGGAGATTTGGGAGGTGTGAAAGGAGAGAAATCACGATGAGTTGAAAATAAATTAAACGTTGGAAGAAAGAATGGTTTTTGTGAGGTAAATGCCTGCGGAGACCCCGAGTTCGGGGACATAGGAGGCAAGAATGCCCAGGGACTAATAGTATTAGGATGAAACGCCGGTGATTGGGTTCTGGAATAATTTTCAATCAGATATATTAAACTTTTTCGTCAAAATTTTGCGGTTCTAAGAACGTGCGAAGTGGTTCTCTGGAGCACTACGATGCAATTAGAGTTGTAGGAAATACAAGTAGATACTTGCTTACCCTTGACTAAATCACCTTTAAAACTATAGCATACATTATGAGACTTACATCTTGGATTTAATAGCTAAAATGATATCGATTTTCCATGTTAAATTATATGAGTAAAGTATAAGAATTTTAATGTAGAAATAATTAAGTTAATTACACATTTACCAGGCGTTATAAATTTTAGTTAATATAGAAAGTGACTTAAGTTTAACTTTTCTGCATAAGGGATTTTTCGGAGTTACTCCTTGCACTAAGAGCTGAATCGTACCGTGATTGAAGTCATGTTCCATTCATGATGAGGATTTATGCTGTATCAAAACTGAAAAGATCGCATTATGAAAAAGAGTGAAATCGAGTGCAGTTACGCGAAAAAGGCCTCTTCAGCAGATTTTCTGTCTTTTCATCATTATTAACCACTTTTTATAGAAAACATTTCGTGGTTACCTTATAGTAATTGATTTTCTCTCGTAAAAAGTAAAAGTTCTGACAACAATTGGCGAAGGGACTCGCTTTACGTCCTATAGAGCAATTTATGTGAAATCTATTATGTCACTCTTGTATTCTAGTCCCTCACTTTTTAAGTTTGCATACCATGCTATTCTTGTTTAAATACCACTTGGTATCATTCGCTTCATTATAATAACCTGACAGAATCTCGCGTTTGCGCGCGGCTCCTTGGGCTTAGGTATCCAAGTGACGCGAGAAAGCCCGTGCTATTAATAGTTCCTCTCTGTCATTCCTTTTTTTTAGATCCCTCGGTGGCTTTATACACGCGTTGAATCGGATTTTCGGGAGACGTAATCTAAGATCATAAGTCCAGTGTAATTAATTCTTCCACCTGATAAATTACGGGATCGTGCGCACAAAGCCTGTAAGAATGTTTGTATCACTTGTTTTCAAGTGTTAAGAGATTATCCTGAAAGATAAGCTTTTGATCTAGCGAAGTCCGACCTGACCTGCAGAAGACTGTTTGGTCGCTCTTGTCATCTTCCAGGACTGATGATTTCACTACTTGTTTGAACAATGGCAAACCATCTCTAATTGTTACCACCATAATTGTAGCAATTGGACTTGCCTTCTCTTCATATTACTGAGAGTGCATGACGCGAGAGAGATGTGATTCGTTGACTCTCGGGTATTTCTCGATATGATGAATCATTTGGATTCACTGTGCGGAACACTCTGCCTCCACGCTAGTAAATAAATACCTACCTATATCGGCGAGAAAATTGCTGAGTTTTTTATGACTTTTTTTTTGCTTATCCTGATTTTAGCGTGGAGGAACTAAAATTCTGTTCAAAGAATTGAACAAGACATGAGCTGTGGTTACTAGGTTATTAGTACGTCCGCCTGACGACCCCAAGCCGCGGTTTTAAAAATCCGTCTCACGTGTGGTGTTTTAAAATTTGAATGTTACAATATAATTATAGCAGTTTGGGCTCCCAGAAACTAAATGGACTTCGCTATCCCACTCCAATGTATTATTTGCTCTGTCCTATCCATCTCGAGCTACCTTCTCTCCTCCCGGGCTGTTGCCGGCACCTCTTCTTTTGTTTGCTGGAGTAATTTATCGCCAAGTGAACCGCTGTAGGATTTTCATCATCTGAGATTCCTTGTCGAGATCTTTGTGTATCTCATTGTACGCCTTGGTGAATGATTTAAAATTCCCCTGGTTCGTTGAGAACCATGCGAGGATAATCCGCAGATTGTTTCCTGGCATATTCTCTCTCCTTCCCGTCTTTCTTATTTGGTTTCACCGCGGCCATTTCTCTACGTGCCGGCCTGGTAAACCGAGAGTTGCGCATTTGGACGCTGCTGCGGGAAGTTGCGTCTGTGTGGTGCTACTTAGTAAATATTATCCATAGGACTACGCAAACACGCTGCTGCTGGTGAATCTTCGACCCATTTATGTGAAGTCGATGGTACAACTAGCTCTAATATTAACATATGGCTGACTAAGACGTCGAAAAAATAAGTGGTGTTGGCAATCACTTTAGCTTCACTGAAGAATCTTCGAAAAGTAAAAGAAGTTGACCAAATAATTCAGGCAAACGGAAGTTCATTGAATAGCTCAAGGGTACCTTTACCTAAAAGAGTCGTATACATCAGAATACCGAACTGATGCCAATTTAAGAAGAGCGGTTACTCTCCCAATCCAAAACACTCTCCCTGTACCCCGAAACTCATGTATATTAGGACTTGTGAAGTGAGAACTTTATGATGGAGTAACGTGCCGAAGCCATGGTTAGGTATAAATAGTGCGGAAGTGCACAAGTGTATTTTCTATGAAGATGCATCTTTACTCTCTTCAGACTTCAACGTTATAACAGACTTCAAATACGATTTCAAATTTGTAACTCATCAATCCGCGATCCTTTCCATAGTGAGAATTGTAATGGAACATCGCGACTGTTACGACCGGTTCATTCATTGGTCGTTCAATCCTATGATTGGTTTACTGCAGCCCTCCACCCTTCCCTATCTAATGCTAGTTCTTTTATCTCCTGGTATCTCTTCCTATGTACTTTCCTCTTTATTTGGTACATGAACTTATTCCTGAGTCTTCCTCTGGGGACTTTTCCCTCTATTTTACCTTCAATTATGGTCTTCACAAATCCATTGTGTCTCAGGTTGTGTCCAATCCATCTGGTTCTTCTTTTCTGCATGGTGTTCCGTATGGTCCTTTCCTCTTCTACTATTCTCTACAATTCATCATTTCTTAATTTTTCCGTCCATTTTATCTTCAGCGTCGTCCTCCAGCACCAGGTTTCGAGGGCTTCTAGTCTATTCTGGTCAGCTTTTCCAAAGGTCCATGCTTCAGATCCATAGAGTGCTACGCTCCACACGATAGTTTTCACATACTGCTTCGTAGTGTATAGTCCTATCTTCTTTGAGCACAGTAGTTGTCTTTTTCCCACGAACGTCTTCTTAGGTTGAACTATTCTCCGTTTGATGACCGGTAAGGATGGCTTACTAACCTCATACTAATCCAGACCGCCCCTTTAACAGTCGTATTGACAAACTCCACTTTCTCCGGCGAGATGTTGTAGAACAGCATGTTGAACAATAATACTCAAACGATATCGTACTGTCTTCCAAATTTATTTCTAACTCTTACCAAACGTGTTTTAACGGTCTAGCAGTCATCATCAGGTAAGACTAATCTCAGATCAGTCAGATTAGTCTTACCTGATGATGACTACTAGACAGTTGAAACACGTGTTGTAAGAGTTTAAAATAAATTTGCTAGACAGTATGATATCGTTGGAGTATCATTAGTCGTATTTACAGTCTAAAAAATCAAGACTTGTCACATTACCTACGGAGCTAGGGAAAATTATGACTCATGTTGTTTGAGATTTATAATCATCCCAGCCGCAATAGTGATTCAATTTTTGAAAGATTTATCTGCTGTCAAAATGTCAGTCGTGGAGTCAGTATATCCAGTTGGAAATAAGTGAGACCGCCATCGACTGTACCGACTTAGTCGGTGCAGAGCATTCAAGCTTACATCTTTCACACCCTCTTATTTCCTTTCGTTCATCTCCCTGTTTTTAATGTATCCTTTTCGGTCCCGCCTCGATGCATTTCAGCAGCCTCTATAACCCACTCGCCACATCTCAACCGTAAAAAGAATGAAAAAAATGAATGCCGTAATGATCGGCATCCTCCCCCTCCTCCTCTTGCCGTGCACACTGCCAACTCCCGCCATTTCTCTCTTTCTCTCCCTTCCACGTCTGCTCCTTTTTATTCCCTTTACACGATCGGCGCGTGGCTTTTGCGTGAATCGCCCTGCGTGGGTGTCGGCCGGCCTTCCGACTCTACCACGCGCTACTTCTCTCCCATACCTCTTTGTATAAATAAATAAGTGAATATATATATATGTACGTGTATTAATATTTTTTCGTTCCATCATCTTTGACCCTCCCTCCCTATGTATCTACTATAAGCAGCTGTCGATCCCCCTTCAAAGGGTGGTGTAGGCGTTTATTAATTGGTTTACCCTTCGGGTTTTATTTTTATTATTTTTTTGCTCGAATGTGCAAGTGAGGAATCTTTTTCTTTATTTTTGTTTCCAGTCCGAGGTTGTGATTTATGTTCGCGCAGACGTCGGCGGTTTGCTTTCCCGTTATATCGCTCTGACCTAGATCTTCGTCATTCGGGGCTTTTTTAGACACCCCCGGTTGGCTATCGCGAGGCCATTACGTCGCTTAACACTTTCGGCGGCCTAGGTGGAGGTGACAGTCACCTTGCTTTATTGTCTTCATGTGAGCGATTTTGTTCAAATGAGGAGCTGAAGTGTGATGGTTTTTTAAATCTGATAATTACGGCTGGTGAAGAGCAGAAATGTGCACTCTAAGAAAAGATGACGAGGACAGACTGCAGGCTTTCGAGGTGTGGGTATGGAAGAGGAGGATGCAGAAGACGCGGTGGACGGAATGGAAGACGTACGAGAGAGTGCTCGGTATTCCTTAAGAAGGCGTGATGAGGGGCAATGTGTTGCTCTATGCCGTGATGGAGGTAATTCAAGCGGAGAAGGGGAAGAAATGGAATAGGTTTATGGACAGAATGAAGAGGGGCTGGACCTGCCAGGTGATGAAGAAAGAAATAATGTTGGTAAATGGGCTGTTACGGGTAATAATCTGGGGAATTTTTTCTGGATTTCAATAAAACCTACCTCTAACGGTATATTAATTAACGAACGCGAAATACAATTGAAAATGTAGCGTATCGAGAGGCTTAAGTATTCTCGCACCTACGATCTTAGCGTGGAGTTATTCATCCGATTTTGCCCTCTATTGGCTTGAAACTCTTTGTACTCATGTTTAAAATCTCCGTTGAATCATTGTAATCATCGATCAAATGTGAGAAACTAGGAAATATTAAGTTTACCGACTCTTAATAATTCTATGTTGCAGTTAACGGTTTTTAAAAGCTATCCATTTCACCTTTGGGCAAAAAAATGTGCTAGTCTTTTATCGCTATCTTTTGGAACAACTGTAAGCCTGGTTATAGAGATCATAGTTATCACAATATGCATTTTTTGTGCCTACTATTTTTGGGCAGAAAGCGATGTTTGTGATTAAAGTTGGAGTACACAAACTAGAGCAAGTAGAACAGTTGAATTACTTGGGTAGCTCGCTAGAGGAAAAAGGGGATAGTGGCAAATACATACGGTAGAGAATAGCGCTAGCTAAGGAGGCGTTTAGTAATAGAAGGGAGCTGATGATGGGGACAATGGGTTAGGATGCAAAGAAGAAGCTGGTGAAGAGTTTGATATGGAGCGTGGCGTTGCATGGGGCAGAAACGTGGATTCTGAGAGAGGATGACGAGAATGCGCTGCAGGCATTTGAGATGTGGGTGTGGAGAAGGATGGAGAAGGTTAGGCGGACGGAATGGAAGACTAACGAGGAAGTGCTTGAGATGGTGGGATGGTGGGCGAGGAAAGGAAAATTTTGAATGAAATCCGGGATAGGCAGGGTAGATGGCTGAAGGATGGAATAAAGGGTAATGGACTACCGAAGAGTGTGGTAGAGGGAAGGGTTTTGGGCACGCTGGGAAGGGGAAGAAAGAGAATAGGTTTCATGGAAGGGATGAAGAAGGGTAAATCGTATGCTGAGGCGAAAAAGGATATACTAGAGGAAGATAGGCCCCTAAAAGTGTAGGGAACCGGGAGGAGATTCTCTGACGTTCAACAAAACCTACCCTTACCGGTAAAATACTTCAAAAATAATAATAATCTCTATTTCATACCGAAAAGGATTTTCAAGCTCACGAGGGTGGAAACGGGTTGCTTTGATGTTATTCGGTTTGTTACGGCTATTTAACTGATATAACCTATTTTGTATTTTTAAATTTAAAAAAAACCATGTTCATAAGCACTACATTTACTAAGTTCTGTTTATTCAGGGTTTCCCGCGTTGATTCATTTTTATGGACAACAGTTTCACTTGCGTTACAGTTAGCCTAGTCAGGTCCTAAATTAGCTGCAGAGATTCTTTTTCCCTTATATATGCCTAAAGTTTGAGCTAGTCACGCGCACGCTGATTGATGGACCTTTGAATATAAATGTTGGAAAAGACGTTTAAATGTTTAGGAGAGAGGATAGCAGTCTTCCTCTTTCTACGTTTATTAGCCTACTTGTTGACAATTTTCATTTGCCACTGTAGTTCGTTTTTACGATGGTATCGTGTTCCTCTTCTCCCCGGAGAAATTCTGCTGATTATATATATAGGATACAATAGAAGGAGATAGGCCCCTGAATGTGTAAAAGACCGGGAGGAGATTCTCTGACACTCAACAAAACCTACATTTACCGGTAGAATACATTATAATAATATGTCATCATTTGCGGTCATGACTGTGGTATGATCTGTCCAGCTGATGTTAAATATCCTGGAAAATTACGTCAAGACATAGATTGGATAAAGTGTTGTTAGCAATTGCCAACTCTAATGCATTATCTTTAGCTATTATCGCTAGTCACGCATTTTTAACGTTCTTTTCCCGCATTTCTACCAACAGGAATATGGTACATCCTTAGTTAAGTGCCCATGTTAAAATATCCACTTTCATGACTGAATTTCTGTAAAAATAGCCTGTAACTCCTATTGGTTTAATCTTATTTCATGAAATCGTTTCTAGGATTCCACATTTAATTGTTCAGAATAACTGGATTGAGTGACCCATTGGGCAGACCCACCTAACTCATCTCTCGCCGTTGTGAGAAGGCGTAGTAGAGGCGGCTAATGTTTTCCACCTTCCGGAGGATCCAAATTGCAGTTGTGGCGGACGGACCTCTTTCTCCCCGTGTTGAATCGCCAGGTGTGGAATAGGAAGAAAGAGAGAGCCAGTCGTTATGCTGCCTCGCCTTATTTGTGCCTGCGCTTCGTTAAGATTGAAAAATGGCACCTGGGCCCTTTCGGCCCCTACGGCCGAAGGGTCCCTTTAATCACCCCATTACTTAGCTTCGCCTCTCCAAATGGACTTGCTTATCTACATTTCTTTATTTGGCCGAGAGAAATGACATCAGCCGAGTAATGAGCGCGGGAATGCCGCCTTTTACCCAGCGCTTCAAACCTCTTGATCGTGACGGACGCCTCCTTCGGATCTCAAACGGTAAGATTTTGGAGCTGGAATGTGCGTCGGCGGGTGGAGTTGGCGTGGCGGCAGCTGGTGGTGTGGTCTTCCATCCCCACTTGTCGGACTCCGGCAGTGGCGGATATTTTTCCTTTTAATACCGTTGCCTATTTTGAAGCTTTGTGGTGAGCACTTCCAGTGCAGTACTCTGTCCGTCGACGGGGCGTCGTACTGTGAACCCTTTCGCAATTTCCTTAAGTGTAAGTTTATTCCTTAATGAAAAAGTAACTACTGTGATCAAAGAAGTTACGAACGAGGAAAACAGTCCGTGAAAGCATTTGAACGGAGCGTGGCAATCAGCAGAGGATAGAATCCTCAGAGGAAGTCCGAGAAGAGCTGCCAGGAAGGGTGAGAAGAACCCCCAAATCAGAGCATAGAGAGACGGCGCAACATTGTCGCAGAACGAAAATGACGGCTGCAGAAAGATGTCGTATGCACTGAAAAAAATCTAAAATGTTATAAAGTATTTTATAGAAATTAAAGTATTTACCAAGATCAAGAAAAACAAAGAATTGAACATGCGTGAAATGCTTACTTATTCACCTATAAAACCTCAATAATTAATTTATTACTAAAACGCCCGCACTCGCAGAAAGTGTTTCGTCTTAGCATCAACCGTTGCAGAAAGATGAAACACATTCTGCTTTGGGGAGGAGAACTACGTGAGAGTTAGGGAATTAGCATTAGATAGGATGGAGGTCTGCTGAAAACCAATCTTAGAATTGAACGACCAATGAATGAATAAATTTTGTTGAATACCAACGATGGGGTTCTCCCCTTCTGCCAATGCCATTGCTCTCCGACCCATCCGTTGTTGTTTCGCATGTGAACCTCGTTTTCAGTCGCCGCCCCAATCAACAAAAAATGGAAGATTTTAGTCTCAATCAAGATTAGTGTTTGCAGTAATATTTTAAAATTAGTCATAGTTAACTCTTGTTATCTTCCGCCTCCTTCTCATTTTTCGAGGCAAAAAGGAGAACCGAAACCTGGAGGTTTGAGATTTGGGTGACGATGAGAGAGGAAAGAGAATACTGACTATAGGTGAAAACACAAGAGAAAAGCTTCATGCTGAACTCGGTGGAAATGCTCTGGAACTCTTTCGTAGTTCAAAGCGCTGGTATAATGTCCGCAGTATTTGCAACGGACACCGTCCATTATTATAGCATTATCAAGGTTATTTTTAACTAGATGGTTTGGATAAGTGTGGGATTCCCCTTGATTAAGGTTGCCAATTTAAACAAGTTCGCTGTGGTGTAGGGAAGTGAACTGCTCTTAAGAACGAATAGAAATGCGTGTACTGTGTCTCCTATACTATAGGATAGCAGTTGCGTCTTGTCATCTTTCTAGCTTCTATTATTTTACTTTTTCATACTAGTTCGTTAATTTTTTTTACTCGTTTCAAAAGTTTTTTTAAACCTAATTTGTCGAACCTATTCTACTGCTCATTGTTATATATACGTAATTGGCAAAATATATTATATCATTGCCATTTACTGGGGCACTAGATCGATTTAGGTCGAAATGAGACTTTATTCATGTCTCACGCAATAAATTAACGACGCTATATGCGTAACGCAACCTCTAGAGTGTCAAGTACAATTGTAAAGTATATCGAAAACGTGGGTACCTTGGTTTGTGTCCATTTTGAACAGCATAGAAATTATACTTTTGTTCTCGTAATACATGGATTATGAGAAAATTTTGAGTATGGTAGGAGAGGAAAGTTAGTCAATAGGAGTTGTTCAAATGAGTCAGCGAAAGTAGGAAGATTTTTCTTGGCATACACCGTATCAATTTTCGCTTACCTAATGTGCATTATCATATTGCGAGACATGTCCAAGAAAGAAAAATGTCATTTCCTATATCTCCGAGTTTAGTAACGTTTGAGGTAATTACGATGTGAATTATAGCATTTTGGTTTATTGGTGTAACGCTTTATAGCGCCGTTAATATCGGTTCCCTCCTGCTTTTCAGGACGAGGTAATCTCAAATTGGGAAGCATGGGTCATTATACGGCTTGGAATCGTATGTTATTCATAACAGCTGTTTGGGAGGAAGTTCTAAACACTAAAGCCGGTCCACTCTACAGCAAGGTCCCGATATGGACAGCCTCTGCTAGACACTCAACGTTTTATATTGAAAGATGCAAGATATTCTCTATTTTATAGCTTCTCTTTCGTCCTACCCATAATAACTTAAGGTCTCTCTACGCAGGTGTGGTCGTAAATCGATTGATATTTTTTTCTTGTAGATATCCATAGGGTATGATAGAGGTACTTTTTTCCGCAGAGATATTTAAAGAAAATCAAGGCCATTTATTATATTACGAATCACTAACAAAAGAAGTAAATCATCACGAATTTGATATGACATCTCCATAGAAAAAAATGGAATCAGCAATTTTTACTCTCGTTGCTATTAGGGAACGGTGTCTAGGAAGGAGGCTGAATAAGAAGGATGAAGATGGAAAGTGTTTAAATATCTTGTCCTGCTCAAAGCTTCACCTCCTCTCATCATTAAGATTGCCTATGAGTCCCGTCAATGGCCAGTTCCAGGAGCGACACACAGGTATACACTAGAGGCGGAAAACTATCGATAGCACTATCGATAACTATCGATAGTCTCCACTATTGTAAGCTATCGATAGTTTACTATTAAACATCGATAGTATCCGATAGTGGAGGTTAAGGGTTACTTATTTCAGGTTATTAGTGTGAGTAGCGTAGAGTGCAGCAGCGAAAACGCTGAAAAGCCCTGAAAATCCCCCCAGTCATTCCATTCATCCATAACACAACCTCATGGTTTAAATAGTGCTTTTGTTGTCATTCTTTTTTTAATTTTTAAGTGTTCTGAGTTATTTTTAAAATGCCAAAACGAAAAATTTCACATGGGTGGAAGTGGTTTAATAAAAGTAGTGACAAAAAAATTGCCAAGTGTACCACATGTGGTAAAGAATACAAGACAAGTGGAAACACGAGTAACCTTTTGGATCACATCAAACGAAGCCACAATGAACTACTAAGAGAAGACTCTTCAGAAGACGTGAGTGATTCTGGAAGTCTGCTCAGCTCGTCATCTAACTCTATTTCCAAGTATTTTTGCCGCCAAAACAGTTATGAAATTAATAGTTCGCGGAAAAAAGAGTTGGATAATGCACTTGTATATATGATTGCTGCAGATTTTCAGCCTTTTGAAATAGTGCATGATACAGGTTTCAGAAGATTTGTAAAGTTATTAGATCCCAAGTATGATCTTCCAAGTAAAGGGACTTTAAGAAACAACTACCTTGTCAACCTTTATGAAGAAGTAAAAGCTTCATTAAAAAACAAGCTGCAGGAAGCCGATTTTGTAAGTATAACTTGCGATCTATGGTCGTCAAGGGCTAATGAGAGCTACATGACAGTTACATGTCATTTTTTTGATAATTTGTTTGAATACAGGAATGCTGTTTTGTCAACAAACAGCTTAGATATAAGCCATACAGCTGGCAACTTGGCATCAGTTTTGAAAGATGTATTAATTTACTGGGAAATCCATGCTAAAGTTGTGTGCATTGTGACAGACAATGCACCAAACATTGTAAAAGCGTGTGATGTTTTAATGATTAGGAATCAGCCTTGCTTTGCACACACTTTAAATTTGGTAGTCCAGGATGCACTGAAAGATAAAGGTATTGCAAGTATTTTGAAAAAATGCAAGGAAATAGTATCCTATGTAAAGCATAGTAATGTTGCAACAGAAAATCTTAAAAAGGAACAGCGGGATATGAATAAACCTGAGTTACAATTAATTCAGGAAGTGCCTACTAGGTGGAATAGTGGACTTTCAATGATAGAACGATTACTTGCTGTCCATGGACCACTTACAGTAGCTTTGTCTAAGACAGCAAAGTCTCCTGCAGCACTGACAGCTGATGATATTTCAGTCCTGGAAGATGTTATTAAAGTCCTACAACCATTTGATAGCGCTACAAAAACATTATCAGGGGATTCTTATATCACAGTGTCTTTCATCATTCCAATGACGTTTGATTTGTTCACCAAGCTAAATGAAGCTCCAATGAAGACAGATGTTGGTAAAAATGTATTACAATCTTTAATTAATGGCATCAGAACTCGACTGTTTCCCTATGAAGAGAGAACAGTTTGCAGACTGGCAACTCTTCTTGACCCAAGACTTAAGAAAGAAGCTTTCCGTAGCCCAGAAAATTGCAAAGCGGCTGTATCTATTTTTCAAAGTGAATTATCCAACCATGTTATGTCATCAGAAAGTGAAATACCTATAGCTGAAACTGAAGAGACGGCTTCAGGGGTAAATGATTTTTCCAAAGAAAACACTCCAGCTATGATTCAATTTGACTTCATGGAGAAGAGATTAAAAGAGAAAAAAAGGACCAAGACTGTGGATATAATAATATTAATGAGGCAATACTTTGAGAGAGCCAATGCCAAGATCGAGCCACTTCTTTTTTGGAAGGTAAAATAAATAATTGTTTATGTAATATATTTACTTACTCAAAAAGATTATTAATTATTTACTGTGTGTGGGTGTGTTTGTTTGTGTGCAGGTGAATGGTCATGAGTTTGCCCCACTACAAAGATGTGCATACAAGTATCTATGCGTGCCAGCCACCTCAGTACCTTCAGAGAGGATTTTCATCAAGGCTGGACAGATAGTATCTAATAGACGATGCAATATAAAATCAAAAAATGTAGATATGTTGGTCTTTCTGAACCAAAATAAATGGTTAATTACTTAATTTTATGTTCTACCTACTTACCCTGTGTAACTATTTAGGGAATTTACTAATGTTTATCTTATTCTGAACTAGACTGCTCATACAATGCAGAGGAAGAATAATATTCTGAAATAAATTGATTTTCTAAAATAAATTATGTTGTTCTCAGTTTATTTTTATCTTTTTAAACTTCTTAAATTGATCAGATTAATTATGTAATTACATTATATGATACACTTGTGGTCATTTAAAACTCTGCCAGCTTTATAAGAAGTTAATTAATGTTTGTTTTTAAACTATCGGAAACTATCGATAGTTATCGATAGTTTGCATCAAAATATCGAAAACCATCGATGGCAGCAACTATCGATAGTTTTCCGCCTCTAGTATACACTAAGCAATCAAGTATTTGAAATCGAAAAAGTACTGGCCGTGATTTTTTGTGAAAATGTCTTGGGGAAGTTAAAATAAAAGACTTCTCGTCTCGTGGGTCATGAAATTTTATGGTGCGTCATTGTATTTGTTTGAACAATTTGATCGAAAAATCTTTTTTTCTGTTCTTTACGATATTGTGAAAAACTATAGAATTTAGAGAAAAATGTTGTGCAAATGAATTGTACGTGATGAACAGATGTCAAAAAAGAATTAAAATCGGTCTAAAAACAAAAAAGTTATTGCAAAAGTAAATGGAAAATCAGAATTTTTTACAATTGTTTATAACTTTTGAAATTGTCATTAAAACTTCAACAAACTCTAAAAACTTTTGAGTCTTTATGAACTCACAAAGTTTGCAAAAGATGGGCCCGATCGATCAAGTATTTTTTGTAAAATTCTGTTTATTTATCCCGTTTTTATTTAAAATAGCCATTTTTATTTGGCTTTACAATTGGCTGGGCAACGACTAAAACATTTTTCATGGTCAAAAATCGTTGAAGAACAAAGTGCACTTAAGCTAATAAAAAATTAGAATATCTCCGTTGTTTGTTATGCATAATTTAATGAAGCATACCATTTTAAAGCTGACTCAAAAACACAACTTTAAAAAACTTTCTACGGCCAATAGGACCGGAGATAAACTTTTTTATCATTAAGCATTGTTTACAAACATTAAGCCTCAATCGATATATCGATCGAGTGGGTAAGGTTGTCTCCTGCTTAGTGTTGGGATACTTTTTTTAATATTATAAGTTTCCCAATATTTGTGCTGCTTTCTTTTGCCTGCAAAACATCAATAAGTGTTTGATATATACCTGTGTGCGTTCGCATATCTGTAGTAACAGAAATAAAGTTTTTCTATATATGAATGAAAATGTAAACAATGAACTGCTCACGGTGTGATGATGATCTACCTCGAGACGGTGATTTTGTGATGTGCAGGCATTGTTCAAGGCATATGCACTACGTATGAGTGTGCTGGAGTACGTGATTCAACATACCGATCCATGTCAAGAAAAGCAAAGGAAGCCTGGAAGTGTCCAAACTGCAAGAATCCAATACCGGTGTTCGAGGAAGAGAAGTCAGAAGATGGTTCAACTCTTAAAGTAATTAACAGGAGACTAGCATCTTTTAGTAATAAGTATGATTCAATATTTCATCTACATCTACATACTACCCCGCAAGCCGCCTCAAAAGGCGTGTGGCGGGGGGTGTTAGGGCACCAGCCGTCAAAAAAAAATCAAAGTTCCGCGTAGCATTTATTAAAGTCCTTAATTGTTCGGGGGAAAAACGAATTCCCATACCTATCCGTTCGGCAAAATATCTCTCCTAATTTATCGATTCTGTCGGATCTGGAGATATAATGTGGTTCTAATATGATGTTCTCCGTGTCGCTGTGAAAGATATTCATTCTCAATTGCTCAAGCAATCTAAGCCTAGCGCGTAGCCTCCGAGTCTCTAGCGGCTCCCACCCTAAATCGTTCAAAATCTGTGTAACACTTTCTCTACGGCCGTAGCAGTTTTTGACGAATCGCGCAGCTTTCCTTTGTATTTTATTAAGTTCATGGACTAGGTCTTTATCCGCCGGATCCCATATGCTCGCTGCATATTCAAGGTGTGGCCGGACGAGTGCGAAATAGCTCCTCTCTTTCACTTTTTCATCCGAAAATCTTCCCACAACACGCTTGACAAATCCTAGCTTCTTCAGGGCTCCGCCACAAATATTTCTTATATGTGTCCCCCACGATAGGGTCGAAGTTATCGTAACTCCCAGGTATTTCACTTCATCTGTCGCATTTATGCTAAAGCCATCCACAACATACACATGGGGATAGTTTGACGACCTACGCAAGAAATGCACCGCCGTGCATTTGCTCAGATTAAGTTCTAGTCCCCACTCTTTGCTCCACGCATGAACGTTGTTTAAGTCCGATGACAGAATTTAAAAGTCAGAGTGATCACTAATTTCTCGGTATATGACAGCGTCGTCGGCAAATAGACATCTTTTACTGCTAATTCGGGAGCAGAGGTCGTTTATATATATAATGAACAAAAGTGGGCCAATAACGCTTCCTTTCTGGACACCTGATGTCACTTTAACTATATCAGAGCTAATTCTGTCAAGAACTAATTTTTGCTTACGATCACTCAGAAAGTCACGTATCCAGTTTAGTACTTGTTCGTTTAACCCGCATGACTGTAATTTGTATAATAGTTTTCTGTGAGGTACCGTGTCGAAAGCTTCCTTAAAGTCTAGAAATAGTGCGTCAATTTGTCTTTTCGATTCACCAGATTTGAGAACGTCGTGAAGAAAGAGCGCGAGCTGTGTTTCGCATGATCTACCTTTCCGGAATCCGTGCTGACAAGTATGCAGGAGGTTCCGACTGTCCAGAAAAGTCATGATTTTGCTAAAAACGATATGTTCGAGAATCTTGCCTGTAATCGATGTCAAATATATTGGTCGATAGTTCCCTGGGTCATGTCTGTTTCCCTTTTTAAATATCGGTGTAACGTTTGCAGTTTTCCAGTCCATTGGTATCTTTCCTTCAGACAACGACTTATTGAATATTAGTAATAATAGTTGAACTCTATTCAACATTATTTGACAATACTAATGAACTAAAAAAACTATTGTCGAACTAACAAATGAACTTCGTTCTAAGGATGAAAAAATAGCAAATTTAGAAGATAAGTTGCATGTTCTAGAGCAAAAGGAGCTTGTTAAGGATATTGAAGTTGTTGGTCTTAGTGTTGAAGGAAAAAATGTTGAAGTTATTAAGAAGGAGATTGTTAAATTTAGCTGTGAGTTGAATATTAACAATTTTAAGGAACAAGATATTGAAGACTGTTATGTGATTACTCCTAAGAATAAAGATATCAAATCTAGAGTCCTTATAAGATTCAACAGTTTGAAATTAGAGCATGAATGGCTAAGTAAAAAAAGATTCTGAAGGCAAAACAATTCAAAACCTCCAGTGGTAGTAGTTCAGTGTACATCAATGAACATTTAACTTGGTATTATAGGGATTTACAATGGAAAACCAAGGCTAAGGCTACAGATTATAAATATATCTGGTTTAAAAATGGAAAGAACCTTCTAAGAAAAGATGATGGGCCAAGTGTGAAGAAAGTGACAAACGAACTAGCATTTAATGATATTTAAAGTAGATTTGAATCCTTTTAATAACTGATTTTTTAGCTCAAAATATGGATAATCTAGATGTCACCAAAGTGTATCCAGTGAACTCAATCATTTGTAATACCAGTGAGGATTTAATTACAACAGCGTGAAAAGGTGATGCTTTATTATTAAATCTGAATATAAGATCTATTAGGAAAAATTGGGAAGCTTTTTCATTGGTTATAGATAAAATAAGGTGTAATATGAATGTACTTGGCATAATTCTAACTGAGGTAAATATAAATGAGAAGGAAATAAAATTTTTTCAAATTAGTGGATTTCAACTATTTTGTATTTTAAGGAAGAATAGGAGAGGTGGTGGGGTAATGGTGTACTTAAAAAATGAGATCAGTTGTGTTATAGATATACCTGAAATTAGGAGTTATGAATGTATAAATTTATGTGCAACTATGAATGGAAAAATATTAAGAATCCTAGTCATATACAGACCACCTAGTTCATGTGTGTCACTCTTTCTAAGTGATATAGATGTACTGTTGTCTGTGCAAGAAGGTACTAAGACTGTTTTAATTGGTGATATTAATATCAATGATAAGTATGCTATTAATTCAAACAAATATCAAAATATACTTACCTACCATGGCTTTAAGTCAGTAATGAATCAGCCAACAAGGGTGGAAGTGTTAGGTACCAAAGGTTGTTGAGTCTTGTATTGATCATGTTTTATACAATGGTAAACTGAATTTTATCTGCGGGATTCTGTTGAAAATTAAAATATCTGATCACTATGTAACTGGTATCTCTTTTCAGGAAGAAATTATGCTAAAAGCTAATTGTAAGCCCGGTGACTATTTTACAGTATTGAATGAAAGTCATGTATCAGCTAGTATTAATAACCATGATTGGCAGAGTTCTTTAAATATTTCCGAATCAGATAGGTTGTGCAACAAAATATGCAACACTTTTAATGAAATATATCAAAAATCTACCAAAATTAAGAAATGTATTGGTAGAAAAGTTGATTGCGGATGGTTTAATGAAAGCTAGAGTGAGATTGCAAATGAGAGGGACATGTAATGTTGCATATAGGGATATATAAAAAAAACTTAGGAATAAGGTGTTAATATGGTAAAAAAGGCTAAGAAAAGTTACTATGATAAGCAATTCAAATTTATCAAAAATATAAGCATACTTTGGAGAGAACTAAATAAATAACTTGGTAAAATTGTTAGAAATAACGATGATGAGTTATGGATGTCTAAAGTAAGCAGTAATATTAACATGAAGCAATTATGTAATCGCTTTGTGTATCAGTTCACTAGTAAAATAGAATCTTTGAGGCTTAAATGTAATGTACCTCTTTATGACCAAAAGGAATACAGTAATTTGAATAGCATCGTTATTCCTGCAGCCTTTGTGGACGATATAAGTAAAATTATCAATTTAATGAAAAACAAGTCTAGTGGATATGATAAAATAAGAACAAAGTATCTAAAGAAAAATTCAATGCTTGTCGAGGTAGTAACTCATCTTTTGAACACTTGTCTGCATTCAGGTTGTATCCCAGACGTTTAAAAGTGGCTTTGGCTAGGGCTAAACATAAAACAGGTCTTTTCAATGATTTAAATAATTTCAGGCCTATATCCCTTCAATCGACAATAAACAAAATCAGAGAGAAATATGTTGCTAAACACCTCCTTGACTTCTTAGCAAAATATAATCTTATTTCTAAACAGCAATTTTGCTTTGAAAAAAAATACGGGAACTAAGAAAGCGCTTGAAGAGTTTTCTGAATTGATAACTTGTAACCTTGATAAATGTAATGAACTTCTGGTCCTTGTTATTGACTTCTCTAAAGCCTTTGACCTAGTTGATCATAAGATACTGCTAAATAAATTGTGCAATATTGGAATTAGAGGTTCAGTGTTGGAATGGTTTAAGAGCTACCTAACTGATAGAAAGATGTGTGTTTAGGTTAATGATAAATTAAGTGATACTAAGGTAATGAGATGTGGGGTCCCCCAAGGGTCTGTGCTGTGACCAATATTATTTATAATATATATCAATGAAATTTCAAAATGTTGTAAAAAGACTCAAATGCTGTTGTATGCTGATGATATAGTGATAGTTGCTCTCCACCAACATTATGAGGAAGCTGTGAAATTAATTAAAGATGATATTATAAGTGTTTCAAAGTGGGCACATTATCATGGTATGGTTATTAATAAAACTAAAGCTAATGTAATGCATGTATGTAGTAGAGCTGATAGACGGAGGAATGTTAAATTAAAAATACATGATCATGATTGCTTACACAAGTTTGTAGATAACATACTCTGTAAATGTTACCATAAGCAGGTTGAAGAATATAAATATCTGGATTAATAATTGATGGAAATTTTAAGTTTAATATGCATATTAGAAAAGTGAATAATAAATTGAGAAAAGTCTGTTATCAGATTTATCATATTAGGCCATATGTTCTCAGAAAAATATTATTGCAAGTCTACTTTTCACTTGGAGTCCTTCCTAAGGTATGGATTAACGATTTGGGGTAATACCTATAATGTGCATTAACTACAAATTAAAAACACGTAAAATAGGATAGTGAAATTGATATTTGGTGGCACAAATATATCTAGTGTTGAACAAAACCAATATAAATATCATCTGGAAGACATGTATGATAAACTAGGTGTCTTGCCTCTTGAAATTTTGTTTAATTACTGTATTATTATTAATAATTATTTCAACAATAAATTTAAAATTTAAAAAATCTATGAACATAAAATGGTATTGAGGCATAACAATACATATGAAATTCCATTATGGAATAATAACTATGGGAGAAACACAATGGCATATATGGTACCATACTTCTTCAATAAGTTGCCCCATTCGCTAAGAAACTTTAATTGCATAGCACAAGTGAAAAGAACATTAAAAGAATATTTTTAATGTAATAAGTGACTATAATGATGTTAAATCAATATTAATATTGAATAAGGAAGAAATATTTGGTGATTTTGTATGATCGATAGAGTATGTATTTTAGGCACCTCCTGATGAGTTCCGCTTGCGAACTCGGGAGGACCCTAAGGAGTTTCTTATTGTTCTTTTCTGTTTCATTTATTGTACTCCTGTTTTTTTCTTTCCCCTTGTTGACAGTTGTATTTTTTTTCAAAATTTATCATTCTCAGTTCATTTCATGTGTCCTGTAATTAACAAATTGAAAAATAAATCTGTTTTTGCTTATTAAAAAAAAACGTTGAATTTTTCACAGTTCGTAAATAAAAATCTAATCTTTGTAATAAAATTTAATTGAGCTTGATTCATGCAAGATTAACATCCCACGAGTATGTTTGCAGGAAGCTTGTCGTGGGATCATGGTGGGGATAGCTTTTTTTCTCGTCTAGTAAAACCGAGATCGGATCTTAGAATCTGAGTGCGCTAGAAATATTTGCAATACCTCGGCTTCTAGATATCGTAGAGCCTTCTTTTTTATTTATTCAGTGTAGCTCGCTGAAAAAATAACATTGGCATATTTCACCTTTGTAAACCCACCCCGACCCCCCAAAAATGTAGATTTTCGAAAATATTTTTTACCGAATTTTTTATGTACTTTGAAATTTTTTCTGTAACATTTGAGGGTCATAGGCATTGATAGTATTGATACAAATTTTTGGGGGGGTTTGGGGTGGGTTTACAAAGGCAAAAATATGCCGGATGTTATTTCTTCGGCGAGATTCCCCAAATTAAAAAAAAGGCTCTACGATATCTAGAAGCTGAGGTATTACAAATATTTCTATCGTGCTCTGATCCGCTCTCGGCCTCCCTTTCCCTTAACGCACGTTTTGACTAGAGTTTTCGGCGCAGCATTCTAAATCTATACGAAATTATATCGAAACATGTTTTTCCGAAATTGGGCTCGGTGTGATACCTTGAAATTTCATAGCTACGCTTTTGATGATAAGAAATGTGTTAAATCGCGTTCAGAAGAAACTTTGTGCATAACTGACGGGATAATAACGAAATGTACGCCATGCGTCATAAGGCTGCGTGTTAACATTGCTTTGAATTGTGAAATAACCCAATCGGTATGATGTTACTCTTTTCATTTTAACTTACAGAATTCAGAACTGGTTGTGTTTCAGAGCGCCTCAGAGAATATTATCATGGCGCCTCACTATATCTCTAGGTCTGAAAGATACAATAAAATAAGAGAGATACATTATACGCTCTGGTTAGGCCATACCTCGAACACACCGCGAGCATTTGGGAACCTATCCATAAAGATATAACAAAATAATTAATAAAATATAAAGAAAAGCTGCACGTGTCGTTAAAAACTGCTACGAGCGAACATATGGTGTCTCGCAACTTTTAGAAGGATTAAGGTGGGAGTCCCTAGAGACTCGTAGGCTGCACGCTAGGCTTAGGTTGCTTGAGAAATTCAGAGCTGGTACGTTTCAGAGGGTCACAGAGAATGTTATCATGATGCCTCACTACATCTCTCGACGTGACCGGAACGAAAAAATAAGAGATACACTGCCGAATAGATAGGTACAAAAACTCGTTCTTTCCGCGTACTAAAAGCGACTACAGTAAAAACGGAACTCCACTAAATACATTGCCATAATACACGTCACAATTTCACCTCTTAAAACCTTACATATTTACACGGCTGGTGTCCTAACACCCCCTGCCACACGCCGATGCGTCGACTCGCAGGATAGTATGTAGATGTGCTTATATCACCATTGAGAACACGTATGCAAAGTTTCACGCAAAACAGTGCGTATTCAAGAATCGCTCCAGCCGTCTTCAGAGGGCCAAGAGATGATGATTCGTGTCGGGACGCCCCTTGACCTCGAGGGCGTGTGATTTTGGAAGCTTGATTTCTACTCGCGTGTCAAGTGCGTCGTTGAGAGCGATCGTTTCGGCATTTTCCGCTCCTCCGTGGCTTGCCTCCATGGCTCCCTTTCAGCCTCGGTCGCGCCGAAATCTGTTTATGACATGGACAACAGAGGACAGCGATTGGAAACCTTAAACGCGTCGCCGACCGCTTTAATCGAATTGCGCTGTCGAACATGGCGCGCTAATGGAATTGGATCGTTTGGTCCGGGAAAAGAAGGAACCTGCTATTTTTCCTTCTTCTCTTCGTCTCTTTCCGCGTGATCCGGTCCTTGTCGCCCCAACTCCCTCCCCGGCCAGCACCCGTGTCTTCATCCTCTCATTTCCTTTTATCTTCGGCTCTCTCTCCTTCGCATGAGCCCTTCACCCCAGCGCCCTCTCACCGGAGAAATCTGTCTCCACTGTCTCTTTGAGGCGCGTGACGTCAGACGCGAAACGTCTGCCGTCATCACTCGGAACCCCTAAGTTTTCTACATGTACATCTACATACCGTACTTCTCCGAATATAAGCCGCACTCAAATATAAGCCAAACCCCGTTTTTTGGGGTCTCAAACAGGGAAAAAAGTTAATACTCGAATTTAAGCCGCACCCTTTTCAGTGTATCCCCTCAGAGTGTAAAAAGCAACTAAAAGACGGCATGAGAGGGCCCTTTCTCGTGCCGTCAGTGTTGTGAATTGTTTACAGCCATTCGGATCGCGCCGCGAGCCGCCCTAGACGTAAGGGACACACGGTTACAACCTTGTACCTTGCCGCCTCCCGTTCACCTGCGCACCTACTCTGGCACTACGTCTGACGACGTCCGTCGCTCAGGCGAGTTTAGCTGGCGTTCAGTTTGCTCAAATCCGTCATTTTTACGAAATTTTAACAAAGTTCTTGAATTTAAGCCGCACCTCGAATATACGCCGCACCCCGATTTTGAGGCTCCAAAATCGGGAAAAAAAGTGCGGCTTATATATATATATCGGAGAAATACGGTAATACCCTGCGAGCCACCGCATGGGCGTGTGGCAGGGGATGTTAGGTAACCAGCCGTGTAAAGGTGTAAGTTTTTTTGGAGATGAAATGGTGACATGTATTGTTGGAGTGTATTTAGTAGAGCTCAATTTTTATTGTGGTCGCATATTGATCGCGGAAAGAACGAGTTTTTTTAATGTATCTGTTCGGAAGTGTATCTCTCTTATTTTATCGGATCTGTCAGACCTAGAGATGTAGTGAGGAGTCATGATAATATTCAAGCCTCAAGATAATACTCAAGCATGTAGCCTCCGAGTCTCTAGGGGCTCCCACCTTAATCCCTGTAAAAGTTGTGAGACGCCATAAGTACGCTCGTAGTAGTTTTTAACGAAGCGCGCTGCTTTACTATGTATTTTATTAATTTTTTTGTTAAATCTATTTTACCAGGGTCCCAAATGCTCGCGGCGTATTCGTGGTGCGGCCTAACCAGAGCGTAGTAGCATCTAGTTTCAGTTTTTGTTTCATGTTTATGGCTACAATGATTTGCGCTCCCAGATTTGCGTTTTTTCTGCCAATCAGTACAGGTGTCCGAAAGAAAAAAAATCGCTCAATCTCATTATGCACGTACCTTTAAGGGGCTGTCTATAATCCACGTAGACACCAAACAGGGGTGGAGGGGTACGAAGGTTGTCAACGAAGGTCAACGTTGGGGTTGTGGGGGTTGGAGGGATGTCTACGTAGACAAGTACAATGGTCAAGATCATCATAGCTACAGGAGTAGTTTTTTTATTTACCTTTCCTTAAAATCAACCTTAAATTACAGGTAGTCCATGACAATCAATTAATAACCCGTTGCGCCATATGCGCCAATGGTACTGAAAATATTCAGAAAATATTGATACAATATAGCCCTTCTGTTTGTGAAGAACATAATTGTTGGCAAAATAGAGGAAACGTTCCCAGAGGATGACCCAGGAAATAGTTCATGGACTATATAAAGAATGGGAAGTTGATAGGAAAAGATAGGAAGAGGTAAGCGAAGCAGCATAATATGAGGAAGGGTGGAAGGATGCAGTCAACCAATGCTAGAAATGAGCAACCAATGAACCCTTTCTGATCTGGTTAAAGCCGTTTCTACCAAAATGATTATCTTGTTGTTATAAAAAATTAATTTCATTCCCTTAAAAATGCGTTGTGGGGATTATTTGATGAAACGTTCAAACTTCAGCCACTTTTGCTTCCTCTCAGCAGACTACTTTAGGTTTGTCTGTTGGTTGTATTCCGTTCGTGGATTTCAACGTCGTCGTTCAATATTATTGGATATCTTCGAGAATGTTAGGTTGAGATTGGGATAGGTATAATTGATGGAGGTAGGAATAATTGGAATATTCTTATCTTTTGCAGCTGAAGGTCTTTGTCGTCCCCGTACACTGCTGTGGTATTTAGCTCTTTTTCTCCTCATTTTCATCCCATCAATAAGGCCATTAAATCTTTCTTCTCTCACACCTCTTGCTGGACATCCTTCCGTCCATCACGGCTCTCAGCATACCTTTTCCCCTTATTGTTTTATCCAATCACCTGCTCTGCCGTCTCCTGATTCCCTCAAGTATTTATCTCTTCTCATCCGCCTTTCCGAGCACTTTCTCAGCGTCCATAATTTTGCACAATACACCTCTGCTCTTCGTGTTAGATTCCTTGCCAGTCTTTTCTGTGATTTCTGTCACGGAGTCCCCGTCTTTTCTTCTCTCATATTTGCCAGCGCTTCCTTTACCAATAATGTTTTTATTGCCTTTATGATATCTTTTTTACTATGTCAATTTTCCTTCAGCGTATCAAACAGTTAATATGGTTGTCGCACCTGCTCTCCTTTCCACACTCTTACTCTTATGGTCAACTTTGTTCTTTTCGTCCGGTGAATTCTCATCATTTGTCTAAGGACTGCGCTAATTGTTGGTACAGTAATTCCTTAGACACTGAAAAAAGATCTGATACTTTCATCTACATCTACACCTGCGAAATACCGTGCAAGCCACCACTAGGGTGTGTGGCCCGGGGTGATTCCACACCAAGCATGTAGCACTCATCCCAGTCCAATCAGAACCGCGCGCGTTCCCCGGAATACCAGGCACAGGCCAAAGCAGTCAGGACAACGGTACGAAGTCAGACTACAAACTAGGAGAGTGATACGAAGAAGAACATACTTCCATGCAGCATACTACTCAAGATATAGCTGCTGGTTAGTATTATTATTGTGACAAATAAATAGCACTACAAGGTACTAAGACATGCAGGAGTACATCATGCCGGAGATTGCAAGAGAGGTTAGTATCTACAATTCATGTTAAGATATTTAGCACCACTGAAAAAACCTATTTAACCTAGTCAGTATCCTAGAACTGATCTATCACAAGTATTATGGCTCCTTATTGTTCGAGGAAAAAAAGTCATTTTAAATCTATCGGTCCTGCAGTCTATTTCCTTTCCCGGCGGACGATATTATTGGAGACTGTTGGGGTTCTCCTCCGGGTCAAACTCTCCATATATGCGATGTTAGGTTCGATTCACGCATGGTTTGGTCTATCATCATCAGGGTAAGATGCCGATAGACGACTCATGCATTCGAAATCCTGGAAGAGATGGAAAGTTTGACCCGGTGGAGAACCCGAATTATCTTCTCTAGACAACACATTAATAGTTTTTAGCGCGGAAGAAAGCGAGGTACGACAGCATTGCATTGGATATTTGGGGAGGCGACCGACGGCTAAGGTCATTTGCGCCATAGGGGATAGGTAAGGGAGGAAGGGTTGATAGAAATCCGGCGTCGGCATTAGTCTGCTCTTAACGAAAGGCGCCAAGGGTACCCCGGTTTAACGTCTCATCCGACAGATGGAGTATGGTACTTGAAGTGACCTCAACGAGACACTCAAGTAGGGATAAGGTTTCCACTGAAAAACATCCTTCTCTGCAGGGATTTGAACCCTGGCCGCCCGTGTGGTAGGCTAGTACTCTAGCCACCACACCAACCCGATCCCCCGCGAGGTACGACGCGGTGCAAATGAGGGAATTACATAATTCAATGCATAATTCATTGATAAAGATCCTGGGGATACACACCTCTCACATTTTAATTTTTTGTGATAGTCAATGCAATCGAAGCCTGTGAGTTTTCCTTATTTCACTTCTAGTTATTTCGTGTGATGGGCGAATTTTAACTTAACCATCCATCAAATGTTTGTGAAAAGTTTATTCCCTGGCGTATGCAGTTAACTTATTGTCTCCATCTATGCCGACGTATCAATTAACGCATCGTTTCGCCCATTGTCATCAGCGTAAGAGATGAACGACTGGCTCATCGAAACTTCGTCAGCGATGATGGAATTTATCCGGTGTAATGCACGAATAGACTGTATGAACCATATGTTTCCGCTTGTATGCCCTCTCCTTCCATTTCGAGGGAGCATAGCTCGTGTCGAAGTGGGAGGGAAGAGAATATGTCTTTCGTGGAGGGCGGGATTGTTTTGAGAAAGCCCTAAAATTAGAAGGGAGACCAACTCTGAGCTTTTCGAGTCTCCCCCTCGAACCCGTTCCGTCCTACTCCGTTATTTTCCTCTCTCCTTTATTCTCTCCCTCTTTCTTTTACCTATCTTTTCCACCCCTTCTTTACTTCCCCCTCTTGACTCCTTTCCTCTTCCCCCGGCTTCATCGCCTTCCTTCCCCCTCCCCGCCACCAATCTTGTTCTCCCCGCCCCCACTGCCACCACCCATCTCGTACTCCATCCTCCACTCCCTTGTCGCAGTCTTTTGTTTGCCCTCTTTTTTTCTCCGACCCCCCCCCCCGCCCCCCCGGCCCCTCCCGGGGAGAGCACCACTCTCTTGCCGGTAATCTCCGCTTCCGAGCCCGCGGAATAACTCGGGGTCCCCGCTATAACAGTTGAATCCTTAAAGGCGTTCTTTCTCGAGTAGTTCTCCCCCTGCCCCTCATTTAGAAATGGAAGGAAGTATTTCGGGTGGTTGAAATCGTAAGAACGCCCGCCAGTTTTTCGCAAATGGCGTCGCGCTTAAGGCTTTCGGTTGGAACGGCAGAATGGGGCTTCCATAGTGTTGTCTTTTGAAGAGTTCCCCTCTCTCTTAAGCTGGTTGCAGCACGCGAATTAAATTGGCGTGGAGGTACCAATTCTGCTGGAATGGTGTCCGTGGTTGAGTTGCCGCACTAACCCAATGAACCAGTGATTGCGCCTTCCGCTGTGAAAAAAGGTTTGTTTGTATTTTCATTTGATGAGCAACCGGTTAATGAAGGTTAAAATGGAAGTAAATATGAATATATTTTTATGTTTTCTTGGTTCTGTCTGCCGATATTTCTTTTTTCGCCTCTGCATACTTTCTATCTTTCTTCATTTCGTCAATAAAAACTATTGTCCTTCTGCTCCTGCCTTGATTACCTAACGTCCTCCCCTCAAGTACATCCTTTAGTAACCCTAGCCCATAATAGTGCTAGCCTAATTCTAAAAGAGCCCCCTTTCTTTCCGCCTGAAATATTAGTACTTATTAGATTAATCGGTTTACAAACGTAAGGGTAGACTTAAAATGATTTATTAGAGTTGATCTGTAAGTTAGGGCATGTACAATTGGACGGATGAATTTTTATTATCTTTTGAAGCCGCAGATTCATGTCTCCTTGGACAGTTCCATTACTTAGCTATAGATGCGTTCTGCATCCCTTCATCACATTCAAAAATTCTTGTCTTTCTCTCCCCCTTTGTCCAAACGATCTCCCCCCCATGACGACTTTCTGCGTCCCACCTCATTGCGTGTTCTAACCGCCCATTCTGTCCTCATTAATTTCCGTCAGTATTTCCTTCTCCTCCACCAACTTTTCGAGCACTTCTTCGTTTTTCTCGCTCCGTTCATCGCATTTCTCCATCCGTGTCCACTCCCACATTCGACCACTGCCGCCGATAGCCCTGCACTCCATTCTCATACTTTGTCCTCAAAAGCCCACGCTCTTTTTTACATCCCATATTAGACCAATCAAATGGTGAGGCCTCATTCAATTAAAAACAAATGATTAATTTTTTTGATGATAAAATTCGTGCATGCTGTAATCCTTATTCGACCACTGCCGCCCCGATATGAGTATTACTTGAAGCACTCTGAAGTGAGCAGAATGAGCCTGTCAAGTCAGAATGAGTGACGCCTTCATTTCATGATTATTTTTCATTATTCTTCATAGAAGTGTCATCGCATTAAAATGAAAGTTCAAATCATGATTATTTTATATTTTTCTAGCCGACGGCCAGGTTTTCGGAAAGACCTTCCATTAACTGCCCATTTCGGGAACACTTTTCTTGCCACTTCGCTGCAAGTTACTTGCTCGTTGCCCACTCTATCTCGCTTTTCTCGTTCGTTGTTTTTCCTCTTAAGCGATCCAAAATCCGTTCTCGTTTCCTTCTCTTCCACGCTATAATCTTCTTCAGCATAGCGTTATTAAGATAGAAAAGTAACGATATAGTCGGGACGAAGATGGCTATGGCGTGTGCAGAGCTGAAGAAGGAAAGCTTGTAAGAAGAGAGGCATGTGCGTGAAGAAGCCTAAGGTATTTCTTACTTCCTTCCATTTAAACCTGCTTCAATCGGTATATTAGCACGATCAGCTCTAACACCGCCCTTTTTACTCACTGTCTGAGTACCGATATATTCCTGACGCTGTCGCCTTTGATCAGTCCGTGAACCAAACAGTCGCAGCGCTCTACCCTTTCGATCCAATGTTCACTCGAATGGCGAGGATCATTTCGCTCGATTTAGTCTTTCGCACGGGTCATTTTCCTGCGGTTTAGTTCTCCAGCGGAAGTCAGTTAAGTGCAATGGTCTCTCTTCCTGGCCCCAATACCACTCTTCTCCATCAGCCAGTCTAAGGTGCTCTATCAGTATTGTAAAGTCGAACGCGTATCTTGACAACCCTTTCCTATAGTATCTTACATCGCCTATTGTTGCCCAACTTCCTCCTTAGAAATTGCTTTCTCGTCGTGCATTAATTACCTCCCAATCGCTTATCTTCAGCTTTATTTCCGCCTTAGTGATTTTATTTCCTCTTTTGTTTGGTTTTTTCTGTTTTTAATAATGTTATTGGTTTTCTGATTTGCAAGTTTTCTCAAAATGGACTCAGAATAGATGAATTATATCACCGAAAAAATGATTCTCACTTATATTTCTGACATTATCCTTTAGGTGACTACTTTTAGGTGTTATAGCCCTCTTTATGATAGTACTTTAGGCCTTACTATTCGAAACATTCGAGTTATTTGTAGTTTTTAAGGCCTGTTTTGTCTTAACAGCTGGGAGCTTATTTTATACGCCTATTCCTACTTTGTATGCTCTCCTCTGGTACATTTGAACAATGTAGTGTTTTCTACGTGGGAAGTTATTCATGCAATCAATTCTGCGTTTTGTCATTTTTAAGACACTTTATCGGTTTTTTAGACGTTTTAATTTATTTTGAATCGCAATGAGGGATTCTGAATAATCCTTGGCTGAGAATTTTCGTTTCCTTGTATTTTGACCGACTCTTTGTTTTACTCCCTTCTGAAATTGAGCGAAAAGGCGTGACTAGCTTGTTAAAATTTAAATATATGTGATAACTGTCTATTATATCATTATGTCATTTTTATTTACTTTTTATTCCTGTGCCAATACCGGCTTTAGGCCACTCTGATGGAGCCCCTTTTTGGAACTTTGCAAGGAATTTGCTAAGTGCCACGTACTGCTTGCGATTGAAGCAATTTATGGTTGATTAAATATGTGACGAATCAAGTACAGTGCAGTCTTACCATGTTTCATATTTAAATACGGTTTTTGCCGATATTTCTGGTAACAAAAAAGAAAAGTCGAACGGTGAGGCATGTGTATACATTGTTAGTTTTGTCCATATTTTTCCCCGCTTCTTCCGGGAAGGAGTCCTTACAGTTTGTCAGTTTGTATGTAATGGTTTTTTCTGTCATGTCTTTGCTTGTCATACATTTGCCACTATATCATGGTATCAAAAATGATGGTTATAAGCTCAAGTACGTGAATAAATTCAGTTGTGGTCAGATTTTTTCCGCCTCTTCCGTGGGAAGGAGTCCCTAAAGTTTGTCAGTTTGTATATATGTAATAGTTTTTTTCTATCCTTTCTTTCCTTATTATTTATATGCCATTATATCATTGTAACAAAAATAATGGTTATTAACTGAAGTACGTGAATGATTTTAGCTTTGTTCAGACTCTTCCCAGCTTCTACCGTGGTAAGGAGTCCTTACTGTTTGTATGTAATGGTTTTTTTCTGTCATGTCTTTGCCGGTCATATATTTGCCACTATATCATGGTAACAAAAGTTATGGCCGTAAGCTGAAGTAGGTGAATAAATTTATTTTTGTTCAATTTTTTCCGTGTTTCTTTCCCGGGGAGGGGTCCTCACTGTTTATCGTGATGTCGCTTTGTTGAGATTTGATGTCATCACCGCTAAGAGCTGTAATATTTATTTCATTGTTTACATTTTTCAGGTGAGTGCCTTCCATCAGCTTGACATGCAATGTACAGTACGTATAGTGGTGTTTTGGTGAGTTTGTTTTTCGTTGTATGCCTGCTGTGTGTGTTCTGTGGACGTGTGATATTCAAATGTATTGCGTACGGATTTTCAAGTTTGATATTTAACATTGAGATCTTAATTCACAGTCTTTAATTTATCTATCTCGTTTTTATACTGATTCTATTCTGCATTCTTATACCGGGCGTTTCAAAATAAATATTGGGGTTTAAACACTTTGTAGTATTATACAATTTTAAATGATACATCAAATGAAATAACAACTCATACAATTTTTGTTTTATCTGCAAGTGTTCAATGTGAGAACCATTCGTCTCGCGGCACACATCCAGTCGATAGGCGAGTTCTTCCCATACCTTGATCGGTGTGTTTGGAGTAATTGATGTAACAACTGATTCAATTCTGTTTCTTAAGTCGGAGTAGGTCAGCTGGTAGCGGAGGCACATGCTCAGGAACCTTTATGAACCCCCAAAGATAAAAATTGCATGTCGTCAGATCGTGTGAATGTGGAGACCATGCGAAACAAGCCCTGTCATCCGGCCCCTGGCGACCAATCCAGCGGTTGGGTAGAATGTCGTTTAACCAATCGCGTACTGAGTTATGCCAATGAGTCGGCGTACCATCTTATTGCCAAATAAAGTTCTCTGGTTCATCATCTTGCAGTTGAGGAAAGAGCCATTGTTGTAGCGCGTCAAGATACGAAAACTAGCTACAGTTGTAAGTCAAATCGCATAAATACTAGAAAGCCTTAAAACCCCGATATTCATTTTGAAACACCCTGTATTGTATCTGACAAAGTGGGTTGGTCAAAAATATTTATAAAGTGCAAGTGAGCGTTGAAATCCGCTAATGGAGGCAATTTACTCAGCAAATCCCTTTTGTTTAAAATCGCTGTGAATTTACACAGGCTGTTCCCCATCGTAGCCGTTGATGTAACAGCTTGGGTAATGTTTCCCTTCTCTTTGACGACTCTCTAATGGAAGCCATTAGATCATGGGTGTGCGATGCCAGGAAAGCGTCTTCACTTGTCAAGCTGTGTTAGCTGGCAGTATTTCGATTTGAAAGTCGTCTTCAACGAAAGTTAATTAGTGGCTCTTTTTTAGAGGGTCTCTTGAGATCTTAGCTCTATTTCAATGTATTTGTGTGCTAATTTAGTTCATTCGCATTGCGCAATTCTTTCTTGTTGTTTGAAGGAAAATCTCTCCGTTTTGAACTACTTCAGTTTACTATGAACCACTTAGTTGTTTTTGGGAACATTGCAATTTAGAAATAAATCGGATTTTTATATTTTTTTGATTTTAGTTTAATCGAGGAATCCAGATCAAAGTCATTATCGCTTACAACTGTTAGACTTAAATTATTCTCTATTACTCTAGTTCGTAAACTGAGGTGTCGGAAAGTCCTTGTCTGGTTTTGTTATTCAGACGATATCTGGTCGTCAGCAACTTTTGGGCACATTCCGCTGTCGTGGAATAATAAAATGCTCTAGGGTTGAAATTCGCTATGAAAAAATCATTTGACTTGACCGGGTTTCGAACCCGGATCTCCCAATTGCCGGTCAGGTGTGTTAGCCAGTTATCCAGTGTAACTAGCTAACACACCTGACCGGCAATTGGGAGGTCCGGGTTCGAATCCCGGTCAAGTCAAATGATTTTTTCATAGCGAATTTCAACCCTGGTGTATATGCACCCGTGCGAGTGACTTCGTACCATATCATTTGTTACATGCAATGTTTGGAAATAAAATGCTGTCTTATTTCCTTATAGAAAGTGATCCGTTGTTTAAGATTTTTACCAGCAATATATTGTAAAGGCATTTGTCATTTTTGCATGATAAATGGAAGGAAAAAGGTAATAAAATCTTGTATTTATGCTTGTCATGACTAATGCAGTTTTAAGGTACTCGCATACTAGTCTCGACTTCCTCTGGCCTTTGCCATACGTTGTTATTGCATGCATCACCCTTGCCTTAAATTACTTTAAACCGTGATTGAGTGTTATTACCTGTGTCCTATTCAGCTTCGCTGTAGCTACATTCTCAATATAGATCCCTCTAACTGAGCGTTCTGTGATATTGGAGCGTTGTATTGAAACAAGGTTAGTTGGATTGTCCCATGTGGACCACAAAAGTCACATAAATTCACATTTGCGAGATTGCAGGGGACTCAGATATGTGTATTTTGTCAATTGACATTTCAGAATACATTTTCGATCCGAATAATACATTTTTCCATCCCGGTAAGCATGTACTATTTTGACAGTGTTGATAGCAGATCTCACCACAACCGGTTCATTATCAAAATAGTGCATATTAGGGGATTTAAATTGGCGTGTGAAGTGTTGCTGTGTGAAATTCGAAAATCAACATTTATTGCAGTAAAAAAAACTAATTCTAAGAGGGGTGATATACAAAATGAGAGTGAAGATAATAGCATTGAGTACTTAAACATCGATACGCTCGGTTTATATGGGAAATCTCTCAGGTTAGGCCGGTTTTGATTGGTGGAGGCGTTTTCACTTTTCCCGTCATTTTCAGTACCCGGACGGAAACCCGAGACGAATTTGCATCAATCACGTATGAATGATTGTAATAAATGTCTATGAGGTTAGGTGACTTGCCGATGAAGTTATTACCTCCTTAATTTTCGTCCCGTTCTCTCTATCTGTGCCAATATTTTTCTGACGTGTTGGAGAGTCGTTGGCTCGTAATCCTTTAAATAAAATTTAAGTAATCCGTAAAGGGTGGAAGGAGTTGGCTGTACATGCCCTATTGGCTTTGGAGCGTCCTGAAAAATGAAATCACCTGGGGAGAAAACATTTATAGACTGTGAGAATGGGGTCGCTCTATATGAAACTGTATCTGTATTCTGTATCTCTTCGTAAAAACCTTCTTCCAGAGATTAAACTGTAAATTAAGTACTGTAAATTGTATTGCGCTTTCTATTAGTTATTTTTCTCGTTAAAATATACATTCCTTTTCATGCTTATTACAACCGCAGTCTTTCTTAATCTATATCTGTTTATGCAAACTATTTCTGCAATCTGTCGACTTCTAGGCTATGCAATTCGTCGTGTGCGATTGATTAGTGATACGTTCGCCCTCTAGATTTTGTTTAATGATGTTGGCCGCTTTGTCTTAGAATCGTATGTAATGAAACTAGATATGCGTGGACCCTGTAAATAGAGCAATGCTTTCGTTGAAAGAAAAATGGTTCAGTTCAGCCTTCTTACTTTTAGCGTTTCGAATTAGCGTTCTTCAACGGCTGAGGTCATCCTGCAGTAGCTGATTGCAACAAGTAAACAGGAGCAACAGAATTCGAACAAAAACAAGGAGATCACTCACCTACAATCTAACCGAGTACAACGATGCTCTTTGTCGGCGTTAGAATGTGAACCGATGTTTTCACATTATTTGGCCGTCGACCTCGAGCTAACTCTCCCGCATCGCAGTTAAATGAAACTGTGACAGATACCCTATTTATTTGTTACAATGAGAAAGTTCTTTTACTTCCCAGCGTTGGAGACAATGGAAATTCTGCGTCAATTTTATGTGGTTAAATAGAAATATGATGAAGCTGTTGCATTAGAGAATAGGATTAGAAATAGTGATGTCCAACTGGAGAAGAATGTATTGGAACAACGTGAGATTAGATGCCAATTAGCCGATATTAAAAAAAGGAACGGGGTGAAGTAACTTTTAAATTTACGGTTTTCTCGTGGGAAATCAGCGAAAAATTTTATTTTTGTTTTCTTTCATCTTTTGCAGTTTCTTACCCACAATAGTGAGGGAGATTTGTGGTGACACCTAATAAAAACCGACTTTTCTATTTACACAATCATGGCGGTATTGTAGGCTTTCAATTAATGAAAAAATGCTAATTATTTTCTTTTGAATCAATCAGTCGGATTTAAGTGCACTCAGGTAGTATTGCTCACGATGAGGGTCTGAACCAAGGCTCTTAGAATATTCAAACCTTGTATATCCTGTCAGCCTTGGGTATTAACAAGCTCGTGAATTAATTTTCGACATTACCGGCTTAAAAATGGCTTCCTGATGATATGGAGGTATGTAACTAGGTAAGACCTGGAGTATAATAACATACTTCATAGTATATGTGGAGCACCAGTGAATAGGATGATCAGAATGACGTAACATTTATTGCAGTGGAATAGTATGTGTTATCTGGTGATTGGTTTCATATGTGAGGCTTTAGTGCACCTCGTGCTGAGTGAAAGTATTGCTCATGAAGTTATTGGATGGTTCCTTTGCCTTGGCGTCCTTCAGTTTCCTCGTGTCTGGAAATATGCTTCCTAGAATTAAAGACGTAGACGTCCTTAGGTCCTTCATCCAGAATTGAACCAATGACTCCAGTGGAATATTTTACATACTGATTCAATCGCTGATATCTGCGTGCTTCAATGTCTTTTACTCTAAATTGTTTTTATTTTTAGCTTTATTCTGTGTTTAAAAAATTACTTTATATAAACAGCCTATATTATTAGCCGTATATCATATGATTTTGCTGTAGTCCATTCTAATAATGCCTTGTTGGGTTTCTCTTAAATTTTAAATTGTTCTGTCATGACGCTATCTGTATATTTAATCTGCGGGTGGGGAGAAGGGGGCGCTGCTTCGAGGCCCTTCATTCTTTTGAACTTAGCTAAGCGGCGAAACTAAGTGCATGACGCATTGGGATAAGTTTTTCTTTTAAAGGGAGTGAGTGCCAATTAACTCGTTCGCACACCTGAAAGTCACTCAACGAAATTAAGGATGAGCTAAACATTGTGCTGTTAAGTAGAACCAGGCTATTACCTCACATTTATTTTAATGTTGATTGTACTGAAATTGAAGTGGTTAATAAGACCTAATTGTATGGAAAAATGCAGCGTTTGCGATAAGTCAAAGATTTAATATATTGTTTTGAAGTGAATTATGACTATTACTTGTTGAAAGCCAATTTTTTTAATCGCCGACTTTGCTTCTGAAGGTGTAGTAGTTCAAACTTTCTCTAAAATTTTGTGAGACTCAATGGTAACTCGGTGGTCAGTTCTAATAGGCAGAGTGAAGATATGGTATTCTGTGCTTGCCAGTCACCTTTTCAAATCACCGATTTGATCTTTTTTTAAAATTTTTTTGTGATTCCCGGTGAATTTCGCTTAATTTAGTCTTTCTGTAATAGCAAAAAATTCTATGAACAGGAAAAAGTCGGTAGTGGCCAAATAAGAGCAGTTGTGTATTCAATTTCTCATGCGTGCTTCGTCACATTCTCTTCCAAAGAAGTCCTTGCCTTTTGAAGATCTGTCGTCGAATTTCGAGTCCATCTCCAATTTAATGCACTATTCTAATGAGACTCACCTGCTTTTATTCGGATTTGTTTGAATTTCGTGTTACTTTTAAAAGTTAATAATTTGATTAAACTGTTCTATTTGGAAATTATTACGAGTAAATATTACTCTTGAGGATCGTCCATTGATATCAAATGAACGCAAGGATAAACTATTGGTGATTACTCACATTTAGTGCCTATCTGCCGTTTATTTTCCCTGTTTCTTTCATAAAACCAATTATAATGTTAAACTGAAGGTCGTGTAAGTGCATATTCCTTTAATGCTTTTATTTTTTGGCTGTTTATTCTCAATCCTGAAATTTCTTCCGTTCCACTTCTATTTTCGATCTAAGTTTCCCTGCCAGTTATTTCATAATCAAGTAATCGCGGCGACTGGAGCCTTCGTTGCCAAAATATGGCTGCCAGAAGTGCGTTCGCCGAATGGAAGCACCTTTGGATCGAATCCTTTGCTTAATGTCGTTCTAATTTCGTAGCATTGTGTCCCTTCTTCCCCTCGCTTCCCCGCAATCGTCGAGAGACACTTATTTCGCCCGACTGGGCGCAGTCTTTTGAGTGTTGGGGCATTGCCAGCGGGTATCCCCAGATTTTCAAAAGGTTTTGGGTCAAGTGCTCACTATCGTCCTGAAGGGCCGGCGAGGCGGCAGGCGAATCAGTAGAATTAGTACTCTGGATTATCTTTCAATTCTTTATCCGCTGAGGGTGTTTGCAGAAATTCTTAATGGGTAACTTATGGACTCGGGGGGCGGAATTTTGAATGACCGCAATTTAGGATTCCTTCTGTTACTGTCAGTAAGCCTTGAGTTTTCGTATTTCAATATTATTAAGATAAGGATTGTATCAATCTCATAATAAGAGCATTTTTTTCGGCGCGATGTCTCGTCGACAATTTATTACTTCCTTTTCTAAATTTTGTGTCCATTATAATCAACTATTTATCCATTGATTTAGTCATTCCTCCATATTAACATTTTTCTGTAGCATCATGGAATAAGAATTTCCCTTCAAGTCCTTGAATAAATTTATTAACGAAATATTAGCGCTGTTTCACATTATTGTTTGGTTGTTTTGGAAATTGTTTTTTTCACAGGATATTAGAGGGCCGGAAGAAAACAACACCATCCGTGCAGTTGGCTACCCTAGTGGTGACAAACTGCCCGTAGGAGTCCGCTGGTGGTGGGAGTGAGAATTTTATGGCTTCCATCATCACTGTTATCTTTTGGCTCCCGTTTTACTTCCTCATCTCCTCTCTCAGCCAACCACTCTCCCCTCTTTTTCACTATCTCCCCGTCTTACTATGCCTCGTGGGACAGCCTTTTCAATCGGTCGCATTGCTTAAACGATCCGGTTCCCCCTCCCTTAGATAATCTGGACGCGGAAGGAATGCTTCTCTTTGGCAGAGGGGATTAGAATGTCCTTCTGTCTGTTCCGAACGCCTTCGAGTCCTCTGTTCCCTCTCCTGCGTGTGTTCTGAGGTGTGCTTCCTGGTGTCCATCGCTTGTCCCCTTCAGATAACGTAATCTATTCTTCCTTCCCCTTGCCTCCCTCGTGTTTGTCGCCCTCCTCTTAAAATGTCTCTCCCCTAACACTTCCCCTTGAGTCTTCTATCCTCACATTCAAACCCCTTCTCCCCTTTTCCCTCCTCTGTTACCGCAGCCCTCCGTTCTCCCCATCGGGGAGATTGGGGGGGGGGAGCGGTGTGGGGTTTGGAAGGAGACCGGGGAGGCTGAAGGGAAGGTTAGTTCCGTCGCCTGGTCCTCGACATAGTCTCCTGCTACCGCTGCGTGTCCGTCCTGTGTATACCCCATTAGATATCGGCTTTTCTCCCCTCAGTAGGCCTCACCTGAGCCTTATACCGGTTGTCTTCGTGTTTTCTGTGCCGCCCCCGCGAGTGCTACAGTGCTTTTGCTTGGGTCCTCCAACTTGCTTGCTTGCGTGTGCCCGCTGTGTGTGGATATATGTATATATATATTTATATACACACGTGTATATGGATATATATATATATATATATATTGAGCAGAGAGTAGTGGGGGTGGGGGAGGACTAGGCTCCGGAAGTGGTAAGGGTGTGCTCCTGGGAAATCTTTCCTCCTTCGTGAGGGGGTGGGGGAAGGGTAAGGTAGGGCACTGGCAGCCGCAGGGTCCAAAGTATAGCCAAAATTTCCGCAAGGATTTGGAAGAGCTGTATAGTTAATTTTTTCTCGAATGCGTAACGACGATGTCAACGACCTTCATGAAGTGCTTCCCTTAAACGAATTCGACATTTTGCGACATATTGTGAAGGAGGGGGCCGTCCCAGTTATCGACATTCTTTTTTTATCCTTTTCTTCGAGAAATCGTTGAATTGGTTCCAGATAAGAGTTGTATCGATTTCTGCGATGAAAAAGGGTGTGGACATTTTGCGTTTTCACTTTAAGTGCGTGGACCTCGTCTCGAAGATTGATTTTAGCTGATGTATTTTTTGTTCCACTGTGCCATCGCGCCATGTTGTTTTAGAGGAACATCTTGATATTTTCTTCCATTTATTTTTAAACGTTGGTTGTGATTTACCTAAAATATAACTCTTGATCGATGTTAAAAGTAAGCATCAATTTACAGCTGGTTTTAGTGAATTTATGAAGCCGATAGCTATACTAATGGTTTAATATTTCTGATTGTGTCAAGTAACTGTGTATCTCTGTTCCACCAAAACTTTTTTTTTCTCGTTGCTAATTCGGCTAACCTAGTACAACTGGTACATTCCGTTTTGTAGAGGTTCCATTCGTGTCAACCGTAGTGCATCAGGCACAGGCGTCAGGCCCTCCAGCATAGAGGATAGCTGGGCGCTTGCTCTTCGGTTCATGCTGAATTCTCGTGTGTAGCGTTTTCTTGTTTTATCTTTAGATTTGTACCTTCTGCCAGCTTAAGAGGCAAAATGGGTCAAGTGCTTTCAGTGCTCTTCTTTTCCATTGGAATAATTGAAGCGACAGCTTTCATCGTCAGGGTACGGAGGGCTTACTTGCCCATCTGGAGCAACGAGCGTAGAGTTACGAAATGCCCTTTCTCAAGCGGTTCCGAACCGCCTCCTATTCCGCGCAATAGGAGGTCTCTTGTCGGAGAGTTGGTGAGAGGTGTCGCGGATAGAGTGTGGTCCAAAGGATCCGTGAAACATGGCAAGGCTGCCGCGACTCCAGTTGGCCCAGAAGAAAAAGGACGTGCCGAGGATGCAAAATCCCTGGACAGAGGAAGAAAAGTGTCCGCAGACCCAGTGTTTCCGACTCTCAAGGAGAAGGAAGAAGTGGAGGAGGGTCGACCCGAGGTGGCGGAGCGTGGGCCTTCTCCTACGTTGCCGATGGTCAAGTCTCCGGTGCCCAGGACTCCTCCACTCGGGCCAGAGTGTGTCCGCGTTACGAAACCGGTATTGGATGGATGCGTTGACCCCAGTTTGACCCCGCCCCCTCCATCTCCTCCGCCGACCTCCGCACCTGAACTGCCGCCAGACCTGAGTCCGTCCACTCCAAACTTTTCCGAAACTCAGGACCCAGACCCCGACACGGGTGAGCCGGAGGACTACCGGACTACTCCGGGCGACGGCGGTGATTCCGTCGTCGGAAATTATGATGATGTAAAACATCCTTGCAGTATCCAATCCGGAGAATTTGTGCCGAGGGTAGTAAAGTCGCATCTGACCAGGAGACTCCCCATGAGTCCTGAAATGTTGAGCGCTGGTCAATCTTCTTTCGAGGGCCAGACAAACTCCGTCTCTCAGTTTTCCAAACCGATGGATGCAGAAACTCCTACCGGGCAGCCGCTGGATTCTGGGACAGATCTTAGCGTACCGGACCAAGCGGATGGTCGTATTGATAGCGAGATTACTGGGAACACGGAAGGCATAATGGAAATGAAATCCCAGCCTCGACCTGAACAACCCGAGCGGCTACGCGCTGCTCTTCCAGGACAGGATGCTATAATAACGAATGACGGTTCACTTGAGGATAGTGTTCGGGATGGACAGTTTAACGGGGAAACAGAAGGTTTAGCAGAAGTTCAGGGATCCGAGCAGGAAGGTTCTTGCCTTCTGGAGCACGATACTAGCACATCCATAGTCGAAAATAGCGATTTAGTCGCGGACGATGGAGTTCATAAACAGTTCAATGTTGATACGACAAGTTCAGCTAAACTGCGGGATAGCCGGGGATCTGACCGACCCCAGCAGGAAGGCATAAACATTTGCGAACACGACGAAAGCATCTCCAGAGTAGATGAATGCAAGCAACTTGCTGGCGGTGGAGTGGATGGGGAGTTGAGTGGTGACTCGAACCGTTTAGCCGAAGTCCGGGGGAGCGCGTTGCCCGCAGGGCAATCGAAGCTGGATGTCGCGGGGCTTCAGGAGAGCGTTGCCGGTGCCTCCGGAGTGGAGAATGATGAGTCCGTAGGGAAGTCGAGGAATAGAAAGTCGAGCAAGGAGGTATCCTGGGCGGATGACGTCGTTCACGTGGAGAGGGAGAGCCGGAGGAGTGACGTGGTTTTGCCGGGGGCGGGGCAGTCTAGGCGCTCCGGAGCGGGCAGGGTGGCAGAGGGGAGGGGCTTGAGTGGCGAGGAGGCGAGGGGGTCCGAATCGAGCGAGGAAACCGCGGAGGGCGAAGGTGGCCGCCCCCGGAGGGTCCTGGTGCGGGTCGCGGGGGACGGGGTGGTTGAAATACCGCCACCGCCTCCTTTCCAACCCCCACCGCTGCCACCGGGCAAGGAGGACCCTGGGGAGCTGAGGATCAAGTTCGAGAGGCCGAGGACATCGCGGTCCCCCTCGAACCCTAGGGAGGAGACGGAAGTGTTGTCGTCCGCGCCGACACCTCTCTCGGTGTCCGAGGATACAAAAGGGGTTTCCGGGGCTGACCTATACGAATCCTCGGAGAAGGCAGACTCTTCTTCTTCGTCCGGAAAGGAGGCCTTCTGGGTAAGGGGTAGGAAATGGCAGCCCGTGGACGTTTTTTCGAACTAGACATGATACATAGGTGGCAAATCATGTCAACAGGTCGCCGTTTCAAAATGTCGCCCGCTAATTGTTGCCGCTTTATAAAAACTGGTCGATGAATTTGAAAAATATGGCTTATTCGACGGCAATTTTGAAACGATTCTGATTTATCACTTGAAAGACAGGGACTGTTTCCCCTTCGAAGGCTCTCCGAACATCTTTGGCAAGTCGTACGAGCTATTTACTTTCATATAGCTGACATTATATGCCTTAAAATAGTTTAAGCGAGATAACATTCCACACTCAATGAAATCGGCCTCATTATAAAACTTCCTCAAATTTTCAAATACACCATAATATTTTATCAGTCATGTACTGCACTACTTATCAAGATGCTTGCCAAAAAGTTGAACCCATTTCCAATGGGAAATGGTACAGTTACGCACTCCGGAGGGACTTCATTTAAAAAATTTGGGGTTTCTAGAGCCTAGTTATCGTCAGTCTCAACAGTCAGAGCCTAGTTATAGTCAGTCTCAACAGAGTTGGTATCTTTTGCAGCTGTTTTAAATAATAAATCACTACCTACCACAGTAATTTTTGCAGGACCACACAAAAAAAGCACATGATAGCAAAAATCAATGGTGGACTTCCTCAAGAGTGTGTGAGGAAGTCAATGACCATTCTTGACACTAAATTTTGCATTAACTAAGAAATCAAAAGGTATAATACGAAATACTTTAATGCAAAAACTATAAAACTTCAGTCGTGTGGGCTTTTTCGCCGTATAGCGTGAAAATAGGAAGTCAAGCTTAGGACTTGTTAGGTATATTTTTTGATTACTTAGAATTTCAGTGATAAAAAAAACAATATGTTACGCCTGAATGTTACTATATTTACATCATACATCTTACAGCTACTGAACTAAAAAAATAGAATATGGCCTCTATTATGGGATAAATTTCGCTCAAACTACAATAAATCCCCGATATATTTTCGAGAAAATAGCGGTAGAAAGTGGGAGCTCGATCGAAATCGATTAAGATGCTCCTGGATGGGGTTTAACTTGTCATGATGTCATATTAATGTACCTTGCTGTAATTCGTATCCACCTTTTGATGACCATTTGAAAGTAGATAGTATTTGTGTGGACAGTGATATCATGATCATTTTTTTCGATATTCTCGGAGTAGCTATCGTTATGGCTTTTGTTCTCTGTCATTTAATGTCGCTCCGTCATGATGGTCACATTATTCCAGATTGCGGCAGTCTGTGCGGGCGACGTTTTCTGACGGCGATGTTTTGACGGTGAATGTGTGTCCAGTTTTATTTTATTTCTATTGAATGTTACCTAACACTTATCCTCCTAACTGTCTCTCCTTGGTTGTAATTGTTTACTGTTTGCTCATTCTCAGGTGTGCTATGAATTCCCTGATCGGCGGAGGAGTGGCCTTTGTATTTTGACGTCACTATCCCCGTCTCTTGTTTTCCGTTTGTTTTTTTCGTTCTCGTGCACTTTCATGTGCCTCAGAGTGTCGTTGTTTGAGAGGTGTTGATTTTTCCCCTTATGCTCTAGACGCATTCCTAGTGCTACTTAGGTCATGCCCACTCAAGTTATTCCGTTATTGTTGTCTTTTTTCGGACTCTTTGGAGATTATTATAATCTGTATTCAAATGTCCAACTTTTTTCAAAGCTTGTTGCCAATTTATGTAATTTGCTTTGTTTTGACCGTCATGTTGGACCCTGAGGGCCTCTATTGACGGAAACGGGACTTAAAATGACGTCAATGGTTTCTTTAAAATACCAGAGGAGTTCCCGCGAAAATAATGTTTCTTTCGAAGGTTTGGTCCTAAAAAAGTATGGAGAATCTCGAATTGGTGGGTTTAATTTTTGATTTTTTAGTATGGTGATTTTGGACTAGATTGTTTGCACACATATTATGTTTTGTGATATGAGTTCGTTGGAATTGTTTTGATGCCCTATGCATGAATTGTTTTGAAGCGTGGTGTTTTTGTGCCTTTTGCAGTCTAAGTCTGTATGTAACCTTATTTCATTCTCAATGTAATGCTGATAAATAGCATACATTTCGGATATTTCCTTAAAATATTGTCTTGATCAGAAGGAATACTCCTACTGCTTTAAATCGTGAATCCTGTTGGCATGTATGCATTTGATGAGCGTTTTTGTTTGTCAAGAATTTTGTTTAAAAGAATTATGATGCGATTTCTATTAGTATTGTAGGTGTAGATTACAGTGTTTATCGAGTTTAACCTGAATTTTGGAAGTGAATAAAAAAACCATTCCACGAGCTTCATTGTTTATTTGTATCAATGGCCCAGTTCAATTTACCTTGATAGACTTCTATGTTGTCTGGCGTTACCATGCTTCGATCTGTTACCGAATAAAAGAAAAACTTGGTATAGTCCAGTGAAAAACTTTTAATTGATATTTTCATTGAATCAAGGCCTTGATAATGTCTATGTAATTAGATGCCTTGGTCGGCAAATTCAATAAAATAAGTTTTTTTCTGGACTATTCTAAGTTTTTCTTTTACTCGCCTTGATGGGCTCGGAGTCTGACTAATGTAGAGGCTTCACGAGGAAGTTGAAAAACTAAGTCCTCATGTAGTTACACATTCGATGGTTGCGGGCTTTAATTTTTGAAAATCCATTATGAAAATTCAAAATGCCTTCGTAATGTTGTCGCCTTCTCCTGAAGATGTCGCTTATGCGTTGAAACTGGTCGTTCAAATTAAAACTCAGTGAAAAATTACGGAGGTATTTTCAATTCTCCTAATCTGGTGAGCTGTAGGGACCTTTTCATTTCTACAGATTCAGGTGAGATATCGTGGAAGTTTTTCATATTATTACAGAAACAACAACTGCACTTTTCCTTTGGATATTTTAATGAGTACGACGCGTTTCTGCTCACAGAGTCATCTATTACGAGCGCTGATATCACCTAATAACTTTTCTCTGGTCCATTTTACCCAAGCGAACACGGCCACATTTAGGATCTCGGTTGTTTGACAACAGTCCCTTTTGGGTGGTTATTGGTTGGCGAAGAGCAGAGAACATCCCGAACATATCTATCAATGAGCTGTGGTAATAGAATCCGAATGGAAATTGGCGATTCGGTCTTTGGAGATTATTTGATGGCTGTGCCGTGGGGGAGAAATATGGGCGTTGAGGAGAAGAAAAATAATCGGCGAAACTAGGTTGCAGGGTTAGCAGTGGCCTGACAATGGGCTTGTGTTTATAATCTCTGCAAACGCGGGCCGGGGTGAAAATAAACAAGGATTAGGACTCCCTGTCCTAACCAAGCCCTGACGACCTTTCGCAGTTAAATCTCCAGTGCCTGCTTGCAATAAAGAATCTTAGGAGTATTTCTTTTATCCTCACTAAACAGAGGCTTTGTAAATGTTTTGGCCGCAACTCTGTTTGTTCGACCCCATCGAGGCTGTTCTTTTTTTTGTTCGGGGGTGTGAAAATAACTTTGAGGTCCGACCGCCATCTTCGTCCTTGGGGTTAAACCCGTTAGACTTTATCCCTCCTACGCTCACGAGCGTTTCAATATTAGGCATCATGCAATTATATATCTCTTTCACATGTAATTATCTGTTATTTTCTAATGGAATTGGGTAAAGAACGTGAACTATTTTCTGATTCTCTGATGTCTTTGTTCACACTGACAATAGATACATGCTGTGTTACATCAGGCTGATCTTTCCATAGCTTGTTAGAACAATGTTAACAAAATAAATATGTAACGACTACAGTCGTTCATCAGATCGTAGTACCATGTACTTATGTGATAAATTTGAGTGTCAGACAACTCCCTACATTATCTTCATCTTCTTACGAAATATATTTGAACAAACATTGTTCTAGGAATATCCTCAAATATTCAATTACGCTCCTTCACTTTGAGCTCTTTGTTTTGAGTGAGACAGCAGAAAATGAAGTATGAAATTTTCTTTCAAAATTACATTAGTAGATACGCTGATTATTATTGATTAGATTTATTCGATCGAGATCGAGAAAAATTGCATCGAACCGTTGGCAGCAGCCAAGTACTAAATCATTTATAATTACATTATTATCTAACTATGGAAAAATGCTGTTTTTAAAGATTTTCCACTTCTAGATCTTCTATTTTCCTGACGATGTGAGCAGATATTATATAATTCCCTGAGGTCATACGATATAATTGTCATATTTGCATTCGACAGTATCCATTCACATCTTACCCGGGAATCTTCTCGCTGAAAGTTCTGTAGAATCTCCCCGTGGAACGTATGGTTAGACAATATAAAAAGATTCTACGAAAGGAGATTTTGAAATTCCTCTGTGTACTCTGTGTAGCTAAAAGATGATTGCACTCTCATTGACTGGTTAAATTCGTTATGAGAAAATGAAACTGCTTTTTAGGACCAATTTATTTGGCCAAAAGTGTTGCCTCTTAGGATTTTTAAAAATCTATTTAGAAGTTTTTAGTACTGGTTTGAAAATGAGAAAATTATGGGTCCAAAGTCACCACGATGAAAATATTACCCATTCCATGCTAAAAAAACTATTTTCTGTTCTTTCCCATTCATGGGTCACTGTCATTCAGCTTTTTTATAGTAGCTCCGTAATGTACCTGATTAAATGTCTACCATTGCCTTTGCTCCGGTAGTATGAAGATTAAACGCCTTGCTCGTGGGCAAAAATCAAATCCCTTATATCGCATCTTTTTAGTAAACATTTTGATTTTAATGTAGGATAGATTTGAGGCATATTTTTACATCATTGCCTTATGTTCTGGCTTGATCTTCCGAAACACAGGGCCCACATCGTATACTATTTGCAGGTAAAGCGATGGGGGCATCCAGCATTCGCATTGAGAGCTCTTTTACCAGCTCCTTTAGAATTTCTCGAATGAGCAAATGCTAATAATAGTTGGAGTTGAAGAAGAGGGGATTTTAAAAAGAATGAAGAACACGAACGTCGTGTGAGTCGCAACAATGGTAAGCTCTTTGTGATGTGGAGTAGTTTAAGTGCCTTTTAATACGTGCTATCGACGGAGCAGAGTAGAAGATAGCGACTTCAGGGATGGGTTGGTCAGATGCCACGAGTCACCGATTGGCGTAGACAGTTCATCTTATTTTAGAAAGTTAGTATTCTTTCATTATTGTTGCGTCGACTGTTTTTTTTCTTTCAAAGCCTTGTAATATAATATGAATGAACTCGTTATCAGCTCCTATGTCTAATTTATTTTGTCCGCTGTTGTTTATTATTAGCAGTTACTTCAATAGATACGTTGAACTCATTGTATTTTTCAATGGTATTTTTATAATTACTAGGGTTTGTTTTTCCATGGTCCCTCTAGTGGTAATCTAGAGCGTGCATTAATTATAGTTGACGCTGTTATGGAGTGCTAACCGTGTTTACAAAGACAGCGATAATTTTTCGTACGTCGAATAGTTCTCTTTGTTGGGGAAGAGAACTTTACAGCTCGAGCTTCTTACCCTTTAATTGAAGGGAGGTGAGAGACAATGAAAAGTCAACGTGAAACGAAGGTTGAGCAGCCGATTTAAAGGAAATGTGCTTTGACTAGTATGACTTATTTTAAAACGCTCGGTAGAAAACTTTTCCTCAATCAATAAAATAGTTGGGCCTAATTTACCTCCGATGAAAGAACGTTTTTCGTTGTTTACAGATCTGACGTCGATCAATTGAGAGTTCATTTCAGTAATTTATCTATTTTTTGGATGGTGTATAAGGATGCTTTTTGGCAGCCGAAAAGATTTAGGAAATAGAACTCGTTACAGCGAACTTGTTTTTTCGTCAGCAAATTTTTTTATCTCATAGAAAAACGAATAAATTTAATTGCGACATTGGCGGATGTATTCATAGATTTCAGCTAAAAGGCGCTAGTAGGCGACTAACTTAGTCAGCTACTAAGAGTACTTAGTGGCATACTAAAAAATGTTATTCATAGATCCTTTCCAGTGAGCTACTAGGAGCCTCTAACCTAGTATACCACTATCGCCACTATCGTAGCAGAGTACATAATTGTCATTAGCGACTGCCATAGAAACAATGAAGCAACGCTTGGCAACACTGCCACTGGCTTCATTGTACGTGAATTCGTATGTCATACATCAATATTGCAACACTGAGGCCATCGTTCAATACTCTAATTCCTCCATATTTTAGAATTACCATCATAATTCCGACAAATCTTCCATAAAATTTGATTGCTATTGTATGGAAAAATCGGGAATACATACTTGTCACAAACTTCATTTTTTGCCACACGTAGTAATACACCACAAACTTGCACAGATCGTTCATAAAATCATTTTGACACACTGCAGCTTCACCACATCAAAGTTGAACTAACTCCATCCAATCGCACCAAATTAAAGTATCAGTTATATTCAAACAAACACAGGACTTTCTTGAAGTATCCACCGTTCCATCAATATAAAAACACACAAAATAGAAAATGTTAGCCTTTAGTTTATGGATAATAACTGGTATTTACTTATAAAATGTAACAGTACTCACATCCACACACTAACCATCATTTTGTAAACAAAAAACGAACATGCACACGGTACAGCGGACATTGTCACTATTTAATGTGAATACCTATTTGTTCCTTCACGAATCCTTTCTGAGTATTAAATAAAACGAAACTGATTTCACTTATCCACTTAGAAGATAAAATATAAAATGTGATGCAATATACTGTTGAAGCACTGGAAGAAGTTTCTATCACTCTGTGAACCATAACAACGTTCTGCTACCTAAACAAAAGCGAAACGAAGTAGAAAGTTACGGCAGAATGTAAATAGACCAGCGCTTTGATGTAAACAGACTCACAATTACAATTATTACCTGTGCGAAATCATTATAATTCATTAAGATAACAATTGTACATCTTTATATCAAGACATCTTTCTACGACAACACAACCGTAATATGCTCGAGTTAATTACTCTGAAGCACTGCACCTGATACAGTAGTCACGAAAACTTATATGCACTTGTAAATTGTTGACGAGGCTTCCTCCTGGACACATTCTTTAAAATGGGCTGTATTCTCGTAGAGTAATCATCTAAAACCACAAATGAACAGTACTAAGGCCAGAAGAATTTAAAAATGCAATTGTTACCCTAAAAACCAGTCAATACACACACAGTGACTTATGCACTTAATAAAGCTGTGAGGCGTAGCACTGATGAAACGAGATGAAGAAGAGATGATGGCCACCTTACGACGCTCGAAACCACAGAAATCATCTCACTAACTCTTCCTTTTTCGTTGAATAATACACTCATGAAGCACTGCGGAGTACCACAATACGGTGTCGTAGACTAAAAACAAATAATAAAAATGCTCAGTTTGATCCAGCTTCAGTACTACACGTCGCGTCCGCCAGCCTTGAGAAGCGCAATTCCACCAGTATCTTTGGTATTTTCGCCTAAAATCTTCGTTATAGCTTCAGGTTATCACCCTAGGTGAACCACTTGTGACAGACCGCCATGTTTAGTAGCGCCTCTAAACAAGGCGAGAGAGTGTTTAAGAATCAGCTACTAAAAGAGTGGCTCACTTGGCGCTGCTGAGCTTAGTAGCTGTCTATGAATACGATTTTGTTTGTTGGCGACTAGTTAGTGCGCTACTAAGCCGATAGTAGCTCACTAAGGAATCTATGAATACGACCGTGGGAGTTTAGTTCCTAGACATCGTTTGTAAAATAGGTTCCGCGTGAAATAAAGCATTTTTACGGAAATGTTATCTTTCACTGGACCCGAATTCTACCAGTAGCTTGTTTCCTATTTATATTGGTGATTGTATTTTTTTAGTCGTTTCAAAGTCGCAAGATTGCATTGTATTTATTTGAATTTATTTTAGAATGCAATGTATCTTAATGGAATGTGGAATCTATAGAGAGAAATAATTCCAACTAATTTTTATTTTTTTTCATTATTTATATCCCATTCAATTATTTCGAGAATGTATGGTATTCTTGAGAATGTTACACCACAATTTTTGAGCCCATTTAAAATGACCTTGTTTTCAAATTCCCGTGTTCTTCTTTATTTCAGAGTTTTCTAGCTGATTATGGAATTCTGATGGAGGCTTGATTTAAATAGCGTATAAAAATCACAGAGTATTATTACTGAGTAATCAGCAATATTGTTAGAGATGATGGCGTGCGTGACTTTTGGACTAGGGTTACATAGATAGATGTCGACCATCATAAATAATTTTATTCCCCTGGTAGCACTGAGGTGAGCCTCAGCGGTTTTGTCGTATGACCGTGGATTAAAGTGACCATAAACACATCAGCCTTGCTGTCCCTTCGGACTACATTAATGCAATGCCATTAACGTTTACGCTTTCGTAATTCTTCAGTGATCGTAGATAATCGTGGTTTGTAGCCAATAAGTACAAAGTTTGTATCATCTATAATGTTGCTCATTATTCATCCATCACCATAGCATTTAATAACAGACAAATGTCATGTACGCTCCTGTTAAAAATGAGCTTTTGAATAAGTGCACATATTTTAAACTGACAAGTTCATTTGTGAGTTAGTAGCATGGTCGACATAATGTTAACCCTAGTCATGCTCTAAATGCATATTCTCCAGTTTTGCCGAGAAAAACAAACGTAATAAAATCGTACATCGAAACAATAAATCATAGTAGCTTTGTTTTGTCAATGTCAATTATTGGCCTTATGTATGAAAATCAAATGCAATATCATGTATGTTAATCAAATGCAGGAAAAGGTGCATTTTCTCGAAAATTAAGGTGTGAAAATTATATTTAAAAATATAGAAATGAAATAAAAAGTTTGTTTACTTTGTCCTTAAAAAGTTTGCGGTATCTCTTTAAAAACTTATATTCTAGAAAATAGTACAAATATTTGGAATATTTTAGTCGGCGTTGTTAAAAAAAATATTTCTGTTGCCATCTCGGAAATTGAAATGCATAGGCGTAAATATCGGCTGTAATAGAAATAAATAAATGTAAGAACAGCGTATCCTCGTAAGTAGTGATGGATGCCATTGGTTTTTGGTATTTCAATGGTAACTGCCAAATGCTTCTCAAAAAATATTTACGTTGCCACATTTGCATCTCCTCATAAACGAAAAACTTTTTAGAGACAAAATATTAAAAAATTTTGAAATTTCTTTATTTTGTGAAATAATTTTTGCACCTTGATTTTTCGATAAAATATTTTAAAATTATTTTGCATTTGATTAACACACATAAGGTCAATCATTGGACTCAGATATAATTGGTTAAAATCACTTCCCATGCCTCCAAAATTCACGCTGATAGGTACCTCATGAAACATCCTGAAGAACGATCTCTCCGTATTTAGACGGAAACGACCCCACGATGTGGATTTTGTCGAAAGGTCACCGTTGAATTGAATGGTAACGTTACACCGCTGTGTACGTGCGATGCTGGACGGTTTCACGGTCTAAAAAAAGGCCTCGAATGAGAGGAGGTGCAAGTTTGGAATCGAGCGTGGCCGGTCCATGCGGAGTGAAAGATGTTCGTTCGACTCCGAGACTCACGTGCGCGCGCCCTGCATGCATTTGTTCGAGTGGGCTGCGAGGAATGTTTCTCAACGCGTTGGCTTTGCAAAGACGTACCGAGAGCCCAAGTGGGAGGCTTATTGAATGAGGGATAAGTGAAAGAAGAGTATCCCACGCACATACCTATCAATCAAGGTATGGCTGGCTCTATGAAGGGAGAGGTAGGACTGCACGATACCAGTTGAACGAACAGTATCCGGGGATGGAGAATATTTTCGGATGGTCTCTTGTTTGATTAACAAGGTCCAATTCACGCCCGTCTGCCTCGCCCATGAACCTCGTAGCATTGACCAAGTTATTGCCGTTGTAATAACTGTTGGCCGTGCATAAGTGGCAGAACAGCCGTGCGGGCGATTTGTGGAGGACCTCCATGGGTTCGCCGCTCTTGCCTTCAGCTTTTTTTCTCTCGAGGAGACTATGCTTGTTCGCCGTTGGTGTTGTGGAAACTTGAAAAGTTGGGAAATCATCTTCCCCAAGCTTCCATCCCGTAACCATCCATCTCATTACACCGTATCGTGACTACTTCTTAATACTACGTTATTTCTTGATTGTACGATACATATATTTATACTTATTCATGAAAAATATTATATGCTATTCTCTTTAGTTTGAAAGATTGTCTTCACAATTTAGAAATTAATTTTTTAATTAGGAGAGAAATTATGGGTGTACCTTCATTCTGAGTCGTGTAAGTTGCAAGGAAGAAATACTTTCACTGCAAAGTTGGGCACTTGATGTGGACGCCTATGTAAACTATAAAATAGAATGTTAATAGATTGAATGTTAAAATAGAATGTTTTTCTAGCAGCGCTTCTCTTCTAACTCGATCCTTAATGTCTTCCTTCGCTGGTGTTTCTACTTCTCAGATAGCATAATTTTTCTTCCTACTGTAGATTTTAACGCATATCGCTGAGTATAGCGGCGACTTCATCTTCTAAATTTCTTTCGCAAACCATGATTATGTTTTTATTCGAACTGATTTTCAAATTGTATTTCTTGGAATGCTGTGGCAACGTTTCACTGTGAAAGTTTTTTTTTCTGTAAGTTCTAATCTATATGTTACGCCATATGTATTGTAATAGTTACTTGTGTCATTATTTCATGGTCTAAGCACCTCGGCAAAGTATAAATCAGGAACATTTTGGTTTTACTCTTATTTTGCGTATTCTCCAATGCAATCCATTTCCTATCTCATGTTGCTAAGAATTGCCCCAAAATTCTTTTTCCGACTTACCGCGTCTGCTCGACCGAATTTGTATTGCAGATACATCCTGATCTGCTTATTCAGGTTTTTGTAAGAATGCATTTCTCGCCCTGTGATTTCCTTTATGATTATGATTTATGGCTCGAAATGAAATTTCGACGTCCAGAGCGTGGTAGAGATGTATTCCAGTTCTCCTCTTGCGCGCTGGCAGATGACTATTTTTCATCATAATTGCCCCTCCAATTGACCCTCGCAGCATTCATATCCTTGGCCAAGACTAAGAGGTTTCCGCCCATTGTTCTTTGCCGATCTCACCAAATTATATGAACCAGTTCACCGGGGCTGCACCATTTTAAATTTGATGAATTGAATTGAAGTATATCCCAATGGTTACATATTCTTTACTAGTTCTCGCGTGTTAAATTGTATTTTCTCTTTATAATGCAGTGATATATTCTCGGCTGCACTTAATCCGAGTTTGATTTACATTCCCGAACCACTGGTCGATGAACCAAGTAAACTAAAAAAATCTTAAATAACGGTGTAATGTTTTGAGGCAGCGTAAACTTCTTCCGTTTTAGTGTTTGTTGTAGAGTTATTCGGTATGGATTTAACTATGTGATATTGATGCGCTTATATAACTTAAAATTCATGAGCTTTGCCTTGAAGGGCGCCATCTCCAGATTACGTATGAATTAAAAATTCCCTCGTAGACGCTTTCGGTTAAAGTTTGTGACAGCCAGCTGTGCCTCGTATATATTTTCCGCACTTTGTTGAACTTTAATTTTCGGTCTTCCAGCATTTCTGGGCATCCAGCCAAAGATGGCTTCTATGACCATTGTTACCTTTATACTATAGCCTTAGGCTGTATTATGATGCAGTAATAGCTATTTTTATGCAGAAGGGAAATTCGCTGACAGACTTCATACCGTATCAAGGAATAAATGTTTTCCTTGCAAAAAAAATTGCTGTGTGGAAAAAAGTTCTCCTCATTGCATGGCCGCGACACTCAGTTTCACTATAATTATCATAAGAAGTGTTGGCTAAATGCAGTGAGTACGGGTTCTCTGGGAAATATTTGCAGTTAAAGCAGGAGGGATAGGGTTGCAATGAGTAGGTAATGAAAGGATACGGAATGAATGCTTCGGTAACGGACGTGTGTAGAAGTAGCATGCTTGCTTTATTGGTTTGGCCATTTTGTGAGATTGAACAACAATAGAATAAGGAAGCATATTTATGATAGAGGAGAATTTTTATGTGAGGAAGGAGAAGACCAGAAAGACATGCGTGAGTGTGGTGTAGGTAATATACTCTGGGGAGAGCAAATATTTTGTCTAAAAAGAGATAGCTGGGAAGAGCAAATATTTTGAGTCTAAAAAGGGATAGACTTGTATGAGATGATGCTAGAGAATGGCAGAAACAAATAAGAAATGCTATAGGACGGTTTGTTAGAAATCATAAAAGGAGGACTTGTTACTGGTTGAACGACGAGATTTTGTTTGTGTCAACCCCGAAAGGTTTCGGCATGATGAGTAGGTACGTGTTTGCGTATGCTGTGTACAAAAAAATCTAAACTCTGCATAAACGATTAGTCTTGGTGAAACCCTTGACTGGAAAAGTATGAACAATGTTACCAAGGCAAGACTTATTATCCATTATATGGGGAAGATAATGAGTAAACATTTCTTCGCGGAAAGATTTATTTCCAACCGTTTAAACGAGTTTGAACCGTCATTTGTGATGTTTTACATAATACTACAATGTTGTTATGCCAAATTTCTTCCTCTATTGCCTCGCTTGTCGGCATTGGTTGAGAATTTTTTTTATAGCCCGTTTTATACGGGGCACAAATGGTGCAATTTAACACTGCATATTTTTCTCAATCTGGCGTGCTATAATAGCTGAATTAGATCAGGGAGTATTTTGCCATTTCGCGTTCATGCTTCCTCACATGCGGTCTTGCGATTCACCGCTTTACTCGACGCAGTTTGCAATGCTTTTTCGTACTTAGATCAGATTGTGTATTCACGTGTCCGTGTCATGCGGGATTAATATAGAGCATGTCATGAAGATTCATGGCATTATTGCGCGCGCTTAACTGCGCAGTGGTGCTGAAGGCGACGATGCGTCAAGCATCTCATCTAAATGATCATGGTGCGGTATCTCTTCGCGGGTTTTCTGTACAAAAAGTTTTGGACCGGTTGCCAAATGCGTAACGGCATCGTATTTACTTTTTATTCCCCGGTTGGAAATGGAAAGGGGGTGGCGGGGGGAGTTGTTAGATGCTGGGACGTCGTAAATGAGTGGGAGGAAGTAGGGTGATGGGAGGGGGGTGCGAGTGTGTGGCCGATTAGAAGGAAGGAAGCAGAAGAATAAGGAAAGCCTCTTGAACACTCGGGTCCCGTCTTTGCCGGGAAGTAAAAGGACGTTTGGCCAGTTGACGTCGTCGTCGTTAAAAGGAACCGAGACGAGAGGAGTGGGGGAGGGAGGGGAGGGAGAGGTAGTTATGGGGAAATGGCGTGGGGGTAGGGGGGAAGTGGGGAGGGAGAGGGGGGAGTTCGAGGAGAAGGGGAGGGATGGAGGATTTAGGGTGCTTCATTCTAAAATTAACTGCGCGGGGAATTGGGGCGAATTGTGGGGATGCCTCCTTCCTCCCGAGGGGTAGGGGAGGAAGTATTTAGGGAGGGAGGGGTGGAGGCTGATGGAGGTTTCATGAGGAGGAATTGAAGGATGGAAGCCATGATCACGTTCCTTGATTGAGAGGATGTGTGGAATACGTGGTATATTGGATTAATATTTAGCAAAGTCGGAACTTTTAGTGCATCATCTTATCATAGTTATGCACATATGACTTATTTGCAAATTTAAAGTTTAAGTTCTGTCGCATGGACTAGAATCCGAGCCTGGCTTGCTTATGTTCGACTTTCTCAGGCTTTATATGTTAAATTCCGTATTTTGCTGCATTAGTGTTCCTCAAGGAAGCGTGATCGGCCCTCTTTTATTCACTCTTTATATAAATGACCTATGTTCTCGAGTTATCAGTAAATTAAGATTATTTGCAGACGATACAGTTATCTACCGTGAATAAGTGAAGACGCGGACTAAGAAGTTCTGCAGTCGGACCTTAACAACGTTCGGTCGTAGTGCCTGGAGTGGGGGTTAGAATTAAATATCAGCAAATGCACCACAGTTCACTTACTGCGATAGTCATCACACAAATGCAATATCGTACCTATACTGTGGGTGGAGTAGACATAAAGTCTTCAGATACAGTAAAATATCCTGGAATTACCTTAACTTCTGATATAACGCGGAGAACACACATACAAAACATATGTGGTACAGCATTAAAGAAACTAGGTTTTGCTAAGCGTATAATAGGAAGGTCCTCGGATGAAAAAGTAAAAGAGAGATTCTACTTCACTCTGGTTAGGCCACACCTCGAATACGCCACGAGCATTTCGGACCCTGGTCATAAAGATTTAATAAAAAATTAATAAAATACAAGGAAAAGCTGCACGCTTCGTTAAAAGCTTCTACGAGCGAACGTATAGTGTCACACAACTTTTAGAGAGATTGAGGTGGGAGCCCCTTGATACTCGGAGGCTACTCGCTAGCCTTAGGTTGCTTGAGACATTTGGAACTGGTGTGTTTCAGAGAAACACAGAGAATATTATCATGACGCTTCACTACTTCTCTAGGCCTGACAGAAGCGATAAAATAAGAGAGATACTCTGCCGAACAGATAGGTACAAAAACTCGTTCTTTCCGCGCACAATAAGCGACCAAAATAAAAACTGAGAGCCCAAATTAAGAGGTCTCTTGTGAGAACACTTCTCCATCGGGCTGCAACAATATGCGATGAGAATTCAAGAGAAATGGAGGAACAACACCTGACAGCAGCCCTCATGAAGAACGGCTACTCCAAGGCCCTTATCAGGACCACTGTGAAGAAAATGAAGGAGAAGAAGGAGATTGCGGCGACTCCAAAACCAAGAGGATTTGCAACTCTCCCTTTCATCGCCGGCACCACGGAAAATATCGGGAGAATTCTAAAAAGACACGACATAACACCGAGATATAGTGCTATGGAGAAGATTGGCCAACGTCTTCCTAACTATAAAGACAGAATCCCTGACTTGCAATATAAAGGAGTGTACGAGATTCCCTGCAGCTGCGACCAGATATACGTCGGGCAAACTAAGAGAGCCATCTCCGTCCGACTGAACGAACACCGCAGGGCTCTCTAAAATAAGCATTGCGAACAATCAGCAGTGGCAGAACATGCGTTAACTAATCCCGGGCATCAGATTATGATTGATAAAGCAAAAGTCCTAGCCAAAGAAAAGCATTATTTCCCTCGCATCATCCGGGAGGCTATTGAAATTGAAAAAGTAGCAGACAATTTCAATAGAGATGATGAGCATAGACTGAACACCGCTAGGAAAAGACTCATACGCAAAAGCGCGCCAAAATCGGGGTCCTCGACGCTGATTGGTCGCGCCACTGGTGGGCCAACCTGAGGATGGTATATATACAGGGCCATTTCCATCTGTCGGCCCCTTTGGATGTCGCTTCCACTGCTCAGACCACCGAGAGGAGAAATCCTATAACAGGGCCCCGTAAATGTAATGTTTTTGGGAAATAAACCTTTAACCAACCATCTGTCGGCACTCAGACCTGATCTGAAGATGTGGCCAGCATAGGCCATGAAACGTCATCTGAATAAAACTTGACGCAGCTAACCCGAAAACAATGGAGAGAACTGCAATCCAGCGCTGCGGAAGCCTCAAACAGAAAAAAAACTAAGCTCCTCCAAATACACTCCCACAATACGCGTCACCATTTCACCTCCCAAAATTTTACATCTTTACACGGCTGTTGGCATAACACCCCCTGCCACACGCCCATACGGCGGCTCGGAGGGTTGTATGTAGATGTAGGCAAATAATTTGGCTAAGACGGAACTTTTAGCGCATCATCTCATCACAGTTATGTTGATACATGTGACTAATTTGTAAATTTAAAGTTTAGGTTCTCTCACATGGACTAGAATCCGAGTAATGCTGCCTTTTGTTCGATGATCTCATGCGTAATGTGTAGAATTCTGTATTCGCTGCATTAGTTATTAGCTTAAGCACTTTGCGTGAGTATATGAGATGTAAGTTCATATTCAAATCCAGACTAATGATTTATTTCACCGTGGGTTGTGGTCAGCGCCGTATTTCCTCCACGGTGGACTACTCTCGACCGTGTGGTACTCAGTGATGTCAATTTATTTCCTGCATGTCAAGTACAAGCTAAAATACGGGAATGAAGGATGCAACGGTTGTTGCGGTTGTAATTGCCGATAAGGGTGTATTTCTTATTCTTTTCCGTCCAGTCTCATTGGAGTTTCAGTCTGAATCTTCCGGACAGAAGTATATATCCTTGAAGAATTTTGTATCTGACCGGGAGAAGAGAGCTAGAAGGCTCACGACAATGTCGTCTAGTAAGAGTGCTGGACGTAAAAGTAACACCGGCAGGCCTTCCTAATCTACAAAATTTTGCAATTGATAATTATATACATTGTATTTGTGTCTATATGCTAGTATATTTTCATGCATGTGAAGTGAATTCTGTATATTTCTCAGAATAAAAAATTCTGGAGGTTGGAAAATAGTCGGTATTAAACTATGTTATAGCACGGTTCGTCCCATCTGTTTCTCTCTGGTAGAGATAATAGATTGATTGAATTGGATATTTGTGGAGGCGACCGACAGCTAAGGTCATTTGCGCCGTAGGGGCAGGTAATAGATGAAGGGTGAATTGAAACCCGGCGTCAGCATTAGCCTGCTCTAAACGAAAGGAGCCAAGGGAACCACAGTTTAACGTCTCATCCGACAGACGGAGTGCTGCACTTGCAGTGCCCTCCACGAGATACTCAAGTAGGGATCGGGTTTCCTCTGAAAAACATCCTCCTCTCCAGGGATTTGAACCCTGGCCATCCGTATGGTTAGCCAGTACTCTAGACTTCACATCAGAGATAAAGGATCATATCCTTTAATTTACTCTTATGAATTTCCCAAATGACCCCTCAAGTGTGAGGATGGATAAAAGTGGAGATGAAAGGAAAGAGGAGATATTCCTCGATTGCATTTTAGATTGTTTTATTACGTAAAATAAACGAGTCATTTCATTCATACCCCATGTACGTAGAGAAAAACGTTGTCTATCAAATATGAATGATAAAATTCACCCTTTCCGCGCTAATATGCTTGCAAATTGAAATTAAGTTGTATATTGGAAGACAATGTGAAAAAAATATAAATCTTCTATTTATTCGAGTTTTTCCCTCGTTGATTCATTTTTATGGGCAACAGTTTCGCTTGCGTTACAGCTAGCGTCGTCAGGTCCTGAATCAAGGTCCAGGTCGCTACTAAGGTCAGGTGAAGGAAACCTCAAGGTCCAGGACTCTAGCTGTAACGCAAGCGAAACTGTTTTCCATAAAAGCGAATCAACGCGGGAAGAACCCGAATAAACGAAACTCATCAAATCACCGCGGAAGCCTTCCTATTCTTCTATGTAAAATGAAATCCAATTTCCCGGTAACCTTTATAAGAAGCGAACACTCCCAATAAATAAGGTAAAAATAAAATAGATGCGTTTTTGCCGATTAATTTTTTAAAAATTTTTTCGTAGTTACTGCGATAACTGAAAATGTCTAATAAATCTCTTAGAAGAGGCGCCACAGTCGGAGTAAATTACTACCGTTATATATTCTTTAAAAGTATATTCGTGGAATAAATTGCATAATTTATAGGTTTATTTTGATTTGCCTTAGCCAATGTATGTCATGTGTGAAAGTAGGATTTTTAAACCAATTACACAAAATGTGTTAATTTTGTGTTTGTGTTACTCACGCAGTCGAGTTGGGACGTCCTTGAGCGGGCGCTGTTCTCCTATGAACTCATTAAGCGAATATTCGCTCTGGTGCTCGCGTTTTCGAATATGCGGCGCTCACCATCCCTCCAGAAATAGATGTGGTTCACACAGGTGCATGGCGCGAAAGGAAATCTCACTTGCGTCTCCTTACAATCCACCGTCGGAGTGTAAATTGCTAACTTAATGCTCCATCACCGGCTCCAGGAGTGGGAAGTGAGACGCAGATAGATTCGCTAATCGTGCAAAACTAATAAACTCTCCGATTCACTCTTGGAGCTCGTTAGCTAAGGCTCGAAACACGCCTCCACTCCTGTTAGTCTTGTATGGCGGCTCGAATGATGGGAGCTTTCTTATCGCTTCAGTGCGCTAATCGCATCGCAGAACAACAGCGCACTCCCCTTCCATTTACTTAACAGAAGGTACGCACTTGCCTTCCATTTATTTCCAAATTTCGAAACAGGTCGGAATCAAAGTTGATGCGGGCTAAACTAAAGAAGTACGTCGATATTGATATTCATTTCAAAATGAAAAACAATGGTAACTTTCCGCCCAGAATATTTAATGATTTAATGATGGAAGAATTTTATTCAATTCAAAAGACCGGCATGACCCTGTAGGCAGGAGTGGTGTTTACAAATTAAAATGTGATGATTGTGGCATGAATTACATTGGTCAAACAAGCAGAGAATTTAAGGACAGAGTGAAGGAGCATAGGTTAAGTTTTATTAACGGTGACAATAAATCCTGTTTTGCTTAACATTTGTGTGATTTTAATCATTTTAGTAATTTTGACTTGACTATTTTACACCATTTTGACAAGGGGGCTAAGTTGGATTTCTTTGAGCAATGGAAATTGCTCATAGCCCGGCTAAGTTATGCAATGATGTGGTTTTTAATGACAGGTCACCTCTTTTAAACCTTGTTCTTCCTTGTTTCCGACAACTCCATGATAATGCTGCCTGACCTTCACCATCAACGGCTTTTCTTCGTCTCACTACCCTCCCCCTACCCTAACCCCCACCCGCCTCTCTCTCTCTGACCCCCTCCCATTCAGTATGTATAGTGGAGTGTTTTGAAAAATTGTACCTTGATAATGGCACTAGGAAACTATGATTAAAACCTGCTGAAACCATGGTTAAAAAAATGGTAATCATTAAATATTGTGTGTGGAAAGTTACCATCGTCTTTCATTTTGAATTGGATATCAATACCAATTGCTTCCACAGAGTTGAGCCTCATACGTTTTTTTATATAGTACGTCGATAATGGCATAATTGGTTGCTGTCGGTTTTGTTGATTCTCAGAAAAGGTGTGAAGCATGCATATTGTAGTGTTTTTAATTACTTTCTGTTAAAAAGTTTGTTTTTTATTATTTCAGTACTTACTTTGAACGGATTTGATAGCTATACTTAAAAAATTTCGCCAGCGCACATGTTTCCATGCAACGTCGTTCAAAGGATGCAACGTTCGTGTTCGCTAAAGCGCGTTGATGTGTTCATTATGCCCTAACTTTTACACCAATAATAGAATGCTCCCGAAGCCAGACGCTGACGTTAAGCACTGGCATCTCTCGCGATTAGATTTCCATCCAGGGTACGTTATTTTCCTCGGCCGATGTGTGGGGTGATGCAGATTATATGGTGATGTTGATTTTCCGTGGAAGGATGAAGGATAGAAATTGCGTAAGATAGGGCTGTGTAAGGAAAAGAGCTGGTTTAAGACACAACTGATGAACTATGTCAAGACACAACAAACACGTTTTCAACAAACTAGAGCTGTTTTAAGGCACAATTGATGACAACCGATGTTGAAGGCACAATGGGAGTGGTTATGACCGTAGCCAATCACTATGAGGATATGAAAATGAAACTATTTTCCCCTCCCATAGGTGCTGCTTCTTTTTGATCATTTAAAATTATGAGTGAAATTGGCCGTGTTGAATGCTACAGTGATCAAATTGATGGTTTTCTCGGATTAATTTTGATCCTTTTGAAGGGTATACTTGCTTTTAACATAAAATTACAAATTTATGAAGGTCTCAATGGGCAAATTAGCATATTTCTTGTCAATTACAATAACTTTCGGTGAAGAATTCATTAATACTGTCGGTGGACGAGAAAGTACGGGCACAAGGCAGCCAGCAGGAGCGAGAAAGTGCTATGCTCTTGAGTATCATAGCTAGTTAACTTTTTCCCTGGACCCTCTATTCCTGAGTGGATATTTAGCCCTACCGTTATATCCCTTCCATCTGGAATGGTCGTCTTCGTCGTATATATATATATATATATATATTGTTGACCAGCGAACTAAAATATTAATTTTGACGCGTAAGGCTTCTTCTTCCCACCATCACGGCTTACTACTAATATCATGGATATCTTCATCACTATTTATTAAAAATACAAGGTACCTCATTTTGACTGCTGCCTTATTAGTGAGAAATTTTGAAAGCTTATGTTTTACGCTGGGGAATCGTAGCCATCCCCTGCTATAAAAACAAGGATCATGGGTTCTGTTGCCAAACGTTTTTCCCGCTGGATTTCCATGTCAATCATATGTCCCAACAAAATTAGATCAATGGCTTTGCTCGTTTTTGCTCGTTACTTCCCTTATCTTTATGATAATCAAAACCATTGATGCGCGAAATATGTTGTTAGGTTCTAGGAATGTACCTATAAGGATGCTCAACTTCCAAATAATCTGTTGTTCTATTGCAAGCGTGTCACAAATCACAACTTTTTAATGTATCATGGACTAATTATATCTCTTGCTCTATATCACGCCGTCGGAAATCCCAGCTCTCTTTCCTCCGTTTCCACACTTACCCACCATTTAATCTCCATCACCACCTTCAACCACTATTAGTCCCTTATCATTCCATGAAGCAAATGGCTTCTGTCACATTGAAGTCTCTCCCTTCAACCGCTTTTCCTATGTCAGTCGAACCGTCTCTCCTCTCTGTAATTAAGGGTCTTATTCTTTGTTTTCCTATGGTTAAGTTTCAATGAGAAAAACATCCAGACATAGTATGCACATATAACTCTTACATTCGTAATCGTGGAGAATCAAAATGATTGCATTGATAGATAGCCCTTCTGCCCCATCGCCCGGATCTCGATGAAGCCCAAAATTTGTCAGTGATTTAAATGGAGATTTTTGAATTGGTCCTAACCGGTAGATCGTAATAGCTTATAATTCGCTCTCTATAAGACGCCATTGAGCCCCTCACAAAGAATGGAATGGTGCCGGACTAATCCTGAACTAAATAGAGAAAATACGTGCTTACGTACTAAGCTATGAGCAGGGATTATTCCTACAGGTGGATTGAATGAATCTCCCCCCGAAAAATTACAGACAACCCGACAGCCCTTACACGGAATAAAATATGCTAGCAATGATAAGAGAGTAGCTCTGAGTATGATCCCCATCCCGTGAACATTCGCCGACAATCTCAAGCACCAGACAACATCCTCAAACGTTCGGGGCAGCCATGTTTTCGGTGGAACCATGGTGGAAACACTTCAGAAACGGGTCGACCATCTTTGTTAACGATCCCTCTCCCGTCCTTGCCTCTCACCCTCCTCCTTCGCAGCCATTTGGCGTGGGTGCGCAGAGCGTTTAAGTCAAATGGGATGGGATTGAATGGAGAAGCGGTGAAGTGGAGGAAATTACGGAGTAGTGGGTGATGTGGATTGTGAAGGGAATGATACATTCGGAGGCCGTGTGGATGATTCCGTGGAACACAGTGAATGGAGGACAAGCCAAACGCGTCATTACATGCAACGTGAGCGATGCACCTTCTTATTGGAAATTTTCCATTCAAGGTGCTGAAGGTAGCGCCGGCGGTAAAACATTCACGCTCGTTAAAGGCGATGAATGGAAAAATGTGCGCAATTGGAACGTTCGGTAATGTGCTGGTTGGTAGCAGCCTGTGGGTGTACATTAGTCAGGGCCGCATGCTTTATAAATATTTCTGATATCCGTTCCAGCTACATCATTGAAAAGGTGTCATTATCACTCGGTAATAATACTCAAACGATATCGTACTGTCTACCAAATTTATTTCCAACTCTCACAACACGTGTTTCAACTGTCTAGCAGTCATCATCAGGTAAGACACCTGATGATGACTGCTAGACGTGTTACCTAGAAGTCTTACCTGATGATGACTGCTAGACAGTCGAAACACGTGTTGTAAGAGTTTGAAATAAATTTGGTAGACAGTACGATATAGTTGGAGTATCATTGTTAAATATGCTATTCTACAATATCTCGCCGGAGAAAGTGGAGTTTATCACTCGGTAATAGAGTATGTTTGCGTTATTTTTTTCTCTCGAAAAAACCGTACCATCGCGTTGAGAATTGAATGAATTGAACGATCAATGAGAATCGAATTCTCATTGGTCGTTCAATCCTACGATTGGTTGACTGCAGCCCTCCATCCTTACCTATCTGATGCTAGTTCCCTTACTTCGTGGTATCTCTTCCTATGTACTTTTCACTTAATTTGGTCCATGAACTTATTTCTGGGTCTTCCTCTGATGGGACTTTACCCTCTATTTTGCCTTCAATTATGTTCTTCACGAATTCATTGTGTCTCAGGGTGTGTCCAATCCATCTTGTTCTTCTTTTCTGTATGGTGTTCCTATATGGTCCTTTCTTCTTCTCTTTCTTTCTAAATGAGGATTATGAAAAACATAATTCTGTATGGTGTGAAATCCATAGTAGTGTCGTAATAATCAATATACGCTCAAAATACCGAAAGATACAAGCGGAGTGCCTTTGCACATTGTCATTTACCCTTCTCCAAGGTGGCAGACCCCGTGGACTTATAACTAGAGTTCAGCTGTTGTGGCGGAGAATATCCAGGGATACGAGTCCATGGCATTCATGTTGAAAGGTATCTTAAAGCAGCTATAAGTCGATTAATTAATTGATTTCCGAAGTGGGATTGTGTGTTGGGTCGGATTTCCCAGGCGTGACAGTAATGGTCTGAATATTCGGTCTCGATTTCCTTAGTTGAGCCGTAATTTGAAAGAGAGATGGAAAAGACAGCTGCGACGTTGTTTTATTAAGCTTCAAATCAATTGCATTTTTTCCTTTACTCAGATTTTGTATTTTTCATTCTTTTTTGACTGCTAGGAAATAATCTCGTATGTAATTTATTGTTACTATAATATTGATATCGAAAATATAACTACTTGGAAATGCTAATAGTTTATTTGCAAATACATTTCGTGGACAAATTCTCTTAGAGTAAATATGCTGCGTGACCGGCAGCCAGTGTTTAATTAATGATATCTCGCCTAACTCATGATGGGGATGTTTAATTTTAGGAGGGAAGTTTTGGAGGTTTAACAAATTTATAATTTATTTTAGGAATTCTAGTAAATAACTCTTGTACAGCTAATCCTATCAACATATATTTGTTTCCTCGGCTTCTGACATATACTCATCTGTTAGGTCCGATATTAAGGCTGGCTACGTTCTAGGGATGTGTTTCGAGCGATTTAGATCCAAGTATCTTCCGTAGCTGCTCGGCCATAGGTAACGCCCCTGCCTTCCCTTCTGCCTATTACTAGCAGGTCTGGCGCTGCAATCTTAAGTGATATGTGTAGGCGCGATCTGAGAGTTTTCTTACATGTCGCAGTTGGACCATATTTCGATCGCCAACCTTCGCCTTTAATGAGTGGAATTGTTAGCCTTTCCCCGGGTTGCGCGGGCTGTGGTTGCTCATTAAATTGAGCCGTTCGTTGCTTGAGGTTCTTCGGCTCCGGTCTCGCCAATGCGAGGGGCTCATGTTTTACGCTCTTAGCCTCTTATTAATTGCCGGATTACGTAATCATGATGATGTCAAGTTATATATTCATCTCTTAAAGGGAATATTGCCCTCTATCTCATCTTAGGGAATGAAAATATACTAATAATAATAACGTGTCTCTCGTGGTACACGTTTGGCTTACTCGAAGAACCATGTGGATGCGACTATTTGCAAAGCTTATTGCTGATTTATTTAATAAAGTTTTTTCCATTTCCGTGACATTTTCCTTTATTTTCTATATACTTTCTTTATTTTTCCCAAACGCAACTTAGAATTAAACTTTGATATCCATAAGCCCCTGCCGTAAATATTTCCGATGCTCCATTTCTGATCACGACAGTATATTACTACGTAATGCTACGATTTTTATTTCGAGTGAGTGAAATTATCTTTAAAAAATTAGTAACAATAACGTTAGAATAAATCGTTTCTTTGAAGAACTGAAAAGCTCAGACTGGTTCTTTCCATGAATAGTGATTCAAAATGAAACACGATTCAGGGGAGAATATTGAAGTGGGTTCATGTCATTGCCACGTTTTTTCCCCTCACCCACAAAATAATTTTAAACGAAGATGTATTCTTGAAACATGTCTTGCTTGGTGGCGTTTATCTAATCGTACTATCACAGTTGACTGTATTTAGGAAATATGGTTTTAATGGTATTCCTAATTGATTTTTAGGAGCTTCAAACTCTTGAGATGTCTCCTGACATCCAATTTAAAATCCTTAAACTTTAGACTGTCACTACTTCCTCGCTGGAGACGATATTCGCAACTGTCACCTTTGGGATTGCTGGAAACTGGTTGGTTGCCGCGACCGTTAGAAAGTTTGTAATCATCATGGCATTGCAAGTCATGACGAAAATATAAGCATTTTCTCGTTTTTATTCCGGCGTAATTTATGTATTAATGGATAGTACGTCATTTTAGGTATCGTCTGGGAAGCCTTTCAACGAAAACGTACTTTATAACGCCATCGGGAGAGTCTGCTTGCGTTCCCCGAGATTCTGATTGGAGCCAGAGATAAGTTGAATCCTGACTCCACGCTTTGACTATGTGCTTATTTTTTTAACATGAGATAAATTTTTACTGCCAGACTACTACCCTCTTTGAACTGAATGGTTTTGTTATCTTTTTTAAAAATAGACATTGTTTTGTTCACCTTATTTTTATATTCTGCGTCCGTTCTCAGCCGACTCTTCGTTCGGCCTTGTCAAGAAGTGCCTCCCCCATTCCACCCTTATTAAGGGGAACAGAGGACACCTTATCTAGGAAATCGACCGGGATGCTTTGGAGTGTCTCTGAGATAACGCTGTGAAATGCTCCTGGAATTTTTTAATATTAATTTCGGCCCAACGGCAGAAAGGACAATTACTTTGTTCAAGTAAAGGGCCCTCTAGCGAATTTCTTAATTAGCATCATGTGAACCCTTTTTCAAAAGCCTTTTCATTGTATGTGTGGCCTTGAGGAGCTGTTAAAATAGCGAGCGGGACCTCGCTGTGTTTATTACTGGCGCTTACTCGCAAGTATCGCTGTCTCCTCTCAGGATTATTCACTGCTACTCGAATTTTTTATCACTTTATCTTTAAGCTTTGTCAAATTTTTGAGGCGCCAGCCAAAGCTGTGCAAATTTGTGTTGGAAAATGTCTAAGATACCTCTGTTGGTCTTCCGTAAATGTTATTGTTTTCCCAGCTTATATTCGGCTATTTTCATCACCCTTTACGTATTTTGTTTAAAGCGTTTTTCAGTTTAATTGTTATCTGACTTGATTTCCGTAGCTAATGGCTGATCCAACTTGTGGAGCTTCTTATATGTAATGGCGATTTGAAATGCATTTCTTTATTTCTGGGATCAAAGAAATGAAGTTGATTAGAAATCGACGTAAATTTATGAAAAATACTGGGCTTTCAACATGAGATGACAACTCATTTTGTTTGGTTTCAAACCTCTATAATGACGTCTTGCAAATTATATTCTTATGAATGAATTTGAAAGGAAAGTTGAGTTGCGATTGAAAAACGAGTGCAAATACCCTTATCGCTCTCCTCTCAATCATGTTCTAGATTACTGAGATATCCTCGCGCATATCCTATCTCGGATCTAGAAAATAATTAATGTTTTTTAAGGAAAGTATGATAATAATCCTGCATAAAGATTTAAAATGTGATCGTTTCTATTTTGTCCGCTTAGTTGCCCCATTGAATGGGATGGCATAGATGTGTCTGGAACAAGAGATCTCACATTGGAATAATTTTCAACATTGTTTATTTATCATGCTGGATGGCTTCATTTGTTCTTCATCATTTATATTTATATATTATATTCATAATTGTAAAGCATTCATTATCATCACATTGCCATGCAGTTAGATTTATTTTTGCTTTATATTATTCTTGGAATCCAATGGTGCCTGCGCATGTCTCCGTTTCCGTCACCTCTTAAATTTTTCCAAATCTAGTGTTCTTCACAGCATTGATTCACTTGTATCTCATCTAATGAAAATGTACGAGGATTATCATTTGCGTCTGAGTTGCTTTCCAGGGTTCGTTTGGTTTTATTTACCCTTATCCTTATATCAAACCCTCTACCTCTATATTCTTTTATCTCACATATGTCCACCAATTAACCCCATATCTCCATAACTCTTTATCTAAATGATAATGTTTCTATTTTTATAGATTCATTTTATTTAGCTTTTGGAGACAAAAATATTTATTTAAGCCATTTTTAAAGGGCTTATCATTCTTTTATAGCAGCTATACCCCGAAAATTAAGAGCAATTTAAATGGATCTTATGTAGTTTTGGAGGAGTTTTATTCTCTGATATTTGTCATCAATCAATTCTAAGAGTCTAAATTAATAAAATGCTGTAATCTAGGTTATGGCCTAATAGTAACATGTTTCTACTGAGACATGATTCGTGTTTATTTTGACCAAGGAGTAAGACATAAGACACTTTCCATTTTTACCCTCAGCAAGTGAAAATTAAAAGGCAGTCAACGAGAGGATGATGGCAGAAAATCTCTTGTTTTCGTGCTGCGCGTAATTCACTGTCATTGGCTCCTTTCTTTCGAGTGATCGTCGTCACCCTTCTTATGCTTCTTTGCTCATGACCTCGTTCCATTCATATCGCCGTGTTGTCTTACGCTCGTCTATTTCGCGCTACCTCTCCATCTTCTCCGCTCTCTATTCACACAGGATATACGATTCTCTAGTCTGACTCCACGTCCACGACCAGTCACTTCGGACAAGATGGAGGGCTCTTTTGTTTTTCAACGCGATCCACTCTTATCTCCTTCCCCTGTCCCATTTCTCAATTTTGAAAGCCTCGCCGCGCGCAGGGAAGGTGGGGCGAGGGGCCGCTCCCAATTTCGCCCGTCATACGAGAGAGAGAGAGAGGAGGCCAAACGTCGGTCTTGGCGGGAAGAAGGCCAAGGAGTGGAGGAGGAGAATGGACGTCTCTCTCCTCCCGGTCTTCTTCTCGTTCTATTCTCTGATTTCCTGCTTCGCAAATCACGCGCTCTGTCTGCGACTCTTTATCGAGGCCTCGTTGTGTTTTTCTTTTTGTTGTGTCATTTTCTCGATTTGTTGTGAAAATCTGCCTTAGTTAAATTGATCCCCGCGTGTCACCATTGTCGTCTCGCATAATTGGTTGAAATCGGATATCCTTTGCGGCGATTGATATTCGTGGATTTTTCACATTTTTCTTTGTTTTCAGCGACTCACAGAATTTGGGATGGCTGCACGCCAGAGGGAAGATTTGTCGATTTCGGCGGAATATATTTATTTACAATGTTGTTGCATGTTTGTAAATAATGTGCTTTTTTCTTGAGTTTGTTTGAAGCCCAATCAATTAGCGGAAAATTGTCTCTGGGATTTTTCTCACCACGGCGCCATCATCATAGTTTTAAGCTTATTATATCCTGCGCTAATTTGGCAAATATAAAAATGAAGAGTATGTTTAGTGTCGATTCGAGCGGAAATTTTAGTGGGAAACATCGCTTTTTGGGCCAAAAAAAGGTTTTGGCCATGTTTTATGGGTCCATAAATAGTTTCTCAGTGGCATATTTCAATTTTTGCCTTGTATTTTATCCATGCGATTTGCTAATTTGTTTTCCGACTGTAAGTGGTGTGTTAATAAATCTATGAATATTCTGTCATTGCATCTACTTCATTTTTATTTTAGTTCCTTTTACTGATAACTTCAATCTCTATCGTTATGGTGGATATGAACTCAATCTAGAATGACCTCTAAAAAGGCGTTCATACGGATTTCATGTAGTAGCTGAAATTTTTTTTCTTGCTCCGTGAAATTTCTTCGTGACGCATACTGAGAGGCAACGTCGTTTTTTCACTTAAACGTTGCATTTATCGACTCATGGATTATTAGTGTTCTTCAGTCTCTTATGTCATCCAGCACAACTGTGTTTCACGTCATAATTATCTTTAGCTCCATTTTAGAAGGAAATGAGTCTTTAAAAGCAGAATGTCAACGCGGCCTTGTATAGAAGTGACGATATAGTGTTTGCAGGAATGCTCTGTCAGAATGATCCTTTCCCACCCTTTAACTTCGTAAGTGATTGCAAGGTTGAAATTTGATCGGCTCTATTGGTCAGTACAATGCTAGCCTGACCCTTAGGTGACTCCAATGTGTTCCCGCGACTGACGGCCATATTGAGCATGGGCAAACATTTTTGCAGTGAGTGGACATCTGGTGACTCCAATGTGCAAGCCCGTTGGTTTTGGTGCCGAGCAAAATGTCTCATCTATTTCAGCCCAATAAAGCCGAAATAACTATATGCAATATTTTTAGGCAAACTATTAGCCATAAGTTACGAAATTTCACGGAATTCATGGAGCGTGCATATTATACGAGACCTTTCCGCCTCACTCTCACTTAAAAGTCCTCGCGCGAACTGTGCATTCGGAGATGTATTCCCTCAATTTCCCACATTTTGTTTGCTTGCGTAAGAATTCCTTTTCGATTCCTACCGCCATATTTTAAGAGATGATCCAACTGTTCTTCCCGCACCTCGCCTACCTAACATTCTACACTCTATCTTGCCCTTCTGCATCCGTTTGCTCTTCTCCATCCGCTCCAACCACCTACTCTGCCTCACCCCAATCTCTTTCTTGGATTGGATATTTGGGGAGGTGACCGACAGCTAAGGTCATTTGCGCCATAGAAGACAGATAAGGGAGGAAGGGTGGATAGAAACCCGGCTTCAACATTAGCCTGCTCTTGACGAAAGGCGCCAAGGGTACCACGGTTTAACGTCTCATCCGACAGACTGAGTACTGCACTTAAGCGCCCTCTACAAGATATTCAAGTTAGGGTTTCCTCTGCAGGGAATTGAACCCTGGCCGTCCGTATGGTTAGCCAGTACTCAAGCCACCGCACCTACCCGATCCCCTCCAGCGGTTTATTCTCTTCACTTACCACGTCGAGCAATTTGATATTCATCGTCGTGCCCAAACCAATTTTCAAGTCCTGCCACTGAATGAATAAATGACGAATAAACGATTTCCTGTCGCCTTTGAGCCCTGAACACGTGGAATTCGATCCTTTCTGCTTTCGTTTCATTAGGGCTCTTGAAGGGAAAAAGTGGCCCTCAAATTCGCTCCCACGAGCTCGGATGGGAAGAGTTTGCTGTGGGTATTTCCTTGCCGAGCGGGGTTTCTGCGATGTGGAGGTCAGGGTTTTAATCAACTCCTGCCTCCGGGTGGATAACTGCTGATGAGCTCTCTCTGTGGTCCCCTCGTTCTCTCTCTTTCCCTCTCCATTTTTCTCTCTACTCATTCGCGGAATTAGGAAATCGGTTTGATGGCTTCGCGTGGTGTTTAACGTGCAGGAAACCATGACGACCTCACAAATCGATTTTAAATTCGGTAATGGAATTCTTTGAAGTTTGTGAGGAAATGAGGTCGCAATATTTTTTTGGAAATAAGACTCCTGATCATGTTCGCTGGTCTGCATTGAAGGAAGGAAGCCGTCGACAAGTTTCTAATTTTCTATTTTTCCTCGAGCGGCTGGCCTCGACGGGCCCTCAAAAGCCGTCTCTTTTCCTCGTTAATTTATTCATCCAATAAAGTTGAGTGGAAGTATGCTGATATTTTGTCAACTTTTCACGAGTTTTGTTCACTTTGGAACTTGAGCAATATCCGAAGCTGTTTTGAGAGCTCTGGTTTCTTTTACGTCTGTTTCCCTGCTTGAAGGTTGCTGTAAGTTCTTTCGCGGTGACAAGAATAAACGTGACGATCGATTCCTGTAAATGCCATTACATCGTCTTTCACTGCGATCATTAAAGATGGGGAAGTCTATTTCTTCTTCGTTTCCCCGTAAGGCGGCAGTTATTGCCTCACGGAGGCATTAAAATATCCCCTGTGGGTCTGCTCGTCATCGGGAAAAAAGCTAAAGGATGTTGTCATTCGGTGTACGAAAAATTGAATATTTGCATAAGCTTGGTGTGGCCTTATTACAAATTACTCGTTTGCACTTTGTGCAGCTACAAATGGGAAGTGATAATTGCTGTGCTGATAAATATTATTTTCCTGATCGCTCGACAGCTACTGACCAATTCAAACTGAAAGCTAAAACCGACCGAATCATAGTTCTCGTTACGTCTGTAGTGATTTTATTTAATGTTTTATCCGCCTACGATAGCGGAATGACTGCCAAAACGTCTAAAGATATTTTTGTGAGTGTCCTGTTTATTTATTTTCGTCTGTTTGTGCTTCTGAAAACTATATTTATTTTCAACGAACATCCTCCTGGATTTATGATCAATAATAAAATGTGATACTACGACTTGCCTCCTCTTACCCTCATGTCATATGGTATCTTTCAAGCGTTCCTCAAACCTTGGTAATGAGCCGTAATCCACGAGACTTGGTTCTTATAGGATTTGGCTTTTGTCATTTGTGGAATAAACTCCACTGATTTACGAAGGTGAATGATCATCACCCTGTACCCTCGTAATTTAATAGCCGGGAAAAACGAGGTAATCCCTGCAGAGTTACCGGGAGACCCACGACTTGTGTCATCCTATGGTAAAAAATACTACTTATTGTATGTTTAGCTGAGGATGTCACGGTGTTGAAACATAGAAAATGATTAACCAAACATTTTAGTATAATGTACATCGTTGGGGCTCATTTTCTTCCTAAATGGATCTATTCCACTTTTTTTAAGCCTGAAACCGTTGGACTTGTTGTAGGTTCCCCGAATTTGAGATTAATAAGAATAGCGCTTTTTAACGGAAGGCCTTGACCCTAAAGAAAACTCAAAAGCCATGTCCAAGGCGGGACAAGACAGAGCAACTCTCGGGATGCCATAAAAATGGTGTCACCATCAAGATATTATTCCATTAGGCAGCCAATATAAACGGAGATAAGATTTTCAGTTTTGAAAGTTGATAATTCCGGGCATATGTGGGTTCCTACTGGAAAAATCTTTTGGATGCCGGAACTACCCACGGTAGATTACCTTTACGAAATCTCCTGCAAGTTCACATAGGAGCGAAATTCAACCGGGGAAAAATCTTTGGCTTTAAAATCAGGACCCGAAGCCGGATACATAGATTTCTCGCCGTGTGCTTCAGTCAGTTAAGATACTGTGGTATCTTCCTCCTCTGAGGATTTTTGTGGTCTTTAAAGAAGCAAGTTGTTTTAGACTACCTAACATACGGTGTAACGAGCAGGCCATGGCCTGTACTAGACGCCGCGGTTCGAGAGGTTAAAGCCAAAATTTGAACTTAAGGAGGTATATCCAGGTGAAGGCAAATGATTTTTCTTCTGTGGAATTTTCTATTCTATAGCTCATACAACGTGGAACTTCATAAAGGAGGACGAGAATAGGCTGCAGGTATTTGAGATGTGGGTGTGGAGAATGATGGAGAAGGTGAGGTGGACGGAAAGGAAGACTAACGAGGAAGTGCTTGAGATGGTGGGCGAGGATACAAAACTTCTGAAAAAAACCGGGAAAGGCAGGGTAGATGGCTGAAGGATGTAATAAAGGGTGATTGGTTACTGAAGAGTGTGATAGAGGAAAGATGGGATAGGAGAAAGGATGTTGGGCGATCGGGGAAGGTGAAGAAAGAGAATAGGTTTCATGGACTGGATGAAGAAGGGCAGATCGAATTCAGAGGTGAAAAGGGTATACTGGAGGGGAATGGGCCCCTGAATGGGTAGAGGACCGGGGGGAAATTCTCTGAAATTCAGCAAATTTTACCTTTACCTTAAGCACCTTTACCGGTAGAATACTTAAAAAAAATAGCTTGTATATAATAAGGACTTGACCGAGGAGATGGGACGGTTGGCAGCCCTGCCGTGGACCACCGTCTTCCTGTATCCAGGAAAACCCCCTCTGCTCTCCTGATGCATGCTTTTGGGGACAAGGAGAGGGGTGAGGTGAGCGGGTGGGGGAGGGCAGATTGGGGGAGGGGTGGCTTGGAAAATACTCCCTCTCGTCCTCCTCCTCTTCGTCCAGCCCCCTCTTTTCCAGCGGGAGGCCAAAAATAAGCCCTTCCGACCACGGGAAAAAGGAATCCGTTGAGTTTCTATCATTTTTTCGCCTCTCACAGCTCTGCTCTCGAAAATGACTCTCGAATGCTCTTTATTTTTCTTCACAGGTTATTTTATAATTATAGGAATAGAGACAAATCCTTAATCTTTTTTACTATTACGGTTTCAATTTTATTTCTTCACTATTTTTTTATATTACCATTCCTTTCATGTTTATAGTTCGTCCAAGGTAATAGTTGAGAATCTAAAACGCACGCAATCGGTTATCGCGTCCAATGCCCTGAAAAGGAATTACACGTGCTATGAAAACGTGATAGTGGCCTTCCTATCATACGTTTGAGAAAAAATTGTGTTATTCTCATTTCTTTCCTAGGAAAATCATTATATTTCAACGGCGCTTTTTTCTTGGGCCTTCTATAATTTGCAGCATATTATTTTTTTGACGAAGTTGCAAAGACATTCGGATTTTCGATAAGGAAGAACGTACCTGAAAATCGTGAGGAGTATTGTGCCTTATGGAGAGGTGGATAGCTGGAACATGAGAGAATGGAGCCTTACGAAACTTGGGTGTTGGAGGCGTATGCTGAAGATCAAATGGATGCATTGGATCAGAAACGAGGAGAGGCACATAATAAGAGATGAGTAGAAATTTGTAGCATATATCAGGGCGGCGAGGCCCAGTTGGTTAGGCTACACATTAGGACACAATGAATTCGTGAGGAACATCATAGAAGGAAAAATGCTCTTGGTGGAAGTCCGAGAAACAAATACGTTGGCCTGTGGAAACGTGATACGATTCAGAGCTACAGGACTGGAGGGATTTGGTATGGATCGGCTTAGAATTGGAGAACTGCAGTTAGTAACCGTTCATGGCATTGAACGATGAATTGTTAATCTTTACGATGTATTTATTGCAAATGCAAAATTTTGTGTACATCTTTATAGTAAATATTCCTATTGGTAATGTCTCAACTGATGAAATCAACTTTCAAGGCACATATCTACACATTTATTACCGTGTTCATATGTTAAGTGGTGATGGCTGAGCGTATGTATTTTGGTTTGCTTCGTTTCAATCGCCAGAAGTAATAAGATTGCTTGGAGAAGATCGCTGCTCTTTTGAGCAGAGGTACGAATTACTTCTGAAATCACCAAATTGAACTTATATTTTTGGCACGCTGGAGGGTTTACTGGCTGATTCGAAGCATCAGCTGCACCAGTTCAGGGGAAGAATACTTGAACTTCGTTCATGTGAACACGTACCTATTTCATGTCTTCAAACGGTCAAAGGAAAATATTTCTTAATAATTTGTAAAAACAAGAACACACTCTAATGTCAATCTGCCGCTGATCACGCCACAGGCTATGTCAGTCCTTTTTGTGCCTTTGATGTTTAAAGTATTTGCCTAAAGGTTTGGATTTTTCCCAATTACTGTCAATCGTCATTCCAATTTTTATGTATATCCCGTAAAAATGAATCGTTTAGTCACCGGTCTGCATCTCCATTTTTTTTCATTGTCACATTCGATCGATCGACCTGTTATTATTTTTAAATTAATTAGAGCGTTGCAAAGTTTGGTGATTATCATTTGGATTGCCTTCAAGCTCGTGAAGGTTAGGGAAATCTCCCAGCCTCAGGTTAATTGATTATAGCACGATGAGAGCGAATGGGGGTGTCGAATTCACATGTTACGGCTGCTTTCGCCGTTTCTGGCGTATTCAGAGTTAGGCAGACAAATAAGCGCCTGCTTAGAAGTTAACTAGCTTTGAGAAAGCCCCTTCACGGGTAATTAGAGGCCTGACTTTTCCCAGAGGATAAAATACATTGTTTTAACTTTTTTGTGTCCTCTCCTTATTTGCACACCAGGTGGCTAACACGACCTTTAAAATACTTTACTTTGTATACTTAGCACTGAGTACCTGTTTGTCTTACTCGCCACGATTAATTCCCTTGGATGCTTACTACAAAAAATTTTGTTCTGGTGGTGAACTTATTCCTCATGCGTAGCAGAGACATTTGGGCTCAAATTATAATCTCTTGCATTTATTTATCACGCTCGCTCAATATTTTACTGAAATTCGGTTTCTGAGTACACTTACCCAATTTGTTTACCCTAGATAATAGCTGTGAGTTATTTGAGCTCTGAAATAATTTTTCCCTATAAGTTGGTTATTGCCTGTGATATCTCTTCCGTTAGTAACTTGAGCTAAAGTGCTTAATCATGCTCCAAAGATTATCTTACATGAAAGAGTGCTATGAACAGAATTAAAACTGAGCACATACTTCTCTTATATGCTCATGATTTTGTAAGACCTCAAATTTGGAACATCTTTTAGATAGTACTCACTCTCTGCATGAAATTGTCCCTTATTTTTCCCCTCAAGCATCAAAAGCCTTTATATGAGGATAATAGTCTTAATAATTCAATTTTTAAGTGATTTATTTTCTTCTGACGGTACCGAGCCATAAAGTCTAATTACTGAATGTCTTATTCATCTCACCAGTGCAGTTCTTAGTGCGTCTCACCTTGAGGTATTTTAATACCGACCTTTGATGTATGTACTTGATAGCTCCTACGTATGGAGTGATGGGGAACGCATGAATGTTGGATAACGTTTATATGTATTGCGAATATATTCGCACTGAGTATCTGCGGTATTTACTGCTAAGACGAATGCTATTTACATACGCTTGGTATCCCTTGCTTCGTTTCCTAAATTACAAAGATTAATGGAAATCAACACGCGGGAATCATTCAGATTAAAAAGCTCGAAAAAATTAGCGAACTCGATCAACTGCAGGCCTTTGCAACCCTATTGTTCATTTCTTGCGACCGCTTGCGATTTATGCTCCCGGTTAAAGGACTCCTCCTCTAATAGCCCCGAGTGTGAAAGCAAGATATATGTCTCGTTCTCTCCCTCCCTTTACGCCGGGGAGCAATTAAACAAAGTCCGCTTGGCTTGTAATCGTTCCCTCAGTGGTGTGGGATCTTGAGATTTTGCCCCCGTCCCCCACCCGTTGCTTCTCCTCCTCCGCCCACCCCTTCGCTTCGTCTCCTCTCTCCTCTTCCCTCCCTCCCTCACCCTATCTCCCTAATCCCCTCCCCCCCCAAACTAATCTCCCCTTCGCCACTGTCCCAATCCACGTCGCTGTCCACGAGCGTGATGTGACGGCTGACGCCCCGTTTCGGCTCGATCGTGGCTGTTGACCCGATTTTGCGAGGCGAGGATCTTGTGTGTTTGGGATGGCGTCCGTGACACGGGGTGGGGTAAACCCTTCTTCACCGTGCCCTTTTCAGTTCAGGGGGAGAGGGGTGGAGAATATAAGGGTGGAAGAGGAATAAGGAGTCATAACGCCAGACGGAAATCCTTCGTAGCGGCCGACTTTCCGGGGCTCGCTCGATAGCTCTGAAACATCATCGGCTGTCGTCAATTTGATGATTGTTTTGCGTCAATCTCCACTCTCACTTTTAACTAAACACTTTTTTCCTTCTCAAGTCTTTCATTTCTCATTATATTCATAGCGAATCACATCTTTGGCATTTATTCCCATGCTTTGTTCAAAAATGAAATGAAAACCTAGAACTGCCCTCTGAAACTTTTATTTTACGACGCGTATCCACTCCCCAGTGGCCAGAGTCAATCACCTTTTAAGACGTTGTCACGCATTGTACTATAAAAAATTATTGTTCATAATGAAAATATAAAACTTGGTTAATTCCACGCAAATTTATTAAAAGTGACCCAGGTTTCAGCAACTGAGTGCCATTTTCAATCATTTCAGTTGCTGAAACCTGGGTCGGTTTTAATAAATTTGTGTGGAATTACCCAAGTTTTATATTTTCATTATGAATATTACAAACTTCCACAAAGTAACGCCAAAATATTGCTCCACCACCTTTTGCCCGACACTTCAAAATTCAGTCTTTTATTCATAATTTCACGAATCAGATATGTTTTTGAATTCCTCTTAGTAAATTTCCCTTTCCTGCTTTTCAAATTCTCACTTTTACTCTCTTTTCTCTGGCCCCTTCCTTGTTGGGACCTCCTTGTTGGGACCTCCACATAAGGTTGCCACCCCGTCTGACTAAGGGAGTGCTCGCTCTCCCATACTCAACCTTTTCGACAACAGCAACCCTCTCTCCCTCAATGGACGACTCCTCCTTTCAAATCTTTCCTTTTGTAAAAGGGCGCGTATGGTCGGCAGGAATCTCCGTGAACGAGGAGCCGGAGTCCAAATGTCACTCTTAAATACGTGATAGGGAAACGGGAATTGATTTAGACCCCACATTCCTTGTGTTCTATTGTGACTGGAATTTTGGAATGGAAGACAGAATTTTGGAATTCCATGGGGCCCCAGTCCATCAATGAGCAGTGAAGAAGTCGTGCAACGAGTACGTTTTGAGGAATCAACGTTAAGTGAATCCTCTACGAAACGGAAGGGGCGATGCGCAAACGTTTTGAGAGATTTCAGTTTCCCGAAATAAATAATGGGCAAGAAAAATTCGATTAAAAAAATACCGAGGACGACCAAGTAGAATTATATCGAGAGCATTGTGATGGATGATGGAATATACAACAGTATGTGAAAAAAAGTCAGCTCACAGGGGATAGCTGCATTAAAACTGTTCTCCGATTAGTTATTGCTGCTGATCCATTGTTTTGCGAACTACATTCGGATACAAATCAGTGGATCAGAGTATATATTTAAAAAAATAGTTTTCTACAGGTTAAGGTAAGTTTTTGCTGGATGTCAGAGAATCTCCTCCCAGTTCTCTATAGCTTTAGGGCCTTTGAGTCATATATAGGTTTCGGATTAGTCTCCTATCGTGCCAATCCATTCCCATTTTCCCGAGTATCTCCGTTAGTTTATCCCAATTAACTCTATCAAAACCCTTTTAAAATCAATAATACATGCGAAAACATTCTGGTAATACTCTATGTTTCTATCTATAAGTGTTGTCATCACCGCAGTCGCAATCCGAGTTGAAATTCCCTTCCGGAATCCAAACTGGTCATCGCCTAAATAGTACTTAGCCTTGCTCTCAAACCATTTATTGATTGTAGAGTACATATAGAGAAGGCCAAAGGCGGCAACGGCTGTATTTTATGCGTAACCTACCACGTTCTTTGTTAGTTTCGTGTGGGCCATTCGGTTTAAGGTAGTGGTGAATGGTGAGAGAAAATAGCTTATTTAATGAATTAAGTAGCTCAGATTTAATGGTAATATTTAGAATAATTGCTAATTTTGATGTTCCCAAGTGTAGGAATTTGTTATTGAGGTATTGAGTCCAAACCCTAAAAGATGCCGAGTGAACTAATTTACGAGGGGATTGCTTTATGCCGAAGTTAGCTCCGCCTGTTACCCACATATCAAACTATCTGTTGGATCTTACTTAATATTGGCCAATACTTTTCCTTTTGTTCTAATCCAAACGAGTGCAATACACCAAAAATCACTTCACCCTTAAAAAGCTTGGTGCCCAAAATGCTTGCGAGAAATTAGTGGTATTGTCAAGTATAGAATGATGGAGAACGCTTTCTTATATTTAATAAAGTCATTATATGGAATACCGAGCTACCAAATTTACCCTCTGTTCCAATTTTGTGGCTACAATAGATATGCCATTTCAATAGAGCGTGTTGAATACGTGTTCGATGCTGGGGCTAGCCGCAGTGACCATTGTTGAGGTCTTCCTTATGATCGAAGGAGTGATTCTTTTTTAACATCTTGTTAATAAATTGTATGTTGCGGTCAAAGTGTGCGACTTCACTACTTTGCTGGAATCCATACGCTCGTTACTATCCTAATATTCTGGTATTCTGCAGAAAATAGCGTATAAAATTTTTCAACGTCTGAGTTAGAAATTTGACGACATTTACTTTCGCCGAATTCAAGACTCTTTATAATTTATATTTTAACGATGCAGGTATCGAGTATTTGTTCTCTGAGCTCATATCACTCTCAGGTTGCTGAAAAGTTGGGCAGTCTACTACACTCTGGTTAGGCCACACCTCGAATACGCCGCGAGCATTTGGGAAACTGGTCATAAAGATTTAACCAAAAAAATCAATGAAATACAAGGAAAAGATGCACGCTTCGTTAACGGCTTCTACGAGTGAACGTATAGTGTCTCACAACTTTTAGTGGGATTGAGGTGAGAGCCCCTAGATACTCCGAGACTACAGGCTAGGTTTAGCTTGCTTAATAAATTCAGAACTTGTGTGTTTCCAAGCGACACAAAAAATATTTTGATGACGCTTCACTACACCTCTAGGTCTGACAGAAGTGATAAAATAAGAGAGAGATACATTGCAGAGCAGATAGATACACAAACTCGTTCTTTCCGCGCACCATAAGCGACCACAATAGAAACTGAGCTCCACTAAATACACTCCTATTATACACGTCATCATTTCACCTCCTAAAACCTTACATCTTTACACCGCTGATGACCTAACACCCCCTGCCCCTCGCCCATGTGGCGGCTCGCAGGGTAGTGTGTAGATGTAGTCAAAAAGGGATGCCCTGTTAACAAAATAATGAAGATGGTGTTGAAAAAACTAACTCATGCTAGATTCGAACCTGTGACTTTAGGCTTATGTGCGAAGGTTATACTCCGCAGCTGAGGACAGATTTCTGCTAATTAATTGATCCTTTAAATTTTGTAAATGATAAGTCAAAATTGTCGGTCGATAAAAAAATTATCGCTAAATGTCAGAAGGGCGAAATGAGAATGATGCTTGTTTGTTGGGGTGACCTCTTGGCGACTTCCCAGAGAATCGTCCGTTGTTGATGTCAGGTTTCTCTGTCCACGCTATCTTCCCTCCGTCTCCTGCCCTAATTACTCTCGGATCCTCCTCTGGCGAAAAATGATCCCAAGGGACGAGATTCTCCCAACTCTGACTAATTGCTTTTTTGGAGGGGACTTTGAGAAGTTCGGGATGAGCAAGTAAGAATGGGCGGACGCTAATGTAAACAACCATCTTGGTTTGGACTGTCCTGAGGCCATCGAACCCCACTTATATTTTTGTGTTGGGGATTGCGTAGTGTCTTTGGGAAAAGCAAGTGTTATTTTCTTGCTGAAATCACTTCTCAGTGTTTCTTAGCATTCCACTCGCACAGAGAGAGAGAGAGAGAGAGAGTGTGTGAGAAATGGTTAAATTTCTTTCTGACAGGAAATGCAGGCACTTTGAACAGAAACTTTGAAAGGAATTCAATACGTTTCTTATTTAGTCTCTGTCTCTCATCACCGAATTCCATTCAATGTGTCTGTCTTTATCCAATGAAGATTCCAATTTGAATCGGTAACCTTCTTTATTTTTTTAGCTTAATTGAATTTTAGTTTGGATACGCCGTGACAAACAGCCGTGACAAAAATAAGTGACTGTGCCGGGTTCATGATGCTTCGTATATCTTAATAATCCTAAATGAGAGTTCTTTTGCTGCTGCAATATATTTCTAAATGGTCGTGAAATCACTAACACCGATGTAATAAGTGAAAATGATTTTCCTTTCGTTTCGATGACCATACGGATCTAAAATTTTGGTAACTTCTGGACAGTTGTGATTGTCAATTTTCTTTCAATTGCAGGTTGTCTTAGCGTGATGGTTGAGTGCTGAAGGAGGCGTCATTCATTGGTTAGGGAATAAACGGACACGAAAGGGTGGTTAATCTCGTAACTTTGTCACTGGTGTTTTGATTTTGACGATTTGATCGTTATCTCTCATTTTTAAGCAAATAGGATTAGAACATTAAATTTGCGTGTCCTGCGCTAATATTTTTTCATCGTGTGACAATTAATGATAAAATTTAATTGAATTAGATTTCAATCATCAAAATAATATTATTTAGTGACTAAAATTGGTGAAAACTCCCTTGTTAATGCCTTATTTCATTCTTATTTCGAATATAATTACGATATTTGTTGTGTGTGATTGCCATTGCCAAGGTGCCCCACCTTTCTTTAGCGTAGTTAAGAAGATAAATCCAAATTAATGCAAATATTAAACTATGGCATGAAATGTTTTAGCGAAAAAAATGTTTTTGACGAGCACACGACTTAACTATTGGATTGAGTATACACACACACACACACACACGTAAATGTTCAAACAGAAAGGTAGAAAGAAAGTGGATAGGAACACATAAAATCAACAAACACAGTGGTGGTGTGAAGGTGTAAAGATGGCCGATTCCAAATGGAAAAAATTCGACTGGACCGGGAAAATATATACATATATTTAAAAAATGTCACAGGCGTGACTGGCAGACACACAGGGAAAACACAAAAAAGAAAAATTCACAGATATGTTTATATATTTCGGCGGACACAACCGCCTTCGTTTTTTTTAAATTAGCCAGGCCCATTCTACTCATCTGGATGTCACAGCTTGCTGTTTTATGTATTAGGCAGTATTTGTGGATTAGTTCGGTCAACTCAGGTACCCGTTTTGCGGTGTTTTGTTAAATGCGGTTCCACTGTGATTTTTTTTAACTCGTCGAAATCTAATATCTATAGCCATTCGATAGGTGTACTATGTTGCATTGCACTCTAAATCGTATTTTGTCGCATGTCGCAGCGTGTTCGCCCACTGGACATGGAGTGGTTATCGAGGGAGTGCCGATGGGGAGTTTGGAAGTTGGGGTGAGGCGGGAAAGGGGAGGCGGCGATGGTGTGGCTTTGGGTTATGTGCCGGGAATTTGAAGCGGCGTGCGCAGAAGATGCTTGCGCGCTCTTTGGATCCCTCCTTCTCACCCCTCCCCCCCCCCCCGTCACTGGGAATGGAGGCAGGGAGAGATGAGGGCGGGGGGAGTGGGTTTTTAGGAGGGTTGGTGAGACGAAGGGGGTGTGGGACAGTGGAGAAGGGGGTGAAGGGGAACAGAGGAGTGGGGACGTAGAATCCGGGAGAGGAACGGGATCACTCCCTCCGCAGCTATTAGGACTTCGTCAGCGCTCCGAAACGCCACCCGCTCTTCTTCTTTCACGTGCTCCTGTCCTTTTAACCGGCCGGCTAACACTGCTTCTTGGTCTCCCGGAGAGAAGCTGAACAGGAAGATTTTTCCACTTGCCCAGTCAATCTCTCTTTTTGGATAAGTTCGTTATCGCCCGAGGAGAAGTTAAAAAATTCCATTGAGTCCCTTGAAACCGGTTTCGGCGAAAGGCAGTTTGGCGCGCGCGCGAGAAACGAACGATAAAAAGAGTTTTCCGAACCCCGAGAAGAGAATAATTTCGCCATGGCGGACGTAGAAGTTCAGATGCAGTTCACCACGACGGAGAAGAGGGTCCGCAAGGTTAAGAAGACGAAGCAGCAACGCAGGGAGAGCTCAGATGTGGACGCCGAGGTGACCATCACGGAGATGGACGGCAAGGACAGCAACCACGTCACCTTCACCGAACAACAGGGGTACGTGCTGAGCGAGTGACGACGGGGGATGAATAAAAAAAAGGGCCGCTTTTGGGCCAAAGTTGAGAGGAATAACTAGAAAAAGAGTGACGCCACAAATGCAGTTTCAAGTTCTAATGTTGTGTGAATCTCTATTTTTCATAGCATGAGTGTTGCCCCAGTAGCGTTCTTAAATTCTGTCATCGAAGCTAAGTTATTTCGTGATAATTTAGGTAAAACAAAGTGATCACGATTTTGCAGCGCAGGTTCTACTTTCCGGGCTCCGGATATTTTTATGGTAATTCCGTGATATCTGCGATTTGTCTGTAGCAGTCGTTGATTGGCAAATCCTGTTCGTCTTCGAGGAATCAGCTAAGTGATAGATAAATTTTAGTCTTGGTTTCAATTGAGAGGTTAATTCTTCTAATAGGAAGTTCCAATTTACCCTGAAAAACAGTCGGAGAATGTGTGCTATGTCCAGCATGGGAGAAAAAACGTACCCTCAAATATTTACAGTGCGGTAAAAAAGCCTCGGGAGTGTTTTACATGATTTTTTTCTAGTTAATAACGGCTTTTATGGCCTGAACGGAGTATGTCACCTTATTATCAGCAGTGCTTCACACTACACTTACCCGTACATTCTAGTTTAATCGAGCCATGTCTATACAGATATCCAGTTTTAGTAGAAGGATTGCTAATATATTTCCAAATTACTTTCATGTAGCTTACTTAGGCGATGGAATGCGTTGAATTTGAGGTAAGGCATTTGATTTTACTCATGCAGCGTAAGTGCGAAATTGATATTGAGAAATGTGAACAATTAGAGCTTCGATGAATGTGATATGTTTCAATGAGTGCATGTGTATTCGACAGAAATAGAAAACCCGTTGAAATGTTATAAAAGCGAGCATGAATTCAAGTGGTTTCTCTATACGTGTGGCCAGACCTAGTCAAGTTAAACGCATCTTATGGGACCATTTTTTTAAAAGAGTTCTGTGATGCACGGAAATAGATTTATCAAGGGAGATGTATCAAGTTAGTGGTAAACTGAATCTTAAGCAATGTGATATTCTCACATAGGCCGCTAATTTAAACTGCTGGACTCATATTGAAGTGATTTTTTCCTCCATTTTCTTCGTTGAACAGTTTCTAGAAAGTAATATTATTTCATGTGAGGAAAAAATCACCAAATAAATATATCAAACCGTGTATTATTAAGACACTTGACGACGATGTCTACTGTTTTCTGAGGCGTCACTCTTTTTCCTTAACGTATCCCCCTCGTTTTTTGATTCCGCGATGTTTCAATTGGTCACAAAAAATTATCTTTCTTCCTAACGAGCAGTTAAATATTTAAACTGCTCCAAATGGTGGTCGTTGAATTTATGGTTTGAAAGTGTGTTTCTTTGCATTATAATTTTTCGAAATCACGAGTTATTCTCTTAACTGCATCTTGTCTTTTGAGTGACTTACTTGGTGATATGTTGCTCTTTGGGCGAGGGAAACGTTCGCACTGATCGGGGTATCTTTTGTAAATATGTATAAAAATACTGATTCTCTCTTCCAAACACATCTCTCTCTCTCTCAGTCACCCACAAAACGAACCGGGTTTGGCGATGCACGGTTCGCGCCACCACCAGCACACTCAGCCGCTGTACGCTTGCAATCGCCATGCTACCACTCTTGTTTTTTCACCACTTGTGCTATACTCCGAGCCTCCACTTCTCCACTGTGTCACTAGAAAAACTCATGCACAACACCTTCTAGTCCCTGTGAGATTTACACTCTGTGCCACTCCTACATTTCTCAATAATGTCACATCTACTTAGATCGTCATAGCCTAACCACCACGCTTCATGTAAAACCCCTTTAAGTTAATCCTTATTTACATCCATAAAATAGGAGACCACCTTAACTCGTCTTTATCCATTCCGTAAATTTTACCCATTCCCTACCTTTTTCTGGTAAACAAGTTTATCCTTCAGTACTCGTTTCCTGATGCTAAATGCTCCTCTTTCATTCCTACCATCAGTGAACGTCCACTTCATTTCATCAATCTTTCATACTTTTTCATCTTCACTAGTTATTAAACCTACTAAACCCCCTGACAGGGCATGATTCTGTAGTGCTATCCAGCAACTTACCTACCCATTTCTTCAATCCTCTTTTTCTTGCCTTTGCATTGCAGAGCAAAATTGCTGTTTGCAACGAACCTTGGTTTACCTATGTACCCTTTACCCAAGTTAACGGCTCTTTACCACTTTAACTCTGCGATCGTTTCCTGAGCAAATCAGTATCATTTTTTCAGCACACACTGGTTCCATTGAAAATTCTAAAAAATAAAATCAGTGATGACACTTTCATAACACGACCATACGATCTGTTGAAAATTATTTCGTTGAAATTATCAGAAAATAAACAAAAAATATTTTTCACTCAGCACGTGCCCCTTACTCACTTAAGAAGGTAAATACACCTCCACATGATGGTTTAGTTCTCATATGTGTATATTTAGTTATTTTTCTCTTGTTTTCTATCTGCCATTGTACTGGTATCATCTGTTCAGTACACCGCAGTTAATTTTTGGTGGGTTTAATGCAAGATTGCAGCTTTTAAATCATGAATGCCATCCTATAGTGATTAATAATCATATGCGTAAAAACTTTATTCAGGATGTATTTACGTTTCGTTTACATACTTTATTCATTCGCAAATACTTTTATTCTAATTCATCAGACTATTGAAGTCTGGTGGTCATATTTGCATGTTCTAAGCTTCGCATGTTGGTGCGTGTGTTCATTCTTTTAAGGTCTCATATTTCGAAGTTTACGGTGTAGCAATAAGCAACTACGGAGCATTTCATTCTTATCGAGGAATATACCACTGCTGTATGTCGTCTTCGCCCGGCAGTCAAAAGAGTAAACCGAAGAGAATACGCTTGTAATGTTATAATATAAACAATTGCTCAATTCTTGTTTCGTGTATAACACTAATGAGAACTGCTGTCTGGGTCCGTTAGGGACGTTTCTCAAGCATGGCTCCTGTAGGCCTACTGCAACCCGTATCACGGATGTTGCGCGGGTGGTATGGCCCCACGGCGTCGGCTCGAAATACTTGCGTAAGATCCTCTCGTTCGGATGTATCCATGATACCAAAAATACTTTGCCCCCTCGCGCGGATATAACTTTTGCTGCACAATTATTAGGGTAGTGTGGTAACACCCACGGTGTTGGATATCACCCCAGGGATAGACATGACGAAATAATAACTTGTATACTCTATACTTTAAAGCTTATTGCCGACCAAGTTTCGACTGCACGGCAGTCATTTTCACCTTGATATTGATGAAGTTCTTTTTTTCGTCAAGTCTGTGACAATTTTCCAATTAGTTACGTCTTCAACCATAAATTTTTCCTCAGGGATAATTGATCAATTCTCCCCGGACATGATTAGCACGTAATCAAATAGTGATAGTATTTCTATATGTGGTTGTTACTGAAATAGCCATCCCTGTGTGTAGAAGTTACTTTACGCCCGAAGTAACCCGCCTTTGTAAGTAGTAAATAATAATCTCCTCTAATTTCGAAGATAACGTCTTTTTGTTCAATGATTGGCTGGGTGTCCCAACATGTCTTATTTTACGTATGGCGTTTGAGATTGTGCTCAACATAATCCTTACTGCTGTTTAAACTTGATTATGTTGGTAGTTGGCAAGTAAAATAGTTTCACACCGTCGTGTCACGAGTGAGTAGAAAATGAAATGGGCTCTCACAGTGGGTATTTGAAAATTATTTTCAATCCTCTTACAGTTCCTGTTCTAATTTATGTGGAGAGTACGACCTTTTTCACTTGAAATCAAAGCTTTGCTCTTGAGTAACAAATTATTAATACATATTAGGACTCCTTATATTAAGGACATTAAATAATATGATATGGGCTACAATGTGCGATTTACAGTGAAATAAATTCTTCTTCTGGAGTGAAAATTCGAACCCAAGCCTCCCGACGCATAGTCTATTTTACCTTTCCTTCCTTGTATTTGATTTTTTAACTCGAATTTTAAATTTGAATCGGATCTTATTTATCACCTGGTGACGCCGTTTACGTCAATTTTTGTCCGTCCCGCACAACTGCTTCAAATCCTCATATTCTTTAATAAATATTATGAATAACGAATATGACAATCAAATTTTCTCACCGCAGGGAATACTTAACATCAGTATTTTTATAACAAATTATGAAATTTGAGGCTATTTTTGCATTAAGTCCGATAATAGTTATGCATTTTAAGGCTGAACGAATTATGAAATTTAAGGCTGTTTTAGCGGAGAGTCAGCTAATAATTATGAATTAAAAATATGAAAATGTTTCTATGAAAGGGTTTTTAAGGTCCGAGAAGATAATGAGTGATTATTTTTGTTCTTATTTATGCTAAAACTCTGAAAAGAGATTGAAGTGATTGTACTCCTATTTCTACCAAGCGCTCAAAGATTGGGAAATTTACAGTGCTAGTGAGACACTCATGGCCTGGGGAAAGAACACGAATGAATTTATGAGAAATATTGTTGAGGATTGAGGTACAGAAACGTTGTATATTTCTATTGATTTTTTAATTTTATTAGTTAAAAAGTATAATTAGTTTTGGCGCAAATGTGCCGCCTTTGGGTGAAATCTTTCCTCCCAGAGATGACACCTTTTTGTCGTAATTAGTTGTACCTTGTGATTAATATGATTAGAAGTTGTTGGAATTATATTAAGTTTTTTATCTCAATTTAAAGATAAATTTTCATGCTGTGTAGGAAAAATCCTTCGAACATATTGGGGAGGACTAGCTTCTAGATTTTTTCGTGGCAGACGATGCCTCCATGAGGCGATTTTTTTTTAAGTTTCGGTGGAGCCACGGGAGGGCCTGTCCCGAGCCCTCTTCCTTCAGTCTCTCTCTCTCTCTCTCTCTCTCTCTCTCTCTCTCTCTCTCACTAACTCTTTCTGCAAGAATCTATTTCCGGCGCCCCTCGCCGTCTCTTATTACGCACCCGCGCGCTCGGGGCCCGCCTTCCAGTTCTTCCATACGCGGCGTCCCGCCTACTCAACCACGCTCATTCCTTCCTTCTCGTCTCTAACGGGACGCCAACTGTGAAATCTCATCTCGCCTCGTCTCAGGCCCAAGCCCTAAAATCAGCCATCATTTCTCCAGCTCCCTCTCTCGGGCTCTCGCCTCGAACGCAATAAAGGCTGTCATCCTGTTTGCAGAGAGGAAAAAACAAGTGCTAAACCTGAGAGAATGTCAAAAAAAAAGGTTCAAATGCAGTGGTCCAAAGATGAGTTTTAAAAAATCGGTGTTCAAGACGCAATCTTGCATGTTTTGAGCATTTCTCTATTAAATCATAGATGTTACGCTGATTATGTTACACTAGTGTCATTTTTTTGTGGTAGTTTTATTACAATAGGAGATACAAATCGTAGGCTTTCTTATAGGTCTGCTTTTTATGTCAAAATTAGTTAATATGCTTAAAATTGCTTTAAATGTTATTTTACGTCTTGTTTCGAAACAAGCTGTTTGAAACATGGCCACTATTTTTCTGAAAATTAAGAAAATGTTCCAATAGACTGGTTTGTTTCTCATTTTCATATGCCTCCTATTCTCTGTAATTTCCTTAGTTATCGATAAGGTTTTGGACTTCGTTTTGAAGAGAAGAAAGTGTTTTTTCCGCACTATTTTCGTTGGTTCATTGGCGTGCGCTTCTTTTCCGACAAATTTCACTTCAGTGAATTTAACATCTGCTACTGGTATATATGTAGAAAAATGCAATTATCATGCTGCATTAATGGTGTAGTAATATTTTGATGCAAATGGTTTTTTTAAGGGATATAAAAGACGTGTTCTGGAAAACTTGAACGTTTTCAGAATGAAACTATAGGGTGAATCCTCGCGTTTGGATAACCCAAGGAACTACCAAGACTACCCAAGGAACTAGCAGGACTACCCAAGGAACAGCTATTAATTTGTTAGTATAAAATGTCGGTGACGTTGGAACTACGCATGTTTACGTGCGATATTTGATGGCTTAACTTATTTTGAATTCATCATTATCAAGAAAACTGACAACTCAACTCCGGCGCATTTTGGTCTCTGTGAGCTAACTAACTGACTAAGAAGTGCCTGTGTAAGATCTATTGTGTTTTTTGCAAATTTGTTTCAAGAATGTCGAATGTATTGTGCTTAGGGTGACGTCGGTGCAGTCACCACCAAGCGAACCCTAAAAAACGTTCAATCACTGAGCAGCTTTAGGTCCCAAATGGGGTTACATGGTCACCGTCAAGTTTCCCGCAAACCAAGGAACAATTCTCTGTTTATCGTATTCCAATTCAGTGTTTTCAATTGCGATTATGTCTTCAATCTCGAAATTCAAGTTTAGCTGAGTGATGCGTGGAATCAAGAAAGATTTTTATCTCTGATAAAAAGGACATAGGTTGCCGTTGAAAGATGTATTCATCCGGTCTCCCACCCTTTCCACGTCGTAAAATATCCTTTCCACGCGTTTCTGTCGTTTATGACTTCCTGCAAAATCGTTCGTGAAAGCCTACAACTATGTGATGTGTCTCTGAGATGAAGTTTTGGAGAATCCCTCTTAGAATATTTCCGTCTGCTCCCACTTGAAATGTTTCTTCTCCCTTTAGATTTAGAAGTGTGTGCCGAGTGAGTAATGTCCACGGTTCCCATTTTTAGATGTACCTCCCGACTTCCTTGGCCCAACGGAGAGGTCATGAAGAGGCGACTAATAATAAGCGTTCTGAAAACTGGCGAGGTTTACTCTCGGTGGGGACGACGCAATACGCTTCTGTATCCTGATCCAAGATCCAAGATTCTTCTTTCATGTATGATAAAAACCTTTTCTCTGAGAGGGATTGGAAAACTGTGTATTTCAATTTTAAAAATCAATTTTCAGACTGTTCAATATGCTTTTAATCATCTATTAATATTGTAGAAAAGTTAAATATGGAATATTTTTCGTAGAATTATATGTCCTAATATTGTACCTTAGTTTCGTAGAATTATATATGCTAATATTGCAATTATGCCTCAGAGGAGCCACCTTAATAGTAACGTATTTAGAAATGTGTAAATCGTGGGAAAAAGGTTTAGAAACAATAGTATGTCTATTGATGAATTGTTTTTCTTCAGGTTATTTTTTTGTATACGACCCAACATCAAGTGCATAGTACGTAATAATATGTATGTAATACGCTGAAACATATGTCGTTAAGGTAAATAAAGTGGACAGTACCGTAACCATGCATTTTCATTTTTGGAAAAATGCTGTTCCTCCAAAGCTCGCCGGTTCATTCCAGTATACGAGTCCAACCAATCATGTAAACATATTTATACATTTTTCATTCTGAATATTGAATTATATCTTTGTTATCTAGTTTTATTATCAAGAAAAATTACCACAAAGGTACGGCTGAGGTCATTTTATATGTAAGATAGCCTCGTTGTCTTACCGTTGGCGTCATTTTGACCAATTACGCAACAGTTCTTCCGCTGTCAAGGTATTTTCCGCACCGTGCTGGAGAGGGTAAAAGTAGCCATTGGTGACGAGGCAGTTTACTTGTCAGCCCTAAATATAGTAATTTGCATAAATTGCTTATCTCGCTTTTCTTTGTGTCTGGACTCGGTTTTACTCATTTTTCTTATTTACTTCCCGTATGGTACTAGAAAATTTATTGTTCAAAATACCTTAAACAATGTTTGCCATTTCACCTAAATTATCTCCGGGATTTATGTATTTGAGTTGAATGAGGTTCATATGTATCTGGAATGGGAGAAAACTACTCATTATCTGCTCTTTTAATTAATATACTCTCCTGCATTTAATTTTTTTCAATTAAAAAATCTTTCATTTCATATCTAGTGCAGTTGTGATTCCTTAGTTCGTAAACGTTGTGCTGGGCGTAATTGTACACCTTTGAATAATCGTACAATGAATGCCGCTTCCGCGCCAATAATTACGTATTTACTTTATGATGTAGGTATTACTATATGGAACATACGTGTCGCAATACATAATTTTACATGGCTATAGCCTTTTATTTATTGGTAAACTATGAGTGGAATGAGATTTAGCATTTCCAATTCTCTATATCCTCTTGTTTTGCTTATTGTATCAATACAATTTGATCACCTTGATTTATTTTTCATTCTTATTTTTATAAATCATGAAGTTATACAATATGATTGATCTTTTATTGAAATTTTCTCCGGGAACATCGGAATAAGTGATATTCCTTTAACCGGATCAAATCTACCTCTTGTAATTGACCAATTATGGAGAGCATACGGTCTTGATTTTGGTTAATCCTCGATTCCAAATTTAAGGGAAGGTCTGGTTCAAACTTCTTCCATTGTGAGACACTCAAAGAAATTGCTTCTTGAAAGTAAAAGCTATAAATATTGAAAAATCTTATTACATAGTAATTTTTACATCTTTCCTCCGAAATTTGTTAATAAAGGCTTCGTCAGGCATGTCATTTACGGCATTCACAATCCATTGCTCGGTTTTATATTCTGGTTAAACCTCGGGACTGTAAGCGATATGAGGACGAGTCCTAATTGATTAAAGTAAACTGTGTGTTTCTGACGCCTTTCACAAAATTCAAACTTACCGTAGACATCGCATTAAAATAAATTTATATCTTTTAAATATTACATGTAACTCATAATCATTTAACTAGGTCATTACCGGATTATCGTGACAGCAAATTGTATTTGAAGATGTATTGTTATTTGACGACCATTGTATTAACTGGAATCATTAATTGTCACAGGCACTGTTATGGTTAATGACAAAAATGTAAGGGATTTATGTCTAATTATGATCACCACTCTTGTTATTTGATGTGATTTTTAATAAGTTTTATTGTAACCTTTCAGGATATTTTATCGCTAGTTTTCGTTTTGTAGTATCATTATTTTTTTCGTTTTTCATTGGTACTAATTGATATGTTATCTCGCGTCAGCTCTTGCGATTTCCGAGTTTTTCAGTGGTTGGCCTTTTTATTTAAATACACGGATTAAGTGTCTTCAACATCCGTGGAGTAATAAGCGCCTCGTGTCCAAAATTATGCCTCCTTTTTTTTACGTGCGGCGGTTAAGGAAGGAGATGAGATTCCTCCCCTGAGCGTCACATTACAAGCTGCGGCGGAAAATTCATTTCCTTCGCCACCATCGACGTAATTGGACCCTTCGCTTTTGGACGTGTCACGCACTCCTCTTCCTCCCTTCTCGGGAGCCTCCTTTCCAGCCCCATCACTGGCTACCATCCCTTCCCTTATGCGATGGCGTTCGTGTGATGATGACCCGAAGCGGAGATTGCCTGGTTGTTGGTTCGCGTTAAGCTCGCAGTGCCGCCCCGTCGGTGGTGACCAGCGGGTCCAGCCCTCCTGTCGTCTCGCTTGCATCTTTACGGCCCCCACCTTGTCGCTATCGTTATTTACACGTCGCTGCCTCGTTCCTAAGGCCATTCAGCCATTTTTTCCCGTTGTAACGTTTTTTTACAACCAGAATCCCGCACAAGGACCAGGTCGGGATGTTTTGTACTAATAACGTATTCTCTGGGCATATTGTTCCAATAATGAAGAAAGTTACTAATAGTTAAATTTTTCGTGAAACATGTAACATTCACGACATCAGTTTTTAAACTATTTATCATGAAAAATGTGGTTTTTGCTGCTTGAAACAGCATGAATTTACTAAAGTGTCTAACATGAGTCTACTAAAGAGCACCGAAAATTCACGCCTTAAAATTCAGAGTAGAGTCGAAATCAGTTAGTTGCAATGGCATAAGCTAATTTCGATCTGCGTTGAGCTCTTTTGTAAATTCCTAATGTGATTGTAAACATTTCAGTAATGTCTGTAGCTTTTGTGAATTTAGGCTGAAATATTGACATTTACTGGAATTATAACTTGAGTGACGTACCATTAGACCCTTTGAATTATTGAGCAATAAATAGTTTCTCTAAATACTCTGTGACGTATAAACTTTACACCCTAAAGGGATCACTTCGTGGAAGTATTTTGTACTTGAATCCATATTAAAACAATCCTTGTACTTTTCCAACAATATTAATATTGGTGGAAAAGTACAAGAATTGTTTTAATATGGACTCTGTAACGTATCTGATGTTTCTATCATATGCATATTTTTCCAAATCGAAATTTTGAACGTCCATTGTTATACGTGGGAGGAAAAGATATTCCAGTGCTATTGAGTGACTAATCTTTAGTTATAGGCTTCTCTTTCTACTTTCTAGCAATTTGGCAAATACATTGCGGCGTAAATTAGCCTTGCAAATTAAATGAAATTTCTCTCTCTCGAAGGTTAAGCTACCGGGAGACTCATAATATAATGGATTTACATTATTACTAGTCAGCACTTGCTTTTTATGATTAATAATTTACCCTCATTTAGTAACCCCATGCACTGTCGCCTTTAGAATTTTGGAGAAACGTCTCTTACTTGGCCGTATTAGTTAACTATTCTCCTAATGCTCCTCATCTTGGCAGCTTAGCATTTAGCCTTCTCCTAGTATTAATTATTTACGGTGATGACAATTTTTTTCTATTGATGATTTTACAGTGATTATCATAGAATAATTCTCGTTACGATTTGAATTGCAACCCAATTGTTCAATTGCGCACTTATGACGTTTATGAAGAAATGTTTTAATGTTACACTGAAACAGTATTAGATATCTTTATATAAATTATGCTTTTATACTCGTGGTGTATTTATATAGGATTTGATTACGTATTCCTCTGAGCATGAATAAAAAATCCGTGATTATACTGACGGCTATTTTTACAGCTGAGAATGAAGTTCACTTATTGGTCTTGTCCAATATACGTATGATGCTTAGTGAATCCAGTCCAGAGTATTTCCATTTTTACGTTAACGCGGCACCCCCCGGTCCACAGCAGAAAGGTTTTCCACTGTGTTACGACCCCCCATGTTATCGAAGAGAATGCTAAAATAATTCTTTCCCATTACCGGAGTATAAACAGCTCTTGCAGAATCGTTAATTATCTTTTAATTGTACAAATTCATTTTGTGAAGCCACCTGATTTTCAAGATAGCCATGAGAGCATGAAACAGAGATAGGACGAGCAGTCGAGTGTTGAAATTCGTGAAAAATCTTGGAACATTCCTGGTCTAGATACACTCTAATTGGAGAACGCTGTATCTGCAGCAATTATGATACCGTGACGTCAGATATGGTCATTCTGTGTACTCAATCTGAAAAGTATCCTTTATAATGTGACCTCTCTGACGGAAATGATCTACATCACCGGGTTTTTTTACGTGCTAAGTTGGGGTACCTAAATGTACGGAAAATTCTCCAGCATTGACACCTCTTTGAAACGCCGTTACAGAAAGCGGCCTTATTCCCTCTTCATTTGTATGTACAGTTAAACGCTGCTCAGTGAAGCTGAATTTCATATATCTTACAGCTCAATTTCGGCTTCCTGAGAGGGATACACCTCGTGGTTTACGATCTCCACAATGTAAAATCTGGGATCGGGTTGGTGTGGTGGTGGCACTAGAGTACTGGCTAACCTTACGGACGGCCAGGGTTCAAATCCCTGCAGAGGAGTATGTTTTCCAGAGGAAACCCGATCTCTACTTGAGTGTCTTGTGGAGGGCACTTCAAGTACAATACTTCGTCTGTCAGATGAGACGTTAAACCGTGGTCCCCTTGGCGCCTTTAGTCAAGAGCAGGCTAATGCCGACGCCGGGTTTCCATCCACCCTTCCTCCCTTAACTATGTCCCCTATGGCGCAAATGACCTTAGCTGTCGGTCGCCTCCCCAAATATCCAATCCAATTAATGTCAAAGCCACGAAATTTACAGAAAAAGCTGCCGGTCTGTAACCTTTTTCAGTTTGCTTCGAGATTTAGCTGCCAGTATTAGAAACGCCATCAGGAAAAATAATAGCAAAATATCAACTGTAAAGCTTACTTTTTTACTTTCCCCAATCGTTGCTTGTACAAATGAATGGTACGAAGTCATTTGCACGGGTGCCACCAAGGGATGAAACTCACCATGAAAAAAATCATTTGAATTGACTGGAACTGAAATTTGGAGATCTAGTTTCTTATCCCAGTTAAGTCAAATGATTTTTTCTTGGTGAATTTCATCCCTTAGAGCAAAGCCTACTGTTGAAAAGGCGCTGCTTAAACCAGAAGTTCTCTCAGAAGATTCGCGTCGCTATGAAAATCTAGGTTCCAAAAGGCCACGAATCTTACCGTGTCTGACGTCATAACTATTGGTTTGCTCTGAACCCAAAAAGCAAATTGGATGGCACGAATTGATCCCGCGACCTACTACTGTGTAGAAACCCGACATACAGCCATCTCTTCAACGCCGCAAAAACCCACGACTGAAGAATGATATTTCTGGAACTAATAGGTTTAATTAGGAAACATTTATGCAAAATTGCTGGAAACTCTCGATGGAACTTCTCTTTTTATTTGATACGTAAGTGCAAAAAGTAAAAAAAATCAGACAGATGATAAAAAGTGTTTCTAGATGCATTATGAATATTCGCTCGTGAGGGTAATTTATATCGAAATTTCTGGTTACTTTTTAAGGTAGTTTGAGCGGAATATCATTTATCCTGGAAATCAGTGAATTTGGTCTTCCTTCATAGAATAATGCCTCTCTCTTCTAAATACGCCAAAATATCAGTCCCTTACTGAACTACTTTCTTGGTTTTTGACAATAATACCTGCCTCTCTGCATGGAAAGTGGCACGGGTGTGCACTGCAAAGAAAGCTTATTTAAAAAATGAGGAATTTTATACACCTAGATCTCGTTAAAAAACTAAGAGTATATAGTATTAATGTTTTCTCATTTATTTTAGAAAATAAATAATATTGTCAGCGCAGTAATTTTTACAAAATCACAAAAATATTCCGTTGTGAAGGAGTTTTAAACGTACTGCGCCAAAAAATGAGTCAAGTTAATGACTTATGTAGATATTTTAGCTTAATTACTTATACACTCACTCGTTTAAAAGAATATAATTGCACAATGAATAATGCAAATATAATTCATACTTCTTACAACTGCTAAAATTATAACTTTTTTTTAAATATGGTCTCAAATATGACGAGGGAATTATCTCGCTCTAACTAACTTAATAGCCGACTTCTTTCTCTAGATTACCCATGCAAACACGAGGGTGGTTGGGATCGTTTGTCTTTATTCGTCCTATAATCTTCATCTTAATTTGCAAGTGGAAATTTCCTAGTCCTCTGTGGCTGATGCCCATGGTTTGGGGAGCGTTGAAGTTGGTTCTATAAAATTTCTTATTTAAGATATTGACGACTCTCCACCCTCAATTACAACCTATCTTATTTTTTGGAACTCGTGATTTTGTGCCTAATGCCATTCTTCTTCCCTCAAAAGGTAACATCGCGTCATTCTGTGGAGTCGTGTAGAAGGGAGGTCTACTCCTGACTGTGAACCATGTGATGGTCCCATGATTTTCGTTTCGTGCTTAAGAGCCTTTATCAGTGACCTTTCACTCAACTTCGCTCGCCACCCTTGTACTGTCCCTAACTTGTACCTTGATTGAACTTTAAAACTTTAGTCCTTAACGGTCCCCGTTTTAGCAGATTACCGATTGTTGCTGGGGGGCCTTTAACGACAACGTAATGTTATGACTGAATGGGGATATTTGATGATCTTTCCTTTAGCCTTAGAGTGAGCTGTATATTAAGATAATTTGTGGACGATACAGTTATCTACCGTGAAATGAACGAAGACGCGGACTTTGAAGCTCTGTCATTGGACCTTAACAACGTTCATTCGTGGTGCCAGGAGTTATTATTATATATCAGTATATAGTAGTATTATATATACAGTAAAATTATGTAGATAGAATTAAGTATCAGCAAATGCACCACAGTCCACCTCCTGCGAAATTCATCGCATAAATGCCATACCTATATGGTGGAGTAAACATGAAATCTTCAGATACAGTAAAATATCTGGGAATTACCTAAATATCTGATATATCGCGGGGATTACACATACAAAACAAATGTGGCGCAGAATTAAAGAAACTAGGTTTTGTTAAGCGTATAATAGGAAGGTCCTCGGATGAAAAATTCAAAGAAATATGCTACTTCTCTCTGGTTAGGCCACACCTCAAATACGCCGCAAGCATTTGGGACCCTGGTCAAATAGATTTAACAAAAAAATTAGTAAAATACAAAGGAAAGCAGCGCGCTTCGTTAAAAACTGCTACAAGCGTACATATAGTGTGTCACAACTTTTAGAGGAAAAAAGAGCCCCTAGAGACTCGGAGGATACGCGCTAGGCTTAGGTTGCTTGATAAATTCAGAACTGATATTTTTCAGAGCGACACAGAGAATATTATCATGACTCCTCACTACATCTCTAGGTCTGACAGATGCGATAAAATAAGAGAGATACACTGCCGAACAGATAGGTACAAGAACTCGTCCTTTCCGCGAACAATAAGCGACCACAATAAAAATTAAGCTCAATAAATGCACTCCTATAACTCTTGTCACCATTTCATCTCCCATAAACTTACACCTTTACACGGCTGGCAACGTAATACCCCCTGCCACACGCCCATGCAGCGGCTCGCGGGGCATTATGTAGATGTAGCCTTCTGTGATAGCTTTCCTTACTTACTATTTGAGTGCCTCGAATTAAAGAATAGTCATTACATTAATTATACCCCTTTTAACAGCTTTTGTGAATAAAAAAAATACAGGACTAGGTGCATAGGAGGAACATTGACGGAGTCTCCCGCTGATAGTCATGCAGTTGTGTGAAATTCACTGAGAAAAAAATCATTCGCCTAGACTGAAATATAAACCCAGACTCTTGGATTTAGAATCCTGTCCTAATGAAAGCCAATGGTTTTTCATTGTCAACTACACACAATAGCAAACGTAATGATTACGATTAGTGAATTATTGCTTGAATTGGTGCCCTCGGTTTTGTTATTCTTTATTTTATAAGTAATGCCTTTATGATTTCTGTATTCAACATTGAAGGCGCTTTGCGCTTGTTGATGCTTGCCAGCTGTGAAGGTTACTAATGGTTACCCGTTATTAGGCCAACGTGATTGCTAGGATGCAGACACCGTTATATTTCTGAAAATAATGAAATTAGTAAAAACGAGCGTTATTTAACACAACGACGGAAAACTTGTTTTATGTAATATTTTACTTTGTTTTATCCCTAAAATCATCGCAACTGGAATGATATTATTTTCTTAATTGTACATGCCAAATACTTCTTTGGGTACCTATGCGATATTGATTGCATTTCGTTTTTTTGTTTGGCCTGTAGAATGACGTGTTAGTTAATTAGAAGACGAAAATAGTGTAATTCTCTGGGTGGTGGCATTCGGTAATATTTTTCTCGAATTCAGTATCTAATACAAACTGTATGTATCACTGATTTCCGGAAATCCTTTCATTAACTTCCGACAAGTGCGAATTATTATAAAACTCAGTAGTAAAATTTTTCTTTTGCATGACAAATCAGAGAGCAAAATTGGATTTTGAAATCGCAAGCTAACTTTCGCTTTTTTAAATTAAATTAAATAAATTTATTATCAATAAAATTACAAGTATAGTCCTGCTAAGCCTTTGTCGTGTCGGCAGCTGCTGTTACTAATTAACAAATATATTCACAGCATTGATCTGTCAAAAACATCTAAAAATTGCTAAAATCCTAAAATATAATAAAATCATTTAAATTATTCAAAGACGCAATAAAATCATTAATTCAAATAGCACAAGTACAAAAGTTTTTTTAATGAAACAAATGTATACATGAGTAAACAAAAGTACGAAAAAAAATTTTTTTAATCAAAACACAACATTTATCCATCAGAAATCATTTGAAATATCGACGAAAAACCTAAAAAGTAATTGAAACACATAAATATTCACAAAACACAATTTAAACTTTACTCTTAAATCAGAACTACCTCAGTATATGTACAATTTTTCATAATAAACAAGTGAACAACACTGATTAGTTAAAGACATTTTAAAATTATAAATGAAACAGATTACTATATTAAGTCAGCTGCATTAGTTTTGACACAATGACCATTGTTTCACTTCTTTCTTTAATGATGACTTTTTGTCAGTTTCTCGAATTGGCTGTTGCAATTTATTGAATATCTTTGGAGCAATGTACCTTGATAAGCTCTTACCGTGGTTGTTGTAGTATTTTGGAACAGAATATTTTTCAATACAGCGGATTCGAATATCGTGATTTACATTTCTTTGTATTTTGAACTTGTTTTGAAAGAAATTGTCACATATTTTGACGTACTGAAAAAGTTCAGTTATAGGTAATAAACCTAGTTTAATATATATGTTTGATACATTGGATTTAGTCACATCCAGACAGGATACTATTTTATTTTGAATTTTAATTGCCTCATTCAAAAAAATTTGGTACGTTACACCCCAGACTGTTAGTCTATATCGCATGATAGCTTCGGCTAAACCTTGGTAAAGCAATTTTTCACCTCAGTTGGTAACACATATTTCAAGAGTGACAGTTGAAAGAGAATGCATCGAAGCTTTCCACGCAAATAATTCAAATGTAATCTGAAGTTGTATTTTTCGTCTAAAATTAAACCTAAATATTTAAAATGATTAACCTGGGAAATTACAAAACATGAATATAAGCGACAGCTATTGCTTGTTTTGCGGCCCTGAGCGGAATGCAAACATAAGTGGGAGTGAAGAGTTAGATTTATAAGTCTTCTTTTTTCTTTTACACTGAGAAATTTCAAGGTAACAGTTTTTTTTATTATTAATGACTATTTATTATCATGGCACCATCTTTGGATGGCACAAAAGTCATACTGAAGTTTTTGCCTCACCCCTCTCGAAGGATCTAATGGTCGAAAGTAAAGCAATGTCGTCTGCATACGTATATATTTTACATCTATTAATATGGTAAGGTATACCATTTATGTATAATAAAAATAGAATTGGCCCTAAAATGGATCCCTGTGGAACTCTAGTTTCTAAAAATTTTATAGTGCTATGATGATCGAACAACCTGACAACTAATTTCTGGTCGCTGAGGTAAGATCTAAGCCAGGAAAGCGGAATTCTACGTATTCCTGAGCATTCCAGCTTTTTCAAAAGGATTTTTATATCGAGTGTATCGAAGGCTTTTTGGAAATCAATAAACACAGATAATGCGGAATGGTTCTTGTTTAGACATGCACGAACATCTTCGCTGAAGTCTTCCAAGAGAATTTTATTACTTTTTTTGTTGTTGATAGCCATATTGGTGTTTAGTGATGATATTAAATTTATCAAGAAAACATTTCAACTGGTTGGTAACGTAGAGTTCCATGATTTTATCAAGTGAGGGAATAATAGATATCGGACGATAGTTATTAGTATCATTTCTTTTACCTTGTTTATAGATTGGCCTAATTGTTGCTAGTTTTAAATTAGATTGTATCTTTCCTTGTTCGATATTTAGGTTTATCCACTGTGATATTATTGTGGTTAATTCCTGTCTATAAGTGAGGTCAACCAATCTAATTCTGTCATATCCAGGGCTTTTTTTCTTCATGCTGTTTAAAATATTGCGTACGTCAGTTGGCGTTATTGGCATTAGTAAGAATGTATAGGGGCTAGTACTTCTATTACAATCACTGAGGAGGTGGTGTGAGCAGCTGGGCAGTATGTTTTTTATATTGTTGGTGAACTGTGAAGCAAAAGCTTCACAAACAATGTTTATATTCCACTCTTTCCTAAAGTTACTTTTTATTAGTGAATCAACATTAGTTTTGTTTGGAACTCCTCTGAGATTGTTTATTAGCTGCCAGGTTTTCCTGGTGTTATTTTTATATTTTATAAATTTTGAGGTGTAGAAGTCAATTTTGGACTTTTTTTTAGTAAGGCAGTGACTTTATTTCTCTGTATTTTGTAATTCTGTCTATGCAAATCGTTTGATGTATTAGATTTCCACTTTATAAATAAGGCATCTCTTCTCGGTATTTCCAAATAAGTGAAGATTTTCATTGAGGATATTGATTAACATGGTAAGGCTATTTAGAAATGAGTGTGCTGCCTTGAATATCATGGTGTCCATGGGAGAAATTTTCCATCAAGCGATATGATGTCCTTTTCAGTCGTATTTCCATCAAGAAAGCTGATCTTTACCAAGATTATAACGTTGTATTGCGTGAAATTTGCCCCCAAAATTGCTTTTTCTCACGAAGCATATAAATCAAGAAAACGCCGCAAGGGTCGGTACATCGTAGTTTCATCCGAATTAATGAGCTCAAGCTGTTCTTGATAAAGAGCCCTGTCTGTTGAACAAATGCCAAGTACATAGGGCTTTTATTCACAATCCTTGCCGTAATCAGGACATTTGTGACGATGCTCGGTCCGAAACGTTTGATTGAAAAAATATGAACCTAATGAGGTATGTGCTTCCTATTGCAGGCTCCGTTGTAATGTTAGCCTTTTCCTCATTTTCTAATCCCTCTTTCTCCTCTGGCAAACTCCAATCCGGCTAAGGTCGAACGCGGACCCTCTACTCGAGAAGCCTTCCAGGAGGCATACCACCACCTTTCTTAACGCCATTTCCCTACTAATCCCTGTTAAGCGTATTTTTGTTGTTGTCATCGAGCAGTGATCACTGGCTTGTCTGCTTCCGTGGGAGAATTACCTTTGATCTCGGAATCTGGTCGTCTCCGAGCGACGAGAAAAGCTAATTGGTCCTTAGTGTATTGCTTCCGATGTCCGTCCGACAGAGTGGAGGCGCGGCGTGGCGCTGCTCCCACCTCTCGGTGGCTACCGGAATTACTCGCTCGCTGTTAAAGGAAGGGTGGGGAGGGTCTGGAGCGGAGGAGGAGGAAGGAGGGATGGAAAGAAGTAGTGCAAAGTGGCGGGAGGGGGAAGGAGGGAAAAAATTCTCCACCGACCACCCTTAATAGGAGTTGGCCTCAATACGCTTCAGCCTCGGCCTCGGCATTTGAACGCTTCGAGGGATTTTGATGTGAAACGTGGGATTTTGATGTGGTAAGGGCGTTTAAGAGAGGAGCGAAGTTTTCGGCAGTTTTGTCTTTAATCGAAGGATGACCGTGCGTCTGGAAGGTCAATCATTCATTCTATAGACCTCAACAATATCAGTGATATCGGAAAATCTCTCGGTTTTTGCTCAATTATTAGTAAATAAACCTAGTATGACCATCCCACTTTCTCCGGCGAGATATTGTAGAACAGCATTTTTCCAGTGATACTCAAATGATATCGTACTGTCTAACAATTTATTACAAACTCTTATAACACGTGTTTCAACTGTCTTGCAGTCATCATTTTGACTATTAGTCTTACCTGATGATCACTTCAAGACAGTTGAAACACGTGTTGTAAGAGTTTGTAATAAATTGGTAGACAGTACGATATCTTTTGAGTATCATTGGACTAGTATGACCATGTTTTGTGTAAGTATGATTGATACTTGAGAAAGTTTCTTGTACGAAGATGGATCCATACTGGTTTAAGGTTGCTGGAGCTTAAATTGTGGGACTAGTTTTTACAGGTTTAAATATTTTTTTAAGTCGAATAATATTATTGGGCCACACTTCACTTAAGTGCATCTGTGTATGTGGTTGAACTGATCATGCAGGCCGTAATGGAGGCAAAACTAGAATTATATTTTACATTTTATATTTTATCCTTCGTGAAAATATCTACAGTTTTCGCCGCGAAATTCGAAATTTAGTCTAAATCGTTTTGACTTAGGTCGTACGAGACGACGAGATTGTATTTTTAGAATATTGGACGCGGCGTGGCGCCTTGATATTTGCCAGTAACGATTATTATAACAATAAATATTTTCACGTGTAGAAGAGAATCTGTGCACAGGCAATCGAATTATTACGAAATTGTTGTTACGTGTGATGAGCCTACGTGTTAAAATAGCTTAGAAATGCAAAAAATGTCAAGTCGGTGCGATGAATTTTTTTCGTTTTTATCTCTGAATATCATCAATGTCAATTATAACGCGCTTGCAAAGTTTCACGTTTACCTGTGTATTAGCGGAAACTTATCCAACGACCTTGAGCTAAATCTTTGTGATTGAATCTTAAGCGGTATGTTCACCCATTACCATGTATTGATGTATCGATGTGGGATATTTACATGACGAGATTTCACCTATGAGGACCAGAGGAGTGGGAACAATTTTTATTTCGTGTTTAGGTTTTGGGATAAATATTAGGACCCACCTACATACCAACTCCAATCTTTAAATATGACTGGCGTTAAACGAGCGTTGTATATTAGGACTGAGTCGCAATAACATGCCACTGGCCTGGACTTACCACTAATGATTCACCAATAAGTGGTCTCACTGGACCAGAAAATTCCTTGATATATTAAGTCACTCCGTGTATGATGGCATCCCATTGCAAGAGCTGCGTTATAGATAAATATTTAGGAATTTGTTGTCTAATATTTTCTGAATCTCACTTTGCGATTTTAACGCAATTTAATGGAACGCATAATATTTCGATCTTTCTATCTTAAATGACACTTGAGGTTTCACCCTACGGAAATATCTTCCTCTTGTGAAAGCTTTGAAAATCAATGGGCATTGTTCATTGAGCAATTTTTCAATTCTCCTGGACAATTTTTTAATATAATGATTGGGAGTTATTGCATTGGACAATTGAAAATAATTTTCTTGAGCGACAAAGAAATATAATCTCAGAAGGCAGGGCCACGTACAGCAATGTGAGATTTGTGTTAATTAATTAATTAAAGGCATTACATTTGTGTTATTTTTTAATTTTAATACAATCATTTTTTATGTATCACCTTATGTAAATAACTTTTTTGACCGCTTTTACTGCAAAGACTCATGAATGAATGACCGAATTTTCTGGCCTGTTAACAGTAAATTTTCAGCCTGAAGCCGAATGATAGTTCGTCCTTTCTAGTGCCAATGTGTGAATATTTTGGCGCGCCTTTTTGCCATTGGCGACAGTCGGACGTCGTCGTAGATCGCATCGCTTTGGGATGAAGGGACGTCACAATGAGCAACCGGTTCTCCGTGGCGCGTTTCCTTTTAAACTTTCACGCTTCGTGTTGTCGTCGCTCGAGAAGCATCGACTCCAAAGCCTTTCCATATAAAGAATCACCTCTCCTCTTTTTTTTCTTCCACGGCAAAACCACGTACTCAACCATTCGAGTGCAGTTCTTTTTCCTCCGTGTGTCCCCGTTACGTTCCTGCCGCCCGTATTCGACGCGGGGGAAGCTATGCCGGCATGTCGAGAATTCTGATTGAGAAATAAAGCCCTGATTCTAATTTCTTATACTGTTTGTCCTGGCTGCCAAATAAATTCCTTCAGAATGGCCTTGAAAATGGATTCTGAATGCTAGTCTCTTGCGGAAAAAAATTACAACCGAACCGTCATCCTTCCGCCATCATTGTTTTTACATTCAATGAATTATATGAGGAAATAGTGTAGTATGTTTTATTCATACATATTATTCGATCATTTCTGTGTCGGGTGAAATTATTCCTTTTTTGCCATAAATCCATCCTTTTCATTAGTGAGCTTGGTTTTGAATATCCCATCATGCATTCTATCGGCCTTAACAAGAAATATATTTTATTCAAATGATTCTGAGATATCTAAAAAATGCCTACATTTTATTTGTAGCCATCATGACGATAGAAAGTTATGAATGAAAGCAGATATATACTGTTTTAATCGAGATTGAAGTATATTTATTAAACATATCCACTACTGCTGTTTAAGTTTCTTGTATGGGTTCCTTTAATCCTTATACTAGAAGTACATAAAACCTCTAAGCGTATTGCAAACTAGAATCTAAATTGTGTCCGGCATTTAGAAATATTTGAACGTAACTGGAGTATTACGGTGGCATTATAAAGATGCGATATTTTCTGTATGTAAAGTGGGTATTTTTTAAAAAAAAGCACACCTTCTTTCGCTCAGCCACGCCGGTAATTGTAAATACCTCTTCTCTTTTTGATCCGTCTATTTCATTCGTAACTCTGATCGATGAAATAATCATATTTCAAACTTCATCATCGTCAATGTCCACTGACTTACAATTGTCTTGATGAATATTTGAAAAATTATATCTGCTTGCAATGTCTTGTGGGTTTTATGTTTCATTTTAGCCCAGTGATGTAGTGAAAATTTGCGGGCCTGAAGACCGAATTGATTTCATTCTTCTATCAATGATAGCAAGCCGACGGTTTTGATGTGCTGTACAAGATCTGAAATTTTAGTCAACTTCAAGTTAACGAAAAGACTACGCTAGCTTGCGGCTGACGTTAATTAAGATGGCCTTTATGTTTCGCACCGGTTGCATTTACCTTATAAAATGCACGCAGGCGGTCGTTTCAGTGGAAATCCTTTGTGCCCCGAGTCCCGCTATAGTCTCTCAGAATCAATTAGGTGTGCTCAAGGAACCGTCTCCTTTCTCGTAGTCTTCCAATATTTATTAAACGTCGCTCCCATCGTTTCATGCAAGGCGATTGCTGTAAGACGCTTCGGCGATGGAAAGGCTGGGAGTTCTCTTGTCGCCGGAATTTTCAATCTCGTGGCGGGAGGGAGCCTTTATCCTCGTGGCGTCCTTGCTTTCCCCATGCACCCTCACCGTCTTCTGAATACGAAATGGGCACTCGTGTGGCCGGGGCGGACGAAAATGTGACGCCAAACAAGATTTTCGTCCCATGTTGAAACGCAGTGCTTCGCGCTGCTCTCTTGTTTGTGTGCGTGTGGGTGGGTTAGATTTCAAAAATCTGACGGGAACCGATATACTTAGTTAGTCCTACTCCGTAGTTCTCATGAGGTGATACTTAGCCAGGATTTCGTTTCGGAAAGAAGAGGGGAGGGTTCATGTGGGAAGATATTTAAAATCAAGTTCCTAATTATGTTGAGGAATTGAGAGTGCAAATTTGACTTTAATGTAATAGACAATTTTTTTTTAAATCTTTACCCTTCAAATTTCTGAAAGAATACATAATCATTTTTTACTTGAAAATTGATTATATATTCCTTAAAATATTTGCTCAAATTAAACCGTTAATAAAATCAATATAGCCATTGAAAAAAGTCAAATTTGTCAATGTATTCTTTGAATATTAAATTTTACTTATTTAGTGACCCCTTTTTTGTGTGTTAGAAATAAAAAACGTCACAGGGGCCTACATAAGCTCTTATGTGCTGTGACGTGGCCAGGAATTTGTTTCTGAAAGGGAGAGAGGGGCTAGTACGTGTCAAAAACTTTAAAATCAGTTGCATAAATATTTTGAGGTGAATAGGGTGCAATTTTGACTGTCGTGTAGCAGTCTATATTTTAAGTTTATTGCCCTCAAAATTTCCAGAAGAATGCAGAGTAAATTTTGTTTGAAAATTACGTACATATTAATTTAAAATGCTTTTCAATTAAGCCATAAGTGAAATCAATAGGCCTTATCTTTGTAAGATAAAAAATATAATTCTCCTTTTGTGGTCCCCTTTTAACAATAAATAAAAAATGGAGTTGTGGGTGGAGGACCTTGCCCGCCCCAGCCGCATCAGTGCCTCTAAGGTTAATTGTACGTGCCAGGGCGTGCATTTTCCAATTTTCACGCTCTCGACTCCCCCTCCTTCTCCACAAGTTTACCCAGGATCTAATCGGCTCCTCGCCCTTTCCCCGCCAAAGGCATAAGAGACTACTACTTATGGAAGGCCCCCGCAGCGGCCGCTCCTCCCCTCTTTTTATCACCTTCTCCCTCTTAAATTTCTGTTGATTCTATTGATCGGTTTCTCCCCCAATTTTCGGTAATGTCTTGGAGCATTAATTTCAGATTTATCCCAAGGCGTGAAACTCTCGTTAATTTTTTTCTTCATCTGCTGGGTGCGATTAGCGTATAGTCCACGTCATTACTAGTGTGACCAATAGGACTTTTTTCGAGGACCATTATATGGGAATTTATTTTTATTTTATTTTCAATTTTCCAGAATCATTCTAAATCGTTAAATGTACTTACTCCAACGAGAATTAATGGCTGAAATTTCGTATGATCAATTACAGCTGTTAGCTTAGCAAATATTCCTCTTCTTAAAGCCACATTATATTTCTCCTTTCTGAATTGATGGTAATTGTCAGTATGTTGCTATAGCTGTGGAATTGGAGACCACGAAAATATATTACGCCCGATGTGTTCGTTTTATTTTTGAATGAGTAAATGTTGGCTCTTGATTGTGCGACAGAAATATCTCTATCTTGGAGTCTTGTCTGACTCGGTTTATTAATATGTGCTTTTTTGTCTGCTGTTCGGACAGTGAAAAACTTTTCTTAGGTTAAAATTGTTCATGTTATTTCTGTAATAAAAGAATCGAAATTTAATTGCAGCGGTTACCATCATACTTACCTCTTGACTCCTTGGTCGCTTCTTTTGGCCTTCTTCACCAGTTAGCTTCAAGTCAGCGTTAGATTCGGCCTTATTCCTTGAGTTTCTTATGAAACGCTTCTAAATCATATAGTAAAAGGATGTTTGTGATATTGGTAGTAATGGTACAGTTTCTAGCCTTTTCTTTCTCTACTAAGTTGCTCTATGCTCCTTTCATCATCCTTGCAAGTCTCCAAACTAAGAGATTAGGCTAAAAGACATTTGTAGCACAGCGCCTACAACCAAAAACGGACCATTTACCAGGAATTTTGGAGGAAGAATAGGAAATTTGCTTCAAAGAAACCACCGTTTTATTATGCGGCGTGTATCTCTGACTATCTAGAATCTTGTCAAATTTTTGGCATTGCATGGTAAAGCATTAAGATTCTAGCGGTGGATGGAAAGGAAGCCGAACAAGGAAGTGCTTGTTATGGCTGGTGGGGGTAAGGAAATTTGCGAATGAGATCAGGGGAAGGCAGGATACGTGGCTGGAACGGGACAAAGGATAACTGAAGGCCGTGACAGAGGTAAGGATGTTGGGCAAGCGAGAAAGAAGAAAGAGAATAGGATTTATGGACGGCACGAAGGGTAGACAGTACGCTGAGGTGAAAAAGGAAATAATTGAGAGAGATATGGTTCACCCTTCTCGTGTGAACTGTCGGTGGATTTTCTCTGGCTTTCAATGAACCCTTATTTTAACCGTAAGAACTATTTCACACGCCTGTTTTGTTATATATATCAGAAGCGTTGACGCTAATTATTTTTGTATGAAGTCAAGTTGTTTGGTGGCAGTTGAGAGAGCGGATCATAGATCGTTCCGCGGTAGGCCCGACGACCAGTAACGCCCTCCCTTGGGCCACCCCTTTATCTCCGCGGTGGCCAGCCATCACTGATTTATGAATTTTTCCGGAGCCGCGAAATGCTCTTATCGCTCATTCCTGCGTTTACACCTGCCTTGTCTTTACGACTGTGCGGCCGGCCGTGTGTGGGTAATGGACTCGGCGATGATGTGAACGAGCGGCACCAGATTGACGACCGCATGAGGCGAAAGGTTAAGAGGGGTCACTCACTCACTTACCCCATCCGATCTTCCCTCGCTCTTTATTTACTTCCGAATTATCTGTACTTTCAACACCAGACGCTTTAGGGTGGGTGAAGGGGTTATCATAAGTCAATGAGTGCATTTTGAATTAATTTTTGAAGTAGAATGTATAGCTCTCGGGTTTCCAACCGGGTGATGGTGGTTTTTGGCACCGACGACGTTTCGAAGGCGTAGTCTGCCATCGTCCTCAGGGCGATGACGTCCTCATCATCCTGAGGACGATGGAAGAACGTATAATTCTAAGCATTCGCCGGGAAAGCCTTAAGTCTTACAATTTTTTAAGTAACTCGAGAAAAAATGCTATGTACCAAGTGTCACTTGCATTTCAGTGAATCTGATTAAGCGTTGGAATCCAGCGTTCAAGTAGTGTTGAAAATGATACAAGAATTTGTTTTGAAATTTTTTGCTTAGCCTAAGTATGTTCTGACTAGAGTTTTCTGTGCGGTATACGAAATGTAGGCGTAATTACTTTGGAATATGTTGTATTGAATACTTTACCTTTCGTGGGGCCTCGACATTTGTCATAAACAATTGTAGAAGTAAGAAATGTATTATGCCGCGTTTTGATGAAAGCAGCACATATTTAAATGAACTATGGCGAAATATATCGTGTCGTAAAAACTAAGTTAAATCGCCAGAATGCATAATCGGTGTGATGCAGTTTTTATTTTCACTTTGATCGTCGATATCTTTGAGAAGAAAGGTATGCTAATCTGTGCATGAACAAAAATTGTCCCAAACATTGTAAGTCAAGATCACAACAGCTTATTCGGCGTAACATGGGTTGACACGACGCAGTACCGGATGTAAGACCCTAAGAATCGCGTCTGCCAGTTCATTACTTCTTAAAGTGGCGTAGGTTGGAGTTGAGTCTAGTTTAACCCTGTCTTGATTCCGGCTAATAGTTTAGTCTGCTTCTCTGTCGATATTCGGGCAGCAATCGATCTGTAATCACTACCTCCTTCCTTGAGAAACCTTATTGAAAACGTTGTTTTATCGTAAAGTCGCCTGTGGTTACGAAAATTGATACGGTAAAGTTGATGGAGTTGATATGAAATATCCCTTGCTTGTATTACATACCCTACATTTTATTACCTCTATCGTTAAACGCAGAAGGTACTACTGCTACGGCACATAAACTGATCTTGACCTTCCAGAGAGCTGGCTACAGCTCTTGAAGCTCACGCTATCGTTGCTTCTCTATCACGTTATCGAAGCTGTTGTTACGAGACCGATTTCTGCTGTAGTGCACCGTGACTGGTTTGAAATTTCACTCACTGGTTCACTTACGGAGCGAGAATTAGCTAAGATAAGCCGAGTTAAGATGTTGTGGACGAACCTTTATTGTTTCTCTATACAAATGGTTCGAACTCATATTTATGCCGCCATTGTTGGCCATCGCTATCTTTGTCTCCCCATGTCATTCCATCAAACAAATTTTCGGTATATGAATGTTCGGTTGTGCATATAATTTCCCTGACGGTGGGGTGTCTTCTCTGAAACCATCGTACAAATATTTGATACATTTAGAATTGATTTTGTCCCTCCTCATTCTGCTATCAATCACAATTTTCCCCCCAGCTCTTGCTTAGTGCATAATCGACTGAACAAGTTTTACTTGAAATAAATGTTTCCAACATTAAAGTGTTTCAAGTTGTTGTTGGGATCTACAGGTAAGACGAATTTCCAAATTATATGACTATCTTGTATTCTGGCATGAACAATTCCAGGCCGTTGAAACAGAGGTGTGTGTAAATATTATTCTTGATAAAATAATTTTCTTAGAAAATACGCTCGAGGAAATTATGCATCCTTAGTGCTGGTTATATTTCATTTCACCTCCGCTCATCGGGCATATGTTTACATGGAAGTTCCCTCTATGGCGACCGTGGATGATCCCAAATCTTCTCGAAACAATGGTGGGGATGACTAATGTCCCCCTAACCCCCTCCCGGTCCATTCCCTTTCATTCATTCTTTCTCTTGTTATTCTTCTTAGGACCACAGTGGAGCGCTTTGTCCGTGGGGGGATGGTCCTTCATTCTTTCATCCAACGATCGACCCCTCCCCTACCATTTCCCATTCCCAAATTCACTCCCTTATGCCCTTTTGCCTCATTTTGACATTCATCCTTTTGCCCGCAGCCCACCTTCGAAATCCCTTCTTCGGAAAAATCTCCCGACGCGCACAAACTTTCACGGTGATTCAACCACCCTTTTACTGCCTCCCTCTGCTTCCTCTGTCTCTCCCCGCTCCCCCTCTCTTCACCCTTTCCTCCCCCTCCCACCTCCTCTTCTGTTCCCCCCCTCTTCACTCACCATTAACCCGAAAGAAGGTCACGCCGAGGGAGGAGACTTTGGGGTGCAACACAAGACCCCCGCCGAGGCTTTTTTCTCCCATCCGCTCAACCCCTTATCTCTACTGCTTCTCACCGTCTCCTTCTCCCCTTCCGCTGCCTTACGGCAGTCGCTTCTGCGGTTTTGCTTCAAGGTGTCCTGGGAAGGTCGCCTTGTTAAACGTAATTACGTGATGCGTCTCTATTTAGTGATTCGGCGTGGTCGGTTTGATATGAAAAGGCTTTCATAACTCCTACTCCTGCCTAAAACCTCGTCGATGTACTCATGTATACAACGATACTGTTCTAAGTTGACGTGATTGCGTAAAATTATAAATATTAAGCATTTTCTCCAAATATTGTTAAAAATATATATTTACATTTGAGTGGTAACCAAAGGATTATGAAGTGTCCGCATTGAAAGTGCCAATATTGCGTCCAAGTTAATTGCACTGTTGACCGGTACAATAACAAAGATTATTTTATTTTTACCATGAGTTTTTCGATTACTTTAAAGTTCTTCTGTGGAATGGTTGTATTAATAAGAGAAAGCTCGCTGAAGATTGAAATTAGATTGCGCCAAAGGTAATTGCGCAGCTGACAGAAATATTATCGACTTGTAAACTTGTACAATGCAGTTTATAATTATTGTGATGTTAAATAGTTCGTGAAAATAGTTACTTATTATCTCTTCATAAGCCAAATTAGTATATTTCAACTACGCTTTTGTCTTTGATGGACTGTGATTAATGCATCTATTTAGTGATTCGGCTAAGTTGGTTCGATGGGCTGACTTTATAGACCATTCTGTTATCTAAACCCTTGTCGTTGTGCACATTATTTTTAAAATTTTGACTATTTTTGTGGAGTGAGCAAAATATAAAGATATTCAGTGGTGTCGTTTGAAGTTCCTACCATAGACAAATTCGTAATTATTGCATAATGCTAAGTGATTTGGTCCGAAGTCACGCACACGGCTGTGAAGATGTTCACAAGGTAGAGTGAAATTCAGTCAGTTACAATACCAAGGCATTGTAATTCAAGGCGAATTTCAGCCATAACAACCACGTCTCCTGTGCCACCTTGTTGAATTGAAACGAGAGCATCCAGGTTTAAAAAACCTCTGAAATTCGCTATAACTTAAAATGGCTCGCGGATGTAACAGGCTTACTCACCTGAACAACAATTTGGATATTGGGGATCTAATGTGATCAATTTCAATAATTTTTTCAGCGTAAATTTCAAAGTATTTATGTCGATTTTTACCTCATAGCGTAAACTTTTACAGGTAAAATAAAAGCTTCTTATATAAAAAAAAGATATATTTGTGAAATGAACGTAATTATTTGTAAAATCTTCTCGGGTTTGGATCCGGGTAAGGCTATTAAAGGCCAACGTTTCGACGAGTAACTCCCTCATCGTCATCAGGGCTGAGACTGATTACAGGCAGAATCTCAGACAGGGCTGAGACTGATGACAGGCAGAATCTGAGACAGGGCTGAATCAGTCTCAGGCCTGATGACGATGAGGGAGTTACCCGTCGAAATCTCGGCCTGTAAATGCCTTACCCGGTGCCAAATCCGAGAAGATTTTACAAATATTATTCGCCGGGAAAACCTTAAATCTTTTATTGATGTAAAAATTATTATCTGGCAGGATTAAAAGTTCTTTTAAGACTCGCTCAAATTTAGAGAAGAATACAATTTGAGAGCATATCGTACTTGAGTTCAGTCTACCTATGGCCGTGTCTTTAAATCAACGTTTAAAAATTCCTATATCTTTTCCAACGTTTAATAATGGGAGTTTCTTCTTCTACAATGCCCGATGAACGAGAACGATTCCAATTCCATGCTTTGCTCATTGTCTTCCGCCGAAATTCTTGAATAAAGTTACTTTGTTTTTGTTTTAATAATGCATGGGTTAGTATCGCCGTATTAATGCCTCAACTCTTGATATTTGCCACGCATGAGAAAATATTCTTATGATATGCATAAATTTCCGATTAATATCCAAAGCAGTGGTCTATTGAATAATTTCATTGCTGCTGTTTATCCTTAGACACATACTTTTAATCTATCTGACGTAAATATTATATTCTCGAATAACTATGAGTCAAGTTCCCCGACGGAATCGATGCATTGCGAATGAATACAACTTTCCACCGTCTGATTCGAGGTAAAAGTAAATAACTGCAATAATTGAAGTGAAAATGCAGTAATGCGATAGATATGATGCTGTAATTAGCACCAATGGCCGTATAAAGTGTTCATTAAAGTACAAAAATTCGTCGAGTAATCTGAAAATTTTGCTTTTTTTGTAAGTTCTGTTTTCTAATTGCTTAATCATGGTGGGTCATCATACGGCATCATGGAGAGTCAAAGTTAACAGTTCATCAATTCAGTGTCTGTGTGGGATTTAGTGATCCGCTTTTCTTCGCAAGTTTTGAGAACTGCTGGACATAGTAGTAAAGGCATACGGAAGAGAATAGCGCTAGCCAACGAGGCGTGTAGTAATAGAAGGGAGCTGATGACGGGTACTTTGGGTAAGGATGTGAAGAAGAGGCTGGTGAAGAGCTTGATATGGAGCGTAGCGTTGTATGGTACAGAAACGTGGACCGTCAGAAAGGAGGACGAGAATAGGCTGTAGGCATTTGAGATGTGGGTGTAGAGAAGGATGAAGAAGGTGAGGTTGACGGAGGGGAAGACTAACGAGGAAGTGCTTGAGATGGCGGGCGAGGATAGGAAACTTCTGAATGTAATCCGAGACAGGCAGAGTAGGTGGCTGGAGGATGTAATGAAGGGTGAGGGGTTGCTCAAGAATGTGATAGAGGGAAGGATGTTGGGCAAGCGGGGAAGGGGAAGGAAGGGAATAGGTTTCGTCGACGGGATGGAGAAGGGTAGGTCGTACGCTGAGGCGAAAAAGGACTAGAGCGAAATAGGCCCCTGAAAAAGTAGGAAATGGGAGGAGATTCTCTGACATTCGATAAAACCTACCCTAACCGGAGCACTTAAGGTAGTTTGAGCGAAATATGATTTTTCCTAGAAATCAATGCATTTGGTCTCATTGTAAAGAATAATGTATCACCCTTCCACTGCCATCAAAAATTAAACCCCTTACCACATTACTTTCCGAGATATTTGCCAAAAAATACCAGCCCTTTTATATGGGAAATGGCACGTGTATGCACTCCAGAGAGACCTTATATTAAAAATGAGGCATCCCCTACACTTAGATTTCGTCAAAAAATCAACTGTGTGTTTTCTCAAATATTTTTGAAAATTAATCATATTGTCACCGCAGTTAATTCTTCGAAATCACAATAAACCTTCCGTTTTGATGTAGTTTCAAACGTACCGCGTGAAATTAATGAGTCTAGTTAAAGAGTTATTCAGATATTTTCATTTGATTGCTTACAATTTCTGTCATGTAAAACTATTTTTTTTGCACCATTAACAATGCAATATTTTATTCGTGACAGAGTCTGGCGGTGTTTTGACTTCCTCAGTCGCAGTGGAACCTCCCCCCCCCCCCTTCCACCTGTGCCCCCACTTTGTTCCCATCTCACTCCGTTTGACGCCGCAAGGTCGCTCCCTTTGCGAGGGAATTTGTCGTGGTGGTCCTCCGTGTCTTTCCATTCTCCCCCCCCCCAGAAAACCCAACCCTCCACTTCCCCTTCCAGGGCCCACACCACACATTCCCTCCCATGGCTCTCACCGGTGTTGCCTGCCTCCTCATATTCTCTCGCCACCGACACTCTTACGGGAGGACTCCCACTCCCCCCCCTCCAATTTCCCACTCCTCGTGTGTGCCGAATTCCCTTCTATTCACCTCCATCCGCCGCCACTGATTGCGTTTTCAATTTGCGACGCCTTTCTTTTATCCCTGTGGAGTCGGGACAAAATGTGGTCGCTGTCCCTTGCACGTCGTGTCGAGTAATACGCAGGGATGTCGTTGATGTCAGATGTTTAACGTGATTTGCGATATTGTCAGAAGTGGAGAATAATATTTTAATTACCTCTCGATTCATGGTAATATCTTAGTACTCATTGCACTAATGCATCGACGTCCGCTGCGTTTAAGCGCCATGTGGGGGTTCTAGATAACGAAAAAAACTTCATACTTTCATTGGATTTATTATGATATTTGTAAATACCTTTGTTAACTCTCTGAAATCTAGAAAGTTTTGCATTTGCTGAAGTCATAAGTTTTCGCACATCTTAGCCAAAACTATCGTTTTCGGAGTGTGTATATTGTAGAAAGAATTGTTAATTCGATTTTTTTAAAGAATTACTGGAAAATTTTTAAATTGAAACAAAACTATCGAACTTAATCGGAACTGTTAGTTACTTCTTTCTCCTTAAGCTAATCTGTGCTTATTTGATCACCTCCGGAAATATCTTAGCGTATTTCCTCATGGTAGAGGAAAGGAGGTGTTTGCAAATTTTTATCTTATTTCTGGGTTGTGATCTCAAATAATGTGAGAGAAAAATTATAATCCTAAAATCTACCTGCATAAGTATCTGCTTCTCTTATTTTGTCATTAACATCTCATTTGTGTTGTGCTTCTAAGAATCATTCCTGGTTAATTCCACTGTTCTTATAGAACCATTACTTGATTATTTCTCTCCGATGACTTTCAGGTTTCATCATAAAACCTTTTATTTCAGCTCCCGCAAAAGTTCCTGGCGCAGACTAGCGCCGTGAGAAGGGGAAGTAGAACTAGATGGGTTGAAGTGAAAGGGTGAGAGAGAGACAACTAGAAAGACACAGTGAGATAGGGTATCCAAAATACGTCGCGAGATCAGCTAGAACTCGAGACTATCACGGAAAGTGGTTAAAAATCCTCAACTGCTGTTGACTGTATGTTCTAGGGGCCCTGTTTTGAGGTCTCATTGTGAGATGAGTCGAAACTGGACGGCAAGTTGTTGTGAGTCATTCCAATTCTCGTAGCGCTTGTTTTGGCAGCAATTTCTGAGACGCCTCAGGCCAACATTCCTCCCCCGTTTTGTAGGACTCCGAAGGCGTAGTTCAGTAGTCCATGCCCTAAAATCGTCCACCACCTATCGCCAGGAACTTTTGCGATTGCTATACTTCATTTCTCACGTGTGACGTTAAACCGGGCATCCCTCGATGCCTCGACGTTAATAGTATAGAAGAATAACGACGCCGGTTTCCGCTCCACCCTTCTCCTCTGACCCTTCCCCACCTGCCCACCTAAACTAATGGTGATCTCAACTGTAGGTCGCCTGCTGCGAACAACCAACCAATGAAGAAGCGAGAGGAAAAGGAAACCGCGGAGGAAAAGGAGTTGAGGAAAGACACGGATCCCTTGTGACCTGGTCGCTTTTTTGGGGGGAAACTTTGTCGTCTCGGCGGGGACCTTCTTCCTCTTCGTCCGCCAATCATAATGCGATCCATCGCTACTTTTCCTCATAATTCCTTCCTCTACCTCATCCCTGTCATCTTCAGAATCCTTCTCATTCTCCTCCGAAAAGACTTAAGGGCTCGAGGAATGGGTGGGTGCGAGACCCTTTCTCACCTCATTACGCCTCAAAATGCCTCCCGAGATTGCAGAGGAAAAAGCCTCGGAGAAACCTCACCTGCCTCACTCCCTTCCTTCCTCTTTTCTTTCCTCCACGATCTCATCATTGGCGATTTTTTTATGCACACTCCTCTCTCTCTCCTCCTCCCTATATCTCCCCCCTCTCTCCACTCCCAAACACCCGAAGGGACTGATAACATTATCAAAAAAGGATACTTCGTCAATTTTCAGACAGAGTTTACTACAACGACCTAGGTTTCGGCAACTTTTGCCATTACCAATCTATCTTTTGCCGAATCGGTATCTTTTACCATTGTAATCATTAATGATTTATCTGCTGGTAAAGGTAGGTTTAAGTGGAAGTCAGTAAAAAAATCCTTTGGATTTTTTCGAATTAAGGACCCTATCTACACAAAGTGTTTATTTTTTCGCCTCAGCATTCGATCTCTCTTTCTTCATCCCGTCCACAAAACCTATTGTATTTCTCCTCCTCCTCCGTTTGCCCAGCATGACGCCGTTTTCCTCTATAATGGCTTTTAGCAACACTTCTTCCCCCTATTATCTCTTTTAGCCACCTACTTTGCCGTCTCATCCACAGGTTTCCTTTCTTCACCAAAGCGCACACCCAGCACGCACTCCTTTGCCTTTCTATGCGTCCACCTATCTTCTCTATCCTCCACCACACCCTCGTCCCGAAGGCCTAGAGCATACTCTCGCTCCCTTTCTCCGAGTTTGCTTTTCTACCTCATGCATCGGGACTCCATAACTCCATGTCAAACTATTCACGAGCCTCTTCTTTATATCCTAACTCGAGGTCCCTTTCATCTTCTCCCACCTATTTCTGAACCCTTCTTTCAGTAACGGACGCATGGATTGTGGCCTCAAGGCGTAGCCATGGGGTCACCCTCCGAAAACGGGGAACGGCAAGTGCGGAGGTTGAGCCGATCCCCGTCAGCAATAGGTTCGATGTGCTGGCGGAGGCTACGCCATCGGAACTAGCGCTGGGAGGTGGGTTGCCGAGAGGGAGTGACGAGGGAAGGGAGGGAATCTTAGTGATAGGTAGCTCGAATGTCCGGCGTATAGCGGCTCCACTGCGTGTAAAGGCCCGCAAGGAGAGAGGAGATGCACGGGTCACCTCCTGGTGTATACCGGGAGGAATGGTGCCACAGGCGAAGAAGGCGATGAAGGCGGCGGTCGGGGACAAGGGCTGCTCTAAGTTGGATGTGGTAGCCCATGTTGGGACCAATGACGCCGTGGATGTGGGATCAGAGGAGATTTTAGACTCTGTGAGAGATCTATGCTCCGAGTTCCGCCGTATTCGCGGAGGGTCGAGTCGCAATATGAGGCTTACCATATGCAGCTTGGTACCTAGGACGGATCGGGGTTCGATGGTTTGGAGCCGAGTGGAAGGCATAAACCAAAGACTCCGTGAAGTCTGTGGGAGCGAGGGAGCGGAGTTCTTAGATCTCAGGCCGGTGCTGAATTCGTGTCGGGTGCCACTAAACCGCTCGGGTGTCCATTATACGTACGAGGCATCGCAGAAGGTAGCGTGCAGGATACTTGAGCATACCCAGCGAGTTTAGCATAGATGGTAGGCAAGAGAGTAGGTCAGTTAGTGGGTGCGAAATCAGTGCTTTTCCGGAAAGTCAGATAATAAAGAGTACACAAAGCTTAGTGCCTAGGAAAATCTTAATAGATAACAATAAATTAGAAATATTTAGGGAAGAGAGTAGGTCAAATAGTGGGCCATTAAATAACATGCCACTCACCAGGATAGCAAAGAATAACAAGTTGACCAGACAACACAGTGTAGGTTTATCGGGACGGAAGAAAGCACAGAAAAAGGAAAAACGTACAAATCAAAACAACACCCATGAATTTCCAAACTGCAACTTTCCCAATAATTTAGAAAACACGAACCCCACAAATACAATAGGCAGACATATTAAAATAGAGGAATTTTCAGTAGTAGTGGTTAATTGTCGTAGTTTAAGAAGCAAGATACCTGAATTTCATCACCTTATAGAGAGTACTAATTCTGACATAATTATAGGAACCGAAAGTTGGTTAACAAGCGATATTGCTGATAGTGAAGTTTTTCCAGTAAATTTTAGGGTATACAGGAGAGATAGAGAGAGTCGACTGGGAGGGGGAGTATTTATCGCAGTTAAGAACACAATAGTCAGCAAAATAGAAGTGATTCCCCATAATATAATAGAAAGTGTATGGTGTTCCATTCAATGTGCTAATTCGAAAGTAATATATGTTTGTGCCTACTATAGACCACCCCATTCCGATGTACACTCAGTATTAGAACTCGAGAAACAGATCAGGTCCATTAATTCCCATAGTAACGAACGACAGATAATTGTAGGTGGAGATTTCAATACACCATCGATAGATTGGAAAACATGCAGTCATAAGTCAGGAGGTAGGGACAAAGAAATCTGCGAGTCATTGCTTAACCTGTTCGCATCACACGCACTACATCAAATAGTAAATTTGCCTAATAGAGGGGAAAATGTTCTCGATTTACTTGCCACAAACATCCCTGAAAAAGTAATTAAAGTTGAAAATGTCGATGGAATAAGTGACCACAAGGTAGTATACGTAAAATTTTCCCTCAACACTGAAAAAAATTTTAAATTAAAAAGAAAGATTTACCTTTTTAGTAAAGCAGATTTTAACGGATTTAGGCTTGACTTAAAGACATCTTTTGAAAAATTCGAGAACATTAGCAAAAACAGCAATACAGACAATACATGGAAAGAGTTCCTCCAAATTACACGGTCACTTGTCAACAGATATATACCTCATAAGTATAAGAGCGAGAATAGGGAACCAAGGTGGTACAACGCGGAGGTTAGAAAATGTTTAAAACGCCAACGAGTTAGCCATGCGAAACTAAGAAAAATGAAGAAAAATGTAGCTAATAGCGACCTAAAAAATACCATCGAGCATTATAAAATTTGTAAATCAGCCGCAAAAACAGCCCTTAGAAAAGCGTTTAGCGAATTCAAGAGAAAAGTACTTGGAGAACAACTAGAGGGAAATCCGAAAGCATTTTGGTCATATGTTAGGGAAGTACAGGGAACTAAAAAGTCAACGGTTAATTCCTTGAAAAACGATAGAGGCGAAATAGTAACTTCCAGTTTAGATAAGGCAAATTGTTTGAATTACTTTTTTCAGAGTGTTTTTAATCAACCTATGCATAGTTTCCGCGAAACCATACCAAACCGATTTCAACAACCAATGCCCCCAATCGATATATCTTGTAGCGGAATCGTATCCTTACTAAGTAACATTAGCCCGAACAAGTCCTCAGGTCCTGATGAAATTCCAGCTCGTGTTTATAAAGAATTAGCTCTCGAAATGGCTCCGTATCTTAAAGTAATATTTAACAAATCCCTCGAAGAACACGCGGTTCCCAAAGACTGGAAGATAGCAAACGTGACCCCAATTTATAAAAGCGGAGATAGGGAACAGCCATGTAATTATAGACCAATATCATTAACGTCACTATCATGTAAAATTATAGAACATATAATAGTTACATCAATAATGGGACACCTCGACAGCCAGGATTTATTAATAACAAACCAGCATGGGTTCAGAAAAGGACGGTCTTGCGAAACTCAATTAGGTCTTTTTGTTCACGATATTTTAGTTTCCGGAGAAGGTAACGTACAGGTAGATGCAGCGTTTCTTGACTTTAGAAAAGCTTTTGACAAGGTTCCCCACTGTAAGTTACTCGCGAAGTTAGCATCATACGGAATAGACAGTAATATAGTAGGCTGGGTAGGAGATTTCTTACATGAACGCGTTCAAAGGGTGGTATTAGATGGTGTCAGCTCAGGCGAAGTAAAAGTTACATCGGGTGTTCCCCAGGGAAGCGTGATAGGCCCAATTTTATTTCTTCTGTACGTAAACGACTTGAATAGTGTAGTAAAAAATAGCAAGCTCCGTCTTTTTGCCGATGATGCAGTAGTGTATAAAGAAATTAGAAATGAAGAGGACAGACAGTGTTCAGCTAAGGATTTAGATGCGATTGATGATTGGTGTGATAGATGGCAGCTAGAATTAAATTTGAAGAAATGCGCGATTATGAATTTTTGGAAAAAGAATGGCCTTCCCCGGAATAATTATAGCATCAAAGAAAACAAAATATGTAACGTAGATTCAATTAAATACTTAGGCGTCACCATCAGTGAAGACATGTCATGGGGGAAACACATCAGGGAAATAACTAGTGTAGCAAACCGTAGATTAGGATTCGTAAAAAGGGTTCTAGGCAAATGCGATGAGAGAGTCCGAGAAAGAAGCTATTTTACACTTGTCAGGCCTCATTTAGAATATGCCGCTAGTATATGGGATCCGTACGAGGAAGGTATGATAAAAGAATTAGAGCGCGTGCAAAGGAGATCTGCTAGGTTTGTTAAATGTCGTTATGATAATTGTATTAGTGTTACGAGTTTAATAGAAGAACTAGGATGGGAATTATTATCAGAACGCAGGTTAAAATTTAGGTTAAACCTTTTAAGTAAATTCGAAACCGATTTGTTCACAGATGACGTTAGATATATATTAAGAACCCCTGCGTATTATGCTATGTTTGACCATATTAACAAAATTAGAGAGATAGATTGTCGTACCGATAGATTTAAAATGTCCTTTTTCCCGCGTACCATAAGAGAGAACAATAGGCAACGTAGCAAAAGGGATAGGTAGGTGAAACATAGTTAGAATAGTCTGTAGTGCATGATGCATGTAATAACTACCAATAATCCCTTCCTTATTATGTAGATTTTAACCTGTACTATACCGTAGTAACTAATATTCTATTGTAATAACTACTGCAATTACTTGCAATAACTAATAATCTACTGTAGTAACTAATAAACTATGACCCTATTTTCTAGCATGTCTACATTATATATCCTACTTACATGGCAATAGTGCATGTTTGGTGATCTTCACCCCCTGCCACACACCCTCGTGGTGGCTCGCAGGGTATTACGTAGATGTAGATGTAGATGTAACGCTATTCTCCTCCTAATCTTTTTGCTACTAGCAATAGTTGACGAAACCTAGGTCGGAGAAATCAGCTCTGAGTGTAAATTAACTAAGTATCTTTCTTTTCTTTGATAATGTCATCGATCGTTCATTTGTATATACTAGTTGTCGCTGGAAACGTAAAATTTTGCCCAATTGGAATCTTGACTCCTACCCGTTAAAGTTCGCTCACTCCCTCCGCTCATCCCCTTCTAGTACTCGGAACACTGCAGCTTCGATTGCCCATTTATAGCATTTATCTATGTATCTTATCAATGTAAGAAAGCGTATATGACGAATACCTGCAGAAAAAAGCAGCTGCTGTGTTAAAAAATTATAGAACTACAAACGAGAAGACTGTGTGAAACCATTCGTGTGGAATGTGGCGTTCTATGGATCAGAATCATTGACCACAGTAAAAACGGAAAAGCATGGAAGCTTTCTGAACCGGGCATTGGAGGATGATACCGACGATAATATGCCCATATTCTATTGGTAAAATAGTGCGTAGACCAAACATACGCGCTAGACGTAAACACTTTTGAGTTTAAGGTGTCCACAGAGGATATTACTGAATATCCACAGTATTTATCTAGAATTAATAGAGCAACAGAATGAGAAATTTACCCTTTTGAACTGTCCTGGGTTCAAAAATTCCATTTTCCACTCACCATTTGTTGCTATAACAAAATGAGAGCGGTACTTCAAGACACTCCAATAGCATGCAATTCACTTCTCTTATTCTTCCCGTGGCTCTTCCCTATTCTCTTTCCTTAGAGAAAAATAATGCGTTCGCAGGAGATGTTTAACATGCAGATTTGTTAACATGCAGATTTTCTATTCCAACTTCCACGTAAGCCATCCCCCTGTGGGAGATCACTTAAGTATAAAAATTAAATGAAAATTGTCGGAATGCCCTCTGTAACACGTCCCTCTGGCAGCTGGCAGGGCAGTATGTAGATGTGGTCTGTGGCCTGGTGACAATTTGCCGACCTCGTCATCCCTTTTTCTTATTTTTTCCCCCGCTCATAATTCACTTCCTCGCCGCCCTCGGCCACCGTCACCTCGGCGCTGCACTCCAGGACGCCTCTGAATACCGGCAAACTGTCCCTCGCACTCCGATGGAAAACATGCGCTCAGCCGGTCGGCGGTACTAGACCTCACTCCTATTACTCCTCCGGCGGCTTCATTAAGGGATGGCTCATTGATCGAGCCTCGGGCGACATAAAATGTCGCTTTTTCGCTCAACTATGAGTCTCCTTTCCGTGGAGCGGCGGAAATAATCACGTGTCCCCTTCCGAATGACCCGGTTCTTTCGAGTCTCTCTCTTCGAGTCACGTTTGTGGTGAGAATTGACTCTTTTTAGCAAGGTGAGATGTTTTTTTCATAAACAGCCCCGATGAACTAAAGTTTCTAAACTTTTTTCTATTCCCCGAGGAAGCCAAGTTTCTCCCCACTCACTTATTTTCCAATTATAGATAATCCATTTGTTAATTCAAATGATGTTTCTGAATAAAATTTATACCTAATGGACTGAGCGGCTCAAGTATTTCTTTGGCTTTAGAGATGTGTCGGTTCTCTTTCGCCATCATAAATATGTTCAGGAACAGGGTACCTGTATCTGTTATCATTTTTCTCCCAACCACTTTCAATTCCCAAGACAAGGTTATTAAGCGATTTTTATCTTAACAGTTGTTCACTACGTTTGCATCCTAATTGATTATCTCCTTTGCCTTTGTATTTCTTCATTCCGAGTGGCATTTAAAATAATTTTAGAGCTGCTTTTGATTACCACAGTTATGGTGAAAAGTAGCTTACATGTTGTCGATAACACACTCTACCTTTCTCGATCTCGAGTGTAAGAACTGCAACTCAGTACTTATTACTTCTAGGTAAGGTATGAGAAAAGCTTTTGATAGCAGTCAGTTTGTATCAGTCGCATCATATGGTCTTCTTGGCGATTATTCTCTGTTGACCAGATTTATCAACAAACGAAGCTAAGTTTTTCGTTATTTTAGTGCTCTATGTAAAATATAACTTATTATGTAAAGAGTGAAAAGTTACTTCCGAAGAATGTCAAAGCATTTGCCGCCGAGGCTAAGTTTTTAGATGCTCACCCACTCATGATTCAAATATTGAGAAATTCTGCCTTCGTTCAGGCTGATATCCTATTCCACTCCACCTTGCTGAACTCACTAGCCGTCCTAGCGTTCGCATGATTCCGCTCCCGGCCTGCTTCCTCGGTGACCCACTGGAGAGTCAGTGTTAAGGATATGAATTCCTATATTCCTTTCCGTTGTGGGAGCCTATCTGAAGTAGGTACAATGCGCACTTTTACGGTGTGTAATTCCAGGTGAAACGAATGAAGGTGGAATCGTGACATGCGCGTCCTGAGGCTTTATTCCGAATAGATGGTATAAATATTGAGCCTCGACTATGTCGAAGTTGTGGCGTCGCTATTACAGCTAAATAAAAGTAACAAGTTATCTTTCGGGACATTTGACGCTAGAAAATTCTGATTCTTCTTTTCTTCACAAGTGGTCGGTTAGCGGAATTTTAGTCTGATACGCAAATCTAATGAACTGCAAATATCAGAAGCCTGAATATTAATCTGATTCTGTATTCTAAATTAATTTATTCTTTTTCAGAGTTTAATATATATTATTTTAGCGAAATATTTCGATTTCCGAAAACTGAGAAAAATGATATTTTGAATGATTCAATCAATACAGTCGTATTTCGAACACTTCTACGTATTTTTACCCTTATGTTTAATTTTGCATTCACTCGTTCACAATGAATAGGCAGTAAATCGTCCATAAATTGCTAGCGTCGCTTTAAATACCTCTAATCTCCTTTATATATTTTTTGGAGGTGTCTTGAATATCTCTAAATGTGTGAGATAATTGCGTCTTGCTTTTCATCTTTTGCGGTATGGCGTAGTATTCAAGCGGTCGATTTTAATGAGCAATATCTCTAAACCACGTGGTAAATCGATCCCAAATATAACTGGGAGACTTCAAGTTCTATAAAATAGTTTTACGGTTTAATACGTCGGTTTCACTATTTTTTAAATTAATTCATTTGACTTAAAATTTTGTGAAATATTGCATTGGTATTCCATATCCCACTAATCAAAGTAGTTCATCTTGATGCTAAAATAGAGCCCTTACTCGTAATAGTTTTGTAATTAATTTCAGTGCCAAACGGTTGCTATTTTAACCACGATGATTTTCTCTCCATAGTCATGTTCGTGACTCATGAATAGTTTATTAGTTTAAAACAACCTTTGTTAAACTGCATGCTGATGGCTAGTCCTTTTGTCATTTTCATAGTTGACGAATTATTTAAGGAGCCAGTTTGAATTTCACTCTTGGATGCACTCGAGTAATGGCACCCGTGAATGGGAAAATCGCGCGAAAGTATGACTACATGAATTCTTCACGTATCCGTTCATGTAGTCTTTATTTCAAATTACCTAAAGACCACGGGTCGACGCCAATGAATTCTGCTGTGGAAGCGGGGTGATCCTCCAGAAAGTCCTTCTTCATTCTCCAATGGAACGTGCATCCTTTCCGCCCATCCCTTCGTATTTTGCACCAAGGTCTTCTTCCCTTATCGATCCCGCAATCCACCGCATAAACTTCCCAATGCTTCGCTCGATACCCTCTCTCCTTATCTGCACCTTTCCTCCCTGTCCGTTGCTCGTTCGTTAGCTGAGATGAGGCGAATCAACTCGGAGAATAGATGTTTAGACGACTCTCGGTGGTCACTCTTGTAGGAAGGATGCTTTGTGATGTAATGGAAAGAGCGTCTTTGTTAAAAAATGAATTCCTACGTTAATTGCTCGAGACCACGCCGTCAGATTTCAGTGCTTTTGTTAAGGGTATAATATAAGGGTAATGACTTGGATAAATGGGTAAAGTGAATGGTATTTTACCCTCAAACTTAGATGAATAAAGCACCTCTATATATTCCAAATGTCATTCTACTGAGCACCGACCATGGTTTACCTTGCCGTGGTATTGATAATAGTACGTAGTGCCGACACCATTGTCGATGTTCAGTAGAATAAGGTGTGGAATATAATGAAATGTATCATATTTAAGATGTTTGGTCATAACAATTTCCAAAAAAGTACGCCTGAGACTCTCCTTAATACTTTACCCGTTATTTTCATTCTTCGGACATAATTTACAACGGCTGAGAATGCCTAATGCGTATTCTTCCGTGGGAGATGACGATGAGTGGCTCAAGTAGGATTTTCTAGTATAAGAAAATATGACAAGGAAGAGGTTCGTGGCATAGTAGGTTGGTTGGTATTTTTTCTGGCTTCAAATACGGCGAGACTTGAACTTCCATTTGAAAGTAGCGGAGCCCCGATAATCGTCCAAGGGAGATTTTACGGTGAAGTACCTAGACATTTTTTCAGAATTCTTCTAAATCGCAGTTGTTGTGAAAAGCTAGAGAACTTTATGATTTTCTTTCTATTAACATAAGAACTGTTTTGCTAAATTGCCACGTGAAGAATTGTCAATTACTTTACGCCGTCTGCACATTAATCAACTTTACATATAGATATTGACATGCAGTACTCAAGTGAATTTTTGTCTAGAGTTACGAAAAAATCACTGAAGGTAATCTGTTATTAGATGAAAATTTTATATTTATCTAATGAAAAGCCAAAGAGTCATTCATTTTTAGTAATAGCCATTTTATGTGTCATGCATTACCTCCCCACACTTACATAATGTATTCCTGTTTTAGATTGATTCTCCCCGCATCTTGCGAAGGCAATTCATTTTCATCATCCGACATAATTATTGCTGCTTATAGAGGCACGAATATACTCCAATTCATGTGTATTACCTGGAAACATTGAGTTGATGCTATTTTACTTCTGCAGTTATGTCTAACAAGTTAACGCTCAATTTTTTTGCTATTGCCGGTGCCCTATCGTAATCACCCTGGAAAGTTTATTTCACCGGAGCCTCTTGACTCGGTGTTTATCGCACCGACTTTAACGCGGTATACGTCTTGGTCGGCCCCGCCTCGCATTGTTCTCTGTAGCCTATGTTATTGTTTGTGACTGATGTCAATCCTTCCTTTCTCTCAGAAGTCGATCCCCGCAATCCTGACCCACATGCTTTCAGCCGACTCTCGGGTCTTCGACCTCGAATCTTATATCTCCTCCAGCTTTTATTTATCGCCCTTTCTTGTCAGATAACTCGTCCCTCAATCCCCTTCTCAGGAGGCGCCTACACGATCTCAAAGTCGTCCAACGTCCCATTTTGCGGATGGTGCAGCCTTAAGTGCCGAGTCCGTAGGAACGGGCGTACGGGGTGATTTTCAGGGCCCGTAGAAAGGCGAAGCTGGGAGGGACGGACGAGATCATAGGGTGCCGACGCCGGAAGACCAATTTCTCAAGATATTGTCCTTGTTCCCAGCTTCTTCCCACCGCCATGTCGATTCTCTTTGAGCTGAGATGTGTGGTTCTCTCCCAATGTTAATTTTCAGCATACGCCTCAACATTGCTTCGATGGGAACAGCGTTAGTCAAGCTTTATATCGTGCCATAGAGTTCATTAGTTTTCTCGTCTGGTGTTTCTTTTGTCTTGCTTTTGTTCAGAAATGTGAAAGGCTTTTGTGATAGCAATGCAATAAACGTTCATAATTGTGGAATTTCTTCAATCCCAATATCAATCGCTCAATATCAGAATGGATTCTTTTAAGTTGTAGATTTTTTTCTTTCATTATAGTCGCCTGCGTTATTACTGCGTCGTGTAGTAGTTTCTGATGTGATTGAACGTTGAGCTAAATTGTAACCACTTAGCCAATGACAAGCCATCTCATTCCAGTTCTCTTTTGTCACCCTTTCCTTCCGATTATCACTTGCCAGGTGCGTCACAGATAGTACCCTCTATGATAAGGTGATACCTCTGTACGGGCAGTTTGATTGAAGAGGAGGCAGATGAAGCTGAATAGTAAGGTTAACGTATGTTTCGTCGTATATCCTTGTTGCCATTCGTGTATTACTCTTTCTGAGAAAGAGTTCATCTTGGAGCTCTTTCCTAACGCCCAATGCGAAAATAGTGCCCGTCATACTCTGAGAGATTAGAGTGGAAGCGAAACTCTGTTGACTTATTACAGTTTTACTGATTAGTCTCATCAGTACCAGTTTTTTTTAACGGTTTCAATGACAACTGTTCGTAATTTAATACCATGATATGTTTGGATTTATAAGTATCAGTCGTAAATTATTGCTCTTTGTACTCTCTTTTATTTAGTTTTGACACCCCTTTTTCCGTTTCTACTTTTATTTTCATTTAAATGCAAGAAAATTATGATAATTGGTGCAACTGGGTCCATTTAAACCTTTGAAATGGCGGCATGACGTTGATATCACGTCGTGGTTGTCTTTTACACCGGTGCTGATGACGTGACATCACGTCAAGGGCATCGTGAGTGTTTCAGCTTTCACTTTAGGGAACTTTCACTATTAGGCCCCCCTCTAGTAGTGAAAGCTGGAACACTCACGATGCCCTCGACGTGATGTCACGTCATCAGCACCGGCGTAAAAGACAACCACGACGTGATATCAACGCCATGCCGCCATTTCAAAGGGTTAATATTGTAGATTGGTAAAGATAGGTAATTTACAAGAGTGGGTCTACTTCTGTGGTATTAAGACAGTTTCTTTCAGTATCCACCATCTTTCACATCTCTATGTGAAAACTACGTGTCGTTTGACCATTCGGATTCGTATTTCGTGGCTCTCGCACCGAATTCGCATTGAAACTGAATCTGCGTCTTCCGTTTTTCTACACAATATTAGGGTGTGAAATTCATCTGAAATGCCCAGTCTGCTCTGATTCGAGGTTTCATTTGTGTGGTTTATAACTATCTGGGATGATCCGTGCTGGAGATATGTCGGGCCGCTTCAAATGCGAGATGCTGAGATCGACCCTCGTCCAATCGAAGTGTCGAAACTGTTCCCTCTCCTCTCCTGTCCCCACACGACCCTCGTGCCCCACCCCTCCCTCCGTGCCCCTAAGGGACAGACATCCGTTTCCTCTTGCTCTGCTCAAATCCCTAAGTTCTCGTCCCGTTCCCTTCCTTGTCGTGCGAACTCCTTTGTTTTTTTCGCGTTCCTTTGTCCGAGACCCTGCTCACGTCGAGAGAGAGGCGCTCGTCTTCGTCCTTCGTGGACGGAATGGGCGACTCAAAGAGGGAACAGGGTCATAGGATTCTCAACCCTGGAGGAGGCGAGAAAATTGAGTGGAAAACGTACTGAGAGTTGACGAAATGTTGAAGGGTGGAAGTAGAAATGCTGGTAGAGGGGAAATTGTTGGTTAGCATGGGAAGGGGGGAGTGTCATGAATAGGATTTTTGGAGGGCCATGAGAGAGAAGTTAGTTGGATTTTAGGGGATTTTTAAGTCAAAAGAGTTCATATCATTTAAAGAATATTGGGAAATACACGTCGCGGTTGACGAAATATTCGCCAGGGATGGGCTGTCGAAGGATTATATATTCGTCATACGTTCTATTTTAATTTTTACCATTCCCTGAAATAAACAAGGGACTGTAGAAACACCTTGTTAGCTGTATTATCATTGTCCCAGCGCTGTTGTTCATGATATATTGGGTACTATGTTTATTTGTTGTTTTTTTATTAATTTCTTTTGGAAATCTCTTTCCCCGAAATCCCGAAATTTTGCCATTTGTTTGTAAAATGAAGTTAGCAAAAAAGTATTAATTCAAAAGGATGGCCGGCTAACAGCCAAAAATGGTGGGATTCCAAATATTTGATGCGACGCGGCACGTATTTCCCTTATCTAACTCTGATCTTTTTTACACAATTTATTTTGTAACCAAATGGCATATATTTATGGAATGTCCCCAAAGTAACCAGAGTTCCAAATAATAAGTACCACCCTAATGATACATATTGCGCATGTTTCCGTTCAAAATGTCCAATGGCCAATACCGGAATGTGTCGAAATCATCCATTATTTCCCCAGAGGTGATAGGTACCTTACCGAATCAAAATAGGCGTGATGTTTCTTCTTTAGGTCTGATCGAATGATTTTTCCGTTTTCATATTGTGAGAGCATGTTTACCATTGTTCTATGAGAGATCATGCTAATAATGTCGTCCGCCAGTGTATTATTCGACTGTTTTCTTCCCATGTCCCGACGGTCGCTGTTTACTGAGGCTCGCCGCAATACCAAAGTTCGTGTGCATCGAGCCCCAGTCGCCCGGGTCCGCGTGTTTTTATTTTCAATGGGGTGTGATTGGGATCGTTTGTTGCTCACTTTTCGCCCTTTTCATCCTCAACGTAGCTTCTCCCGTTTGCGTTCCTCCATCGCTCCAATTTTCCATCGCTCGGAGGAATTTTCTCTTTTTGACAAAATTGCTCATCGCTCGATCCTGTAGCCTGTTCTCTCTCACTCTCGCCATATTCCGCTTGTATATTTCTCCCTTTACCTTACGAATTTCTGCCTCATTTCTCTCGCACGGGTTATTTTTTTTTGTTTACGACCCGAAAAAATCCAGAGAGTCATCGAAACAAACCATTTCCCGTCATTAAATTGGCCTCAATGATCTAATTTTTGTGATTTCGATTTGGAAGTGTTGAAGTATGTAATAGAACCGTAGTTTCTTTTAAATTTACCTCTTGGTATCGAATGTATTCATAGGATTTGTGCCTAGCGAACTTTCGAAATTATGAGCAGAAGAATATTTTTTATCTCCAGACGATAGTTTATCTGGTCAAATTCAACGCTTACAAAAACTATTTCGACCTAATAAACTATCTTGTGGAGATGCGAAATAACCTTTTCTTCTCTTGGTATTGAAATCTAATTAGTGCTTGTCACAATGCCTAAATAATAAAGTAGAAACGGAATTTCCTAGGTCTCGTAAAGTAAATTAGGTGGTTTTCTGTTCGAAAATCACCATTTTAGCTAAACTTGGCGGTTTAGTAGGTGGAAGCAAATTTTTATTTGTGTAAATAAATTTTTTAACAATATCCTCTGCTAATGTGACCTTACTTTTCACAAAGTAATAATTATCATGCAATTGATTTTGCTGTGTCATAAAAACAATTCTTTTGCCTCACATTTCACCTATCAAAAATGTTCTGGAATTGTTTTAAAAGGCTAATTTACTCAGTACATCTTATTGTACAAATGAATCATATAATGTAATAGAAAATTGAATGGAATTTGAGCAGATTCTTTTTCACCTCCAGCCATTTAGAAATAAAACAATTTTTCACTTTACTCGGTGCAATTTTCCTCATAAAAGATTGCATTCATTCGTTTGTGCGATAAAATGTGTCGTGTTTAGCGTCCTTAAGAAGCACGATTTTGAATGTGAATTCAATGAAGGAATATATGTGGCCTGTGATTTACTTTTTAAAATTCATATAGCAGTAGAAATTATATTATCTTGGTATATTTGATCACCGGTTAGATGGTGTGAATTAATATTCCCTGGTTAAATTGAACTGCAGAATGCCGACACTAAGCTATGAAAGTTGTGAAAGCGAGAACCCGGGCAAATTTTGTCTTCGCTATCAATTTTGTCAAAATTAGTATCCGGTTGACAGCCATCGGTAGTTTATACCATTGGCTTAATCACTTATACCCCTGCGATATCGTGAGTCTGGAAGCCGCATTAACCTTTCTCCACGCTCCAGCCATTCGCACTTTGTATTTTGTAACTGGATTGGAAGGATTCATATCTCTTGGACGTTAATTGGGAATATACGAGTTAATTGAGATTTATTTCAATTATGGGGTTTTAGATTTCTTGTTCTGAGATGAAGGCTGTCTCCAATGGAAAAGCAGTGAAGTATTTTTATGGTTTTTAGTCAGAATGAGGTCATAGTGAGCTGTATTTAGACGTATAATGTTTAATTAATCTGCTCTTCCCTGAAGATACAGTTTAGTCTTATCCCTCATAAATTGTGCGTATCTCTCTGAAAATTAAGGGCAGGATAAGGAGTGTAAAATATAGAACCAGATGGATTTGGCGCATGCTGAGGTACAATTGGCTTGTTAAGAACATAATTTAAGATTAATTTGGGGAAAAGTCTACAGAGCAAGAGGTAGGAATAAGTTCATGGACCAAATAAAGAAAAAATTTCATAGAAAGATCTTTCAGGAAGGTAGGAAACTAGCTTTATATAGGGAATGGTGGAGGGCTGCCGTCAATTAATCAAAGGGATATACGACCAATGATGATGATGTAGGATAGTAAGTCAGGGTTGTATTCTTTGCTCTTCACCTCAAATAATTTCGTTGAGCTAGTATGGCGGGGTGGAAAATGGTACACTTGGGAATAGTACATTTTCCAACATCGAAATGGCTACCTGACTTGGCTTCACGAATGCTGTTGGCATGGCCAGTAAGTTATGAATGTTTTTATGGAGGTAATACAACATGATTTTCGTTGATCTTTTCCTCGGTTGGCAGTCGCCTTTAACTAAACTTTGGTTTCCCTATCCTCTTTAGTGTGTCGCATCATTCGTTATGCAGCATGCAGGGAACTTATATTTCTTCTGATACTATGAAACTAGCATAATACGTTTTCTTCGAGCTGAAGACTTAGATTAGTATGTAAATAGATTTGGTAATATAGGATGTACATAGAAAAATGACATTGTTAAATGAATATTAAATATTTTACCTCTTTGCGTCCCATGTCCCTTCACTTCTTTTATGAGCGATGGAGCATCACCATATAAGGTGGTACCGTCTACGAGCGTGAGCGTCAAATTAAGCTTTGGATATTACCTGAGGCAAAAGGATATTCTTCACCGGGAATAAAACTATGAAGGCTCATAGTTACATCTCCGATCGATGAATAACTTTGTCAAAAATTTCTTATGTTGAACTTATTTTCAAAAAAGAAGGGAACACATGATGACCGCAGGATTTAAAACGTGATGTAATCATAATGAGTGAGCAGTCTCAACGATCTAACATGTGTTCACAGGCAGATGGGAGGTACGAAAAATTTTGCGCTTGATGATTAAAAAAATGCTGCAAGGTGCAAAAATGTTGCATTTAAACCAAGTGGTATAGGTCAGAAAGGAAACGCAAGGTGGCAGGTTCCACAATTATTTATTAAGGCGACTGGTTTTGATACAAGGTATCATCATCAGGCACTTATACAAGAAGTTATTTCCAATATATATGAAGGAGTTCCATCATGTTTCGCCTGACACTATTGAATTTACCTAGTAGTATAGGTCGAGCGCTCTTTACCAATTCTGAAAATGCTTCTTATCATTGTATTACCGGCTATTCAACTATGAAATATTTAATTTGAGCCTCTCGTAATCGTATAACTATTGTGGATGCTAGTGCTATTCAAATGACTTGGTAGTAAATTTGTAACTATCCAATGAAACTCTGGTACTGACCTTGAAGTAGCTTAAATGGAGCCCCACGCTTATGGTCACACTATGGTATGAGATTCGCAGGAATTTTTCTGGACTGATATTCAAACCCAGAGCCCTCGATATTCCGCTGAATACTATAAGCTTAGCTGCTTAACACAACATTGAAATCGCAGAGGAGGAATGAGAATGAGGAAAAAATAGATAGCCGTCTCGTGAATGTGATTGTTGTAAAAGGACGCCTAGCCTAGCTCCTCACGAGTCCATCCAAGATAATAGTGCGGTTGAAATATACTGATTTGGCTTACAGAGAAATGAAAAGATAAAAATTTTTCAACGAGCGTGTACTTTAAACAAAGGCCACCATAAGAAAAATTCGGCCTGGACCGGGAATCGAACCACGGACCGGTTTGCCGGACCAATTCGCAGACCACTACGCTATCCAGACTTCCCATTTACCATGGCGATTTTGGTGGATACAAAGGAACTAGATCTTAGGCCCTTGCGGTCCATCAAAAATGGCAGCACAAGGGAGAGGAGGGCTTCAAATCCCCTCCAACCTCCAAGAGACAGTATCCTTCACCAGCACTTATGCTGTGCTTAGCCATTTGAAAATAGTCAAACATAGCGTGTAAATTTTGTGAAGAAAAAATTGGAAGCCTGGATAGCGTCGTGGTCTGCGCATTGGTCCGGCAAACCAAAGGTCCGTGGTTCGATTCCCAGTCCAGGCCGAATTATTCTCATGGCAATTTCTTCAAAAAATTCACCCTCCATGTTTGAATATTTTCAAAAGGCCACCATAATGGATTCTTCGGTCACGTGATTCCCTCCCATTCAGTATGGTGTTTGACGTGTTTACTAATTGCCATAATTTCTGACAACTTTGCTATTATATACTTCGCAGTTAGAGTTCTCGGCGCGGCTTTGAGTGCTCTGGATCCGAATCTGAATCCATGCAAATGATTTATTCCTGTGAGAATTCTGCCCAGTTGTAGGATTTGATTCACTGACACGTGTACGAGTTTTTGTTACTTTTATTGTCTTTGTGTTGACACGTTTTTAGAGTTTGTTTCGTAAAACCCGTTGGCAGTGTATAAATGTGATAAGTGTCTTTTTAAGGTCCTTTTTCTATATTTTATCTTAGAATGATGAAAGTGTTTCAAATGAAACGTCTAAATTGAGAGTAAAAGGAGGAAAATTTTATCACAATCCTTGGATATTCGTTTGGTAAAACCTGTATTTCTTGAGTCCCATGATATTTTTGTAGCTGACAGCCGGCAGTGCTAATGTTGGGCGCCAATGATGATTTAAAGCTGCGGTTATAGTTCCGCTCTAGTTTTAAAGCCGCAAGCATCGCTGGTTTTACGCTTACGCGGAGATTCTCAAAGGTTAACGTCTTTCATATTAAGCGGGGGAGCGTATGACTCGCTTGCGTGAATGCATTTACTCAGCACAGATTCATAGAATCGCTCGCCTGCCGAGTGGCGGACACATTTCTTGTCGGCGGATGGTTGTGCGTATCCATTTCGTAACTCGGTCGTGGTGACGTCACCGTCGGCTCTGGTAGCCCGCAAAAGTGTCGCTTTGCCCGCTTTGCGTCGCGTGGCGAGGATGCGAAGGAAAATTGCGGATTCGTGAGTAGGATTCACCGACACTCGTCCGAGAATTCGGAGTATCACACCGCATCTCACATCCTAATCTCATTCGTGCTTGTGCGTTTTTATTTTATTTTTTCACTTTTTTACTTCAATCGTGTAGGAGCTCGTTGGTGAGTTTTGTGCAAGACTCGTGCTTTGTTTGTCTAGTGCGCTCTTGTGAATGTTTGAATCAAGTGTTGTGCGTCCACGTGTCCTGTCTGGAGGTCCGCCATATTCCTTTATTCATCGTCAGAATAATTGCTCGGAGAGAATGCGCTTCAGGACATTAATGACGGTATTTGATAGTGAATCTTACAGCTTGCCCACAGCCAATGGTGAACATAATATCTGCATACAATAGGTGTATAGCCATTGAATTGGTTGATGTATTTGGCTTCAGAGAATTATTTTTGGAGTTTTGATCTAAATTTCCCGGGTGTGTTGAACACAATCTGAGGGATCAAGTTCTACCGTTGTTCTTCTCTTTTCTCTCGGCCTTCTTATCCCTTATCCGCGGGGTGGCACTTCCTTCTTTTATTCTTCTCCTCTTGAGATTCCTATCCAAATCCTCTTCTTTTCTCCAGCCTTTCTTTTATCTTCTGTCCCTTTTTACTTCCTTTTCATCTGCGGTCTTCCCTTCTACCTTTTCCCACTAAACTCCATTTTCTATACCCTTTTCTCAGCATACTCCTCTGTCCCTCTCTGCTCAGGTCCATACCACCGTGTATTTATTGTATTTTTTCTCATGGGTCCTACTTCTGTCGTTCCTCTAAAATACCCATTTTTATCTTATCTTATCTCATCACTCCGCACAGCCAAAGCAGCATTTTAATTCAGATTGTTACTATCGGTTCAAAATCTCGATCCATTGGTGATCATATTTTTTTAATCCTACGTTATCCAGTCGGCGTTATCTGATCGAGTTTCGTGCCCCTGGAGGCCTAGTTGAAGATGTTCTCGATGTTGTCAATCTTCTTCAATTTTTGCCAAATTTGGACATTGTTGAATTGAATTTTGACGAAAAATCACAATAGTGGTGTTACAAATTTTCCGATTCGTCTGAGCTGTTACTTTACCGTTTAGATATAATTGAGTTTCGATCATTCCTGGTATTTAACGATGAATTCATTTGCAAGTTCAGATATGTAATTTTTTTCTTTATCCCATCTCTAGCCTCGAGGTTGCGGTTTTGTGTTTTATGAGTATTTCTAAACGTTTCTGCTCCTATCTTTATGGCAGTAGTCTGATGATGTAACAATTAGGAAATTCCTGTGAATCCGAACAATTTTAAGTGAAGAAAAGGTTCGTAGTTACACCGTCGAAAACTGCCTTAATAATTCCGGTCACCTTCCACCACGACGATTATGTTTCGATGTGAATAGTTGGGGTTATGTGTTTTTTTTGTGGTCCGTGTTCTCAAGAGACGCGTACTTTGTGTGTCACTTGTGTGAGTGTGTTTTATTGTATGTGTGTGTCCTCACAAACCATCTTTCCGTATTAGTAAACGGCCCTGCACCAATAATGATGGTGGCAATATGGTGGCGTAACAATTAAGAAAATAATTCCATCCCGAGCGATTGCATGATTTATCTATAATTTGGATTATGGCCTCAATATTTCGGTTCCCCTTCCACCACTGTGATTACTTGTGTGCAATTATGTTTTCAATGTGCATGACTCTGTTGGTGTATTTTTTGTTCTGGTCTTACTTCTAGAGACGCGCGTGTTTTGTTTCACTTGTTTGTGTGCCTGTGCCTGCATTCTTTCCGTTTTTATTAACATTCCTGCTCCAATCATGTCAGTAGCAATCTGGTCATGTAAAAATTAGTCAATTGATATGCATCCAGGCATTTTTATGAACTATTTTTTAATTGGATTACGGGTTTAATATTTCTTTCTACCTTCAAGAAAGATTTGTGTGTGTATGGATGTGTTTTTGATGCGCACACCTCCGTTTGTGTGTGTTTTTGTCTGGTCTCACCACTCGAGTGAGACGAACGTGTTGTGCTTCACTCGTTTGTGTGTTTGTGTGTCTGCCCTCCTTGACTCCATTAGTCCGCCGGCCCCTTCCGTCTCCATCCATCTCAAGACGGTGTCCTCCTATTGGGTCGCCTCGATCACATCCCCTATCTCCTACCTCACCGGATCCCGGGAGGAATCGAGGTTCCCCATCTGGGGGATTGAGGAGGGGGGATTTCTCCGTGGGTGAGGCGGGGGGGAGGGTGAAATATTGGGGGAAGGACATGACATGGGTGGAGGAGAGAGAAGGGGGGGGGGGGCGTGTGCGGACAGGTGGTTTGCAAGGCGGGCAGGAAGGGAAAATTTTCTTGTGTTCTCTCTGCAGAGCCGATGGCTTCATCGCCCTCTTCTTCCTTTCTTTCTCTCTCTCCCCCACTTTAGTTGATTTTCAGTGGCGAGTACACCAAGGCGATGTCGAAGGAGTGGCACTCCGGACACTTCTGCTGCTGGCAGTGCGACGAGTCGCTCACCGGACAGCGGTACGTGCTGAGGGACGACCACCCGTACTGCGTCAAGTGCTACGAGTCCGTCTTCGCGAACTTGTGCGAGCAGTGCAACAAGACCATTGGGATCGACTCTAAGGTGAGAGAGCGGGGGAGGCGCTTTGAACTTGAAACGGTTTGAGCGTTACGCCATCTCACCTCGAATTCAATGAATTTGGTCTCGTGTCAAAGAAAAATATATCACCTTTCCAAAAGTATGAAAACGTAAGCTCCTAACCGGACTCTTTTTTTAATTTTTTAACTGCAGCCGGTATGTTCATGTCATTATCAATTAGTATGTTCTCAGTAGAATTAGTTCTCGGGAATGACGTGCAAGTAATAATAATAATAACTTGTCTTTATTTAGAGCGAATTTAGGACTGTAGAGTCGTCTCTTACAATTAACTCATTTTAACACACACAAACATCCATGTCCTGGGTAGTGGATAATCTACCCATGCGGGATTCGAACCCGCGACCCTCGGGTTAGCAGGCGAGGACTTTACCCCACCGCCAACGGGGCCAAAAATACGCCGAAACCAGTTGTATTTAATACAAACAGAAAATCGTGGAAATGTAAAAATTTGTGAGAACGAAGGCTTTCGCGGAGCTCTACGTTGATCTCCTTCATTTTTCGAGATATACCGCGTCTTTTGTTGGATAGTGACAGCAGTTTCGCTGATACTACTTTCAGCATCTTCAGGTCGAAGATGAATGACCTGAAGACGCTGATCTTCGACCTGAAGACGCTGAACAGTAGTGTCAGCGAAACTGCTGTCACTATCCAACAAAAGGCGCGGTATATCCCGAAAAATGAAGGAGATCAATATAAAAAGTTATTCAATCGAAGTGAATCTCATCAACGTACACAGAGTCCATTAATCGGCAGGAAACTTCATTACCCACCATACTACTTTTCGAGATATTTACCAAAACATAGGAGCCATTTCTCATGTAATATGGTACGCATATGCACTCCGGAGACGCTGTAATTAAAAATGTGAGGAATTTATAACGCCTTGATTTCATCATAAATTTAACAGTATGTACTTTGTATTGAATTACTTAGTTTTCCACAAAAGATTTATTACGTTCTTACGGCCATTGCATAGTCAAAATTTACAGGGGGAAGGTGTGTTTTATTATGTCTGTACCATGTGTTTTACTACGTCTGTACCTGGTGATCCCGCGCAGCGATGAAACCCGGGTCGCAAGACCATAATAAATCTTTTGTGGAAAACTAAGTAATTCATCATTTCATTATGAAGAAATTCCACCAAGTTACTCCCAATACCATAAATTCTATGTAATTTGTATGTTTGCTCAACTTAGTTTAAATATAAACTGGTTACGCTTCGCAGTATTTTGTGCAGAATTACGTAAAAACCTATCACTGTGAAGTCATTTTCCCCCCACAGCATGAAAAAGTGAGTCAAGCAAAAGAATTAAATTGATATACCTATTCATTTATTACTGAGAATTTTAGCCTGATAAAACTGATCTTATTGCGTCGACGTTTTTAACAGCTGCTGAAATTAAAATTCGGGTGTGGTCACTATAATGACTAAATAAGAATAAGAGTATGTAAATAATTCAAAAAAGGTGGCGCAACGAAATTCAGATGATGCCATTTCCGCCGTTTTGTGTGTCCCTGGAATACTGTGATTGCTGTATTAGTTAGTAAAACGTTACGGGTGCTTTAACCACGAGTAATTGTTTTCTCCTTTAAGGTGAACTATTTTTATGCATGTATTTTTTTAATTTGGAAGCCGATACGTGAAGCATAGGTGCTCAAGAACTGGAGATATGCTTACCAATGCTCCCACATGCATGTTCCTCATTGAGATTGGTGATAGGAGATGAAAATATATTTACTTATCGTCTTAAGCGATATAATCCTAATTTCCCAGTATTACAAATTTTGATGGACTGAAAACGTGTACATTAATATGTTTTTGACTATTACGCTCATGGTAAATCCCGGACATTCGCTATGGCGGAAGCGGCTTCACCTTGGGTCACGGATGACTTTAGGCAGCGCCTCCTTTGGTGCTATAATAACTCTTACAGCTTTGTAACGTTATTGGTAGCCTTCCATTTGCTCTTGTTTGCTAATAACTTCGTAATGTGAATGACTTCCATTCATTTCATTCCTGCGTGATTAGTAGCGCGCTTCGAAATATATAGAGAGCAAAGTTGATATGCGCTAAATAACAAAAGATGGTCGGTAATGGCGTATGCGATAGCTCTCTAGCGTGATGATTTTCAGTAAAGGCGTCTGTTATGTTTAATGGTATCCGTAAAAAGTAACAGCGGCAATGTGGATGTATATTTTTGTAATATTAAAAAAAAAACTCTCACCTGATTGTTGTTGACGTAGAGCGGTGGAAAAGTTTTGAGACTCGAATTGTGTTTAGGGAAACAGGTATTCTAAACTCAAGGTCAACACACATATATACAGCCCATCCTAAGGAAAACACTCTGTTAATGAAATCTGTTAAGCATATAAGCGTTAAATTTAATCCATGGAGAGTATATTCTTATTCCTTCATTGGGGGAATTTAATTGAGGCATAATTGGATGCAAAGCTTTAATGGATCAAATTCAAAGTGATTGTGCACAAAAGGCAACAGTTATATATCAGTAATTTTATTCATTAATCGTGGTTTACATTTTTCGTCACGATCTCATTACATTGTGAAGAACAGACAGGTTTTTCTTAGATGCTTCCCCCTTGAAGCATTTCCTCGCTTACCATGACCTAACATGACTCATTTTAATGGAAGCATCTCTCGAGAGGAACACAGCCTTGTTAGTTGAATTTTGAGAACCTGTTATGTTCTATCAATTTACAAATTCCTCCATGACGTTCATTTTTGCGCCTAATATGGGTGTACAGGGATTTGAAGTATGTGAAGAAGATTGATGGAAATTGTTTTCACTTGTAATTTCATGCGAATAATCTTGCTATTTTATTATTGTTTCTTAATCGAGAGTTAGAATCATTTATTGCTACGAAGGGTGTCATAAGGTGCAACGGTTCTATTGTTTCTAAATCTTTTTTCTCGCCTTTTGTCGCAATCACTATATTAGAAAACTTATCGAACAATCCAGACTAGTAATTGTTACAGAGCTTAATCAGTTCTTAGATATTATCTTCCTGCTCCACCTCATCAATGTATAAAGATTCTTAATTGCTGCTGTCTCAGGAACTTTGATATTTTATAAAGGGCGGACCTTCAAATTGGTTGATTTAAGCAGCTGAGGCGTCTAAAAATACTAAATGATTCCCCTTTGTATTTCTTTGAACATTTATCATCGGCAAAGCCGTAATGAGAACTTCGCGGTCACCTTATCTTCCGCAATTGGCTCATTCGTAGGCAGAAGGTGTGAATCATCTTGTTGGCACTTCAGTGCGAAGAAGAATGTCGTACATAATGAAGCGATTCACATCGAGCTGTTCCTTTCTCTACCATTGTGAGAGCAACGACAAAACTGATGGATTAACTCCACTTTCTCAGGCGAGATATCGTAGAACAGCATAATGAGTAATGAAGCTCAAATGATTTCGTACTGTCTAGAAAATTTTATTTCCACCTCTTGCTACACGTGTTTAGACTGACTAGCAGTCATCATCAGGCAAGTCATTCGTCAGGCAAGTCATCAGAGCAGTCATCATCAGGCAAGACTGATGCCTTGCCTGATGATGACTGCTAGTCAGTCGAAACACGTGTAGCAAGAGGTGGAAATAAAATTTTGTAGACAGTACGAAATCATTTGAGCTTCATTACTCAATAACTCATGGAGGTAGATTTCTCGGCTTTCCATCCGGGTCAAAGGAGTTATCTCCGACATGTTTCAGCAGCTTACTCCGCTACCGTCTTCGGAGATAACTCCTTTGACCCGGATAGAAACCCGAGAAATCTACCTCCACAGCATTCACCGGGAAAACCTGAAATCACTCAAGAAAACTAATTTATGTTTCGCACTTTGAAGATTGGTTAATGCATAGTCGAAAATTGGTCGTCAGCAACTTCAAGCGTCTTGCAGAGGTTATTTTCCGGCTGATCCCAGATGGGGCCCACAACTTTGCAAGCAATGACTTTGACAGACCCGGCTATTTCCTTTTTTCTTATTGATTTTTTTACACAGCCAATGAATACGCCATGAACTCTTGAAAATTTTTCCCCGAACAGATTAATTATTTTATTGAGATCGTAGGAAGAATTTTGGAAGCTGTAACGGCTCCTCGCCTTTTTTAAACTAATTCAGCCGTCTAGACAGCGGATTGGGCAAACTGGGAACGTAAATGTGGTGTGTATTTACCATCATTAATTTTTATTTTTGTATGACCTATAATATGTGAAGATATTTCACTTCTGCGATGGCAATAGAAATACGCAGAAATTGCCTCGGCAAAAATCCTCATGGATCAGAAATCGAGCCTGGGGCGTTTGAACCGCGCGAGATAATCCCGAGCACGCAGATAAGGAGTCACGTGTTTCAATAACGATAGGTTCGAGATTTTGGTGTATTTGAACCACGTGTAAAAATCTAACGCAGCCTTCCAAATCGAGTTTATCTCGCAGTAATATAGTTTATGTATTTTAATATTCCAATTAGAGACTCAGTAAAAAACAAATCAGACGCTGAAAATATCCATCTGATTTGATAAAACACGCCAACATATCGATCCCTCCGTAGTTGTACCATGTTTCCTTAGTTGTGTGATCGATATTATATCGACCAGTTCTAACACAACCCACCTGGACCTGGCCAAGGCGCAAACCACTGCGCTACCCAGGCTCCCTAATTCCCGAAGCAATTTTAGAAGGGCCATTCGGGAACTAGATGATCAGCCCATAAGGTCGATTAGGGATCTTTCAAGAAGCCACTAACCGCAAGGATAAATCCTTTTACAACTTTTATGCCTAGATCTGTTAGGCATGAGGATAATTCTTTTCATGCCGAAGCCTTGGAATTTTATTTTAAATCATGGTCCAATTCAATGAAATAAAAACAGAAAATCTCCAAAAGCCGTAAACAATTTGCACCCTTCGTCATTAAACACCAAAATTTGCTGTCTTGGTATGCTGGGAAAACCACAGCAGAGACTAACCACAGCCTCTCAACCAAGAATACCCTCCTGTGTTGATTTACGGGAAAGTTACTTCCTCGCCAGGGACCAAACACAGACGCACACACACAACCAAATACGATCCTTTGCAAGGGCTAATGGGACCCCGCTAAGGATGTTTGGGTTTTGACCTGGGATCCTTCACGGGGCTAATGAGACCCCGCTAAGGATGCCTGGTATATACACAAGCACACACACAAGCACACAAAATCACTCACTCACACACGCAAATGGGCCCAACTTCTGGGAGAATCAGCTCAAAAAGAGCGTGGTCAAATCGACAAAACAGGACGAGGGTGGGGGTCGAATACGCGTATTTCGGCTACAAAGTAGCCCTCTTCAGCGAACCGAAGGTAACGCGTCACTTCAACGTAGGGTTGAAGTGAGGATGGTCAAGATATCCTAGTTGTTAATAAAGGTGAACTGAGGAGGAGGGGGGGAGAGAGACAACCAATAGGGAAGGAGAGAGGGGGAAGGGCGAAAGACAAAACGCGAATAAATATAAAATATATATAGGCAATTAATTTAAAAAAATATATATAGGCATTTATAAAATCAACTGTAACACTTGCCATTTAGCCTACATAGGACAGACACGACAAACTTTACAAACCAGATGCAAAGAACACTATTCTCACTTCAGAAATCACAATCCCGAAAAGTCTAGTGTAGCGCAGCATCTAATCATGACCGGGCACGACGTAACAAAAGATAATTTGAAACTCGTAAAGCATACAAGTAATAATCTATTAGACGCTTACGAGAGTATCTTCATATTTAAAAATAAATCCAAACTCCTAAACAGCGACGCTGGACCCATCCCTCATTCCTCCCTCTACTCAGTTTTGAACTTTAAATAATTCGTTACGTCTCTTAACGGACGCCGTTAACCGATCACTTCCTTCCCTTTCTTCCCCCCCCCTCCCTCCAACGTTCTACTTTACGTCCGTTGCAACCCCCCTTTCCCTTTTTACACCTCCCCCTTCACTTTCCCCCCCCTTCCCCAATCATTTTCTTTGGTTGTTTTCATTCGCGTTTTGTCTTTCGCCCTTCCCCCTCTCTCTTTCCCTATTGGTTGTCTCTCTCCCCCCCTCCTCCTCAGTTCACCTTTATTAACAACTAGGATGTCTTGACCATCCTCACTTCAACCCTACGTTGAAGTGACGCGTTACCTTCGGTTCGCTGAAGAGGGCTACTTTGTAGCCGAAATACGCGTATTCGACCCCCACCCTCGTCCTGTTTTGTCGATTTGACCACGCTCTTTTTGGGCTGATTCTCCCAGAAGTTGGGCCCATTTGCGTGTGTGAGTGAGTGATTTTGTGTGCTTGTGTGTGTGCTTGTGTATATACCAGGCATCCTTAGCGGGGTCTCATTAGCCCCGTGAAGGATCCCAGGTCAAAACCCAAACATCCTTAGCGGGGTCCCATTAGCCCTTGCAAAGGATCGTATTTGGTTGTGTGTGTGCGTCTGTGTTTGGTCCCTGGCGAGGAAGTAACTTTCCCGTAAATCAACACAGGAGGGTATTCTTGGTTGAGAGGCTGTGGTTAGTCTCTGCTGTGGTTTTCCCAGCATACCAAGACAGCAAATTTTGGTGTTTAATGACGAAGGTTGCAAATTGTTTACGGCTTTTGGAGATTTTCTGTTTTTATTTCATTGCCTAGCCGTAAGAAATCTTTGTGATGGCTTTCCATGGTCCAATTCTCTGCCCAGGTAGTTTTTTATTTGGTTGCTTCTACCTATATTTTTGTATTGAATAATTTTCATGAATTTCATGGGAAACATTTTCAATGAATACCCTGGGTACGTATGTTTCAATTAACTTACAAAAATTATATATATTTGTGTTTTTTTGATTAATTATATGCACTACTGGATTTTATGTGGCATATTTCTCTTTAGATAAGCTTGTTGGGTTCTATATTAACGTAAAGAAAGAATTTAAGCCCATATAAATCTTCTATCAATCTGAATCAAGTGAGACTTTTATCTCTGTCTTCCCGGAAAATATTGGAAATTTTTTTCGTCGTTTACTAATGCGATATCCCAATCGGATAATAAGCATCGAGTTTGTGATTTTTTATGAATGTATGACAATCTGTCTAGCGTCATCTTTACGCTTATAAAGTGCTGAAATTATTCGACCTCAGAATTGGTACTAAACCTAAGGTAGAATCAAAAGTCAATGCATATAATCCTAGATCTACAACATTGCCTATTTTGCCCAAGCCCAATTTGTCTCTGTTTAAATGTTCATTTATCTATATTGGGCTGAAATTATTTCTTAGATGGTTGGATGATATAAGAGGTACAATTATTTTAATATCATTTTTGAACAGAGTATAAAGATGATTATTTGATATAGAAAATATAGATGTGTTTTTTGTCAATTGTATGGTTAACACTCACTATAAATTCTATGCGCGACAGCTGAAAATTAAACAAAAAATTTGTTATCTTTTTCATGCATATATTTCTGTTACGTATCTGTTCTCAGTTTATTCATTTCTCAATTATTCGAAATGTAAATTGTTTTTTAGGTTTCCTAAGTACAGGCAGTGTCTAAAAGGGATTCATAATTTATCATTTTTTATTTTGAAATTTTAAGGTGCATATGTAAGGCTGACTCAGTGGATAAATACATTTCTAATTATCATTATTATTATAAATGGGGGGTAACACTTTTGTCGCAGCGATGGATTAATTCGGCTTTTTCTTCTATCTTCTTCAGGATCTCTCCTACAAGGACAAGCACTGGCATGAGGCATGCTTCCTGTGCACCAAGTGCCGCGTGTCCCTCGTGGACAAGCAGTTCGGCTCAAAGGCCGACAAGATCTACTGCGGCAACTGCTACGACGCCCAGTTCGCATCCCGATGCGATGGCTGCGGCGAGATCTTCAGAGCTGGTGAGTGAAGCTCGCTACGTCTCTATTATTTCTTTCTCCATCCCTCTAGCTCTATCGAAAAAAATCGAAATGAAACTGGTGCCAACTGGTGCAAACCTACTCAGAGAGCGATGGGCATTGAGTAGAACAACAGCATAATCTGGACGGTAGGAAGGGAGGAAAAAGATACAAAGATACAATTGGTGGTTTCAGGCTTGACTTAATGGAACAGAATTCATTGTAAAGTGAAAAATTGTTACTCTATGATTTCACATTTTTTTCTTTAATTAAAACCCTGGCTTTGATGTTCAGCTTCACCTTGAGGCGATTTTGACGTTCAATATCTTCACTTTAAGATGATCTTGAGCATCGAAATCCAATTCGTATTTATTTTATATAAATTAATAACGAATCATAAATTTGAAGTTTTTATAGTAAAAAGACATATGAAAATGACTTTAACGATCGAAACGTGGGTCGTCTTAAAATTATATAATATGGAAATGCGAAGATACTGTTTTTCATTATAAAGAGATTCGAAAAGTTTTTAATGGGTTGCATCGTCATGAATGATTTTTCCACCAGGTTATGGGTACATTTTTTCACTGTCTCTATGTTATGATCGTCCTCCTTTTCGGAGTCTTCTTTTTACCTGTGGCTTGTTATTCGCCCGTATGCATGCGTCTCTTAATTACATTGCCCCTCTCCCTCCCAATAAATTCGTCCTAAATTCATGTCCTTTATAATCCTCTTCTACGTATTCCAAGTGTCCTCTCAACTCTTATCATCTTCTTTAATTTTCTCCACCTATCAAAATGTCCTCCTTTCCACTCTTTCTTCATTCTTCTTCTTGGCCAAGAGTTGAAATTTTGTCAACAATTTCTTTTCCTCCCACACCATCGGCCCCAGATGCGGTGGGGTAAAGTCTTCGCCTGCTAACCCGAGGGTCGCGGGTTCGTGTCCCGCCTGGGTAGAATATTATCTGCCCAGGTCATGGATGTTTGTGTATGTACTGGGTTGGGGGAAGAGGGGACGGTTCCGTCTCATACAACCCAGGATAAGTAAACAAAAATGATAAATAAGAATAATAATAGTAACCATAATCTACACTCCTACTTGTCTTTTTTACTCTGCTGATATACCTTCTCCGAAACGACATATCAAAAGCCTTCTATCCATCCACAGTTTGATTACAGAAGCATAGCTGGAATTTTGAAAGAAAAGTTTAGGTTAGTTCGTCAGGCTCGGAGAAATTATTGGCAGCATTTCCCCCGGGTCAAGCACTCCATGGCTAAATTGACTTTGGAGAGAACATTTTAGGAAAATTAAATATCTCAAGGGCGGTGGATATTGAGCTATTAAAGGTATTTTCGGAGTTAAGGGTGTACGTTCCTGTTTTATTTATGCTTGTTTCTGCACAAAGATACATTTATATTGCATTTCAGCATATTACATAAAATAATCCCACTTTCACCGTTTTATTTTGAAAATATGGAGCGATAGGACACACATTTTTTGTTAATATGATAGTAATCTCTTTGGAAAGATAAAATACGCCACTTTGATAATAAGAGACCAACCGTGCCGTATTCGGAAAAGAGAATTGATGAGTAAGCCGAGTAATATGTGCGTAATGCAACGATGACCTTACCTTTGAAGTCAAGATATTTCTCGAGAACTTAGGTTTCATAGAAATGTATTAACGTAATAACAGAGGAGTATGTGGTGCAAATTCCCTGAAGGTGTACTATGTGGAAAGCGTCACTTCTGGCCCCATGTGATACACCAAATTCCGCCCAACAATAGCCTCCATCTCGAACAACTGCCGTGGCTCTTCTGAGAAATCCATTTGCATTTTGTTGTGCTCCAATTTGCATCTTAGAAAATTAACACTCTTCTTAACAATAATTTATCGTCTAAGGAATCCTCGGAGAAGTTATTTGATGGGTCATCTCAGGACCAAACTCAATGTTAATAATCAAAGTGGTTCGATTCCCGGTCCAGTCGAATTTTTTCTGCTTGGAATCGGCCATCATTTCATCTTCACACCACCATTGTCTTTGTAAATTTTATGTGTTCCTATCCACTTTCTTTCTACCTTTCTGTATGAACATTTATGTGAGTATTTGCCGCTGAGCGGTCTGAGTGAATGAACGAACGATTATATATATATATATATATATATATATATATGCCAGAGGAAGGCAGACGACAAACACAGAAAACAAAAAAATGATGAACACACTTACAAAGTTTCTTGATATTTCGGTGCCACTAGCACCTTGGTCGCAAGAGCGAAGACTGAGAAGGAAGGACTGAGGTGGTAGGAAGGGAGGACTGAGGCGGAAGGAAGGGAGGGAGGGGAGGGACAGGGGAAGGGGAGGAGGGGGAGGGAGAGGAAAGGTGGGGGCGGGAGGCGGGAAGTGCAAGAAATTCGAAAGGAAGAAGTAGTATGGGCAGAGGTGATAGAAGAAGTTAGTGGGATTTATTGAGTCCTGGCCGAGAGAAAGCCTGGAATAAGTAAATGCAAGAGGACTCAAGATCTTTGATTTGGAGTGGGGAGGAGGAAGGGGGAAGGGAGGCGAGAATGCCAACCTTAAAAATATTATTAAAGGTGGAGTTGTGGGAAGAAACATGGGTGGCAACAGGGAGGGAAACAGAAATAGAAGGTGGTTCATTACAACTGGAGCGGTGGCCATTCATGCGGATGTTAAGGGGAGTGGTCGTCAAACCGATGTAAAAACGAGGGCATAATTGGCAAAGAAGGATATAGACAACATTATGGGAAACGCAGGAGAGTGAGGGGACGGAAGGAAGATGAGCGGCAAGGAATTTATCAGGCAGAGGCTGGGTGAGAAGGATGCCACAAGTTTTGCAACGTGGGCGATTGCACGGCGTCGGAAGGGACTTAGTAGGTCGGGAGATTGATTTGGAATGAGGTTTAGTGATTTTAAAGAGGGTAGAGAGGTTGGGAGGGCGTCTAAAGGTGAGAGAAGGACAGCGGGGGAAAATTTTGGAAGTGGTTAGGTTGTCAGAGAGGATGGGGTAGAGGTTTTTGATTAAGCGACGGATGGAGTGAGCTCCAGGGAAATAGGTGGTACAAAGGGAGATTTGATCATGAGGAAACTTATTAAGAGAGAGAGATTTAGGAGAAGAGGGTCGCTGTAGGATTTTTTTCTGAAGAAGACGCTCAGGGTAGCCTCTGCGAAGGAGGGATTGGTGGAGATTAGAGAGAAAAAGGTCAAGGGATTCGGGATTGTTGCATATTCGGTGACCACGGATAGAGAGGGTAAAGGGGAGGGATCGTTTAGTATGAGAGGGGTGGCAGCTGTTGAAATGGAGATATTGTTGCTTGTTGGTGGGCTTGATATGGACAGAAGTGTGGAATTTAAGGTTACTGAGGGAGATGTCTACATCCAGAAAGGTAATTTTAGAGGCAGAGATGTTAGAGGTGAAGGAGACAGAGGAGGAGGAGTTTAGGGAGGAGATGAAAGAGTTAAGGGAATCAAGGCCATGTGGCCACAGAAGAAAAATATCGTCAATGTAACGAAGCCAGAGAAGAGGTTTAGGAGAGCAGGACGAGAGAAAAGATTGCTCAAAAGCACCCACGAAGAGGTTAGCATAGGAGGGGCTGAAACGACTACCCATGGCACAACCTTTAGTTTGGATGTAGAATTTGTTATTGAAGGAGAAAGCATTATTAGTAAGTATAAAGTTGGAAAGGTCAAGGAGAAAATCTGAACTAGGGGCGTGAGGAACAGGCCGCTGGTCAAGAAAAAGACGAATGGCGGAAAGTCCTTCAGAGTGAGGAATAGACGTGTAGAGAGAGGTGACATCTATGGTGGCCATTAAGATATCACAGTCTGAGGGGAGTGGGGTAGATTGGAGGCGTTCAAGAAAATGATAAGTATCTTTTATGTGAGAAGGTAGAGAGAGAACAAAAGGTTGTAAGTAGTGGTCAACGAAAGCGGAGATGCGTTCGGTGACAGAGTTATAAGAGGAAACTATTGGGCGACCAGGGTTGTGAGTCTTAAGGCCCGTTCACATTCAAGCGTTTCACGCGGCGCGTGCGCGCAGTTTCGTGCGAAACTGTGCGAAAGGTTCACATGCAAGCGTTGTCTACGTCGTGCTACGCGTCAACTGCACATGGCGTCACGTAGCGGCGGATAGCGGAAGATGTGAAAAATAGAAGATCTGCGTGCGTACCGTTGAACTCAATGTACATAATTGCTCGTTGAAGCTAATGTTTTACGAAGTGAGACCGCTTGTTTCGATAATAGAATGGTTATTAAACTGCCTCTTGATCCAATTCAGATGCGTTGGCGGTTCAATGCTATATTAGCCCTCTTCTCAAGGAGAAGACGGTTTGCCCGCAGAAGGTGGTGGATCCGTCTAATTTTCCAAGAAAGGAGAAACCAAGGCGATTTCCACCATCTTCTACAAGAAATGAGACTTCCAGACACAGATCTGTTTTTTAATTACTGTAAGATGTCAGTTGAGATGTTTGACAGTTTATTAAGACTTGTTGGTCCTTCTATCATTAAGTCATCATGGGCGAGAGAATTAATGTCGCCTGGTGAACGTTTCAGTGCCACTTTAAGGTAATTATACCTCTTTTTACTATCATCTCCTTGTACTTTTATGGGGGCTTGTGCTTAAAAATAAAATTCTGATTGCAGCAAAAGTATGCCTGAATTTATACAGCCCAAATCTGAACTAAATTTGAGATATTTAGCGGCCGGAGATAGCGTTACAAGTCTATGCTATCAGTATAGAATTAGTAAATCAACCATGAGCAAGATTGTACATGAAACTTCCGAGGCAATATGGGTAGCTCTGAAGGATTGAGTCTTTTCTGTTCCCTCCGTTGGGAACTGGAGGAGGATATCTTCACAATTTTGAGAGATTTGGAATTTCCCAAATAGCATCGGGGCGATTGATGGCAAACATATTGTTATGCAGGTATGTGCAGTTTTTGTTAAAATAATGAATTGGTGCTGGCCACATGACAAACTAGAACTCTAGAAAGCTAGAACTCCGAGTATGGCTACGTATGGCTTACATTATATATATTTCACGGACACAGGTGAAGAACTGCGTTTCTCTTTCAAAATTAAGAAATGTAAATTACAATGCAGACGATTGGCTACAACCGCGTTAATTTAATTTTCCTGACCAAGCGTCGAGGTCCATCCCTCCCCTCAGTTTGGAACTTGGCTCTCATTGTCCAATCTCGCTGACTGGGATATGGTTTAAAAATTAATTCGAAAATTGAGGTAGAAAAATTTTCCTCAAAAATCTTTACTTCAATAAAAATATTTAGCTATCATTGTAAATAACGTTATAGTAGGGTCAGGAAAAAAATATAATCGAACGTGGAATTGAACCAGCCAACATGGATGTCAGAGGCGAGCGCACTACCATCCGGGCCAAACTCATCTCTGTGTAGAGGGCGGAAAACATTATATTACAACTTGTACTCTGAGTATGGCCGCATAATATATGTCACCGTCTTGAAGAGTTTTTGGCGCAGATTGCTCAGTAAACATTCCCTGAAGGTAATATTTGCACTAAAGACAATTATAAATAGCTCATTTCCCACCCAACTTCATGCTCTGGGCATGGATATGGCCCGGGAATCGTAAATTATGATGAATATTTGGACGGTGTACCAAAGTCGCCTGGGGTGTTTATGCATTGAAATTAGTCCATTAAGTTCTTAATGTGCCCCCAATACAACTGGCTCGTACCAAGCACTGTAGCGATGATACACAGAAATGTACATATCTTGTGTGCAGGCTAATATATCCAATTAAATCGTCAAAGTAAATACCAACGACTCCACATGTCCGCCATTTGTTTCACGCGTCTGGCGCGTAGAAAGTTGAGCAAAACTCAACTTCGCTCGCGCGAATCCACGCGTTAGAGGCGAAGCACCTGATTGGCTGCGCGCGAGAGGCTACGCTTAGTTTCGCGTAGAACGCGTGCATGTGAACCCCCCTTTATGGATTTTGGGAAGAATGTAGAAATTGGGGGTGCGAGGGTGTGGGGGGGTGAGAAGAGATATATCATGGGAGGAAAGACCTTCGTTGGGACCTTTTTCCTTGAGGAAAGAGGTGATGTTTTGCAGAAAAGTGGGGTTGGGATCATTTTGGACGGGCTGGTAGGAAGAGGCATCCGACAACTGCCGGAGAGCTTCATTTAGATAGTCAGAAGAGTTTAGTACAACTACCGTGGAACCTTTGTCGGATGGAGTATTACAATATTAGGGTTGCGGGTGAGGCTTTTTAGGGCAGAAATTTCGGAGGGAGAAAGATTGGGAGTAGGTTTGAGGGAGTGGAGAAAAGAGGGTTCAGAGAGTTTGGAAAGGAGAAGGTTGGTGAAAATTTCTAAGGGGTGATTCGAAAGAAGGGCTTTGGGCTCATATTGGGTGGAAGGCTTAAATTTAGAGAGAGCAGGGTGCGGGGGGTTGGAGGAAGAAGAAAGAGAGGGCCGCGTTTCCCAGAAAAGCTTCCATTTTAGTCGTCGGCAGAAGAGAATGGCGTCGGAGAGGATGGAGATAGGATTGATTTTGGGAGTGGGAGAGAAACTGAGTCCTTTAGTTAGCAATGAAATCTCGTCGCGGGAGAGAGGGGTGGACGAAAGGTTGACAACTTGCTCAGGTAGCTCAGCTGTGTTGGCGGTGGAGGGTGTTGGGGGAGGAGGAGGGTCTTTTGGAAGGGTGTGCTTAAGGAAAGCCAATGACGTCGGAGGAGGCGGGGGGGGAGGCTGAAACAAGTGGCGAGGTCGGGTTTGGCTGAATGCAAGGGAGGTTGTGGAGGGGGGGGGGGGTTGCCAACTGAGTCGGAAGGGAAATACCGTTACTAAGGAAAGAAAGGACGAGGGAGGAAAGTTTACGAAGGGATTTAGCGCGTCTAGTGGAAAGAACGCGGAGGGCAGAGTCGAGAATGCGTTGGATACTAGGGAGAAAGTGGGGGCTGCAGAGACCGATGATATTGATGAGGGAATGGATACGAGAATGGTATTGAATGACCAGAGCATGGTAATGCAAGAACACCGAGTGACAGAGGTTATATGAGAGCTGGTAGGCGTGAGAGTGAAAGAACGGGCGTAGAGAGGGAGGGAGGCCGGAAGTAGGGAGTTTAATGGTGAGGCCATTAGGAAAAATGCCTAGGGAGAGACAAATGGAGAGAAATTCTGAGTGACACGTGAACTGTGCTAACTTGAAGGATAGTTTTTTAATAGTATGGATCCAGGAGGTAACAGGGTCGATAGAAGGCATGGAAAGGGGAAGTAGCAGGTAAGGCAGAAGGGAAGGAATAGGGTAAGTAAAGGAAAAATACAAGAAAACACAGTGGTGAGGGAAGGATAGGACATGGAACAGACAGCTACGCCTTACGGTCCAAGGGCCACAGGAACGCAGGACCGGAACCGAAGAAACAGCTCGTAGACAGAAGAACACGCAGAAAGATTGCAGGACGCAACGATGTATAAATGCACTTAGGATCACTTAAGTGACGAATATATAAAAGTTTGCCAGAGGAAGGCAGATTGTGTTTATATATATATATATATATATATATATATATATATATATATATATATATATATATATATATATATATATATATATATAAACACAATGAAACATAAACATATATACATATAAACATATTATATATATATATATATATAAACATAAATATAATGACATAAACACAATGAAAAACTTCACCAAATGGCCACAAACACAATTAAAGAGGAAACTTACAGGGGGGTAAAAAGACGAAAGTAAAGAGAAAGTCTTACTTAGAGACGTTTCGGGTGTTAGCCCTTCCTCAGTCAAAAATATATAAAATATGAAAATATATATGCATATATTTTTTTTTCTCTCAAGGTGTTGGGTTGGGGGAGGGAATGGGAGAGGTTAGAGTGAAAAATGTGACGCACTGAACCCATCGTCGCCACCCCACCCCACCCTTCCTCGCCTTATTCACCCTAACCCCTCTCCCCTTCCCTCCCCCCAACCCGCCACCTTGAATATATATATCTATGACTGAGATGTCTGTATTTTGTACCTGATGATGTCGATTATTCGACGAAACCGGTCGTACAATAAATATTCTGAGTAAAACTTACAAAGTTTGTTAATTCCTGAACTTAGCTTTGTGATTCTCGGAACTCATCTTTTCATCTCTCGTTTCCTTGGAGATGTACGTTTGAATGAAATGATAGGCGCTCGTTGTTAGGCAAGGCTTGGATCGCGAGAGGAAGAAAACGTGCCTCCCATGACGTTGCTGTACCTTTCTTCATTGCGACAAAGTTTCCTCGTCCTCCTCCCATCATTCCCAAAACCACAAACGACATACAGCTGGAAAGGAAATGCCGAGACGCTGAAGTGGCGCGGGCGGACAGACGAACGCGTCTCACCTCCATCCACCCACTCGCCCCTCTTCACCCATCCTCCCGTCAGCAGAGGCGAAGAGAGTAAGCCCGGACTCCCTCTCGGAATCGCTCAATTTCGCCGTCTGCGCCTCTTTTTCCGCCCAACTTTTCCCTTTTGTCCTCGCGACTGTGAGCCAGTCGGACGCTTCTCCCACCCTCGCTTCGGTCTCCTCAAGTCTCCGAATCATTTCGTCTCTTTTCCTGCTAATTTCGCCTCAATCCGTGGTTCGGCTAACATCCAATAATCCTTGGTTCAGGTGCCTCCACCGTAAATTAACTGAGATGTCATTTAATTAGTATTTTGGTGAATTATGGAGAAAAATGTGTGTATGAACAACTTATAGAGGGATTAAGGTGGGAGCCCCTAGAGACTCGGAGGCTACTCGCTAGGCTTAGCTTGCTTGAGAAATTCAAAACAGGTGTGCTTCAGAGCGACACACAGAATATTATCATGACGCCTCACTACATTTTTAAGTCTGACAGAAGCGATAAAATAAGATAGATACATTGCCGAGCAGATAGGTACAAAAACTCGTTCTTTCCGCGCACAATAAGCGACCACAATAAAAACTGAGCTCCTCTAAATACACTCCCATCATACACGTCACCATTTCTCCTCCCTATCCCTTACATCTTTACACGGCTGGTGTCCCAACACCCCCTGCTACACACCCATGCATCGGCTCGCAGGGTAGTATGCAGATGTAGATAAAAGAATGAACTTTACCATGATATAATCATTTTCTTTGACTTGGATTACGAACCCAGAACTCTCAAATATCGGTGAGGTGTATTAGACAGTTTCGTCTTTATTTAAGACAAATTTTGAAGTGGGGATATTATTTGCTCGTGCAATCATTGGAAACTTGGAAATAATGTCTTCATCGTGTAAAGCTGTGAATGGCTTAAATATATGCGCAAATAAAGCATAGGTGGGAAAATAACCCCTGTTCTAATTCCGTTCCCGCGTTCTTGACATTTCTATGCATAAAATTGTGCAAGTGCCTCTTGTAAAACTGCCATTATGAATTCTTACTTTCCCTCACGACATTTATCGCAAAATGAACGTTAATTGCATTTGTTAAATGCGATAATGAGTTATTAATAGGGAAAGTAATTACAATTTGTCTAGCATTAATGCAATTTTCGTGAAAATCCATAACTGGGAATCAATCCGTCATGGAAGCCAAATAGTGATCAAATTAAGACATACATTCGTCTTAAGTTTTAGTTATTGGGAAAATTACTCCGGGGATTGAAGCCCAGGTTAATCGAGATGGCGTTACAATCGGGTTCTGGGGCTGGAAAAAATTGTTACTAGTTGCATTTCCCGAGGAATGAGGGATTCCCTGAAGTATACCTTAGTACCCGTGCGTGTGAATGGGTACCTTGTCATTTTTACATGCAGCGATTGACTATTCTAGTTATAATTTGAAGCGAATACGATTAACGTCGACCTCGAATCGACATTATCATCATAAATATCGATTCGAGGTCGAGAAGGCAGAAATAATAGTCGTCGCTGTCGCCGCTTATGTGTCTTGAGCGTCTCTCGTAAATCTGCGGTCGCTTTTCTTACATATTCTCGACTTTTTGCCGAAAAGTGGCGTCCGTTCTAAGCATCCGAGAGCTCCTTTAGCACCCTTTACTTGTTGAGTTGGAATTGCTTCAAAACGACTCACTCGGAAAATGTTCTCCAAAATCTCTGAGAATACATGCCATTAATCGTTGATGCCATGATACTCTATGTTGATTGAAGATTTTGTGACTTTTGTGACTGATTGAATGAACTGTATAGTTCTGCAATCTTTTCCACATATTTCTGGTATATGTCGGATTCATGCTATTTATTTGGCGCGGAAAATGGATGAATATTGATAAGTTGTGGTGGATGCTAATTTTGTGAGTATCGTCTTATTTTTTTTGTTCTAAAATTTTGGTATCACTCCAATTCTTTATATTCGAAGTGTAACAGTCCTGTTTGGATACTTGAGTCCTGGTTTAATTCGTAGTAAAAGAAGCTCTTGACCGTTCATTGATCTGGTATCAAAGTCTTTAGACGAGAAAGTATTCCATACGAGGGATCATGTATTGGAATGTGATATATTCATAAAATTTATGCCAGGTTAAGGGAAATGTATGTTTTCGAATTTCCAAGGAAATCAACAGTATTATTCGCTCTGTTTGAGAACTTAGATTACTTACATGATTCCGTGCAAGTTGATAATTATCATACTTTATTTTCAACGATATAACTTATAACATTTATAAGAAGTTTTGACGACGTTCTCATTGAATTTTGTCACCTCACGAGTCGCTGCTTGACGATATCTAAGAGAATTGAAGATAATTCGCAAAGAATATACTCACGGTCATAAGGCAAGGTAACGATTCCGTGGTGGCCATTGAACTCTTATTCTTTATACTTTTGTAAATGAATTTCAACTTTATTTTAGTTACGAATGATAGTGATATGTTCACAGACCTGTTGTTCCTCGTTGATTATTTGTAGACGTGCATTTTTTTAGTATAATTGTAATTGCATTGCTTTATAGAAAAGTATCTCATCATCACACCGCGTCCATGTTTTGTCATATAAATTATTGGAACTAAGAAAAAGGTTTCTTTGCTTCCAAACCGACTGAATTTGCTGGATTTGTTTTCAACTGAGAAAATATTCACCAAATCTTGAATATGTATGCCCGAAGATGAGATGGAAATTACGTTTTCCTTCCGCTCTTGTGGTGGCACGCTTAGTTAGTTCCGGATTCTCTGACGACCTGGGGCTCATTAAGGAAAACCATTGAAATGTGAAGCCGACCATTCTCTCGGAAGGAACTTTTGTCTTTCCTCAATCAAAGGCGATGAAGTTGAGAAGGGCTCGAGATATTAGCGCAGGTGGGGAAAGTTATTTCCTCCCCCACCCTATTTCCAAAGACTCCCGGAGTGTTACGTTCCGGGGTCAACGACCTTCCCTGATGTTTGTGAGTCCGTGAACTCTGGCAGTCGAATGATATTTTTTTCGGTTCTTCTTTCAGCATTCTCCTCTTTCCTTGCTGTGCCTCCTTTCCACTCGCCCGCTATATTTTATCCATTATGATTTTTCTTGCTGCGAATCATCTTCGGGGGGGCGATGCTCTTTTGTCTGGGGGGACACATTTTTGGGTTCTTCCTCATCTCCTTATCGAGCTTCACGTCAGTGGCTCAATTCACCTCCTCCTTTCCCGAAAACAGAGATGAGATTTGATTAAGTTGGTTTCCATGGCGACGACGCGAGCATTCCATCCAACTCTCTCATCTTATCAATCGCCGTGAACAAAGTGCGGAATTGTGGATCTTATACCCCTAGATGTTCCAGGCGCCTATTTTGTCGCTTGAAATGCCTGAAGATAGGAAGTCCACATTGTGATTTTGCTCATCTGCTGAGAGGATAGAATTCATAAAATGAAGCGTGCATTGCTCCAACTTTGTATGTGCGTATAATGCTTTTTTAGGAAACAAAAACAAATAATTTTATGATCAAATTTGATGTACATGGTACTATGTTTCTCATTTATTATCATCTTTCGCTTGGAGTGCCACAAGTGGAACAATATTTCATGGCAATCTGAAGAATGCCATTTAAACACTATTCTGCATGAAATAATTTTTATGAAAATGGTATTTACTACGCTATATAGCATTTTTGCTCCAAATTTGCTTTCCTAATTTCGAATTTTACTTGATATACCTTTTTCCTTTTCGGCAAAAGATTCCAATAACTTTTGGTGTGAATATTGTTCCACGTCTGGGAAATAGGATGACAAAGTATTTTGGTCCTCAACGGGTATTTCGGTGGAAGGAGACATTAATCCTCACTGTCTCATTGTTTGAATGCAGATATACTGTACACAGGAAGGTCACAGTATGCGCTGCTGTTCGAAATGCCGTCGCCTGACTTCCATTCATTTCATATTTTAGTCAAATTGTATTATTATATTCATGTGTTCGGGAATGTAGAGGCGTCTGGGGTACTTTACTTTATCGAAGGGACCGGGTCCTGATAGCACGAGTGGTAGGCAAATTTTTTGCTGGATATATCCCTACTGACCCCTATATTTAATTATTAAATGTGGATGCGATACAGAATGGCGAGCGTGGTCAGCATATTTCTTGGCTAAAAAACGATTTAATATTACGCCTCTTAGAATAATATCTATATCTCCTGAAAATCCAGTCCTCCACTAATACCTGTGAAAAATCAATATATCCTTTCCATTGATCAAATACCTATAATAGCATTTGTGATAAATTTCTTTTTAAAACATTTTCGGATATAAAGTTTAGGTGCGTAAACTGAGTGACCCCCACGAATACGAAGCTGCGGATCATGTCAATTAATAGGATTCGCAATGAGTGTTTAAATTATTCAGACTCTTTTGGCACCATTTGTCTAGATTTAGGGAATGGGACATCGAGTTTCTTTAATCCTGATATCCCGTTCTCCGATTTCATAAAATCCTATAACACCTATTCACATATTGTCAATGGTTCAGATATTAGTAGCTCTCCCGAACAACTTATCATCCGATCATATCAGTTGCGGAATTCAGACCTGTGATTAATAGCTGAAAATTGGGACAAAAATTAGGGTCTTAGGAGTCCCTCCATCCTCCTCCTAGTTTAAGAAGCCCATTTTAGAGAAAATGTAATGATCATTTACAAAAATAGTGTTTTTTGTAAATGATCCCATTTAACTTAACTCATCGAATTTTCTAACCTACTCATTTGGTTGTATCGTTTCCTCATCTTTCCGCAAAACCGTGAAAATATTTCCTTATTAACCCCATGCTTCTCAAACTGTCCGAAGAAAAATCCCCACCACGAATTAAATGTATATGCCCTCCTGTCCCAGTGAGATATCTTTTTTTGCGCGATGAGATGCCTTTAGACATCGCTTCATTTTATACAATACAGCGTAGGTTGTAACAAAGGATTGCAATTTTTACGCTGGCATTACTGTAAATAAACATTTATTTATTGAAATTAAGTCCTTACCTTAGTTAGAGATTAATTGCCCACTTCCTCTGCCATTCTTGGTGATATTTCTGAAAACGTCCCAATTTGCAAAGAGGCTAATCGCTGCTACTGCACTTCCATGTTCCTTCCACACTCCTTTCTGTGGGGTTCTTCTTCCGTTGTCGCTGCAGAACGCGCACACTTTCTTCGTGCTCTCGATCTTTTGAGGAATATCGCTGTAAGAGTGAAACTGTGCCGGAGAGAATATTTCTTTTATGCCCATCAACTTCGCGGGAAATGATTTTTTATCACCTGCTTGTAGAGAGCTACAAGGGTTGTAGAGAGCTACTTCTTGCTTAGTGTACGATGGGCAAATTGTTTATTTGTATAGCATAAGACTTTTCTATGGCCTTGTTAACGACAGAGGCAAAGATCTACTTCCACCACTTTTTCGTTTTTACACCTAGGACATAGTAACGCGGACTTTGATCAGCCATGTCAACTCCAGTCATGTATTTAGCGTGTAAGGTAATCGACTGCGGACAGAAACCAAACCTACATAGCGGTTGTCTCCACTGTGTTAACTTCTTCTTTTTTCTCTTCGGAGTTTCGTTTTCTTGGTCTTTTTAACTCCGTTGGCTATCTCTTGCGAGAGAGTTTTGTAGTGGCACACACACACATTTTATTCGTAAGTTATAACATCATGAGCCCTGCTCTGGACAAAAAGTATTTAAATACGAATGGTGATTTTTTCCGAAGTAGTTTTTCAGTAAACTCATTTCAACCTGCGTCCCAATTAATGTTTCATCGTTTCTGTTTCCTCTTTCCCTGAGCATTTATTTCCTTGAATAAAATAACCATTGGTTCTTGCCAGTATCCAAATTTTTAATCCCCATATCGTTGGCTTTCCTTGGATGTGCTGTTTTATGTATCCCGTCCTTTAAAAATGGCCATTGCTTCGTCAACACTTAACTCTCGACCTGGTTTATACATGTCATTGAAAGTGCCCTTGACATCAAGAGACGGTCTAACTCTCTGCAGAAAATCAAAATCCTCATCTCACTATTTTTTCCGGAGGTGTATCCCTTACAAGGAAATATTTCGAAAGTCTCGTGTATCTACAAAAGGTCTTTTTGTTACGAACCGTGGCGCATTCAATATCTCGATTATGCCTGCAATCCCTAAGTTCAGGCTAATCAAATATTCCCATGTATTCCAGCATGCCGATGTATGCTACCATCTCGTCGTATTTTACGTCTACCCAGTCTCTATAAACCTCTCCTGTGGTGCTTTGTGGGTGTTTTGCGTATCTATTCGTATTGTCGACTGTTCCCGACTTGAAACCTTCGCCCCCTAGGATGAATTTTAAGAATTAAAAATCATCGTCACCTACAGCCAAATAATGCACTGGTCCTTGATCTTCTTCGCAGCGCAAGGAGGTCTATGAATCAGGGTATCACTCACTCCGTGTCAAGCAGCTGAATACCAGGTGGGAAATCTTTCGCACTTGGTGTAGTGTCGTTTGTCAATTCAACTTCACTTCAGTCGTCACTGTCACCGCATTGAACTCCTGAATTTAAAAGAGTATCTATCCGAATCACTGGGAAAATCACCACTGTTCACTTCCTCTGCAATAGCTTCCTCACTCATACAGGTCATGGCCAAAACTGTTAGAGCATTAGGAAATATATTTTTCCTCTCCCTCGGGCTGTGCTCAACCTCCCTCCCTCCCTACCACTTTGGAGAGGGGGTACATTAAGTGTTAGGGATGATGACTACTCGGGGAAAAAATCCTCATTAGACAAGCAAGTCATCCCTTTCAAGCAAATGTGGTCCGGTGTTTTTCCTTCCTCTGCATCGCAAGAACTGAAGCTGTTTATATACTCAATTAAACATTGCCCTTCAAACCCCTTGGTATCAAGCTCACTCTAAAAGGGCGTGGAATGACTCGACAGCCTGCTCTCATAAATTCTCTGGTAGCCTAAACATTTTTAAGGCCTTCTAGACCCTAGGCGTACTGTGAAGGGCATAACGGAATTTTCCGTCATCTCCGAGGATGTGGGTGAGATACAAGAAGAGCAAGCTATGCGTGGGGAATGATCAAAACTTTTAAGACGAAACAGATGCCTAGGAGGCTTAAAATATCGCCTTGAACACAGTAATGATGGGAATCAGTCGGTTTCGGGTGGGATGAGATGAAAGTTTAAATAGCCAACGGGCAGTTTCTACCGGTTTAGGGATGAGCAGCGAACTGGGCATTTTAATTTCGTTAGGGTGAGGGTTAAACCGTTCAATTCCAATGAAGAAGGCTTATTCCCACGGGAATTTAAAATTCGCGTCGATGCTTACGGATCTCTTTCCTAACGTTATCAGCTTGAATTTTTATATTCAATATTTTTAGACTATTGCGAATTAACTACATTTAGGGAATAACTACAAGAAATGTATGCACCACCGTAGTGACTGTTAACCGATGCTAGTCCCTGACCTAATGCTTATTATTACCCTTAGAGTTATGTTGAAATCATTCTCAAACGCGCTGCGGGCGATGGCCGAAGCAGGGAGTTGATAAGGAGTTGCGCCATTCGGCCGAGAGATGACTCCAAAGGTGGAACGCTCGCCAGCGGCGCTTAGCGACCCGACACTCAACTAACTCACTCTCGGCTTTGTCTCGATTCCACTGCGTCCCATGAGGAAGTGGGATCTATGAAACTTTCTCCTCGACGCCCAGTTCTTTCTGAGTTGTAGTTGCAATTTGCGTCTTCAATTAGAGATTATCTGCGTGTTGGCCGAGGGCGGCTTAACGTCTGGAAGTTGGAGCGCACTTGACGAGTCGAGAGAGTAGTTAAATGATCCAAGGTAATTCCACTCTCGAGTGAGAATGGTACTATTTTGCAACGCCTGCATGACTGGCCCTTGCTGTTTGATTTACGAGCGAGAACCACTCTGCAAAACTTTGCAATTGCGCCGGTGGCTCACGCCAAATATTTTCCTTTTTTTATGCGTTGAAGCTTTTGTATAAATTCTTTTGTCTCAGTCCACAATCTAAGTGCTCAAGAGATCTTTACCGGAAACAATTTCATTCTGAGTATTGTGTTCACTCTACGTTTGTAATATTTGCCAAAAAGCTGTCTTAATCTTAAACTTCCATCTAAGTTATGTTGTTGTCCCTAATTAAATAGTTGCACTCAACCCGAATGTGTGATCGTGAGCATTAAATCAATCGCCTCTGTAACTTTGACAGAATAGCGAGCCAATCTTCGGTTGAAAAGGCATTTTCAATTCAAGATGCGAACAAAAATTAGTCAATTTAAAGACTTCGATGTATATTTGATTAACTAATGAGAACTTCAGTCATGTAAAAGATTCTTTCGGCTGCAGAAATTAAAATTAAAGTTCAAATATGGCCCCTACCATGACTAGGAAAAATAAAACACAAACCACATGTAAGTGTTGATGCGTGGTGGCCCATCCAAAAAAGGAAATTAATTTGTCACTTTACAGAACACTGGGGTGACGTCTAAATGCGTTGTCTATGTGCGATGATCATTTGCCAGTATTATTTCGCGATCTTTGATCGCATCATCTTTCCGCAATTCACCTTTCTTTATCGAGCACGCCTCATTTAGTCGCGGTGGACTGACATCGCTTCGTGTTTCTTTTCTCTATTTTTTTTAAATGCCGCATTCATAAACGAGATGCATTTGAAGTGGCGGGGATGAGGTTATTATCCATAGAGGTGCATCCCCACCCCCCTTGTTCCCCTCGATCGCTAGGTGACATGGTGACGGGGCACTCTCGCCGCCCCCCTTCGCATTGTTTACAGATTCTCGTTCGTGTCGCAATGGCTGACGGGAAGGGAGAGAGGGACGGTGGGAGACATAAATGGATGGAGAGCGGAGAATTTGCGTGAGTGTTGAATATCCTTGGCGTGTCCATCGGGCATCCCCGCCCTGATTCATGGCCCCAAATTGCAGCCCTCGCGGAAAGTGATTTGAGTCTCCGCTAACATGGCGTCATGGTACACTCGCATCGGATTTCTCTCCTTCTCTCTCTCTCTCTCTCTCATTCTGCCCACAAACGGGAACCGGCTCGCGAAATCTCTCCCCAAAACAAGTGCTCCCGCCATGTCGTCATTTGGTATTTTACTTACTTATTTTCCATTCCCCGATGGTCACTTTTCAACGTTTGCGAACGCGACTATAGCCATGTTCCCAATCAATCTTTCAGGTGTAATTAACGTAGATAACATTCAAATTCAGGACCAACAACTTACAGTTTCGATCGTTGGACCAACTGCACGGCCACAACAGCGCTGTTACGGAATATTGTAAGAGAAAAGGCTTCATCTACATCTACTTATTGCCCTGCAAGCCACCACAAGGATGTTTGGCAGGGGGTGACTTATCACCAACATGAACTACAGTGAAGAATGAAGTCAACAGTTTCGGGCGAGATGTTGTGGAACTGCATTTTCGAAATGAAAAACCCTCGATGTTGTACTGTCCACTTTTTTAATATTATTCAAACGTTACTACACGTGTTTCGGCGCTTTAATTAACGTTTGAATATTATTTTTTTAAGTGGACTGTACAACATGGAGTGTTCTTCATTACAGTGAAGAAATTTTGTTTTCCCCAACATGCACCACATAATGGGTATGCTACAAATGCTACAGACTCTACTAAAATTATCTATAATGTAACTACGTGAACGTGACGCAAGAGTCTTGCAGGGAACATGCAAAAAATGGTGTTAGCACTACTCGGCAGATTATGAAACATGCATAATGGGGTATATGCATTGGTCAGCTACACTACCTGTCAACTCCCCCTACTTCAAAGTCTCAACGCAGTAATTTACGTCTCTTATCTATCGCGGGAAAAACGACATTTTAAACATTTCTTTTCTACAATCTATTTCCTTTATTTTCTTCTCATGATCTGATCTACCTTATAGTATGCTGGAGTTAGTAAGACACTGAATACTTCTTCTGAAAATAAGGCTTACTAGTAGAGATGAGGAAATTCGTTCATCTTTGGGAACTCGTTCACTCCTTACCGGTCCTTTATTGACACGTGTCATTTCACTCGTTCACCGTTCCTTTTCATTGGTGGTCGGGTTTGCTTATTAACAATATGTTATTAGTGCTAAAAGGAAGTTAAAATAAAAAAACCTAAAAATACTAGTGTATCTGAACGACGGGAAAGAATGTTGGATTAAATGAAAGATAGAAAGTAATACTATGTACTATCATTTTCTTGATAATTCTTAAAAGGGTTTTATTTATGTACCTTAGAGAATTTTATTCTGTAGCTAAAGTCATCCAGAAGAAAAAGGATTAAGTATAAAATAAAGAAAAGGTTATGGTAGTGGTAAAATAGTTCATTTTAATGGTATGTTAAAAACTGGATTATCAACCCTGCAAGTTGAGATGCGACTGATTTGGTGTTAATTACCGTGCGTGCAGTCACATTTCCTGTACCTACCGTGGTTGTAGCAACTGTGCTGTAGCTATATCTGCCAAGCGACACGCCGCGCGGTAGCCGGTCAGTTCGGGAAAGATCTCCAAATGCTTTACAGCACGAAAGCCAGAGTGCAACGGAGGAGGAGATGATTGAAATCTTTGCCCAAAGTTGGTCCTAAAAACTTTATGAGCTTACTCTTGTCAGGCGCGCGTAGGAATTTCAGTGTCAGGAATTTTAGCCTCAGCAGCGACCGTGGCCGAGTAGAGCGAGCCAACTGGCGCCGCGATCAAGGGTAAAAAAGTACTGCTCATTAGTCAGCTAGCAGCCGAAGGTGTAATTTCGGGGTCTCATAAAGAACGTCTTATCTCGTAAAGGAAAGAACTGAGGACCGGAAAGAAACGGCGGACCGAATGGAACAAAGGACCGGAAAGAAACGGCGGACCGAATGGAACAAAGGACCGTAAGGAACGACGGACCGAAGGGAACGTACGTTCCTTGGAAGTCGTATCTCGGTCTATTTGCTCAATTCACGGATCAGTTCCATCGAAACCCTTCGCTTGTGAACGTCCCAAACTTTACGCATTAGCCGACCACACCAGTCGCACTAATTCATCATCTACATCTACATGCTAGCCTCGATCTGCCTCATGGGCGTGTGGCAAGGGGTGTTAGGTCACCAGCCGTGTATAGATGTAAGGTTATAGGAGGTGAAATTGTGGCGTGTTTTTTGGGTGTGCATTTAGTGGAGCTCAGTATTTTTTGTGATCGCTGATTGTGCGCGGAAAGAACGAGTTTTTGAACCCATCTGTTCGGCAATGTAACTCTCTTATTTTATTGATACTGTCACGCCTAAAGATATTGTGAGGCGTCATGACAATATTCTGTGTGTTGCTCTGAAATACACCATTACTGGAGCGACGGCTCACGTGAATAAATTTTTATTGAGGTAATGTGTTTATTTAGTGAGAGAACAGTTTTTGCATTCTTGCGTGACGTTTTATTTGCTGTTAATATTTCATTTATAGGCGTTTTCGCGAGGTGTGCCTAGTTGACGGCATCCGCCACTTATTTTTTTGACATATTTTTCGACCGCATGCACGCATAAGCGCTAGTTGTCCGTCCCACTTCGAAAGTATGGCCGTGACTCGTACTGCATTTAGTACATGGTAAACACTAAGGGGATAAACCTAAATTAGAACCTGGCCTTTGTCTTTGCCTGCCATTTTTTTATCCATCTTCTTCATAGGTATTCACACTTACTATCCTTACACGTAGATATCTCCCCTAGTGATAGCCAAGTATATGTCCAAGTTTTTTCACAATTACACACCCGGAAAAATTTTCCTCCTATCTGTGTTCACTTCTCCTCAACTATTCTTCCTCCAACCACCCCTGGAATGCAAAAACTTGGGTATCAGGGGGCAGAAATTTAAGAGGAATATTTTTTCAATTAGTAGCGGTTTATAATGATTTATTCAGACTTAATTGCCCACTGAATTTCACACTATTTTGTCACAATTGCTAAGAAGTTGGTTATTTTTCCATGAAGTATAATTTGTAGATGCATTGGCCTAAACGAGGTTTCATGTTAGTGACATTCCGCCAGGAACGGTCAGTCATTTAACTCTGCTGGTTGAAGGAAGTTTTTTTCTCGATTTTTAAGAAATATAATGAAGAATAGTACCTGCTAATCTGAATTTTATTGAATTGTTATTAGGACACTATGATAACTTGAAAATAAAATCCGCCAAGACCCTAACTTCGTAAATGGATTTGATAAAACAATTTCTCATTTCTTTTGGAGTTTATTGTCGTGAGAGAACTTCATTAGTCTTGTAGCCGTGGTTTTGGATACTTATCGCATGAATTTACAGATTACTGTATCAAACAACTGCACCACTGGAGGGTTTTTTTGTTGTGGCCGGTTTTTTTATTTAAACTACGGAGTTCTGCGTACTTGTTTATGGAGGCTGAATGCTCACAATCGTCGACTCCTTTACCTCATCATAGGCGTGACGGATTGAAGTTGGCTCCAGCAAGAGCCGGAGCACAACGGCGATTCGTCACCATCGTTCCACGATTAATTTCCTAAGTAGAAGAGCACCCTCGTCTATTTGTCTCTACGCTTGTATGTTTCCTCACACAAATCTCGACATTCCAACTCTGAATGGCGGGCGTAGCTCTGAGCGCTTGCTTTGTTCGGATGCTCTTCAGCAAGAGCATGTCATAGCCCACCGTGGGTATCGTTAAAGAGAGTGAATGGAAGGGATGATGCGCCATGTTTCGTAGAAAAAAGGTTCACTGGAGATATGCTATATGATTAATAGCAATCACAGTTCATCTAACTATCGCAATCGTTGCACTTTTATTTATGATCTAAGAAGAAGAGAATACTCGCAACTTATCCTTTTGATCTCCTCGACACCTTATTACTGCGTCTTCAAATGAGATATTCCCAGGAATGTGTGAAGGTGACTTTCCAAGTATCACTGAGGTGTTAAAGCTCAAATGTACCATATTGAAGTGCGAGGGGGGGAAAGAAGAGTGCCAAACACAATTTGTGGTGAAACTGTGCTATCAGTGCAAACTGTTCATTGTTGTCGAGCACAAAATAAATGTCATGCCAGTGCATCGTGTACAATGAATGAAAGAATCTTTGACATCTAGAAATGCTTACGTCATTTCCATAAATGGTACCATTTTACGACTTGAACAATTGTTCACAATGCTCTCCCTTAAAATTAGCTATATGTTGCGTGGCACTCTTTTTCCCCGATTACTTCATATCATTGAGGACCGCCTCAGTCATGCTGCGTAATTATTAGAAAACTTTAGTTCTCTCTGTCTGAATAAGTGTACCTACGTAACTAACATTTCATGCACTTATATACAAGTGCACATCGTTAGTCAACACAAGTAGTTTGTGACAATGTACCCGAAGCGGTAGTGATCCAATAATATTACTTTAGCCTTTTATCTGAAAAGCTAGCGTCCTTAGCCTGTATTGAATGGAATGTAATCCTGACGCGACTGATGAGGGCGTAATTCCTTTAATTACTGTATTTACCCTTTTATGTTGATTGGATTGAGGACGCACTTGAGGTATCATGCGTTTTCTGATTCCGGTTTTCTTCGTCTTCCTGCTCGTCTTTGTTTTGCCTTCCCCATGCCTCTCATTCATTCCTTTTCGTCTCATTCATCCCCTTCTCCTTCATTTTCATCCTCTTTGGCTATTCATCCTCGCGGCGGATTGAAAACATAAGCTGAGAGACAACCTCAACGAATCTCCGCCTTGTCGGCTTCTCACCCGATTCGCCATGCCTCCTCCTCAGTCTCCATCTCGCCTTCTTATTCTTATTATTACTTTCATTCTTCTTCTCACTCCCCCTCTGCCTCCACCTTTCACTCCATCCTTCCAGTTCAAAGCCCCCGTTCAGACGTGTGCGCGCCTCTTGTTGGAGCGTAGACGTCAAGGGATCGAGAAAACGTTTTGTTTTCCTTATTTACTCCTTTTCAGCCCTGCGGCTCTCTCATTGGAATAGCGTTTCAGATGCCATATTCACCAAGGACTCGACTCAGTTGAACTTAGGAAAATTCGTGGATATGACGCCTCATTCCCCGAATAATCTCTACTTTTGAATGGGTCGATTTGAAATTTACGAGACTTTGGCGTCAAAATTGCGTCACTGTCGAGGCTCGGTCCTTCCGAACGATAACGAATAACCCCTCTCGACATAATCCACTCAGTACATCGCTCCTGTCAATGTTCACTGCAGTTTGAAATTACTCTCGTGTACCCGGTTCTTTAAAGAAGCAGGGCGCTTCTAGTTAACCTTGATCGTTAGATGACGTTACTTTCGCGTTTTGTGTTGCATATTTTGCAATGGTTCTTATTTAAAATGTGTATTAGACTTTTGGCCAACAGGATTGAGAGTTAATGATTGAAAACTTATCGAAATCTTTTTCTCTTCCGTGGAAACTACAAATATGAAACTAGGACCATGAAGATTGAATCATTAAATTCAACAATTCCTTGATTTTTCAAAGAAAAATGTGACATTTTATTCGTATACAAAGAATTATGTATACTTACTGCTCTTTACAAATAACGCTTGAACTTGTACTTAAATAAGACAGCCGGTATGACGAGAGAAAATATTTCTTATCATAATATTGTGTCTATTCGCTGAAATAGTGATTTGAGATGCATTTTATTGAAGAGAAAAAAATGATCGTGGAAAACATACTTCGGTAATTAGTTCGTTTTATGAATCACTAATGAGAGCCATTATTACTGTGGAAATGAGCGAATCGAATAGTTGCGCTCCTCAGGCAGAGAAAGGTAGTAACAAAAAAAATCATTTTTCCTATCTGGATATGTTGTCTCTTTTGTACAAGCTCAGGCATTCTTATAGGAAGAATGGTATTAAGTACGGAATTTCGAATGATGATATTGCTAAGTTGCCTTTCTTTCATTGGTGCATATCCTATCCTGATCGGCATTTTCCCCGACCAGTTTCCTCCTTTTTATTAGTTTCAAACAAAATGTTCCGTTTCTTACAAATGGCAATGCGTATTGCAAAACCATAGTTTCTCCATATTTCCCAGGTGCGGTATTCAAATGTTTATATGAGTTATCACTAGGAGAAAATTACATTCCCCTTAAATAGTACTCCCAAAAATGGAAGGAGAAAAGCTTACTGTAACATGGAAACCAAATTTCAATTCCCTTCTCCTGAGGAAGTATCAAAATTAACTAAGGATGAGTCGAATCCAAATGTCGATTCTCGATTCCACCGATTCTCAGGATTGAAATCGGCATCGAGAATCGATCGCCTAAAGTCGATTCCGATTCCATCGATTCCAGATAGATAAATATTCAAATCAAAGTTCATTTATCACATTATATTTGTCTCAGTAATTTTGGGTGTAGGCTATCAATTTGTACTTTTTATGTATATACATCAATAAGCTGAGAATATATTTGGTATTTGTTATTAAATGTACTTTTTGAGAGACTTAGTTGTCTATGTTATTTTATTTCAGCCAATACTTGGACTTAAATAATAGTCGTACGCTACTGGTATATCATTATCCCACCTGTTATTAGGAATAAAATTCGATGGAATCGGAATCGAGAATCGGGAATCGATTTTAAAGAATCGAAATCGGAATCGAAAAAAAGTGGAATCGACTCATCTCTAAAATTAACCCTGGGTGTTTATCCTCCCGCTGTGTGGTTTTCATTATGATTTCCTAATCAGCTTAAAAGCGGGTATTTCATGTGGCTTCTCATTTTTCAACATTCGGCATTTTGTCTTACATTCGTGCTCTCCCATGTTTATTTGTATTTAGTTTTCCAAGTTCCATGATGCAATTTTCCTTGTGCAGATTTCCTTTCGTATTCTGACAGCCCTTGCATGCTTAAGACGCTCGCTAATGAGGAAATGTTCTCAAGCAGTGAGACACTCAGCTCACTCATGTATCACTTAGCAGTTCGGACGTTCTTGTCTCGACGGAAACGTAGGGCGAGACTTAGGGCGCAGTATAGGAACCAGAAGTGTGACGCAAGTGAAGAGGACTGCTTTCAATGACCCTCGTCATTGCGCCTCTGACCTTGAGCGGGTCGTCCGTGTTTATCCTTTGCGAGCGTTTTTTCCCTGTTCACTTCTTCCTCCTCCTGGAATCCAATTCCAATATTCCATCTGCACCAGATTGCCCCTCCCCCCTCCTCCTACTCCTCTCCATTTCTCTAACACGGCTGAGCAGAAATTTTCCTCTAATAAAATTTGTTTCCTGCCGATTCAATTTAAAAATCGATTCCATTCAATTTTTAAAAATTCAATAAAAAAATGTGTCATCTCAGGTTAATATCGTAACAAGAGAGGTTGGAAGAAGTGATGAGAGGCGAAAGTGTTGCTTAAGGAAGTGATAGAGGAATAAGGATGTTGGACCAGCAGGGAAGGAGTCGAATTAGATTAGGGTTCATGGAAGATATGAAGGCATAATGATGCTGAGATGAGGTAAGAAATATTTTACGCTAATCATCATTGATCGTTCAATCCTAAGATTGGTTGACTGCAACCCTCCGCCCTTCCCTATCTAATACTAGTTCTCTTACCTCCTGGTATCTATTCCTATGTACTTTTCCTTTAATTTGGTCCAGGATCTTATTCCTGGGTCTTCCTCTGGGTATTTTTTCCTCTATTTTGCCTTCAATTATGGTCTTCACCCACCCAATGTGTCGAAGGGTATGTCCAATTCATCTTTTTCTTCTTTTCTGTGTGGTGCTCCTTTCTTCTTCTATTCTTCTGCACACTTCGTCATTTCTTATTTTGTCCTTCCATTTTATCTTCAGCATCCTCCTCGAACACCAGGTTTCGAAGGCTTTTAGTCCTTTCTGGTCAGCTTTTCCAATGGTCCATGCTTCCGATCCATAGACTACTATGATCCACACGAATGTTTTCACATACTGTTTCCTGGTTTGTAGTCCTATCTTCATTGAGCTTAGCAGTTATCTTTTTCCCATGAACGCCTTCTTAACTTGGGCAATTCTCCGCTTGATGTCCGTTGTACTTCTTCTGTCCCACGTGATGGTACTTCCGAGATAGGTGAAGGAATCCTCTTGCTCCAGTTTCCCTCCCCTCAGGGTGACTTCTGCATTCAGCTCCTCTCTTCCGCATATTAGGATTTTAGTCTTCGTCTCATTTATTTATTTTAATTTTTTTTATCCTAATAGGGGCCTCCATTTGTAAGATTTTTGCTAGATTTTCATTGACTTCCGTACAAATCAACCATTACCAGTAGATACCTAAATACAACTATCAATTGAGCATATAAACGTAATTTTAACTATGGAGTCGATTTTGTTTATTTTCCTCATTAGTTGATCTCCTCCGCTGTGAGACCGTATGAAAAAATTAAAGAGATTCGTAGGTGGGCTAACAGATAAGGCCTCAACACTAACGATTTAATAGAGCACTGAACAGAATGCTATAATAACTTTAGTAACATGCCTTAGGTGTTAAATAGTAAAGTTAAGGTGGAAAATATGCGGAAAATTCAACGAATATATTTTAATGAAAACATCGTATCGAGCCGTGGGGCGGATTGCAGCGCCATTTATGTTGAAACACCGCATTTTGACTTCTATTGTTGCAGCTTCTTGCCGAGTGCTAATTTTGATTAAATGTGGTAAAGGTGCTAAAATATCACTTTTATTCGTTTTTTTTTCGGACATTTTCGCTTCTCATATACCATTTTATCGGTGTATGGCATTTATATTTGATTAAATCATTCTAATTGTCCCTATGGTTTCCGATTCTCACATGGTGCACATTCCTTGTTTAATTTTTAAAATAGCGTGGAAAGTTAGGATTATGTTGTTTACTACATAATTTAAAAGACGTATTTTTATACAGGAAGTGAGGATATGAATTAAGTGATATTTTCGTCATTTTACGTGGGAAGCACTTTCAGGTTTGGCGTTACCAACCATTAATTCTCGAAGACATTTCTCCGCTGGCTCTGGGAGCAAAACATGGGCAATCTCAGCTGCCGTTGGTGAAGGAGTCGCCTTTTTTATCGAGTCGTCCTATCGCATCGTGGCGGATGGGGGCAGAGAACAGACTGACAGATCGTATGAACTCATCTCTATTTCGGTTCGCTTATGATCCGAGATATTCCTCTCTTTTGTCCTCAGACTCCGCCCTCTTCCCTCTTCCCTTAATCACTCGAAGCCTTTTCAGAATACTCACGTAAGTTTATCGCGTCTTTTCCTCCCTCCGTTGTTCCACGCGCTTGCTCCTTGAGACTTTGTTATTGCACTCAACCGTCCCTCATAAAACGTCCGGGGATCGCTCCCAAGTTGAGTGGAAGGGGTCGATTCATTTTTAATACATGCAGAGTCGAATCTTCATCGTGTAGCGGGTAGTTAAAGAAGCTATAAAAATGAAATAAAGACGAAATTATGAATCGTATATAATTGGCTATGGATGGTCCACAAAGAGCTCTTTTGCAGTATAATTTGCTCAGCGCTTCGTAATAATGATGCTAAAACGAAATGTTCAAGGTAGAGGAAATCTCATTTTTTTTGCATATACAGTGTCTGGGGTTTTAATTATAGCATTATTTTTAGGAGAAGTTCATTATGTGTGGATGTATTTTGTTGCATGCTGTCGGGAATTGCTGCTAAATATAATGAATGAATTCAGAAAAATGTAAACAAATTAAGCAACAATATGAAGTCTTGATGGAATCCATTATCTGGTTATGTTTACTATTCTCCGAAGAACTGTTTCCATAAGGAATTAATGAATATTATATATACTACCCGGAAAATGTCAATACCTTCATTTTTTCTGTTTCTATTGCAAAATTGTATGTTACTTACATGAACTGAAATTTACCAATTTTACATAGAAACATCTTATCAGCTACCACAGTTCAATGGATCCCTTTATCCAAATGGGGAGTAAATGATTCTGAATAAATTACATGCTTTTTTCCAGTAAAATTCCGCCATATTTGTAGGGCATTGTTTTCTGGCTGCAGGTATTGAGTGCCTATGAACGGAGTTCGTAGGAACAGGTGTTTCGCAGTCTGTGCGTAGTGAGTTCCGTAATTCCTCATCTAAGGCAACATATTTTCTTACTTTTTAATGTCTAAATTCAAATATGAACTCTTGTCGTTATTTACGCGAGAACAAAACCCTCATTCTCCTTCGTGAATCTTCTATAAAATCTCTGGGTGTCAATTCAGACGTTATAAATTATTTACAGTCCGTCGTGACTGGAAACTGTCGATTAATTTATTCATTATGGCGAAGCTGTGGATATTGCAGTCATTTAACTCTCCATCCTGAGACTAACGTATGCTAATCGAGGGTTAACACTTGTGTCTGCTTTGGAAGTCGCGAAATCGATAGATGGTGTCTTTGCCCAGCAATATGTTAATTGTATCCGATCTTAGTCCCCTGAGTAAGTAGTGTTGAACCCTTTAACGTATTAATTTTCGAAATATTTCCCAAAAAATACCAGCCTTTTTCAGGGGATGAAGCACGTTTCTGCACTCTAGGTGGAGCGATTGAAAAAATGAGGAGTTGCTAACGTACTGATTAGTTCCGAAATAAAACGATGTGTATTTCGTATTCTATCTCAAATAGTTTTTAAATAATTTAATTACTCACTGTAATACCTTTTACAAAGTCGCCAAAAAATGCTGTTTTGAAAATCTAATAATTTCATAAGCGTTCGCCGGGGAAAACAATGAGTCTAATCAAAGCCAAATTTATGTATATTTAGTTAATCTTTGAGAATCCCGGTAATTTAGACCAACATTTTCTGCGTCAATAATATTACACTAGGTTTCTTCATGCTTCTCACATCTGCTCAAATGGAAAACAAAATTCGAATATGTCGCGGGCGATTCCATTTCCTTCGGGTCTCGCTGCGTTGTGTTCTCTTGGAGATGACGTTTTGTGACCAATGCTGGCCACATCTTCAGATCAGATCCGAAGATTTTGGACTTGATCTGAAGATATGGCCAGCATTGGTCATGAAACGTCATCTCCAAGAGAACACAACGCAGTGAAACCCGAAAGAAATGAAATCACCCGCACTACACTGCCACTAAAGCCTCAAGCAGGAATACGAATATGGTCTCCATTATGAGTAGAGTCCGTCCAAGATAAATGCACTGTGGAAATGTTCTGATTCGACTTTGAAAGAAAAGAAAATTAAGCTCTTCGTACGATCGTGTAATTGTAAATAAAGGTCACGATCATTCGGTCACGATCAAATTCTTCGGTCACGTGATTCCCTTCCATAAACGGCGAGGGACATGTTCACTGATTGGCTGCATGTCCAACTGTCAACTGCGCTCTTGTCTCGGGACGAACTATAGAGAAACATCCTTCTCAAACCACCTAAACTGCAAAACTGATCCATTCAACATTGCCGAGTGTGCACTTCAGTGATTTCAATCTTGTCTATTGTGTTTGGCCCCGAGATTCAGGCTTCGCTCTTACCTCTGATTTCCGCAAAAAGGTTTATCCGTTTGTCGCAAGGAAACTTAGTCGACGTCATCGTTACCATCGTCTAACTTTGCTTTATCAACTCGTTAATGACCGCTGCTGTTAAGAGTTTACGCGAGCCTGAGATGATAATTTAGTTTCAGCTGAACTGATACGGACTACATGAAGTTTTAAAATAAAACTGATTATTTTTTCTGCTTCAGAGTAACTTTGTGGATGTTAGTATCCACATAATAGTATTTGGGCGTTGGCTGTTTTTGATTTGAATAGATTTGAGATGTTGCGAATGAGTCAATGTTTATAGTAATAATTATTTTCGATAGATGTGTTAGTTTTGAGCCGCAGGAGGATGGACGATTTTTGGAATTTCACATACAAAGTGGCAGGTGATCGAGATCGAGCTACAACTGATTTATGCAGAGAGAATGAGAAGTCGAGCAAGAGACCTATTAGATCGATGGAGAAAGGAGTGCGTGCGTTTGAACTATTGTGGGCATCGAAGGGCACTTATTGTTCAAACCGCGTATAAACAGTTTTATTTACACCCATTCTAATCTGTTGTTGTTTTAACTGAAAGTAAACCCGTTGTTGTGTTGTGTAAGTTGTTATATTAACACCATTTAACAGCCTTTTTTTGTTGTTACGCGGGATAAGAAGTTTGGAAAAGTGGAGACCGAACGATTGAATTTGCGTTCTGGTTTTAAAATTAAGATGTGGCATAAAAGCTATTAGAATAAGGATGTTTGTGGTGTAGCTCAAAAATGCTTGCTGAATTCTGATGGCGGAAGATGTAAATTGGGCAACTGTTTCAATTTGGCAACTTGCGATCAGGTTGATGAATCACAGAAATGGCAATTTTCCGCTGGATAAGGTTTAATACGATGCACTGCATCATTATTGCATCATGGTCGTATTAAACCTTATCTATTGGAAAATTGCCATTTCTCTGATTCATTATGCTAAACTTCCACCATATCACCTCCATAACCTTCCACCATAACACGCTTGATACATCTCTTATTGTTTGCAATCAGGTTATTCAAAAGCGAAGAAGTAATGAAAAGGGAAAAGGAAGCGAACCTTCATTTGAGAGTAAAATACAAACGCGGGATTAACTGCCAGCAAAGGTGGCAGCATAAACTAGTCGATGTTTCCTATTAGCAGCCCCAACAATCAACAATTATTCGTGCTTCCATTGAGTGCGGAATGTTTGGCTGTTACCCCTGGGGGAGGAGATGAGCGTCTATAACGTTCATGGTTTCAACATTCCCCATGGGTATGGCTCCGTACATTCTTTCCTCCGATAGGAGAGAGATGGGCTCCAATGGTGATGGGAATGTTAGGAGACGGCGTTGGGGTGGGGGGAGTCAGAGGGCCCCGGCTGCTGTAATGTGGTTTCTCGGAGTGAGAAATTAAGGTGCGGGGAGGTTGAACAGTGGGCGAGAGGATTCATATTATGCGTTGTTGTTCTTTTTTCTCCTTCGAATGATATGGAGCCGAAGGCGTCCATGACCCACTGACGTCGTGTTATGGGAGGAGAGGGGAGGTGAATCGGGAAGGAGGAGGGGACACGAGATTATCCTCAACATCGCAGACAATGCCCTCGGGCGGCTGAGCGGACGGAAATTAGGAACGGCAGTTCGGAAAAATCCGCAACGCGTCATCTTCTGAGAAAGGTCCTCCAAGTTGCTGTTCACCCTCCAATATGTTATGTTATAGTTCGTCCAAGATAACAGCGCAGTTTACTGTTGGAAATGCAGCCAATCAGAAAACACGTCCGATGCCGATTAGGGAAGAGAATCACGTGACCGTGGAAAGTGTTTTTATCATATGATCGCGAAAAAATTGATCATTTTTCAATTTGCAACAAGCTAAATCCGACAGATTTTAAGCTATCCGGGACTAATCACGGAGTTCCACTTTTACGGAGTCACCCGCAATGCACAATTGTGCGAAATTCCACAGAGACAAATTCTCAGAAAAAATTTCTCTGTGGAATTTCGCACAATTTTGCATTGCGGGTGACTCCTTAAAGTGGAACTCCGTGGCTCGTCCCGGATAGCTTAAAATCTGTCAAATAGAGTGAACGCCTCTCTGTGCTCATAGTAAGATCTTTCCTCGTGGGCAGTGGCTCTCAGCGCACAGTGGCGACTGGTTGTTACATTGTATGTCCGGCAGTCGAGAAAATCTGGTCCGGTAAAGGTCTCTGAAATCCAGAGGGGAAGAGGACGCCTTGGTAGCTTAACTGGCTAAAGCAGTCGGCCGGAAATCGTGGCATCCGGGTTCGAATCCCGGTCAATGGGCGGAATGAATTCTCTGTGGAATTTCGCACAAGCTAAATTTGTGTACTTTATTGTTTTTTTATTTAAGTTTATTTTTATTCTGTGTATTTTATTATGTTTATTTAACTAAGAGGAAGTCCTTACGGGCTGCAATTATGCTGGGTAATCCGCCTTTAGCAATGACAGGAGATGGCGGGACTTTAGATGCAACATTAAAGACTACGAGTGAGTTTTAAGATTCATCTACCGAAACTTCTTTAAATATAATTAAATTTAGGATATTCAACGAGGTTTCAAAATAATGGTGAGCGTTATTATAATTTTTACTGCTAGCTTTCTTTCCTCTCATAGCATATCCTTAACTTCACTCAATCACTTAATGTCATAATCTTCGTCCAACTTTCTCTTTCCATCCATTTTCTCTCCTCACGTAGGTATGTAAATTCTCTGCTCTAGAGTCTTCCGTCATTAGCCGCTATGAACTACTTTTGGTCGAGCGTTGTATTTGTCATCATTGGAGGTGGACGGCATCAATAATTCGTCTATCTGGTCGCGAAACGCTTCAGACCACATCGAGATCAACGATTCAAAATCTGATTTAATCGAAGTACAAGAGGTGGAAGTTGGTTGGTTAATGGCTCCCGGAGGGCGCGAATTCACCTGTGTGGTCCACAGATTAGCACGCATGAACCGACTTTAAAAAGAATCGCGGGAAATGCTATTAAATGTAGATGCGAAAGAGATGAGAAAAAAATCCGATACTATCAAGCTACTCCGTCCTAATTCCATCACAATGGAGACCTCCCAGTAATTGATGAAAGGCAGAAGTCAGTTGACTAAGGGCGATCGTTGTTTTTTTCTGATTAGCTCCTGAATTCTTTCTCCCTATGGCTTGAATGGGCGGGGCTAGAAGGGGTTGTCTGCCGATATCCGTTTAGCTTTGCAGCCGAGAACTCATTCAGAGAGAGAAATGCTACCGATAAAAATTATTTGTATTTGGAGCGTTTGAATCTGGCTATACAAGGCGGATTTGTTCAATTGGGATTTAAGTGCGTCCAATACAATTGCGTGAAAATAATGAACAGATAGAATTGCTGCCAATCAATTAACCTGTCTAATGCCCGAGCCCCTAGAGACTAGGAGGCTACACACTACGATTATGTTGCTTGAGAAATACTGTAAGCTCTCGATTTACGTCGGAGAAGCGTGTTGAAGAAGAGCGGCGTAAGTCGAAACAACGTCAAACGGATCCAGGTATTCGTGACCACTTTAATACTGCGATTAATCAAGGCGTTAATTTCAAAATTCGTTTTTTGCCTTTATCCCGGAAAGAATAACTTTCAGAGAGGGTGAATATGTCTCAGCTATCAAAAAATGCAAGCATATGCATTTATAGTCTATTTCATGAGCATTAAACAGGGAAAAATATTCCGACAACCCTTGTCAGAATGGGCGTAACATCGAATCAGACGTAAATCAAAACGACGTTTACCGAGGACTTATTGTACAGAACTGGTGTGTTTCAGAGCGACACAGAGAATGTTATCATGACTTCTCACTAGATCTCTAGGTCTGACAGAAGCGATAAAATAAGAGAGATACACTACCGAACAGATAGGGGAAAAAACTCATTCTTTCCGCGCACAATAAGTGACCACAATAAAAACTGAACTTCACTGAATACACTCCAAAAATATACATTTCATCATTTCACCTCCCAACATCTTGCATTTTTACACGGCTGGTGACCTAAAGCCCCCATCCTACACGCCCATGCAGCGGATCGCAGGGTGGTATGTAGATGTAGATTGCCGTTTGGGCAAGGGATTTACGTGACCTGAGAATCCATGGTTGGCGCCTTTGTTTAAATCATTTGATAGTGAAAAATATTGATTGCTTTTGATTTCTTTCTAAGCCAAATCGGAATATTTCAACTGCGTTATTGTCTACGATGGACTCTTGGGGCGTCAAATGCGTGCTTTTAAGAGGGCGTTCTTATCACGATGGACTATTTATAATTCAGGGCTTCATCAATCAGCGTTAATGCTCCAAGCCTCCTCGCGTCAATTAATTCTCTTCTCTCCTCGCTCCATCACAATCAGATCCATCGTCGAAGCGGACGATCAATTCGATTCGCAAATCGGCCGTTTGACCCTGTTGGAGGGAACACTCGTTCCGTCGCCTCTTCGTATCCGACCGACCTCCGATTCTCAAAAACTTCCAGGCACAAAGATACATCCGGCGATCAAAACTGCTCCCCGTCCCGTCGACTTGTTTCGCGATCATCACGCCCAGGAGAATTGAGATCGCGACTCCGACGCCTGTCACTCGTGCCTAGGCGATTGTGCATCTTGTTATGCCAGCCGTCGACTCGGAGATGTGATGATGTGGTGCCTAGTTATGTGTACTCGAGCCTCGCGGGCTCTTATCCGCGCGCTGGCTGCGTATCCGAGCCTCGGTCGAATCAATCAAGATGCCGGCCGGGTTACGGGCCGAAAATATTCGGGCGTCGTTTGGTAATCGATCACTCGAAAGGATCGCCGTGCAATTTGTTTCGACCGCGGTCGTAGTGGCGAAGGACCCGCTTTCGAATCACGAGTTTCGCAAGAGGGGAATTTTTTGATTCGCTGCGATTGCGCTTTTCTTGATGCATACCACTGTCCTGCACCACATGCAGGTCTACGCTCGTCGACATATGGTCATAAATTTTGGCGCCCAGATTTCATTCTTGGGACGGGTATCATGACTAAGGTTATTATTATACCTCGAGTCTCTGCTAGCTTTCGCATTGTTTCGTACAATGGCTGTGTTAGTGCAAGGAGGTTCGCTGAAGATTGGTAGTGTGTGTAGCTTAGTTAACAGTTATAAATGCTGATAATTTGTTAACACACCCAGGGCTATTTGGGGAACACGAAGCACGTGATCGGAAGATCCATTATGTTGGCCTTTGCTCGAATCATGCCATCGTTTAAAAACTACTTAAGATTAGATTTTGGCGGAGTTACTGCTGAGTGTCCCTAAGGCACTTAGACTGGGTTGGTCTATTGTGCCAGCCACTCTACCGGTGGTTATCCATAGAGTCTGAGTGCCTTACCTAAGGCGAGTAGGTCCCCTACAGCAATTTCCCCTACTTTGTTGGGCTCCAAAAATGGTAAAAAGCCAAATCGGTATATTTCAAATGCACTATTATCTTGAACGAGCTCCATCTTTTAGTCACTTCAGCTACTCAGTCTATGACGCTCAGCCTAACATAAAGCTTACAATTCAACGACAGAATCAACATCAACGTCCGAATCGGCAGTTGAACTGGCTACCTAAGGGTAGCCGGGCCAGATTAGTGAAAATCTCGATATCGTGGCTGGTCGTTATCATATTTGCGGAAGCAGCTCATTACCATAATTTTTACATGCTATTTTGTTGATTATCAGGGCAGGTGATCAATATGTGCTCATTTGAGCCGTTATTGGTAGGAAGACAGGCTTATAAGTGAAGAAATTTATGTGAGATTGAGGAAGGGTATGAAGTAACCCGGTAATGACAGGTTCGCGACATTACCTCTCTCAAGGAAACCCTCTTAAGGGTCCGCGGTTAAATGTATCCACCCGACTGCCGGAGGACTGCACTTGTTGCACTAAAGAATTTATCGAGTATCTGTTAGAAAATCTCGGTAGCTCGTGGGATTCGAACGCCCGGCTATCGGGGTGGGATGCCAGTTCAAAATCCACTAAAAAAATTCTGATCCGCCGCTTTAGTACCTACTTGTATTGGTCAGTTTCTTCTGATAAATTTCTGCTCACATTTTCCTTCGTCGACATAGGTCCACTTTTCCCTTTGGCGATCAGGTAATGAAAACTCCTTCGTGTTGATTGGCGTCTTGGCCATTGATAGTACCTACCAAAGTGCCTCGGTTTGGCGAGTAGATATTGTCTCAGGTTAGGGTTTCGCTTCTTAAGATTCGAAGGTTCAGTAGTGTAATATGTAATGGTGTTCATCTTTCTTTCATGAGTCTTTCAAGAAATTTTATTTTCTAGTACTTTTACAGTTGACGGAACTTCTTCTTTAATCACAGTAGCCTTGTGTTTTAACTCTTATACCTATTTCTTGTGTATTCGAGAATCTACGATACCTCTCATGACATTACAAAGCTCAAGTATAATGATTATAGAGACATTATAAATGACCATTTCCTAGCTCCTATCAGTATGGGTTAAAGTTCTCAATCCGCGGATTATACAGCTAGGATGTGAAGTAACTTGTATTATTTTCCTACCATATATCCTGCATTTCCATCATTTTCAATCTTGACCCCTCGGGTGTTGCTGTCAGTCATACTTCGGTAGTCTCCATATTCTTATTTTTATATATTTATTATTTAGATGCTTACCATATTTCTGCCGAACTATCAGCATTTTTGGAACCCATATTTACCTTACTATTAAGGCTTTTTGAAATACTACTAATCGCGTCACCGGTCACTAGTTATACGCTTAGTGCTATAACTGCTTATTTGTCAGCAAATATTTTTGACATTATTATGTGTATGTAATTTCGTAAAATAATATGATTAAATTTCGAGTTTTTGTTTTCTCTGTTGTTGGCACGATAGGACGTTGGCACGTTGCATCTGAAAAGCCTTTGGGTGCTGAGCGTAATTCCTTCACGACAGTCTGAAAACATTTTCACTTTTGCATGCAGCACTTGAAAGGCGCTACACACCATGCATTCTACCTGGACGTATTATGAGACTCCTTAATATTTTTTAAGTCACGCACTCGTGAAGATCACGGGCGCACCGACGCGCCGTTGAATGCGAATCGCCGCTGGAATTTCATTAAATCTTCAACCCCTCGCTCACTGATTGCGCGGGTGACGTAATCCCGTCTGATAAGCTAATTCCTTAATTGATCACGCGCAGGTCCAAAAGGCAACCCAGCTGTGGTATGTTTGTGTGTTGGTCACTCGGTGAGGAAACCGGGTCAGAATTCGTGTCTTCTCGCCATTCAGGAGGAGAAAAAACTCAGTTTCCTCGAAATTTTCTCGCGAGATCGAAAATTATAGTCTTCTACGAACCGCCACCATTATTCTACCCTCAACTTTCTCTCTTTTCGGCGACAAAAAATATTGTCCCGATATTTTCCTCGATTTCATGGCCTCATAATGAACTCTGATGATTTTTCTCAAAGTTGGAAGAGTGATTATTTACCAAACCCTGTTATCAAATAATGAACTCGGAAGAATTGGGGGTTATTATGATCAACTCAATAAAACGCGAAGGCTTTTTATTCTCATCTAATATGTCGCGTGCAGCTCCTGAAAAGTTTCCTCCTAGCAATTGTCGTCACCCATATTTCTCCAAAAACCTCGAGAAAATCACCTCTCTTTGACATTTTGATTGCTGCTTAAAACTTCACAAGACAAGATATCCATTTTTGTTAGTCTAGTAATTAAAATAATACGTAGGTGCATCGGTTTAAAATAAATTTGGCTGCATTTCGAGGATGGGGTCATTTTTTTCAGGCTTCCTACAGTTGTTATTTAATTATATTCCTAACTGGGTTATTTTATAAGTTAATTATAAAACGAGGTGTTTAATGAGCGGCATATTTTTTTTAAAGAATGGTGGTTCTCGGTTGTGGGTGTATAGTTATATCTCCGTCATTATTTTAATGGGGTTGTTTTTCTGCAAAAAAAGTGCCGCCTTTTCGCGCCTAATTTGAGATGATTTACTGAGCTTATCGTGCATGGTGTCATCCTCTTCCCGTCCGTGACCCACTTCGGTTTGAAAAAAGCTTCGTTCGTGGGGCCGGCTGAAGGGGCCTCTTGGAGATGCAGAAAAAGTCCATGGTCCATGGCTTCCGAATGCTAACTATCGCTCGGTTGTCTCGCCTCCCCACCCAACATTCGAGAAGCAGAAGTGTCTGATGACTGGATTCAGTTGCTTTTGCTTCGTTGGGCCCGGTATTTCATGGTGGAAGAGATTCATCGCTGTGAAATTCTTAAATAATACGCTTGCCAACTTCAAAATTTGCTCTTTGTAAAGTACCATTCGATTGTTCATTCTTTAATTAAATCTTTCTCGAGGAATGTAAAATTTTCCCGTTTTATTTCTTTTACTTAAAAAAAATATGAATGAACTATTATGATGTGTGGAGCTTATATGATCGTTGGCCATGCGCAGCCTGGTGCTTTTAGAAGAATAAAAAAGCCCTCAATTTATTTTATTTTTTTGTGGCTTTACGCCTTGAAAAATTATTATCAGTATGCATTAATGTTTCCCAAGCTTCATATGAATAATTTTGCTGTCAATAATAATTTTTTATTGAGAAAAAGCCTGTTTAGTTAACTTACAAATTCTGTTTGTTGTTTTTCTTGCTGACGTTTTCCAAGTTCCCAAAATATTTGCCCATGGAGCATGTTGTTAGACATTCCCAATCTGCAGCGTGAGAAGAAAATAGCGGAATTTATTGTCCGAGTATTGCATATACTTTTAACTGCTGCTTAATACAACGAAAAACCTTTGTTCCTGTACCTGTTGTTCTTCTGACCGATATTGAATAGTGTTTGATAGAAATAGTGTTTTGTACCTCTTGAACTTTCACTATTAGAATATCTTCTCCTTTGGTGACCTAGGGACTTGAGTGAATAGTGTTGAGTCTTCATTTGCTCCTATAACCATGTCACTTGCTTTGAAACTAAATGGATTAAATATTTCTGCGTTGTATTCAAAAGACTGGCGGATGAAGCTCATCGAAGCTTCATTACCGATACAGACGTTTGGGCGAATTTTATCTTACTTTTTTATGTTTGTGATCATCTTTTTCCTGGAGCTTTACTCTACAATTAGCTTATCAAATTTTTTTAATGGCGTGTAAGTATTTTCCACATGGTATTTCCTCATAACTCAAGTTATCAAGTCTGTTTTCCATTACTATACTCTCGGTCGGCATTATTATGACAGTTACCTCTCCGCAGAGACAGTATCACCAGTAAATTATCCAGCATTGTGATCTGTGATTGAAAGTGAAAGGTCTTTGGTAAGTAAAATAAATTGAGAGAACGAGCAGTAACTAATACGGACTAAAAGAAGTTAAACGTATGTGAAGCTGTGAGACAAGGGGTTGTAATGCCAAATGTGGAAATCGATGCTGAGCCGTGGCATCGGAGATAACATGCAATGCGGTGTGCGATCGTTTGCTGGGAGTGACTTCATTTCTTATCGGCGGGGTATCAGTAATGAGCTATGGGTACAAACTGTTTCGAGCCCCGTTTCATTCCTTTTGAGATACATTCAAATTCTTAGCTGAACAATCAGTAAAATTATCTCGGAATAAGTGCCGTCGGCGATGTTCCATGAGTAATGGTGCACAGGCCGGTAACAAATTAACTCTCCCTTCCTCTCTCTCCTCCGTCGCAATACACCCCAAAAAAAATGCAACTCTTTCTCTCTCTCTCTTTCGCTATAGTGTGCATTCATATAAATCTCTTCTCGTACTCGACTACGTCTCGTCTGTCTCTTCGTCTTTAAGTCCATGTTTCATTTTCACAAGTCTCCCTTACACAAAGTCATTCACTGAATATTTAACGGTGTGCCTTAAAAATAGCAAAATATCTCTCGCTCAGTTGTTTGTGGGTCCGAATTTAGAATAATTTTTATTTTTGGCAAGATTTTTCGGGCAACTACGAATCGAAAATATGGAAAGACCTACTCCTCCATCTGGCGGAAGAGGAAATAACAGCAATGCCATAAGTCAGCTACAATGAGAAATCGATATTTTTATTCATTTCACGGATATTCCTCGTGACCACATTTTAAGTTTCTGCGTTCATCAGCACTTTCCGTTCTCTCTGTTTCGCCAATCACATCGCAACAAAACAGCGCATTTCCTTTCGAGCGCTACATGCCCTGCGCACTGGATGGTTCGCTTTAAAACTGATCGGTGGCCGAGTTGTTGCGCTGTAAACTTCAAAATCACGTCAAGAATCTCATTTTCCATTGTTGTTTCGTATTGATTTTTCGTGATGGCATTAAAAATTCAAATTTTAAAGTTTTAATTACTTTATGGTAAAAAAGCTGCGTTTGTAAGTTGTACTTTTTTGAGCTAATGTGGTAACTATTCGCCAAATTTTTGTCCGTGACTGTTGTTCACCTACAGATTGCTACCTACCACGGCAGGTTATAAAACACTTCACTTGCGCACGTTGTTTCATACAGTGCCATTATTGCGCGTGAATGTGGACTGAGGTGATGTGATTAATTCAACGCCTTTAATGAAAATTTCCCAATATTATGCGTATCTGTCCGTATTTTGCGTCAACTAATTGAAGTTTGGAAGCAAATGCAAGCTAAATACAATTGGTAGTCAACCAACAACACGTTAAATATTGCTAAGAGTTTCTTTCCTGTTCACTCGTAACGTAAGAACGATCAGAGTTGTGCTGCGAGTAATTTTGTGCGGCGTAATGTTTTGGAGGAAATCTCGGGGGAAGCTTGTGTCTTTGTGGACGCTATGTTTAATGAATGCCACCTCTTGCAACTCGTATCATATCTTCTCATCAACTCCGTTCTCCTCTGACGGATCCCCTTGGCCACTCACTCTCACAACACCCGCTCCTCCTCCTCCTTGATACAGCCTCCCATTGAGACAGTGAGGACCACCAGACGCCCACGGGTCGAATTAAAAAGAAAACACACGGCATTTGTGGGGGTGTGAGCCGGCCTTCCCTTTGAAGATTCCTCTTTTTTCTCATCCTCCTTTTCTTCTTCAACTCTTTTTTTTACATTCTTTCAGCATCCCTGACGTCTTACTCCCCCATTCTCTCTCTCTCATCTCCCTCCCCTTTCTCCCTCTCTCTTCCCTTCATCCAAACCTCGTCGTCATTGTGCTCCTGCCGGAATAGCCTCTTCCCCTGATCATTGTTGGATGCTTTCCATTCGTTTCAGATTCTGCGCACTTCAAAGCATTGTTGATGTACGCTGGAGTTGTTTTGAGACAGAAAAATCTTCAATAACCACATTGTTTTTTATGAGTTTCGGTATAGGCGTCAACAGTGGATAAGTTATTATTACTTGGCAAACGAGTTTGATTTTTTTTCAGTGCTTAGTTCAAATGAAACTGTCTAGTATTTGATTGTTGTCAGAATTTTATCAAGCATTTATGAAAGTTCGGGCGTGACTCCTATGTGTGCGTACAGAATGCAAATTAAGGGCTGGTTCTAGCTCCCGCAAAATTTCCTGGCACATACATGCGCCTAAGGTAGGTCCGGTACAAGTAGAAGGCGTGTAGAGAGAAAACGGAGGGGAGAAGAGGGAAGCAACGACAGGGAATGACAAGGTCAACCGAAGTACTTCGAGAAAAAAGCACGTGGTGACTACATGCTTGGAAAGTGGTTGAATTTATCCACATCTTTGACTCTACCAGGGACCCCATCTTGAAGTCGTATGTTGGCGGCGATTAAAAATGTTCTCTGGCTGATCGTCCGCGCTAAACAACTTTCCTCCCCAGTTTCACCCAATTTTTGAAAGTTTCGTAACCCATGTCTCAAACCCTTCCACTGCGCAACGCCAGGTACTTTCACTAGAATTGTAACCGAACGTTTCACCCAGGGATGGCAATCAAACGAAACTAAAGAAAAAAATAGTAAAAAGTCAATAGTTTTATTTCTGGGAGCGAAATACAGGAGCGAAACGAAATGAAATTATATCCGAGGGACTGAACTCGTGGTCGAAACTAAACCAGAGTCAAAACTAAAATGACGAAACTAAACTCAATTTTGATATGATTTAGTTTCGACCCGGCATGATCACGTGCTTCATGTGCAAAAAGTTTAGTTTCGCGCCACACGATGAGTTGCATTTCGTGAGCTATTTGTTAGCAGGTAGCAGTTAGTATTGATTTGTAATTTATCACTGTATTCCTTTACACAGCCATTTATACATGGGTCAAAACTGTTGGATATTTACCCCCTCCACTCTGCTTTTGAGGGTAAAACTAAACTGGGTGCAAAGGAGTTTAGTTAAGTTTAATTTCGTTACCGTGAGTAGAGTTTCGTCCAGGGTCAAAAGCAAACCCTCTTGGGGTTTGGTTTTGAGGGGCGCCGAAGACCTTCTCCGCACCAAAAATGCTCGGGGCCCGCTTAAAAACATACTTTTCCCTCTCCAAAGGCTGTTATTTGCTCCCTCCGCTCGCGTTGCCCCAGTTCGTCTCGGCTCGCCCTCCAGTGGCCCTCGAGGTCTCCACAAGCGGGTAACGTCTTTCAGGACGGAAAAAAGGACCGTTCCGCTCCCTTTAGTGTGACGTTCTACAATTACGTCGCATTCCAAAAGCCTCATTTTCATCCTGCTAACAAATTCCTTAGAAGCTGTTCTGTAGAACGTAAGGAATTCTACAAAAATTGACTCTTTTTCTTCGGAACTAGTTCATTTTCTAAGGATCTGTACGGAACATGCGATCATGACTCTACAGAACATATGCTCTGTTGAGTTATTTTCTGCAGAGAAAAATAACTCCTTACAAGCTGTTCTGTAGAACTTCAGCAACTCTACGGAAATATGTGAGGTTTCCGTTGGCCCAGTTCCTTTTCTAAGGACCTATATGGCTCGTAGGGAATTCCACAGAACGTCCGAAGGAATTCTGTAGCACGTCTTAAGGTATTCTGCAGAACGTCGTAGGGAAATCCGTAAAATGGCGTTTCAATACTTTAAGGAATATATACAGAACTTTTTAAGAAATTCTGTAGAAGTATTTTTCAGGAAATTAATCAGAATTTTTTAGCTGGGCAATTACTTGACTCTCTTATCGATTGCATGAAAAAATGGCATTATAAACATTTATGTTCAGCATTCTGGTTCCCTAATGTTATTCTGATGGGCTGATCTCGGCATGTCGGGTTTCGCAAAATATTTTTAACGTCGTCATAAAGTAAATTGGTTAGTATTTTAATTAAAAGATTAAGTCTAATTTTTAATCGACGACGAGAAAGGAGTTTCAAATGGAGTCAAACAAGGGAGAAATACAATTGTGTGAAATGTACAGTGGAAAAATCATTCACCTGGACTGGGAATCGAACCCAGTTCACTCGATTTCGCGTCGAGTGCTGTTAGCTAAGCTACCCAGGCGTCCTCTTCAACTGTGAATATCATTGGGGCTTTAAGTAGCAAGATACAATGATCTCACAATAAAAGTTAGTTTTCAATTCCCACAGATTTTGTTAATAATTTTACGAAACCTATTTAATTTTATTTTTTTAAATAATTTTACGAGACATGTTTATAATGTCATTTTTCCCGCCATCGATAATCGCAAAACTTTTATTGTGAGATAATGGCATCTGTACTCCATTTCCACAAAATATCGCCCGATACGCTAAACTTAATTTTAGGGGCAAGTTGTCCTAACATGTACCGTGCATGTAATGCCAGAGGTACCCATATGCGAGCGCTAAGTGCTACAGTCCAAGGGGTAGAGCCTAACTTTAAACACAAAGGGAGAAATACCTTGATATTGCCTTGAGAAAAAATTGGTTCGGATTGGGAATCGAACCACGGACCTTTAGCTTTCCGTGCCAATACGCAGACCACTTCGCTACCTAGGCTTCCTTATCCTTATGGCAATTATAGGCCCGAAAGCCAAAGGTACGTGGTTCCATACCCGGTCCAGGCCAATTTTTCCTCCTGTTAATTTCAACGTATTTCACCGCCGGCATCGCGGTATGCCGGCATACTTTGTATAAAGGGAGAAATTGTTAATTTCCCTGACTTTATCGTTGCAAGTGCCTTGTGCTCTTTTAACAAATTAAAATTTACGATTGTCGAGAGGTATTTATCGTATAGTGTTTGAGCGATCGGCTCGAGGTGTTTCCTAATCGTCATTAATATGGGACCGATTTCTTCAGCATGGATGAGACGGCTAATGTTCTGAGGTTCTCCGGCCCGTAGTTGTCCCTAATGCCAGCTCTCGAATCCACGGTTTGTCGCCGTTCTCTCCTTCTCCCATTCTCAGTCACTTTTCCGTCCAAGGTTCTTATTTTTCTGTGCCAACATTTGCGCTCGGAATTTGTGTTTTCTAGCAAATACCCGCAAATCAAATAATATTCTCAATCCGATGGCACCGCGGGGTTCCTTCGACCACCTTAGTGGGTGGGCCTTCCCTGAACAGAATACGATTGGCTAAACAAATAAATAAAGAGGATTAGTCATGCCTTCGTTCACCTTGAGGCGATGTCCTCTGCATCTTCTTTGGCGTCGCAACTTGCGTCTTCGCGTTCCTCCGTCGTATTTCTCTTCGCGGATCCACTCCTCTTGTAATTTCTTTCTTTGCATCCTTCTTTCCGAGTACTTCTCGTTGGTTCTCTCGTCTCGCTCGCTTTAAGGAAGGAAAATCCATTGTCGCGGAACGCTTGTCCTTTTAAAGGGGTGTCATGGTTACTGCGAGGTTTGCTCGTCCTATATAAGAACTTGCGGAGTTATGCAATGCAAACTTGTCCCCTCCACCGGTCCACCGCCCTGTGACGTCATGGGAGCATTCGTCACCATGGAACCAGTCCTCTAGGCCAGTTCCCATTGGTCCAGACCTCCTCTTGTGTTTCTCCTCCCACCCCCCTCTCTTCTCCATCTCGCCCGTTGTGCTCTGGGAAATTCTTTCTCTCCCGACCGAAGAAAGTTTCCACGCGATGGAAAGGAGTCGCGCTCTCCTTTTCTCTCCTTCCCTGCGCAGTGGAAGTAATTACCTGCAGCACAACTCCAAATCCGAAGTGCGCGCGTTAGCCATAACCTTTGCCGCGTGTGACCAGGCAGCTGTTATCTACATCTTCATCATACTCTGCGAACCACCTCAAGGATGTGTGGCTGGGGGCGAAGTAACACCAGAATGCATCATACTATACCCTGTAATCCTTAATGCATCGGAGACTTTTGATGAATAAGCAAAAATCTTCCATGACTAGTCAGGAGGCGGAACTTCACAAACTTACTCATGCTAACAATATATACCAACTATAGGCTTGCTACCAGCATAAGACTGTTTGCATTCATACCTTATACAACTACATATATACCCTGAGATACGAGTCACACCGCAAACTGTCACGTCCCTCTGTCAGTACAAGGTACCAGGTAATGATACAAGTATCAGTAACTTACCAGTAACCATTTGCAGACGACATAGCCCTAGTAGCTGATGATAAAACAGACCTAAAAGCGCTAGCTGAAGTCTTCTTAGAAGGAGCATGCAAAGTTGGTTTACAGGTAAACGAAGGAAAAACTAAATATATGAAAATTGGAAGAGAGGCAGAGCCAATCAACTCAACGCTGGAAGTCAGGGGTCACAAATTTGCAGTTACTGAAGAAGTCAAGTATCTGGAAGTTACTGTCACCAGTCAAAATAAGATGGACCAGGAAATACAAGTAAGATTAAATGCAGCCAATAGGTGTTACTGGAGTTTGTCAAAACTGTTGAAGAGCAGGCTTCTGTCAAGAAATACAAAAATTGGAATATACCTAGCGATTATCCAACCTGTTCTCTTGTATGGGTCAGAAGTGTGAACACTGACAAAGTACACACAGAAAAAGTTGTTAACTTTTCAAAACAAGATATTAAGAAGAATATATGGACCAACTCTTGAAGCAGGAACATGGAGAATAAAGAAAAACAGAGAACTCATAGATTTATACAGTAGACCTGATATTGTGGCCGTGGCTAGAAGCAGAAGGATAAGATGGCTTGGTCATGTCAGAAGAAGCGGAGAGGATACCGCCATACGAAGAGTGTGGAGGGGACACCCAGAAGGAAGGCGCCCACCAGGAAGGCCAAGAATAAGATGGGATGACCAAGTGGCCAATGATGTGAGAAAACTGGGTGGTGACATTGAGATGGCGGAAAACAAAAATCTCTGGAGGCAACTTGTAGGCGAGGCCAAAGAGCAGCTTGGATTTGAGTGGCTCCTGGAGTTAGTAAGTAAGTAAGTAACCAGTAACTCCACCCATCGAAAAACCTAGTTACAAGTCTCTTATCGTTCGCGGGAAAAATATTTTAAAGCCATCCGTTCCGCTGTCCGTCTCCCTCATTTCGTGCTGGAGTTCATGAGGTGCTATTAACATCGTGAACATAAAAATTTGTTTGGAATCCCCAAAATACATTAAGTATAATATTTTCATGTAACGGATTGAAAACGATTCCCATTCCTGTTGTCGCATAAGGTCAGTAACGTTAGCGAGATACATTATTTACTTATCACCTTCGTTGCGTGTGATTGGGCATCTGTCTTATGGTTTTAGAATTGGAGTATGGGGTGCTATGTTACTCCATCTAACCTTCTCATAAGGCCTTTATCAATAGACCGACATGGCATGTCCGTGGGTGAATTCGAACCCACGACCTATGGGTCGCCATGTCGTACCGTAACCAATCTGTCGAAGACAGCAATCTTATGTCGAGAGAGATTCTCATAAAATTTCGGGCCTTGGTTCAGAAGTAACATTATTTTGCTCATATTGCCTTGATTTTGTACTATCGTTGGACAAATCTAGATTTTTAAAATGATATTTTGCGAACTCCAAAATTCAAATATGGAGAAACAAGAAAATGATGCTCATTATAATGGTTCAATCACGCAAATCTCGTATATTTTTTGGTCAACGCAAATTTTTCTCATCGACTCAAACTCCTCTAATCGAATTACTAACTTAGCAAAATGCCTTAGAAAGTAAGATCTAGATCATTTGCTACATAATTGGATATTATATTTTAATAATGCGGTGGTAAAACTGAATGGTAGATCAAGGCTTATTCTCTAAGTATTAGTTATCAGACTTCGGAAATTAGTTTATGTCATTCATGGGAAGCTAGGCGAATATTACGCCAATACTTTCGTTCCGTTGTTTTGTAGAGTTGGTGACGAAGTAGCGCACGGTTCACAGCCATGTGTCCTGCCATGAGCGAATTTTGGACAACCATATTCTGTTCTTCCTGTCACTCTCATATAAAACTCATGGATTGCATATTTTCAACCCACAATCATTACTTGCCAGCAAGATTTAGAGAATACTGTAATAACTCTAATACGATTTTATCACGGCTCACTGCAGGCAGTGATTGTGGCTGATTTATTGAGGCGTTCGAGTGCCCATTTAGTGAAAGAATTGTAGACTATTATTTATTAGTTTTAGACTATTTTTAATTGATTCGGTCCCATAGAGGAAGGAAGAAAATTTAAAAGACCAATCAAGAGAAATGATGATCTCTGTATGAAGGCGGGTCGAGTTTTTTCCAAAAATAACTTCTATAATTGGCGAAGGTATTTTCATAAAACAGCGCTGTTCACTAGCAAATATAACCTGTTGCAAAATATTACTTTTCTCGTAATTTTTTTGGTTTAATGCTCACATCAAAAGAGTTGAGATTACCGTAGGAATCTCAGTTTCGCCCGAGGAGTTAGCACCGGTGCTCTATAAATTACACCGGCAGCCGCGTCGTATTATACGGCCATGGAAACGGAGAATTCACCTTGCTGCCTATAAATTGCATGTTTATAAGTAATAATTTTAGTGTGTGACACGGGGATTAAGCTTAGGTCAAGCTTGGTCGAAAAAAGTTGGTTCTGTCTCATGGAGAGCTTTTTTTGTTCAATGGCATTTCGCTGGAGTTGTAAACATGTCTACCGTCGATAGATTTAGCAATGTCGTCACATTGAAAGAGGAGATGAGAGGATAAGTAAGATAGGGTGAAAGATCTCGGGGACAAGAAACCTTCCATTTGGCCGAAGACGGGAGAATTTCTACAAATCATTTCCCGCGAGGCACTTTTAACCTCTTCCACTGATCCCGAGAGGTCTTTAAAAGGTTTTCCATTCCTCACTGCCTTGCGTTTCTGCTTTTATTATGCTCGTTTCAAGCCTTTTTTTCCCCGCCGCGTGAATCATCGTCGGATGTCTCCTTGCTTCTCTTTTTTTATATATTCACTTGTTTTTTCTCAGTTCTCCAGCACTGCCGTGGCCGATCGTGTTTAGCCTCCGTCCTACCTTCTCAAGCCACGATCCCCTCCTGCATCTATCTCTCTCACTCCTAAAAGCCCTCCTCCCTCCCCCCTTCTCCTCCGCCTTAGTGCCCTTACAAGTTCAAGAAGAGGCCGTGGGAAAACCTCTTTGCAAATCTCACTCCACCGGACATATTCCTTCTCAAGAAGGCACATTACTCGCAATATCCCCAATTTGGTTTCGGCTGACTTTTCTTTGCATTTGAACGGAACAGTCCTGAGCCAATGGCAGCGGAATATATTCGGAGTGGAAATATTTGGAGACGGACCAAATGAGCCGCGGCAAAACATCCAGAAACTTAAATACTACCAGCGCATCCAGCACTTTTTTGCATTCACAAAACAAAAATCTGGCCGTTGTCCTTAACACCCCGTGTGAGCGTAAAAGTCCAAGAGTTTTACTCTACCCGATTCCACGAATAAGTATCCATCTCAAATAATTCTTAATCGCATCCTCCAAACTATAGAACATTTAACCCCTAAACCTTACATACAAGGGTTCCACGTACATATTTGAAGACCAAATGTATACGTCTCGTCTTAAGGTAGTTTGAGCGAAATATCATTTTACTTAGAAATCAATGAATTTGGTCTAATTTTAAAGAAAAATATCTCGCCCTTCTAATGACACCAAAAATTCAACACCTTACCACATTATTTTCGGAGATATTTGCCAAAAAATACCAGCCCTTTTACGTGGGAAAGGATACTTGTATTCACACTTTATAACACTTAGATGTCGTAAAGAAAACTTATAGCGTGTAGTTTGTATGTTTTCTTAACTATATTTGAAAATTAATCATATTGTCACCGCAGTAGGTTCTTGGGTATCACAGAAAACCTTCCGTTTTGAAGAAGTTTAAAACGCACCGCGCGAAAATAAGTCAAGTTAAAGCCTTATATAGATATTTTCATTTAATAACTTACAATTTCTGTCATATAAAACTATATAATTGCACCATTAATAATGCAATATTTTATTGATGTGTCCGACAGCTGGCAAAATTAATACGTATAATTCGAATATGATCTCTATTATGACTAGGGAACTATCTCGCTCGGACTACCTTAATAGAGTTAGCGTAATTTTCTGATGTACCATTGTTCTGTCCGTAAGATATAAATTTTTATTAGCTTAGCAATTTTTATTTCTTTTATTAGATTAGCAATTGTGGCTTCTGTTATACTAAGACGAACTTTCACGATATCTCGCCTGATTCTGTTGAAATTATTAGTTTTATACATATTCTTGTGTTATTTGTTGATTTTTATAATGTATTTGACCGTATTGTTGAGCCAAAAATCATATTCTGTACATATGGTTTGCTCCATGGGTGATACCCAGGGCTGAATATATAGGTATTGCATCGTAAGCTTTTGCGCGCGCCTCGCTGGGCCGCGTGTAGATTTAGAAACTTACTTCTACTGTATGAAATTACAAGCGAATAAGTAAAACGTGACAATTTCTCTGTTAATTCTACCCTTTCGGCGTTCAGACTTTGTAACTGCTCATCTTATAGGCAATTGCGTATTCTGCATTGTTTCGCTGTACTCCTGCGCTGTCGTGCAGCATGGTTTCATATACATTGTATCGCTTCATGTGTAGAATTTGCGAACATTTCCTCGCTGTGGGGGTCTGCATTTCTGCGGCAATCGACCACGTTTCACGGCAGGAGGCTGCCAGCTCTCTTCAGAGTTGCCGTTGGAATTGAATAAGCTGCCAACCGAGTGTACACATCTACAGGAGGGGGTGCATTGGATAAGGAAAGGGAAGCCCTCTGTCGCTCATGTGAGAGCGCAAATCGCAACAAGTGGATCAGGAGATCTTAGAGGGGTCTGTGAACGTTTTCTTATATGCATGGAAAAGTACTCGATCAAGAATGAGTAATAGTGGAACGGCGGATAACTTGGTTTGATGTTTTGTCAGACTTGCGCTTGCATTGCTGGAAGTGTTTTTCTTATGGGTAATCTGCCGGTAGGGATATGTTTGAGAGGAAGTCTGTTAAAATCCTTGGGATGTCAACAAATTGATAACGTCTGATGTTTCATGCTTCATCTCAGCTTAAATCCCACCCTTCATCATCCCGTCCATAAAACCTATTCTTTTTCTCCCCATTTTCCCAACATCATTTCCGCTATCACGGTCGTGATCTACCGTTCTCCCCCATTACCTCTTCTGGCTATCTACTTTGCCTTCTCCTAATCCCATCCAAAAGAATCCTTTCCTCGCCATCAGTACCACGCACTTCCTCGTTTGTTCTCCATACCGCCCACTTCACTCCTCTTCTAACACACCCACATCTCCGAAGCCTGTGACCAATTCGTTCTGTCAGATGTATGAAAAATATGTGCGTGAAATACGTATTTGAATTTGTATTGTGCGGGAACGTGGACTGAGGATAGAGGACGAGAATAGGTCGCAGGCGTTGGAGATGTGGGTGTGGATAATGGAAAAGGTGCGATAGACGGAAAATAAGATGAAACTTAAAGTGTAAGGCATAGTAGAGGGGAAACTGGTCAAGGATATGAGGAGAAGACGGCGTAGATGGTGGGAGCAGGCAGTGAGGGGGGCTAATGTGATGTTTTTGATGTGTTTGGAGTTGGAAGAGAGGGGTTAGACGTATGCGAAGCTGAAGAATGAAATTGTGTTTGGAGGCAAGGTCCTCCAGTGGTAAAAGATTTATAATAGAAGGTATTTTTGCTTCCACCTGAACCTGTCCTTACCATTGGATCACCTCTTAAAGTACCTATTAGATTTCTGAATAAGATATGGGTGGATAAAATTATTTTATTTTTCGGGAAAAATCGAAAGTTTATGCTCCTCTCTTCTGCCTCACCTCTTCTAAGAATGGGGGAAAGGTGGGAAAAACTTTGCATTTCACACTTTTCTAAAAGTGACTACCGCTTTCGTGAAAATACCTGATATCTTTCGCATTTATATTTGATTTACAGTGCCAGTGTTGATCGTATTGAATCATTTCTTGCGTCATCACTATGTGTTTTAGAGTGCGTTAGGAAACCGCGATCAAGGCCCACCCAAGGCTATGCTTATAGCAGGCATTATTGTGAATCGGCGAGTGTTAGATAGCATCGCGTGTTTTTATTGGGATGCCATTAAAGGGATCGTTTTTCAGGAATTGAGTTATGGTTGGAGTTAAGCTTGATCAAATGGTGAGCCTGTAAATTATCACTTCCGTGTATTCACCCATCGTCGGAAAAGTTAATCCCACATTTCCTGAGGAATGAGAAAACTATCGTTCTTAGAAATCGTGACAATAAATTGTTAAAACATGGAAAATTTTCAAGAAAGGTGTGCCACGAAGACAATATACTGTCATTCCCGAGGCGTGAAAAGTTATGATTTTGTATATCCGAGTTAATGTACACTAGAAATAATTCTTTGTCTTAATTGTTTTACCAGCACACCTCCACAATGTGATATTTTTGCTACTATACTGAGTTGGTCTACAATATAGTACCTTAATAATGAATAAAGCTACCAAGCCATTTGCGGATTCCGCCATTTCCAGAAAGCTCAAGGTTATCGATATCTTTGAGATTCCTAACGTTTGCCACACCCTTTTATTAGATGTGTTCTAAAAAATGAATCCACGTGAATCTATTTCGTAATCATACTTTTAGAAGAAGCTAGAAGCTGGAGCGTTCGGTAATAGTTGGTTTTTGTTGGTAAAGCTAGTAATGCCTTTCGTGTAGCTTAATGTATTAGACTGTAACACAGCGTGTATTTTCGGTCAAGAGTTTATATAGTACAAAGTTAAACCTTCTACTTCTACTGACTGGATTAAATCTTTTACTTTTGATGACGTAACCCTGTATCTCTGATGACGCAACGGTGATGGAGCATCTCTTTTAGTAATACACTTTCTTGCGATGTTTTGACAGTTTTTTTTAAGTAGCAAAGCATGTTTCTCTGAGCGTCCGCTCCTGAGCTCGCCTCATCGTTTAGCGGAAAAATGTGCTTGCGCTGCAATATATCTCATCCCGTATTCCCCCATCGCCCAACACTCTGCCCTCTGCCACGTTCTTTAAATCATCTGCTTTGGATGTTGTGGGAGTTCTTTTCTATTTTTTTCTTTTTTTGGTGCGTAAATGGGAAAATTATACTTTGATACCTCGTGCTCATCCCCATCCTGAATAAGTTTCAGTATTTCCCGCGTCGTATTTCGTGACCACTTGCTTCCTCTAACTCGTAAGTCAAGGTCAGATTGGTCGTGAGTATTATACGTCAGAAATCAACACAAACGTTTCTAAAGGCCACAATTACTAACCTAATAAATTCAGTCTAGCTGTATTTGTGCCTTCAAAAACAATACACTCTCTCTATCAAAGTTAAACCTTCCGTGTACGATGCATAAGAATTGCCCGCAGTGAAACTTTTTTATAAAAAAGTGTTAAAAATATGCATGCATGCTCATCACCTTGCTGTAGGAAACTAAGTATGATGTGAAGGACATTGTGCTTCAAAACATCCTTGCAAATGTATTTGACCATAATTTTGCGAGGTCGGTTTTGATGGTTTTTTTCATTAAAATCTCTCAGTATTACAAACCATAAATATATGTGACTTTTCCTATTTAACCCGATTAACTCCATTTCTCTTTCGCATTTATTTTTGCTATTCATGTAGCCATTGACGTGATAGTGTGCGGAGGAGGGTAGCAGGAATGCTTCATAATGAGGAAGACGGACTCGAAAGTCTTTAAATTAAGAGGAGGAAAAAAGAATTGGAATTTGAAATGTGATGTAGTACGGCATAATGTGTGTATCCTTCGTTTGCTTGAACATTAGAAGGAGGAAGCGTTGTCTTACAACGTGAAACATTGCAGCTGTCTAAGTATCAAAGAAGATCTTTATTAGGCTGCCATCAGCTAAACCATGCCATTAAATATCGATAAAAGTAGTCACTGGAAAATGAATACATCGTCGTTATAAATTAGCGAATCGTCATTTAAAGTGAGATATGCGTTGGTAAATAACTGTCTATATTTTATTTAATGAGCAATCACATAGTGTTTTCTAACACTAGTATTTACGTAAGTTAGAGCCACCTTGTTGATCACCACTCAACCCTAGTAATGTAAACGGGGTGTGTGTGTCTCATTCGGAAGGAGGATTACAAGCGACGAGGAGAGCGAGAGAATTGCATAGATGGACCGACATATTCCCTCTCCAGATTTTAAAGCTACCCGGGACTAGCCACGGAGTTCCACTTTTACGGAGTAACCCGCAATGCACAATTGTGCGAAATTCCGGGCGACATTGCAGGTGACTACGTAGAAGTGGAACTCCGAGGCTAGTCCCGGGTAGCTTTAAAATCTGTCAAATAGAGTGAACGCGTCTCTGTGTTCACAGTACGATCTTTCCTCGTGGGCAGTGGCGCTCAGCGCACCGTAGCGACCGGTTGCTACGTTGTATGTCCGGCTGTCGAGAACATCTGGTCCCGTAAAAGGTTACGTAAATCCATAGGGGAAGAGGACGCCTTGGTAGCTTAACTGGGTAAAGCAGTCAGCCGGAAATCGAGGGATTCGAGTTTGATTCCCGGTCAAGGCGGATGATTTTTTTTCTTAGTGGAATTTCGCACATATTCCCTCTCCATAATCCGTCCACGTCCCTCTTTCCCGCATCTCGTTGTGACGGGCCAACACTTTGGAATATATCGAAGGGAGCGAAAGTGGAAGGAGGTCGGGCGGTGACAAGGAGTCGTGGAGAATGCGTGACTTGTGGATGCTCAATTCCTGACGCGACGAAGCATTCTTCTCATCTGTGTCCCTCGCCGTCAGGGCGCCTTCCTCTTCACTACCACTCCACTCCCGTTTGATGGTGTTCGGTCGGGGGAACAGCTCACCTCATTGTTTCCATCATGTATCATTCGTTTCATACGGTAACCTGGAGAAATATATTTAATGCTTGTCATCACTGTGATAAATACGACACATTAGATAGGAAATCAGTTATTTTTAGAAATTTATATTTCCTTGCATATTCTCTTGAATTTTGATGACTCATTAAGTGGCCTTTATATGTTTAATTTTCATTCATTTTAAAAAGTCCACATGGATTTTAAGTATTCAATAGTAGTGTATAGATAAAGAATGTGCTAACAAGATTGCGGTTTTATGCTTACACAATAACCTGGGAAAATATATTTAATGCTTTTCATCTGTGTGATTTATACGATACATGAGAGAACAGATAATTTATATTTATAACTTTATATTTCCTTGTGTATTCTCTTGAATTTTTATGACACATATGTGGCTGTAACTTAGTTAACCTACAGAATGATGCCTTCGGGAGGGCTGTCGAGCGTAGGGCTGGGCGGTTTTCCAATATATTGGTTCCAATATCAATATTTTTTAATATTGGGATTCCAAAATCTCAATTTTGGAACGACCAATACCAATATCCTGTATTGAATATTGGCTGTCGTAAAAACCAATATTTGTAATTGGAATATTGTATATCGAAGAACCAATATTTGCAATTGGAATATTGAATATTGGATTACCATTGTTGCATATAGGCACCCGGCGAGGAGGGTTGGTGGTCAAAGAGCGCCCTAATCTTTGAAAACAGATGGCGAGCGTGGCACTGGGGAAAAGAAGTTTAAATTTGTTTTTTTTTGTTTTATTAACAGATTTATCGTAGAAAGTCATCACAATGATGAGGTGAGCCCTTACGGCTAGACAATTAAAATAAAACAAAAAAGTCTCCAAAAGCCGTAAACAATTGGCACCCTTCGTCATAAAGTACCAAACTACTGTGTTGGTATGCTGGGAAACCACAGCAGTGACCAACCACAGCCTCTCTACCAAGAATACCCCCCCGGATGGTAATGTAATGATTTACGGGAATGTTACTTCCTCGCCAGAGACCAACACGGACGCACACACACAACCCAAATAGGATCCTTTGCAAGGGCTAATGGGACCCCGCTAAGGATGCTTGGGTTATAACCTGGGATCCTTCACAGGGCTAACGGTTGAGGGTGGGGTTCGAAATACGCGTATTCGACCCCCACCCTCAACCGTTCCTGTTGTGTAGAAATGACCACGCTCTTTTGGAGCTGATTCTCCCAGAAGTTGGGCCCATTTGTGTGTGTGAGTGAGTGATTTCGTGTGCTTGCGTAAATAACCGAGCATCCTCAGTGGGGTCTCATTTATCGTAGTTAATAAAGTCCCTTTTTTCGAAGTAACCCCCCTCGGCTCTAAAAGGCTTCTGCCACTGTTTTTTGTTTGTTACCTGTAAATTTTACCTGCAAATATTGCTATGTTCAATACTTTCCAATATACCAATATTTCATTTTATCATTATTTCCAATATTAAAATATTTCCAATATCCAATATTCAGTAGTCCAATACAGGTTCTTGATATTGATCCATTTTCAATATTTTTAGATAATGCATGTTGATATTGGGATTCAGATACCGCCCAGTCCTAATCGGGCGTTCCACCTGCGAGCATCTCTATCCGTGTAGATATAATACTGCACTCACTCTGTTGTGTCTACTTCTTGTTATGTTTGTAGCAGCTTGAATTACTTTTGTGCAGTAAGTGATTTACTCTTACCGTCTTGAGGGTGTCAAACTTGGGGCCAGGGATCTCCTGTCATCTATCGCAAAGAGTATGCTAAGATTTCGGGAAATTTCTCTCCACCGTTGTAACATTTCCCTAATATGTCTGAACGAATGATAAAAATAAAGAGAATTTTGATTGTAAAACTTGAATCAACATGTCTTATTGTAACATTTTAACTTGTTTCATACTCATTTTTTTAATATAAAAACCTTCCCTTTAGTTTTTTCGGACATAATCTCTTTGCACGCCTTCACCGTCCAAGCTTCCCTTCCCTAAGTTTCCCTTCCCCAAGTTTTCCCGTCGACCTCGTCTAGTCTAGTGCCTCGTACGAAATTGGATGACTGTGAAAGATTCGTATTGATCGCGATAGAAAAACATGCGACGTAGTTTCCTCTCTTGCTTTTCGGGAGACACTCGTCTGGTGTTGTCTTTATCCATCCCTCTAAACCTGCCAATGACTCCTGTGGAATTTTTGTGAATGCACGACTTGTGAATCAATATCTGATCGAAATGAAGACAGTATTATTGGGTATTTTTCCCTCTAGGGAGCAAAATTTCACCAAGACGAGCTTCAAATAAATCATTTTGAAATTTTATAGTATACCAGATGGATTCGTATTTGGTAAATTAATAATCATTATAGGTAAGAATAAAAACTGATTAAGTAAAATAAAGTAATGTTAAAGACGGTAATAAAGGTATGCTCGGAAAAGGAAAAGGAAGAGAGAAGTGGGCAGACCAATAAGGAAGTGGATCAACCAACTAAAACAAGACATTCGACTGAGAGGGAGCTCTTGGGAGGAAGATCAGCATCAACAAACATAGCAAGCTAGAAGCCGATGGAAGAGGCTGATAGACAATAGCCGGGAAACTAGAGTTGCCACTTGATGATGATGAAAGTTGTGTTACTGCTAGCATTGGATCTAGTCCTAATTAATGCGATATGGGTATACAATTACTCCATGGGAAAATGTGAATAGCTTTCCTATTAGTTGCCACCGCTTCTTTGACGGCAAGAGACGGCAATACAGTGTAAGCGACAATTGATGATCATCTCTTTTATGGTCGTCCTAAAAACTTGACGCGCGCAAATCCACAAACGCACAACCTCAATTTACTCTTGACTCTATGCCATTAACCATAGTTAATATGCACTGTTTTTGTTAAATAGTCATTCATCGCAATTTACTTTTCGGTAATAAAAGAGCTTGTTGCCTTGTGGTTTCCAGGGGTCTAATGAATGATCCTGGTGCCTGGGATTGAAAGTTAGATTATTTACTTTTATATGTCATCGAGGAATTGCTGATGGATCTGATTATGTCACAGTTTTATCGACCAGATTAGAAAAATAAAACTACTCTTATTGGATGCTTCAGAACCACACTAAATTATTTTAAACAGCTCGATTCAACGAGTGTGACATTAATACCTTCAACGTGGTCCCATCAACCCAAATGGAAACATCTTAATGGAAAGGTGTCCGTCTGCCTAAGCTGCTCCCTCAGGAGCGTTGAACGCATCCGCTACTCCCGACGGGTGCGCCCTTGATGCATATCTTAATATGTTAACCCATCATTCGTCCGGACTTTTATATTCCGCTGGCGTTATTTTTTTCCGTACGGAAATATTTTTTCCAGCTTTCTCTCTGTAAAACTTTTACCTCATGGAAAAGAATCAGTCATATCGGAGGTTGCAGATTACATGAACGGGATGAATTGCAGCCATAAATAGATTTCATAAGAGCTTGAAATCTCTTGGAATATTCATGAGATTAAAACGAGTGAAATGGAATTAAAGACAATGTAATCTTGCAGAACTAGTCTGGTTCCGTTTGTTATAAATTGAGATAATAAGGCTGGCCCTTTCCCATTCGGTCCTTTCCATGTCTGTTTAGGCGTCCAGCTGAGATCGTGTCTTGCTCCTCGTCTTCATTTCCTATTTTTAGTCGTCCCTCGTCGATTGCGATTGACATTCGGATAACTTAATCCCTTCAGCTCAGCAGACTTAAATAAATGACCAACTTCTTTTATTTTGACATGCTCAGTTGTCTTTTGTAGACCGCCGACATTATTGGGGTAGATTTGTCCCCAGAGATTGATCCTCATTCGTAATTGTTCATTATCAATTATTCATGGATTCTGAGGACTGACGACGAGAAGAAAAGGTGATATTTGAGATGTATGTGTGGACAAGAATGGATATAGCGCATTTGATGGAAAGGAAGACGAATGAGTGGTAGGATTCCTGTGACTGCAGTAAAACCAAAAACGCGTTGATGCTGTTATTACTCGTGCAGGAGAATACTAGTGTGACGAAATTTAAACATTTCTCATTGATTTCTATGAGGTCTGATCATATTCTTTGTTTGCGCGAAGGCATGTTGTTTAGTAGTCCGACTTTCTTCTTCTTGCTTTTCAGTTTTATTCCTATTGCCTGTTCCCGCTACACCGTCGTAGTGTCTCTCCAAAAGCGGCAGTGCGACTTAATTCTCAGTTATCTTCGCCGTTGGTGATGTATTTAATATGACTAAAATGCTACAGAAAATTTCTCTCTTAAAACCTTAAGGAATTATGAAAGCTTCATTATTTTAAGATAGCGTATCGGCACTAACTTTGTGTAACCTATGGATTTCCATATTTGAAAAGAAACACAGGGAAAATTTCTTCACTTTTACATTTTCCGCCTCTGGCCAAGGCTTCAGCACATTATGCCATCTTCTTTTCAAATATGGAACCCCGTTATGTTGGCATCGTATTTCCCTCTCAAAGATATTGCTTTGTTTTTCACGATTTTCTTAGACCAGGGCTCGTTTTCTAAAATGGGCGCAAAAGATGTTATTTAATTTCCGCTTTACATTTGTGGGACTGATGGAACTAGTGATGATTAATCTAATGACTTTACGTGCACTTCGTGATATGATGATGTTTTTTAAATCGTCAACAATTTCAACAACAATTTTGCAATAATCATTTATCAATTTTTTTGTAACTAATAGTCATATTTTACTAATAATATTGCCTAATCTAACAGCTATTTAAAATTTTTATTTACGATTAAATGAGCTGATATTATTTTTTCAATATCTTTATGCTAGCTATAGGCACCTACTTAAGGTAGTTTGATCGAAATATCATTTCACCTTTTGCAAGAAAAATATCTCATCCTTCCAATGACACAAAAAAATCAATCCCTTACCACATTACTTTTTGAGATATTAACCGAAAAATACCACCCCTTTTAGATGGAAAATGGTACGTTTATGCACTCCAGAGAGAGCCTATTAAAAAAATTAGGCATTTCTAACGCCTATATCTAAATTTAGTGATTTAGTGATCAAAAATTTAGTGATTTGTACTTTGTATGTTTCCTCAAGTATTTTTGAAAATTTATGATATTGTCACCGCAGTGATTTTTCAGAATCACAAAAAACCTTCCATTTTGAAGGAGTTTCACACGTACCGCGCGAAAAAAGTGAGTCAAGCTAATCACTTATTTAGATATTTTCATTTGATTACTTACAATTCCTGTCATATAAAACTATATTATTGCACCATTAATGATGCAATATTTAATTTATGTGTCCTGCAGCTGGTGAAATTAAAACGTACGATATTATTCGAATATGGTCTCCATTATGACTAGGGAACTATCTCGCTCAAACTGCCTTAAGTAGCTGTGGACTTGCATGCCTGCTCGAGTGAATATGCGTGGCCCTTGGACGAGGTGGTGGGTCTCTGGTATTTTGGTGGACGGAAATGTTTTCCGCGAGGGAGATAGAGGGTGGTCCAGTTATGCAAATATTTGAGCGATCCTTCGGCGTAGTCGCCCACCCTCTCCTGGCGTCCACCCCATTCCCTCAATTCGCTCCCCGAGACTACCCTCTCTTCTTAGCTGACTTCAACCCACCAGCTCCCTCCATGTCACCACCCTCTCCCACACATGAGATAATCCCTCGTCTCCCTTCTCTTTTTCCCAGTTTGCCCCTCACCTGCTCTTAGAATGCCCAAGCTTAAAGCACCCGTATCCTCTCTTAACCCTCACTTTCCCCCATTTTCCTCTCTTCCGCGCGAACGGAGTCCTCCCTTAATAAGTCTGCGAGGCTCCAGAAAGACTCGGCTGACTCGATATTGGAGAGGAAGGGCAGATCTCCACTCGCAAATGCCACTTTTCAATCCCGAACTTCTCTGCTCGTGCGGATTTCAAAGGATGATTAAGAGTTCGATTTCTTCTTTCACGCTCGCATGAACAGACACCGTGACATATTTGCGGGGACGTTCTTGATAATGTGTTCTTACTAGTGAAATCTCTCTGGTGGTGGTGAGTATGCATTGCGTGAATGTAGTTGTTCCAAAGATTGATAACATGCATAAAATCGGTGTTAGTTTGACTGTGGGAGATTGTTTAACTGGACTAGATGTAGCTGAGACCTTAAGTTTTGATAGCCAATCAGTTATCTACTAATCTATGTGTTCGATAGATTAGTAGATAACTTTTATAGACGCAAGATATGCGTGTGGCGAGTCATCCAATGAAGTGCGGCATCATCGCGAATGTAAACATTTGTAACTGCTCTAGGTTGACTCTGTAAAAATTATATGGGCACATTAATTAAAGTAGGGACCAAAAGTTCAGTGAAAAATTTTTACGACTGTGGGTAATGGAACCCGGTTCTTCTGGGGGGTCAACCAGTATTCTAGCCACCGCACAATTCAGTTTTCAATATCGAATTGCCTTAGAATTGGCCTGAAGCATTCTCAAGTGCCTACTAATGATATCTTGATTGCACATTCGTTAATTTACCTATGAAGCGGTCACATAATGAATCCGTCTGTATTTTTATTGGTGGTTTGCCTATGGTGTGCTTTAAATGGCACAATTTCGCTATGGGATACTGCCTTGCGAAAAGATGTCCCTTCTGCAGTTCAAAAGGGTTATGCCTCCTTAGCCGGGAGACGCTTATCTCTGTTCCCATGAGGATTCTCCGCCCTCGATGGAATTTGAGACCAGTTCCTATGGGAATGGGAAGCCAATACTCTAGTAACCTCAGCCACCCGATGCCCATCGTCTCTTTTCTCGAGTATACTGGTAGATGGCAGGGTTATGCCAGGGGTATCAGGGTCGTTCGATGTGATATATCTGTAGCTCTATCGACATAGTTCTTCACAATCATTTCCAAACACACAGCGGTCATTAATGTGCTTAAAGAGCATTTACTGCCATAGAACGCCCAAGGAAATCTGCAAATGTCCTGTACAAGCTGTCATTTTTAATACAAATGCAGAGCAAAATACACAAAAAAGTGGAAAAATATATGCTATGATTACAGAGACCACATCAAAATAAGCACCCTAATGGCGAACATGTTTAAGTTGCGAAGACGTGTATCGAAGGAAGAAAACAATCGATATTGAACGACCATGGGGGGTATGAGGTAGTGGAGGAAGCTTAAGGATCGAAGACATTCACGGGGAAAGGGAAGGGATGGACATCGGACGGAGGGATTTGGTTGGGGTCGTCAATTCTCTTCCTCGCTGGATTCGGATTCCGAGGTTTCCTCTCTCATGCCTGCGACTTTTCCTACATTTCCCCTCGGTGTTCTTTTTGAAAGCGTGTGAGTTTTACCGGACAACATTTCAGGTATTCTATTTTACGGCGTAGGCAAGACGCCGACGAGGTCAATTATCGTTTTCGTCAAATTTGGCATTTTACAGTTTGTAAAAATAATTCGTTGGAAGGATTGGATATTTGGGGAGGCGACCGACAGCTAAGGTCATTTGCGCCATAGGGGACATAGTTAAGGGAGGAAGGGTGGATGGAAACCCGGCGTCGGCATTAGCCTGTTCTTAACTAAAGGCGCCAAGGGGACCACGGTTTAACGTCTCATCTGACAGACGAAGTATTATACTTGAAGTGCCCTCCACAAGACACTCAAGTAGAGATCGGGTTTCCTCTGGAAAACATACTCCTCTGCAGGGATTTGAACCCTGGCCGTCCGTAAGGTTAGCCAGTACTCTAGTGCCACCACCACACCAACCCGATCCCAGATTTTACATTGTGGAGATCGTAAACCACGAGGTGTATCCCTCTCAGGAAGCCGAAATTGAGCTGTAAGATATATGAAATTCAGCTTCACTGAGCAGCGTTTAACTGTACATACAAATGAAGAGGGAATAAGGCCGCTTTCTGTAACGGCGTTTCAAAGAGGTGTCAATGCTGGAGAATTTTCCGTACATTTAGGTACCCCAATTAGCACGTAAAAAAACCCGGTGATGTAGATCATTTCCGTCAGAGAGGTCACATTATAAAGGATACTTTTCAGATTGAGTACACAGAATGACCATATCTGACGTCACGGTATCATAATTGCTGCAGATACAGCGTTCTCCAATTAGAGTATATCTAGACCAGGAATGTTCCAAGATTTTTCACGAATTTCAACACTCGACTGCTCGTCCTATCTCTGTTTCATGCTCTCATGGCTATCTTGAAAATCAGGTGGCTTCACAAAATGAATTTGTACAATTAAAAGATAATTAACGATTCTGCAAGAGCTGTTTATACTCCGGTAATGGGAAAGAATTATTTTAGCATTATTTAGGCGTCTAGGGGACCACGGTTTAAAGTCTCATCCGACAGACGGAGTACTGTACTTGAAGTGCCCTCCACAAGAGACTCAAGTAGGGATCGGGTTTCCTCTGAAAAACATCCTCCTCTGCAGGGATATGAGCCCTGGCCGCCAGTATGGATAGCCAGTCCTCTAGCCACCACACCAACCCAATCCCCAAATATTTCGTCGGAATGAGTGTTGCCCAACAGTACTATGGAAACTTTTTTTTGGTCCTCTCATTGGTAAGTTTACGCTTGCTTTTAATCATCTACTGTACGCTGCTCCCTTCCAAACACAACGGTTGCACTTGCTATCAATTCAGTTCACACCCAGGACACAAGGCAGAGCGAAAAGACTTGAATCACATTCGAAGTTGTTGCTTACGTCTTCATTTTCACTGAGTCGTCCTTAATGGCTTGGGTTCAATTTATATTTCTTTTTGTGGTAGATGGCTTCCATTTTGAGCATATAGTATGAACGAATTTGGAATCAAGTTTAAAACTTTTAGCCGTTATTATTGCGTACCTACCGACATTTTCCCTTTGGCCGTTATCGCCTTGTGCAAGTGGCTGTTTTTATCGTTGTTGGTGTAACTGATGTGTTTCGATCGGCGTTTACTTCAGTATCTTCAATGGAAAGATACCCTCATATTACTATTTATCTGAATACCATAATTTCTTGAAGGACTCATGATCCATACCCTTGGTAGGACTTGAAAACACAAAAATTTGATTTTCACATTGTCGTGTCGTGGGTTGAAACACTACGGTTGGTTTGCGTTAGTGATAAATCCCAGGATACGACTACAAACACGTCGTATATCTTATCTCTTTCGCTTCCGTGGAATATTTTACTTCGATCGCTGGATTTTTGACCAGCGATCGAAATGAAATTGTGGATTCTATTTCTTCTTGGCTTTCTCCCGCTCTTTAGTCCCCGCGGATGCCTCTCGTGGACCAAGTCCTAATTGAATCCCAACTTGACTCTGTTTCGTGGCGTCAAGTTTCTTAGAAACTGAATGACCTATAGTCCGTCAAAGATAATAGGGTGAATGAAATACACTGATTTATCTAGGAAACAAATGGTTGGTAAACATTTTTTTCACGTTCGTAAGATTTTAAGAAGGCCACCGTCATGTATTCGTCGATCATGTGATGGACTTCCCAAAAATGGTGTCTGACATGCTTACGAATCTGGTGCATTTCTGTCTACTGCGCCATTATCTTGGACGAACTATAGCAGGATGAATTTTTCATTGCGGAGTCGGCAGAAAAGAAATTCGCGACCATTTCATTTAGTTGGCTCACAACCTGACAATACCGGCCTGTTATTTTTAGAAAATTGGAATATTTTCGTATTATCGCGGTGTCATCTCTATTTGCGTTTCATTGCGTTTTTAATTCGATTCTCGCGGTAAATGCATTACGGGTCACGTTTCTTTGCTGATGAAAATTATCCTTTGCTCGCATCATCGATCTATCTCACTGGGTCGACTTCGGCACTTCTGTGTAGTCATAAGTTTTGACCTCGAGGCTCAGCAAGCTCAATTTTGAACCTGCGCCCTCAATTTGCCCCCCTTCCCCCACCCTTCCCCCCCATCCCCCGCATCCCCCGCCCTCCGCCCCCCCACTCCGACTCTTCAACCCAATTGGCCCTCGGAGCAGGCGCCTCGGATCTAAAAAGCGAGGTCAAACGTTGACTCCTTCGCTCTCGGCATTAATTATTCCCGAAACATTATGGCCTCTTCATGGAGGAAAATCCAATCTCAGAAAGCCTATCGAGGAATAATATGTGCCGCTGATAATCAGATGTAATACAGGACTACATTTCGTACGCAGGACTCCTGAGTCGTTAAATATTTTTTTCCTGAGGTATATCCTGGGCTGCTTCGTGCCATCCCCGGTGTCGTTACGTGAATTATGATTTTGCTTTCGTTTAATGTTGCCTTCTATATTAAGGGTAGATTTTATGGCTGCCATTGAGAACTGTTGGAGGCCAAAGTGGCGCCAAAGTGGAAAGAGTTGTGTAACGGGTGTAATTAGATAAGTGTTCCTCGGGTATTCCACCGGGTAAGCAGGTCCATGAATCCCGACGTTTCGGAGAATGACTTGCTTTCCATCTTCAGGGGTTCAGAGCCCCTGGATGTTTTCCTAAAGATGGAGAGCAAGTCCTTCTCCGAAACGTCGGGATTCATGGACCTGCTTACCCGGTGGAATACCCGAGAAAAATTTATTCGGCGGATTCGCCGGGAAAGCCTAAGATTCACGGGTGTAATTAGTACTTTACTTGTATCTTCTGGGATATTTCTTTGATTGGTTAGTGGAATAATACGAAAATTCCGAATCCTAAAGTTAATTTCGGAGGATAAATATTTGAAAGTTTCTTTGTAAATGGGAAACCATGTTACTTTATCAACATTGTACCAATCCTAAAGTTATCTCTCTCATTTCCGGTGAATCTATCACGCTACATATGTAGCTCTTATTACAGCTATTTTACGGTTGTGAAAGTTTTTTTATGCATTTGAAGTCTTTTTCGCATCTAATATTCAAATATGGGGAATTGGCATGTAGAACTTCGCTTGGACAGGGCCACAATTTTAATCTCGAGTATCCTAGTTCTGTTGAGGTGAATATTCGGATTACCAAAGCACGGTCTTGTGATTTCTCTGGCAGATTCTCCATTTGGAGGTAAATGCAAAGCAGCAATTCACGCCGACCTTGCTTCTTTTCCAATCACTTCTATCTTTTTACTTTGTCAATCTTAGCTGATTCCGATGGAAGGAAATTGTTTACTCCCAATGTTGCGCGGTACCAACCAACTGAAACGTGTTAAGGATGAAACTTCCGGAATTTGTTCCTGTTCATGAATGCTGTAGTTTTTCTCAGCCTTCACGAAAATTTTCTCTGATTTCGGTCGTGAGGTATCTATCCCAAATTCAGTATTTAATGTCCTTTATGATTTAATCTGTGAGTGCTAGTGATTCATATCGTGGAAGGAGTATTTAATCGGGCCGGCAGTTTTCTCCTTGAATATCACCATCGTGGAGTACCTGAATATGCGTCCATGGTACACGTGTTAGAGTAAGGATGATCTCGAAGCGTAGAGTAATATGAAGCCTTAAATCGTCCAATCCGAAATACTTACGTATTTTACAGATTAAAGTGAAGATCTCTAGTTGCCTGTATCAATGAGGGACGTCGGCATTGGTGATTCCGCGAAAAGGGGTATGTAGGTACACCTTGATGAACAGACGTTAAGATGCCCTTCACAATTAGACGTCCTAATCGTGTCGCTTCGCTCGACGTCTTACGTGGAACTCTAATTCAACTTGAACAATTCCTTCAAACAATTGCGGCGCCATTCCTGTCTCTTCGTGTGTTTTCTATTGAATCCTACGGTAAATGTTGATGGCTTCATTGTTCTTTATTGCTTGCGTCACTTTCCCTTTCGCACTATGGTCTTCGAACCCCTTAATGGATAGACCACTCGTCCCTGTATCGTCGATGTCGCCAGAGTCGGATAATTCTCGTAATCGCTTTCCATATCTCTCGTGCGCCGCACTCCCTGTATAAAGGACGATGGCTCATCGGGTCGTTTGTGTGCACCTTCCTGCTGCTTGCTGTAAATACCCATCATGAGGATTTACGACCTAGTGAGCGACCAAAGGCGAGCCCCAATCGTTCCCTCGCTAGA